>CM062288.1:232308330-233508330 GCA_031216915.1 Pictodentalium vernedei | reverse complement strand
TGGTTTCTCCTACCGCAGGCCTCGCAGGTCCAGGAGGTGATGGCTTAAACCTCTTATCGCGTACCGGTTGGCGGAAGGTTGTCGAGCTTTTCACAAGAATGTGCGTCGATTACGGACGACCCTTGGGTGAGAGGAGTGACTTCGGAAGGCCTAAAGATATCCTTCAAACGAAAGCCTCCATTAACTCGAAGTCCAAAGTGGACTCAACTTCCGTCAAATCCGCAGAAAAGAGACGCTCTGTTATCAGAGGTGCAGTCTCTTTTAATGAAGAACGCGGTAGAGGTCGTAGAAAACCAGGAGACTCCGGGATTCTACAGCCATCTGTTTCTGGTTCCGAAACCAGACGGCTCGTTCCGTCCAGTCATAGATTTGAGCTGGATAAACAAGCTGATCGTCGCTCCGAAATTTTATATGGAGACGATTCGGTCGGTCAGAGCGAGTATTCGGGTGAACGATTATGCAACAAGCATAGATCTCAAAGATGCGTACTTTCACGTCATGGTACATCCGACATTCAGAAAGTATCTACGCTTCGCAGTCCTAGGAGTGGTGTATCAATTCCGGGCGATGTGCTTCGGACTGAATCTAGCACCCTGGGCTTTCACTCGGGTAATGAACTCGGTAATTATCTATTTCCGAGCTCATTCGTCTGTGGTAACGTCGGCCTACCTGGACGACATTCTTCAGAGGTACAGCAACGAGTTAACGCTTCAGAACGATGTTCAGAATCTACTTCTATTGCTCCGACGTCTCGGTTTTATAGTAAACGAGGAGAAGTCGGATCTGGTGCCGTCCAAGTCATTCACTCATCTGGGAATGAGCTTCGAGATGCACAACAATCTCGTTCGTCTGCCGTTAACCAGAGCGAAATTAGTCAGTTGTTACGCTCGCTATTGTCTGCACGCAGACAAAGTCACAGCGAGAGAATTTATGAGACTGATAGGTCTGTGCGGAGCCGCTGTGGATCTCATTCCGATGGGGCGGTTACGCACGCGTCCTCTCCAAATTTTCTTGACTCAGAATTGGAGTGTGAAAATTCATTCGCTCGACGTAGACGTCCTCTTGTCAGATCAAGTGAAACAAGAGATTCAGACTTGGGCAAACATTCAGTGGTTAACTCAGGGAGTTCCGCTGCAGTTGCCGGATCCGAGTTTTACCATTATGACGGATGCCAGTCAAACAGGTTGGGGTGCATCATTGATCCCAACGGATTCGAGATGCCAGGGTCTTTGGGATCCGCAATTCCTGTGCAAGCACATAAACATCAAGGAAATGATGTCAATTTGGCTTGCGTTACGTCATTGGATGGACATTATTCACAATGCTCATGTCCAAATCCTATCCGACAATACGACAGTAGTGGCGTATATACGGAATCAGGGAGGCACTCATTCAGTTCCGTTGTTCAATCTAACGGAAAGAATCCTTCTGTTTGCGCTAGAACATCAGGTTCTTCTTTCGGTCCGTCATATACCGGGTCGTCTGAATGTACTAGCAGACTCCCTTTCACGAAAGGGTCGCTTGTTGCCGTCGGAGTGGACTCTCAACAAACAAGTATTCAATCAGATTTGCTACCAATGGGAACGGCCAATGATAGACTTATTTGCGACACATCTCAACAATCAGTTGCAGACGTATGTGTCTCCGTGTCCGGATCCAAGAGCATTTGCAGTAGACACTCTGTCAATCCCTTGGGACGGAATGATAGGATATGCGTATCCTCCAGCGCCGTTAATTCAACAAGTATTTCTAAAGATAAAACAATCTCAGTGCAAGATTCTGTTGGTAGCATCTTTGTCGCCACAGAGACCGTGGATAAATCTACTCAGGTGTCTGTTGTGGGACCTACCGCGAAAGCTTCCTCCACGGGAGGATCTTCTTTCGCAGGGGAAATCGCGTCAACTCCATCACAACCCGCAAGGTCTCAACCTTCACGTTTTTCCGTTGTGCGGTCCTTCTTGCATGGCAAGCACTTTACAGGACGAGCAGTGGACGCGATTTCTAACTGTAGGAGGACCTCCTCTTCGCTAAACTATGCGGCTAAGTGGAAGGTTTTTCGTCGTTGGTGTAGGGATCATTCTGTAGATATTTTCGATCCCTCTATACCAGACATTGCAAACTTTCTAGTATACTTGTTTGACGAAATCAAACTACAGCCTGTTACTATTAAGGGTTATAGGTCTATGTTATCTGATACCTATGCACATCATGATAGTTTACAAATTGGATCTAATGTCTCTTTATCTAAGTTGGTTAGAAACTTCTCAATAAATAGACCGAGAACTCTTAGATTAATTCCTAAATGGAATTTAGCTTGGGTTCTTCTTAAATTGAAGGAAAAGCCATTTGAACCTCTTGGGACAGTAGATTTCAAATTCTTATCTTATAAGACAGCTTTTCTCTTAGCTTTCTCTTCTGCTAGAAGAGTCAGTGAGCTTCATGCACTGTCGGTGGATGATTCTCACTATCGTAGTGTCGGGAACACTATCACCTTCACTACTAATGTGGGTTTTTTAGCTAAGAATCAGGCTCCTAATAAATATCCGGAACCTATTGTTATTAAGGCTCTTCCGTCTTCAGACGGGCGTAGGCCTTTACTCTGTCCTGTTAGAGCATTACGTATCTATAAACAGAGATCTCAGTTTATCAGAAAGGGACGGAAACGTTTTTTTCTGTCTTTGATGCCTAATAGAAGGGACATTTCGGTCCATTCTATTGCTAGATGGATTCAATTAACTATCCGTACTGCTTATGAGAGTTTATCTTCTTCTCAGCAGTCTGTGCTTTAGATTTCTGCTCATGAAGTAAGAGCTCTTGCTACTTCTTGGGCTTATGCTAATAGTGTTGCTATTACAGATTTAATGAAGGCTGCTTATTGGTCTCAGCCATCCACATTCACGAATTTTTATCTCAGAAATATTGAGTCCATTTCTGGAGACCTGCATTGTTTAGGTCCGTTATCTGTTGCTCAGAATGTCGTCCACTAAACAGTTGCAACTATAGTTATGCAGGCTTTCTGTTCCGGCAGTGACTCCGTCCGGCTGCCCTCTTCGCTCTGGGCTATTTGACCCAGGGGAAGGGGGGGGGGGGGGCGGGTGTTCCCTTAGGTCACCTGCTTTATAGTGAAAAGCAAGGGAATGCCTCCTCCAAAGTCAGTATTTCTGAGTCGCTTCCGGGATGGTTTTAAAGTGTAATATTAATGTTAAAATTCATTCATGTCTTATTTTTAAAGTGTAGCTCGGTGTGAAGCATTTGTATATGTCAAGTGTCAAACGGGCTTTAATATACAATACTCGGACACTTTTAAAAGATTATAAAGAGTCTCATTTCTCTGGACTACTTTATTTATTGGCTTACTTTAAAAATAATTAGTATAAGGGTTATACTGGATGTTAATAGAGAACATGAATATTATTGTGCTCAATTGTTAAGGGTATTGTATCTTTCTAATTTAATATTAAATAAGAAAGATACATGTAAAGCCTAATACTCCTTTTCTCCTTAAGGGGTTGCCTCTTTATTATATAGTTGAGCTTATTGGATTTTCCTCTATGTCCTAGGCCCTCCAGCTTTTTAGCTCACCTGAGCGAAGCTCAAGGGGAGCTTAACTAATCACTTTCTGTCCGTCGTCCGGCGTCCGTCGTCCGTCGTCGTCCGTCCGGCGTTAACTTTACATTATCGACTTCTCCTCCTAAACCACTAGCCCAATTTTATTCAAATGTTGGCTAAATGTTTATTACCTAATGCCAATTCAGATTTGTTCAAATGAAGTTGCCCCTCCTCCTGGGTGGTGCCACACCCCCAAGGGGCACCAAAATCTTTGTAAATCTTCTTCTCATGAACCAGCAGTAGCATTGACTTGATATTTGGTGTGCAGCTTCCTTTTGAGGTGTAGACTCAGATTTGTTCAAGAGAAGTTTGTGGGGCTATACTTGACGTTGTTATGAGAGGGGCAAAATTTTTTGCCCCGCCCAAAATTTCTATTTTCCAAACCGAGAGGCTGATTTGAACCAAATTTTATGTGAGGGCTTATTGGGTCATGAGTACTTGATTTATGCAAAAAAAAATTTTCCCGCAGCCCTGTGGGAACCGCAGGAGCTAAAAATAGAAAAAATTTAAAACGCCCATATCTCCAAAACTGCACGGCACTGAGAATTTTTATTTGGTGTGCAGCTTCCTTAGGACCAACAGAAAGGATTGGTAAAAAAAAATTGCCATCGGTTTTATCATAGGGTACAGTTTCGGGACTTTGAAAAAGTGCTGAGTCAGCACTTTTTAACACTGTAGGCAATGGGAAAAACATTAAAAAATCTTCTTCTCCAGATCCAGCAGGCAGAATCTTTTGATATTTGGTATGCAACATTGTAGGGTGGATCTGATTCAAGTTTGTTCAAATCGGCCCCCTGGGTTCATATTTGGGCTCAGTATAGGAGCCCGATTTCGAACTTAGTGCATTTCAGGCAAATTTCTTAAAAAATCTTCTTCTCCAGATCCAGCAGGCAGAATCTTTTGATATTTGGTATTCAACATTGTGGGGTGGATCTGATTCAAGTTTGTTCAAATCGGCCCCCTGGGTTTATATTTGGGTTCAGTATAGGAGCCCAAATTTGAACTTACTGCATTTCAGGCAAATTTCTTTGAAAATCTTCTTCTCCAGATCCAGCAGGCAGAATCTTTTGATATTTGGTATGCAACATTGTAGGGTGGATCTGATTCAAGTTTGTTCAAATCGGCTCCCTAGATTCATATTTGGGCTCACTATAGGAGCTCGAATTCGAATTTAGTGCATTTCAGGCAAATTTCTTCAAAAATCTTCTTCTCCAGATCCAGCAGGCAGAATCTTTTGATATTTGGTATGCAATGTTGCGGGGTAGATCTGATTCAAGTTTGTTCAAATCGGCCCCCTGGATACATATTTGGGCTTACTATAGAAGCCCGAATTCGAACTTAGTGCATTTCAGGCAAATTTCTTAAAAAATCTTCTTCTCCAGATCCAGCAGGCAGAATCTTTTCATATTTGGTAAGCAACATTGTGGGGTGGATCTGATTCAAGTTTGTTCAAATCGGCCCCCTGGGTTAATATTTGGGCTCAGTATAGGAGCCCGATTTCGAACTTAGTGCATTTCAGGCAAATTTCTTAAAAAATCTTCTTCTCCAGATCCAGCAGGCAGAATCTTTTGATATTTGGTATGCAACATTGTAGGGTGGATCTGATTCAAGTTTGTTCAAATCGGCCCCCTGGGTTCATATTTGGGCTCAGTATAGGAGCCCGATTTCGAACTTAGTGCATTTAGGCAAATTTCTTAAAAAATCTTCTTCTCCAGATCCAGAAGGCAGAATCTTTTGATATTTGGTATGCAACATTGTGGGGTGGATCTGATTCAAGTTTGTTCAAATCGGCTTCCTAGATTCATATTTGGGCTCACTATATAGAAGCTCGAATTTGAACTTAGTGCATTTCATGCAAATTTCTTAAAAAATCTTCTTCTCCAGATCCAGCAGGCAGAATCTTTTCATATTTGGTAAGCAACATTGTGGGGTGGATCTGATTCAAGTTTGTTCAAATCGGCCCCCTGGGTTTATATTTGGGCTCAGTATAGGAGCCCAAATTTGAACTTAGTGCATTTCAAGCAAATTTATTAAAAAATCTTCTTCTCCAGATCCAGCAGGCAGAATCTTTTGATATTTGGTATGCAACATTGTGGGGTGGATCTGATTCAAGTTTGTTCAAATCGGCTTCCTAGATTCATATTTGGGCTCACTATAGAAGCTCGAATTCGAACTTAGTGCATTTCAGGCAAATTTCTTAAAAAATCATCTTCTCCAGATCCAGCAGGCAGAATCTTTTGATATTTGGTATGCAACATTGCGGGGTGGATCTGATTCAAGTTTGTTCAAATCGGCCCCCTGGATTCATATTTGGGCTCACTATAGAAGCTCGAATTCAAACTTAGTGCATTTCGGGCAAATTTCTTCAAAAATCTTCTTCTCCAGATCCAGCAGGCAGAATCTTTTGATATTTGGTATGCAACATTGCGGGGTGGATCTGATTCAAGTTTGTTCAAATCGGCCCCCTGGATTCATATTTGGGCTTAATATAGAAGCCCGAATTCGCACTTAGTGCATTTCAGGCAAATTTCTTCAAAAATCTTCTTCTCCAGATCCAGCAGGCAGAATCTTTTGATATTTGGTATGCAACATTGCGGGGTGGATCTGATTCAAGTTTGTTCAAATCGGCCCCCTGGATTCATATTTGGGCTTAATATAGAAGCCCGAATTCGCACTTAGTGCATTTCGGGCAAATTTATTAAAAAATCTTCTTCTCCAGATCCAGCAGGCAGAATCTTTTGATATTTGGTATGCAACATTGTGGGGGTGGATCTGATTCAAGTTTGTTCAAATCGGCTTCCTAGTTTCATATTTGGGCTCACTATAGAAGCTCGAATTCGAACTTAGTGCATTTCAGGCAAATTTCTTAAAAAATCTTCTTCTCCAGATCCAGCTTCAGAATCTTTTCATATTTGGTAAGCAACATTGTGGGGTGGATCTGATTCAAGTTTGTTCAAATCGGCCCCCTGGGTTTATATTTGGGCTCCGTATAGGAGCCAAAATTTTAACTTAGTGCGTTTCAGGCATATTTCTTAAAAAATTTTCTTCTCCAGATCCAGCAGGCAGAATCTTTTGATATTTGGTATGCAACATTGTAGGGTGGATCTGATTGTGATTCATGAACGTATTTATTTGTAAAGTTGATAGAATCTTAGACAAAATTTGCAGAAAAGATCTACTATAGAAGGGGTGGTATCCAGGGTGAACCGTTTACCCAAATCTAGCAGTACTAATGCATTATTCACACAAATCTTCGTTCAAATTTTATGACCCCTCATTGGAACACACGCATTCAGCTCATTCCAACAAAGGTCATATGCCATGTTTTCGAGACAAAGGAATAAAAATTTTAGTTATTCATGAAATTTTTAGGCAACTGTTGTCTGTTATTCACATTGCTTCATGAAATTTCAGTACTTTTAGAAGTTACCTCAGTAATCAAGGGTTAATTCCCCTTAATTAAATGTCGCCTCTAAAAAACAACCACTTTGCATATCTTACCTTTTTACCAGCATAACTGCCAAAACTTGTCAGCATTCTTCGCAAAAATCGCTATTCAAATTTTAATTTTTGTCTCTTAAACATACATGTACTTATCGCTTGTAAATACCCCATTGGAATGAGCTTTTTGAGCTCATTCCAATGAGAGGTCGCACACCATGCTTTTTGAGTCAAAAAAGCAATTTTTTTAGTTATTCCAGAATTTCGTACTTAAAACACAGCTTTATGACTTCACATTAAAATGAGCTCTCTAAGCTTGTTCCAATCAACATTCACGCACTATGTCTTTCACACAAAAAATAAAATTTTCCATTTATTCAGGAATTTTGTTTGCAAGAACACTCTTACCCCCCCCCCCCCCCCCCCCCCACAAACACACACACACAAACACACACACACAAACACAGACACACACATCTAAAAGTTTGTCAGCAAAAAAACAGTTACTTCAATTTTTAAATGCATTATAGGAACAACTTGCCTAATCAAATTTAAATACTTTTGCATCATTCTGTATCTAGAACAAACCATTTACCATATCTTTACGCAAAATTCTCCAGCATCATTCACAAAAAAACACCATTATTTATATATTCACATTTCTGTCTCAAAAATATACCTGATCTTCCCATACCCCTATTGGAATAAGCTGTTTGAGCTTGTTCCAATGATGATAAAAAAAAATAAAATTTGTGAAAATTTTTGTTTTCTTGCATGCAAATATATACATGTAGCACATGGAAGATATCCACAGTTGGGGAGAGATGTCCAAGGCTATCTCTTCACATTCCTTGTTTGTGCTTCATGCTAAACCAGTTTGTCTGCAGAGATAAATTTGCTTTATTAAAAATCATTGGAGATTGGCCACACACCAATGATTTTAAATAAAACTAATTTTAGGTAACAAATGTTGAACTTCAAACAAAATCTATCACTCAACCAGTTAATGTTGATGAGGCATGACATGGTGAAGGTGACCTAAAATACTTCTTAGAGTCACTTTGTCAGGTGAGCGATTAAGGCCACGTGGGGCCTCTTGTTTACTATTCAGCTAAGTCTGGGTCATTGGTACAGTATAAAAATGTTAAAAAATTTATAGTAATTTATATATTTTTTATACTAACCAATGACCCAGACGGGGATGGCCCTCCCAGTAGTTGGGAACTCTTGCCTCCCCGCTGAGTACATAGCGCTGACCAGGCACTGTCAGTAAGAATGATAATTGGCGCCAATTTCGGGACGTCCTTGACACTGCGCATGCGCAGTGGGGTCGTAGTATGGAGGTCCTATAGGACATGATTTCTCTTGGTTTTGGATGCAAATTTTGGGGATTGGGGGGCAAAATTTGTGTTTGGCCCTGGTTTTGTTAGAGTTAGCACCAGCTAAGTCTGGGTCATTGGTAAGTATAAAAAATATATAAATTACTATAAATTTTTTTAACTTTCTCATTGCCCCGTGGGAACCTCGGGAGCTAAAAATAGGAAAAACCTTAAAACTGCCATATCTCCAAAACTACACTGCACAGAGAATTCTTATTTTGTATAAAGCTTACTTTTATACAGTAGAATAGAATAGTTTAAAAAAAATCCATATCGGTTTGATCACAAGGTACTTTTTTCAGGACTTTTGAAAAAGTGCTGAGTCAGCACTTTTTAACACTGTAGGCAATGGGAAAAAGATTAAAAAATCTTCTTCTCCAGATCCAGCAGGCAGAATCTTTTGATATTTGGTATGCAACATTGTAGGGTGGATCTGATTCAAGTTTGTTCAAATCAGCCCCCTGGGTTGATATTTGGGCTCAGTATAGGAGCTCAAATTCGAACTTACTGCATTTCAGGCAAATTTCTTCAAAATCTTCTCCAGATCCAGCAGATAGAATCTTTTGATATTTTGTATGCAACATTGTGGGGTGGATCTGATTCAAGTTTGTTCAAATCGGCCCCCTGGATTCATATTTGGGCTACCTATAGAAGCTCGAATTTGAACTTAATGCATTTCAGGCAAATTTCTTCAAAAATCTTCTTCTCCAGATCCAGCAGGCAGAATCTTTTGAAATTTGGTATGCAACATTGTGGGGTGGATCTGATTCAAGTTCGTTCAAATCGGACCAATGGGTTTATATTTGGGCTCAGTATAGGAGCCCAAATTTGAACTTAGTGCATTTCAGGCAAATTTTGAAAATCTTCTTCTCAAGATCCAGCAGGCAGAATCTTTTGATATTGGGTATGCACCATGCTAGGGGTGGTGAGATTCAAGTTTGTTCAAGCCAAGTCCCTGGGTTCATATTTGTGCTCACTGTGGTAACCCGAATTATAACTTTGTTCAAAATGAGGAATTTTCTTTAAAAATCTTCTTCAGATCCAACAGTCGGAATGTTTTGATAGTTGGTATGCAGCATCCTTAGGGGGGTGAGATTCAAGTTTATTCAAGCCATATCCCTAGGTCCATATTTGGGCTCACTGTGGGAACCCTAATGATAACTTAGTTCAAAATGAGGAATTTTCTTTAAAAATCTTCTTCTTGAGATCCAGCAGTCGGAATGTTGTAATATTTGGTATGCAGCATCCTTAGGGGGGTGAGATTCAAGTTTGTTCAAGCCATGTCCCTAGGTCCATATTTGGACTCACTGTGGGAGCTCGAATTGTAACTTAGTTCAAAATGAGGAATATTTTTATACTGTACCAATGACCCAGACATAGCTGGTGCTAACTCTTAAAATATAGGGCCAAACACAAATTTTGCCGCCCAATCCCCAAAATTTGCATCTGAAACCAAAGAAAACATGTCCTGAATGGCCCTCCACACTTCACCTCTACTGCGCATGCGCAGTGTCAAGGACGTTCCGAAATTGGCACCATTAATCATTCTAAGTTTGGCCCTTCATCAGTTAACATCTGACTGATCTTTGTGCTTGTAAATCTCAGTTTAAATGATGCCAGACACATAAATATTAGTGAAATGGTGAATCTAAGGAGGATAGAGAAGGAGGAGAGGAAAAATGTGTGACAGAATATTATCAGGGCTGTAACTTAAAATTTTTTAATGAAATTATGTTAAGTTACCTATTTTCGAGGCAGCAGCCATTTTGTTGTCATTCTGATTATTTAGTTACACTGATTTTTTAGTGTTTTCCCCTCTCCCTGTCCTTTAAGTCCCCCCTTGCTATTCTCCCATGCTTTTGGCATAGTTTTTGTAATTATTATTACTAAATTTTCTTGGGAGTTTTAGCTGAATAACAGAATGAATTCTGTTCTTTTCCCCATGTTTACGTCTTCACCTACGGGTGGTTAGGCGTTGTGTTCTGCATCTACCATCTGATGTTCTGCAGTTTCTTCCCTGGAAGTCTCTGTTTTGCATCAGATAGTGTATTTTTGGTAACTGATTCCGGGCCTGGGTGCCTGGAGTCTTATTTTAGTGTTTTTACATTCATTGTTTACATTTACAACAGCCCTCTGTGTGAGGGTGGGATTTCTGGAAAATAATATCTTGATGTTATTTTAATCATAACTAGATACATTATTATTGTTCGTAAGTGTTGAATAAATTGTTTAAAATATTTTTAAAATTTTTGTCCACACTTAGGCTTGGGATCCATTGGGGCTCAACGTTACTTTTCAGAAACTTGGGCTGTTCTGAAAAAATATTTTTTCAAAATATTTTGATTTCAATTATTTTTTCTATATTAATGGATCATATTATTATTATGTATTTTGATTGCCAGGGGTTAGTGCGAGTACCAGGACTTGTTTTCTTTTCACATTGAAAGGATATTGATCAATTGTAATAAGAGGAAGTCTTCCTCTGACTTTTATAATCATTCTATATGTGGTCAGTGTACTCGCATTAACTCCTGTTCTGTATCGTATGATTTCGATGACAATATGGGAAGCGTATGTCACGGTATGTTAGTGGGGAATTGGACACTCCGGTCCTTTCCCCGCAGGGTCACTCTACTTTATCAATTTCTATTTCAGACGATCAAGATTAGGGTGATGTATCTGTGATGTTTTCCAACAGTGTGCCTCCGTCGTCACAATTAATGAAAGGCTAGCGGAAAAGTGCTCATGTAAATACGCCAATTGCCTAAGAGGACCCTAGTAGGTTCGACGGCCTTTGACGTCCGCTAGCTCGCCCGGTGTAGCATCCATTCACCGAATGGTTCGGCAGCCGGGTTCGTCCGTTGCGGTCTAGAAGGAATTTTGGGGTGATGCGAGCACTATAAATCAACCAAATGCACACCCAGTGACGGTGGATCAGAGGGAGAACGGAGGAAGCCTTTTAGTCCGGTTCATAGCACGTTCTGGTCCATCCGGACGGCGAGCGAGAGAGGCCCCTCTCTCGTACAACAACATCTGGCCCCAGATGTTGTGTTACAAAATGTTTCGCATTCAGAGCATGCGTCCGTCGCTCGGGACGCTCCGACATATAGTCAGTCCGGAGTAGACTGTCAATAAGGCTTCCTCATTCTCATGGTAGCGCACACGACCGCTCTTGGCTACGTGACCTCGGATATCCAGTCAGCTTCGCCAGTCAGAGAATCATCGGCGACCAGGTCACACCATCCGGTAGCCAGGGACACGAGGCCTGCAGACTCCGGACGTTCGCATAGGAAGTGTGCGGGAGTCAACGTACACAGAGCTTCCGGCGGCAATGCATCGTAAGACCGCTACTGCACAGGCCTCGGGAACGGACGTGCTTTCCTAAATAGCACAGTTTATTACAGCATCCCAGCATCAACTGAATCTGTCGCATATTTTTTATCCGACGATGCTGGGTCGGGACGCTCCGCGGAAGCGGGTACGGACGTCCGAAAATTTCATCCGGTCCGACGGGATTTTGGAGGATTTCGAGCTTTCCCTTTCGGAACAACATATGCTGTTGTGTATGTCATCTGACTTGGTCTTCTACAGCTTCTTTCGTCGGACCAGAATGCTGCGATGCCGGATAAGAAACTAATAGCGTCGGTGGACTTAGAAATTTTTGGTTCGGTTCAGGGACATCGTCCCTCAGTTCCGACATAGTCCAATAATGTCACACAAACTTTCGAATTATTGAACGACGCTATATATATTATTATTATATGCTTGCTATAACCAAGCATTTCTGGTTTCTTGTTCGCAAAGTTACGGAGATGTCTTTCAAAAGTGTGCCTCTGTCGTCATAGTTAATGAAGAGCTAGCGGCAATAAGTGCTCATGGAATATGTCTATCGCTTAAGAGATCCCTTGTAGGATTGACGGAGTGACATTCGCTAGCTCACCCGGTGTAGCGTGCATTCATCGAATGGTTCGGCTGCCGGGTTCGTCCGTTGCGGTCTAGGAAGGAGATTTGGGTGATGCGAGCACTTTAATTACTTTAGTACGCACCCAGTGACGGCAGATTGAGGACAGATCGGAGGAAGCCTGTTAGTCCGGTTCCTGGCTTGTCCAGGTCCGTCCGGGCTGTGAGCGAGAGAGGTCCCTCTCTCGTCCAACAACATAGGGGACCGCATGTTGTGGTTCAGATATTTTACATTCGGAGCATAGATCTGTCGGTCGGGACGCTCCGTTATATTGACAGTCCGAGAGACTGTCCATAATGCTTCCTCATCCTCACAGCAGGGCACACGACTGCACATTGGCTACGTGACCTCGAGTATCCGATCAGTTTCGTCATTCAGTGATTCCACGGCGAATAGGTCACGCCATCCGGTAGCCAAGGGACACGAGGCCTATACACTCCGTTCGCTCGCATGTTGGTAGTATGCACGGGGTAACGATCACGGAGCTTCCAGCGGCTATGCATTGTAGGACCGCTTCTCCTCAGGCCTCAGTGACGGACGTGCTATCCGAGTTAGCACAGTTGTTTTGCAGCATCCCAGCAATCGACAGTTTCTTGGTCGAATCAGGAATTATCCGACGGCGCTGGGTCGGTGCAGTCCACGGTTGCATCAGGTACGGACGACCGAACGCTTTACAGGGTCCGACAGGATGGCGAAAGGGATTCGAAAGATTTCGAGTTTTCCCTTTCGTAGTATTGGAAGCTGCCATTCATATCTTCTGGCATTATCTTCCAGTGATTGTTATTTCGGACTACATTGCTACGATGTTGGATAAGAGACTTATAGCGTCATTGGACTCGGAATTTTGGATCGGTTCAGGGACATTGTCCCTGACTTACCGACGCAGTCCAATAATTTCATTACAACATGTGTTTTATTTTTCGACGCTATATATGCATATAAGCCTGCTACCAAGCATGATAGTTTAGTTTCTTGTCCGCGCTGCTCATTTCTGCCGTTTTATCATTTATACGAATAGTTTATTTTGGCAGAGCAGGGCATACCGAGAGTTCATATGCGTCTAGACGGTGTGGTTAAAGACTGGAAATATTCTTTTTCGCCGTCTATGTCTTTTCCAACCTCAATGTTGGAAACGACAATGATGTCTAGTAGACTTAACTTAGACGCTTTATCATACGTAATCCACCTTACTGAGGCGTTATCATTACGTCTTCAAGAAAAGATTTACGGGATATTATTCTCAATGTAATTTCTTTTGAGGGCAGTAGTTTGTTCACGTATAACTCCGCCCTTCAGTGGCTGATTGGAGTTGGTTTGACGTGACGCAGCCCTAGCTACATCCATGCGCATGGATAGTAAGGTTAAGAACTCTCTGAGAGTCGCTTCGTTCTCGGAGAAGCTTCTCTTCGACGGCAACTTTTCAGCAATCCATGAATTGCTCGATTTACACGTTCTCTTGTCTATCTAGTGTTACAAGAGATTCAGACTGGGGCAAACATTCGGTGGTTGACTCAGAGAGTGCCACTGCAGTTGCCGGACCCGAGTGTTGCAGTTATGACGGTTGCCAGTCAAACAGATTGGGATATAATATTGATCCCAACGGATTCGAAGTGCCAGGGTCTTTGGGTTCTGCAATCTCTTAGCAACCAATTATCTTCCGCGGAATAATGTTTTTTAGGCTTGCTTTATGTCATTGCATGAACATTATTCAGAAACGCATGCCCAAATCCTGTCCGTTAATTCGACAGTAGTGGCGTATCTCCGGAACCAGGGAGGCACTCATTCGTTTCCGTTATTCAATTTAATGGAAAGAATCCGTCTGTTGGTTATAGTACACCAAAGTTCTGTTTCGGTCCGTCATATTCCGGGTCGTCTGATTGTTTTACCGGACTCCCGTTTACTTAGGGGTCGCTTGTTGCTGTCAGAATGGACTCTCAACAAACAAGTATTCAATCAGATTTGCTATCTATGGGAGTGCCCAATGATGATTTATTTACGACACAGCTTGCTAATCAATTGCAGACGTATGTGTTGGCTTGTCCGGATCTCTGAGCTAATGTTGTTAACGCTCTATTGATCTATAGGACGGAATGATAGGATACGCGTATCCTCCGGCGCTGTTGTTTCAGCAGGTATTGCTAAGATAAACAACCACAATACATTTCTGTTGATAGCATCTCTTTCTTCACAGAGACCATGGGTAATTTACTCCGTTGTCTACTGTGGGACTTAACGTGAAATCTTCCTCAATGAGAGGATCTTTTTTCGCTGGGTAAATCGTGTCATCTTTATCACAACCCGCAGGGTCGCAACCTTCACGTATTCCGTTGTGTGGTCCGTATTGCATTGTAAGCATTGTACTGGACGAGCTTTGGACACGATTTCTTACTATAGGAGATCCTCTTCTTCGCTATTCTATGCGGCTAAAGTGGAGGCTCTTCCGTCGTTGGTGTAGGGATCATTATGTTCATATTGTTGATCCCTCCATACTACTCATTGCAACTTTTTAGTATACTTGTTTGACAAGATCTACTGCAGCCTGTTATTATTAAGGTTATAGGTTTATGTTACCTCATACCTATGCACTCTAGGATAGTTTACAATTGAGTCTTATGTCTCTTTATCTAAGTCAGTTAGTAACTTTTTGATAAATAGACTTAGAATCTTTAGATTAAATTCCTATATGGAATTTAACTTCGGTTCTTATTTAGCTAAGTAATCATTTGAGCCTCTGGAAACAGTAGTTTTCAAATTCTGACCTTTTAGACAGTAATTCTGTTGGTTTCTCTTTTACTGAAGAGTCAGTGAGTTTCATGCACTATCGATGGATGATTTTCACTTTCGTAGTTTCGGAATCACTACTTCCTTTACTATTTAGGTTGGATTTTTGCATAAGAGTTAGGCTCCTAATATCCGGAACCTATTGTTATTAAGGTCCTTCCGTCTTCGTACGGGCATAGGCCTTTACTCTTTCCGGTTAGAGTTTATGTATTTATAAACAGATATCTGTTTATTACTACGGGCGTAAGCTTCTTCTGTCTTTGATGCCTAATAGAAGGACGTTACGCTCCATTCTATTGCTAATGGATTCTATTAACTATCGGTACTGCTTATGGTATATCATTGACTCAGCAGTTGTGCTTAAGATTTCGGCTCATGAAGTAAGAGTTCTTATACATCTTGGGCTTACATTAATAGTGTCGCTATTATAGATTTTTGAAGGCTGCTCATTGCGCTCAGCCATCCACATTCATGAATTTTTATCTCAGAAATATTGAGTCCATTTCTGGAGGCCTCTATTGTTAGGTCTATTATCTACTGCTCAGAATGTCATTCACTTAACAGTTGCTACTTTAGCTAGGTAGGCTGTCTGTTTCGGCAGTGACTCCGTTCTGCTGCCCTCTTCGCTCTGGGCTATTTGACCCAGGGCAAGAAAAAGGGGGGGGGGGGGGGGGGGGAGGGTGTTCCCTTGGGTCACCTGTTTTACTATGAAAACAAGGGGATACCTCCGGAGGAGTTAGTAATTCTGAGCTGTTATTGGGATGGTTGTTTAGTGAGAAGTTTATGTTTTAAAAATTCATTCAAGTCTTAGTTTTTAAAGTATAGCTTTTGAATATTGCATGTGTCAACGGACATGATTATGCAATCCTCAGACACTTTTAAGGAGTATAAGAGTCTCTATTCTCTAGACTTACTTTATTTATTGGCTTACTTTAAAAATTATTAGTATAAGGATTATATTGGATATTAATAGAGTACATGGATGTATGATGCTCAATTTTGGAAGGTGTTGTATCTTTCTAATTTATCATCAATAAGAAAGATACATGTAAGGCCTATTACTTCTTTTTCCCTAGAGGGGATGACTCTATTTTATATTATTGAGCGTATTCCATCTTGCTCTATGTCCTTGGCCCTCCAGCCTTTTTACTATTCAGCTATGTCTGGGTCATTGGTACAGTATAAAAATGTTAAAAAATTTATAGTAATTTCTATATTTTTTATACTTACCAATGACCCAGACGGGGATGGCCCTCCCAGGAGTTGGGAACTCTTGCCTCCCCGCTGAGTACATAGCGCTTACCAGGCAATGGTTATTAGAATGATTAATGGCGCCAATTTCGGAACGTCCTTGACACTGCGCATGCGCAGTAGAGGTGAAGTGTGGAGGGCCATTCAGGACATGTTTTCTTTGGTTTTAGATGCAAATTTTGGGGATTGGGGGGCAAAATTTGTGTTTGGCCCTATATTTTAAGAGTTAGCACCAGCTATGTCTGGGTCATTGGTAAGTATAAAAAATATAGAAATTACTATAAATTTTTTAACTTTCTTTAAAAATCTTCTTCTTCAGATCCAGCAGTCAGAATGTTTTGATATTTGGTGTGCAGCATCCTTAGGGGGTGGTGAGATTCAAGTTTGTTAAAGCCAAGTCCCTGGGTTCATATATGGGCTCCCTGAGGGAGCCCAAAGTATCACTTAGTTCAATATGAGGAATATTCTTTAAAAATCCTTTTTTTTTTTAGATCCACTGGTCAGAATCTTTGGATATTTGGTATAAGCTTTTCTTAGGAGGAGCAGATGCAACTTGTTGAAATCAATTCTCTGGGTTGATATTTAGACTAGTATGTCAGGTGAGCGCCCTCAGACCCCCTGGGGCCTCTTGTTTTAATTTCTCTCAGGATTGTGAATGGCCTGGAACACACCCCCCCCCCCCCCCACCCCCCTTGGAACCCTGAAAAAACTTGAGAAATGAAGTTGGATATATTTTACTCAACTGTTTATGTATTTATGTTTTAACTATGGAATATGAATTTTTATTTTTAACATTTTATCTGAACTTTTTCTTGTGGCTTTTTGTATTTATTTGATTGAGTTTCGTGATTTAACTCTTTGAATCCCAGAATTAATGGCAAGCTTTTTTCAGGCATGAACTGGTAATTGGTAGAACTAATTATCTAAAAAAAATTATACAGTTTGGCAGGTGCAGTGTGTCATCGTTTTTGTGGCTTCATGTTAGCTTTCTTTTTGAATATCTGTGAAAATGGCCACACAAAACATTTGAAAATTATTTCTTTTGGCTCATCTGCTTGGAAATTTTTATTGTGCATGTTACTTTATTTTGCACCACAATTTTGAAACATTTTTTTTCACATCATAAACTGTCTATTTTGGGGGTTAAGGTGATATATTTTCATTTCTTGACACTTTTTAGTTTGCACATATTTTGTATTATCACCTGGTTGTCTGCTTTATGAAAGAAGATGATTAGATTTTTATGAGAGATAGCATTTTTTTAAAATTACTTAATGATAATTTTAATTTGATTTCTGTCAAAAGTGTTACAGGGTAGTTGGGATTATTGAAAATCCCTTGAATAAATTTTCAAGCCCTTGAAAAATTTATTTTTTTCTCTTTAACTAATGTAGCTAGAGTTGAACGGAATTGAAATTTCAAGTTCGATATTCAGTATCAGTATTTTTAGAATGGTTTACCTTGGTATCGGTACAGTATTCGTTGTCAGCAACATACATGTACTCACACCGATACCAATATCCGATGGTATTTTTGGTATACTGCCCAGCTATTGTTCGCCATTTTAACCCTTTACCTAACGTAATGGCCAAAACCGGTCAGCGCTATTCTAAAAAATCGGCAATTAATTTTCATTGTTTTTTATCTCAAAAGCATAGGTTATGACCCCTCGTTGGAACGAGCTCGTCGAGCTCGTTCCATCGAGGGGTCATAACCTATGTTTTTGTGACAAAAAATTAGTTATTCAAGAATTTTTTTGGCAAGTGTCGGCTGCTTTTCATGTTAGGTAAAGGGTTAAAGCAGTCAAAGCTACTGAAGAGTCAAAATGTTGGAAGCAACACATGCACTAACTATCGGTCATTTGATGTAAAAAAAAAGCTGAGAGAAAATACCCCTTGGGAATATTCTCTCAGCTTCTTTGTGTCATAAAATGACCAGTGATGACTGCCTTTAGACATACACAGACCATGGTCTCTTCTTGTCATGAAGTACGGTTCATTTTCTGTTGTTGTCCTTTTAGTTTTTAACTTGTGTCGGAAATGTTTTTCAATACCGAAATTTCGATATTTTGAGATTCCATTGGTTCGGTAAATCGGTATTGCTTCAATACCGAATAGTATTTACAGTATACTGCCCAACTCTAAATGTAGCAGCCAAAATTATTCACAAAAATTGCCAATCACATTTGATTACTCTTTTATTTTTTGTCTAAAAACATAGATTGTCACCTCTCATTGGAACAAGCACATAAAGCTCATTCCGAGGGGTTATAGGCTATATTTTTGGAAATGAAGAATGGAAAGTTTTTGTTATTCAGTCATTTGTTTTTATGTGTTGTCTACTCAGTGCTTCATTTCTGTCGATATGAGGCATGTAAAATACAGTGCACTTAATATTAAGATGTCCTGTTAGGAGAGCTAAGATAGTCTCCATAAATGGTCTAGGCATATGATTTAGATATTGTATGTTATTTTTATCATACATGTGGAATTAATAAATGGGAACAAAACATTGAATCCTGTATCAAGACACCAACATTGCTGTACCAAATTTACAAGTAGTCTATGTAACACTGTGCCCCCACCTCCGGCCTTCCAGTTCTCGCACCCGTAAAATATGTAGGAGAAGTGGTTTAGAATCCCAGAGTTGTCTTACAATAATTCAAGTCCAGGACTAAGGTTAGGTTACACTCACAGTTTTATACTAACATATATATCGGTTGTACAGTGATACACAACAGTTCTGCCCAGTCTTTATTTTTTTTAGTTTAACTGTTTTTCAAACAATCCTTTTTAGCTCACCGAAGGGAGCTCAACTTATCACTTGCTATCCGTCGTCGTCATCTGTCGTTGTGAACATTTTTCAAACGACTTCTCCTCTGAAACCACTGGTCTGATTTTCACGAAACTTCATGCGGATGTTCATTACTATATGGCAATTCATGTATGTTCAAATCAAATGACCACGTCTCTTGTGGGCTCTGTATGGGGCATAACTCTGATAGCACCGTATGAATTACAGAAAAATTTTTAAAAAATCTTCTTCTCCAGAACCAGTGGGCAGAATCTTTTGATACTTGGTATGCAGCATCTTGGTATGGGTCTGATTCAAGTTTGTTCAAATCGAGTCCCTCAACCAAATTTGGGGCTCACTGTGGGGGCGTGAATTTTTACTTAGTGCAGTTTAAGAAAAATTCTTTAAAAATCTTCTTCTTCAGAACCAATTGGCAGAATCTTTTGATATTTGGTATGCAGCATCTTGGTATGGATCTGATTCAAGTTTGTTCAAATCGAGTCCCTTGATCAATATTGGGGCTCCCTATAGGGGCATGAATTTTTCCTTAGTGCAATTTAAGGAAAAATCTTCTCCAGAACCAGTGGGTAGAATCTTTTGATATTTGGTATACAGCATCTTGGTATGGGTCTGATTCAAGTTTGTTCAAATGGAGCCCCTTGATCAATTTTGGGGCTCACTATGGGGACCTGAATTTTTAGTTCACCTGACTGAAAGTCAGGGTGAACTTTTCTTATCACTCTTCGTCCGCCGTCCGTCGTCCTGCGTGAATGTGGTGTTTGAGCCTCTTTCTCCTAAACCATTGGCCACATTTTAATTAATTTCATGTAAGTAGTGGTTATATAGGGGCATTTTGATTTTTATGCAAATTAGGTTTCGGCTCATATTGAGCAGAGGGGTGTGGAAAAAAAGGGGCTTATCTTTTAAAAATCTTCTTCTGATGAACCACCAGTAACAGAGACTTGATATGTGGAAAAGAGAGTCCTTTTGAGGTTTAGAATCAAGTT
This sequence comes from Pictodentalium vernedei, assembly GCA_031216915.1. Lineage (NCBI taxonomy): Eukaryota > Metazoa > Mollusca > Scaphopoda > Dentaliida > Dentaliidae > Pictodentalium > Pictodentalium vernedei. Next base: position 233,488,108 of record CM062288.1, on the reverse strand, counting down.
TGTTCAAGAGAAGTTTGTGGGGCATTATTTGCCTTCGTTATGGGAGGGGCAAAAATTTTGGCCACGCCTAAAATTTCTATTTTCAGAACCGTGAGGTCGATTTGAACCAAATTTGATATGAGATGTTAATGGGTCATAAGTAGTTGATTGATACAAAAAAAAATTTTCTCATTGCCCCGTGGGAACCTCGGGAGCTAAAAATAGGAAAAACCTTAAAACTGCCATATCTCCAAAACCACACTGCACAGAGAATTCTTATATTGTATAAAGCTTACTTTTATCCAGTAGAATAGAATGGTTAAAAAAAATCCCTATCGGTTTGATCACAAGGTACTTTTTTCAGGACTTTGAAAAAGTGATGAGTCCACACTTTTTAACACTGTAGGCAATGGGAAAAACATTAAAAAATCTTTTTCTCCAGATCCAACAGGCAGAATCTTTTGATATTTGATATGCAACATTGTGGGGTAGATCTGATTCAAGTTTGTTCAAATCGGCCCCCTGGGTTGATATTTGGGCTCAGTATAGGAGCCCGATTTCGAACTTAGTGCATTTCAGGCAAATTTCTTCAAAAATCTTCCTCTCCAGATCCAGCAGGCAGAATCTTTTGATATTGGGTATGCAACATTGTGGAGTGGATCTGATTCAAGTTTGTTCAAATCGGCCCCCTGGATTCATATTTGGGCTCACTATAGAAGCCTGAATTCGAACTTAGTGCATTTCAGGCAAATTTCTTAAAAAATCTTCTTCTCAAGATCCAGCAGGCAGAATCTTTTGATATTGGGTATGCACCATGCTTAGTGGGGTGAGATTCAAATTGTTCAAGCCAAGTCCCTGGGTTCATACTTGGGCTCACTGTGGTAGCCTGAATGATAACTTAGTTCAAAATGAGGAATTTTCTTTAAAAATCTTCTTCAGATCCAGCAGTCAGAATGTTTTGATATTTGGTGTGCAGCATCCTTAGGGGGGTGAGATTCAAGTTTGTTAAAGCCAAGTTCCTGAGTTCATATATGGGCTCCCTTTGGGAGCCTGAATTATAACTTAGTTCAATATGAGGAATATTCTTTAAAAATCTTTTTTTTTTAGATCCACTGGTCAGAATCTTTGGATATTTGGTATAAGCTTTTCTTAGGAGGAGCAGATGCAACTTGTTGAAATCAAATCTCTGGGTTGATATTTAGGCTACCATGTCAGGTGAGCGCTCTCAGGCCCCCTGGGGCCTCTTGTTACTTAGTGTAATTTAAGAAAAAAAATTTTAAAATCTTCTCCCGAACCAGTGGGCAGGATCTTTTTATACTTGGTATACAGCATCTTGGTATGGGTCTGATTCAAGTTTGTTCAAATTGAATCCCCCGTTCAATATTGGTGATCACTATGGGGGTGTGAATTTTTACTTGGTGCAATTTAAGAAAAAATCTTTAACAATCTTCTTCACCAGAACCAGTGGGCAGAATCCTTAGATATTTGGTATGCAGCATCTTGGTATGGGTTGGATTCACATTTGTTCAAATTGAGTCTTTTGATCAACATTGGGGCTCACTATGTGGGCGTGAATTTTTACTTAGTACAGTTCAAGAAAAATTCTTTAAAAATCTTCTCCAGAACCAGTGGGCAGAATCTTATGATATTTGGTATGCAGGATGCTAGTATGGGTCAGATTCAAGTTTGTTTAAATTGAGTCCCCCCCCCCCTGCCCCCAGCCCCCTATCCATATTTGGACTCAATATGGGGGCATGAATTTTTAGCTCACCTGACTGAAAGTCAGGGTGAGCTTTTCTTATCACTCTTCGTCTGTCGTCCTGCGTGAAGGTGGTGTTTGAGCCTCTTTCTCCTAAACCACTGGCCACATTTTAATTAAATTTCATGTAAGAAGTGGTTATATAGTGGCATTTTGATTTTTATCCAAAATAGGTTTCAGCTCATATTGAGCAGAGGTGTGGGGAAAAAATGGCCAAATTTTTTGAAAATCTTTTTCTAATGAACCACCAGTAGCAGAGACCTGATATGTGGTATACAGAGTCCTTTTGAGGTTTAGAATCAAGTTTGTTCAAGAGAAGTTTGTTGGGAATTATTTGCCTTCGTTATGGGAGGGGCAAAAATTTTGGCCACGCCTAAAATTTCTATTTTCAGAACTGTGAGGTCGATTTGAACCAAATTTGATATGAGATGATAATGGGTCATAAGTAGTTGATTGATGTAAAAAAAAATTTTCTCATTGCCCCGTGGGAACCTCGGGAGCTAAAAATAGGAAAAACCTTAAAACTGCCATATCTCCAAAACTACATGGCACAGAGAATTCTTATTTTGTATAAAGCTTACTTTTATGCAGTAGAATAGAATGGTTAAAAAAATCCCTATCGGTTTGATCACAAGGTACTTTTTTCAGGACTTTGAAAAAGTGCTGAGTCAGGACTTTTTAACACTGTAGGCAATGGAAAAAAGATTAAAAAATCTTCTTCTCCAGATCCAGCAGGCAGAATCTTTTGATATTTGGTATGCAACATTGTAGGGTGGATCTGATTCAAGTTTGTTCAAATCGGCTCCCTGGGTTCATATTTGTGCTCAGTATAGGAGCCTGATTTCAAACTTAGTGCATTTCAGGCAAATTTCTTAAAAAATATTCTTCTCCAGATCCAGCAGGCAGAATCTTTTGATATTTGGTATGCAACATTGTGGGGTGGATCTGATTCAAGTTTGTTCAAATTGGCCCCCTGGATTCATATTTGGGCTCACTATAGAAGCCCGAATTCAAACTTAGTGCATTTCAGGCAAATTTCTTAAAAAATCTTCTTCTCCAGATCCAGCAAGCAGAATCTTTTGATATTTGGTATGCAACATTGTGGGGTGGATCTGATTCAAGTTTGTTCAAATCGGCCCCCTGTGTTTATATTTGGGCTCAGTATAGAAGCCCGAATTTGAACTTAGTTCATTTCAGGAAAATTTCTTAAAAAATCTTCTTCTCCAGGTCCAGCAGGCAGAATCTTTTGATATTTGGTATGCAGCATTGTGGGGTGGATCTGATTCAAGTTTGTTCAAATCGGCCCCCTGGGTTCATATTTGGGCTCAGTATATAAGCTTGAATTCGAACTCAGTGCATTTCAGGCAAATTTCTTAAAAAATCTTCTTCTCCAGATCCAGCAGGCAGAATCTTTTGATATTTGGTATGCAACATTGTGGGGTGGATCTGATTCAAGTTTGTTCAAATCGGCCCCCTGGATTCATATTTGGGCTCACTGTAGAAGCCCGAATTCGAACTTACTGCATTTCAGGCAAATTTCTTAAAAAATCTTCTTCTCCAGATCCAGCAGGCAGAATCTTTTGATAATTGGTATGCAACATTGTGGGGTGGATCTGATTCAAGTTTGTTCAAATTGGCCCCCTGGATTCATATTTGGGCTCACTATAGAAGCCCGAATTCAAACTTAGTGCATTTCAGGCAAGTTTCTTAAAAAATCTTCTTCTCCAGATCCAGCAGGCAGAATCTTTTGATATTTGGTATGCAACATTGTGGGGTGGCTCTGATTCAAGTTTGTTCAAATCGGCCCCCTGGGTTTATAATTGGGCTCAGTATAGAAGCTCGAATTCGAACTTAGTGCATTTCAGGCAAATTTCTTAAAAAATCTTCTCCAGATCCAGCAGGCAGAATCTTTTGATATTTGGTATGCAACATTGTGGGGTGGATCTGATTCAAGTTTGTTCAAATCGGCTCCCTAGATTCATATTTGGGCTCACTATAGAAGCTCAAATTCGAACTTTGTGCATTTCAGGCAAATTTCTTTGAAAATCTTCTTCTCAAGATCCAGCATGCAGAATCTTTTGATATTGGGTATGCACCATGCTTAGGGGGGGTGAGATTCAAGTTTGTTCAAGCCAAGTCCCTGGGTTTATATTTGGGCTCACTGTGGTAGCCGAATTATAACTTAGTTCAAAATGAGGAATTTTCTTTAAAAATCTTCTTAGATCCAGCAGTTGGAATGTTTTGATATGTAGCATCCTTAGGGGGGTGAGATTCAAGTTTGTTCAAGCCATGTCCCTAGGTCCATATTTGGACTCACTGTGGGAGCTTGAATTGTAACTTAGTTCAAAATGAGGAATTTTCTTTAAAAATCTTCTTCTTCAGATCCAGCAGTTGGAATGTTTTGGTGTGCAGCATCGTTAAGGGTGTTTGTTAAAGCCAAGTCCCTGGGTCCATATATGGGCTTTTTGTGGGAGCCCGAATTATAACTTAGTTCAATATGAGGAATATTCATTAATAATCTTCTTTTTTTTAGATCCACTGGTCAGAATCTTTGGATATTTGATATAAGCTTTTCTTATGAGGAGCAGATGCAACTTGTTGAAATCAATTCTCTGGGTTGATATTTAGGCTACCATGTCAGGTGAGCGCCCTCAGGCCCCTTGGGGCCTCTTGTTATTTTGTGCAATTCAAGTCTAATTCTTTAAAAATCTTCTTCTCCAGAACCAGCATGCAGAGTCTTTTGATAATTGGTATACAGCATTCTAGTAAGGGCTTGATTCAAGTTTGTACAAATTGTGTCCCTTTGTTCATATTAAGGCTCATTATGGGAATTTGAATTTCAACTTGGTGCAATTTACAATTATTCAAACGACTTCTCCTCTGAAACCACTGTCCGTTTTTCACGAAACTTCATGTGGATGTTCATTACTATATGGCAATTCATGTTTGTCCAAATTAAATGGCCACGTCCGTTGGGGGCTCTGTATGGGGCATAACTCTTATAGCACCTTATGAATTGTAGAAAAATTATTTAAAAAATTTCTTCTCCAGAACCAGTGGGCAGAATCTTTTGATACTTGGTATGCAGCATCTTGGTATGGGTCTGATTCAAGTTTGTTCAAATCGAGTCTCTCAACCAATATTGGGTCTCACTATGGGGGTGTGAATTTTTACTTAGTGCAATTTAAGAAAAAATTTTAAAAATCTTCTTCTCCAGAACCAATTGGCGGAATCTTTTGATATTTTGTATGCAGCATCTTGGAGTGGGTCTGATTCACATTTGTTCAAATCGAGTCCCTTGATCAATATTGGGCCTCCCGAAAGAGGCATGAATTTTTCCTTAGTGCAATTTAAGGAAAAATCTTCTTTTCCAGAACCAGTAGGCAGAATTTTTTGTTATTTGGTATACAGCATCTTGGTATGGGGCTGATTCAAGTTTGTCCAAATGGAGTCCCTTGATCAATTTTGGGGCTCACTATGTGGACCTGAATTTTTACTTGGTGCAATTTAAAAAAAAAAAATTAAAAATCTTCTTCTCCAGAACCAATGGGCAGGATCTTTTGATATTTGGTATACAGCATCTTGGTATGGGTCTGATTCAAGTTTGTTCAAATTGAGTCCCTCGATCAATATTGGGGCTCACTAAAGGGGTGTGAATTTTTACTTAGTGCATTTTAAGAAAAAAATCTTCAAAAATTTTCTTCTCTAGAACCAGTGGTCAGAATCTTTTGATATTTTGTATGCAGCATCTTGGTATGGGTCTGATTCACATTTGTTCAAATCGAGTCCCTCTATCAATATTGGGGCTCCCTATGGGCCGTGAATTTTCACTTAGTGCAATTTAAGAAAAAATTCTTTAAAAATCTTCTTCTCCCGAACCAGTGGGCAAAATGTTTTGATATTTGGTATGTAGCATCTTTGTAAGGTTTTGATTCAAGTTTGTTCAAATTGAGTCCCTCGATCAATATTAGGCCTCACTATGGGGGCGTGAATGTTTACTTTGTGCAATTCAAGGAAAATTCTTTAAAAATCTTCTTCAGAACCATCATGTAGAATCTTTTGATATTTGATAAGCAGCATTGTCCCATTCAGTCCTGTTGATGTTTTAGCTCCACAGAGAGTATAGATTTACTCTGTAGAACCTTAAGAATAGCTTTGGTAAAATTTGTGTCTTAACTGTATGGAACATTCGGTGAGTGCCTAAGCCTAAGGCCCCCGGGGCCTCTTGTTTATCAAACTATATTCTTTAAAAGTGAAGAGTTTTGTGTGAAGAGCATAGATTCGCATTTCATCATCATTACAGTGTAGGGAGAGTGGGTTACCATTATATGACAATTGAGAAGTGGAGTTTCCGCGACAGTTCACTGGTTGAGCACAAAATTATTTTTCTCGGGTTGAGCACTAAATTATATTTCAAAGGTGAATTGTAACACAAGGGCCATGGGGGTGATGGGGGTCTTCAGCCCCCTCAGTTTTTTAGCTCAACTTTGACGAAGTCAAATTTGAGCTATTGTCATGGCCCGTCCGTCCGTCTGTCCGTCTGGCCGTCTGTCCGTACGTCAACAATTGGCTATGGCTCGGGCTAGAGGTCGTATTTATGAACCGATCTTTACGAAACTTCTTGTGTACCTTTGTTATGACCCTGGGACGGGAACGAGTGTTTTTAGGTGTGGTCCGAAATTCAAGATGGCTGCCAGTGGCCATTTTGTACCGATGATGCAAAAATCAGTTTTTTGTACAGAACTTCTGTATGAAAGTTCTGATTTGAATAAAGTTTTGTATAAATGTTTAGTACCATGGGATACATCACATATAATACGGGTTTTTTTCTCGTGCGTAAATTATGCAGATTAGACTGACTTTGATTTATTTAGTGTTACTTTCAGAGCTGTAAGTGCCAAGCTGCTATGGCTCAGGCTAGAGGCCGTATTTATGAACCGATCTTTACGAAACTTCTTGGGTACCTTTGTTATGACCGTGGGACGAGAACGAGTGTTTTTGGGTGCGGTCCAAAATTCAAGATGGCTGCCAGCTGCCATTTTGTACCGATGATGCAGAAATCTGTTTTTTGTACAGAACTTCCATATGAAAGCTCTGATTTGAATAATTTTTTGTATGAATGTTTAGTACCATGGGATACATCACATATAATACGGGTTTTTTTCTCGTACGTAAATTGTGCAAATTAGACTAATTTTGATGTTTTTGGGGGTTACTTTCAGCACTGTAAGTGCAAATGCCAATACGGCTCGGGCTAGAGGCCGTATTTATGAACCGATCTTTACGAAACTTCTTAGGTACCTTTGGTATCACCGTGGGACGAGAACGAGTGTTTTTGGGTCCGGTCCGAAATTCAAGATGGCCGATGGCAGCCATTTTGTACAAAATTAGGTGCAATCAGATTTTTGCACAGAACTTCCATATGAAAGCCCTGATTTGAATAATTTTTTTGTGTGAATGTTTAGTACCATGGGATGCATCACATATAATACGGGTTTTTTTCTCGTGCAGAAATTATGCAAATTAGATGAACTTTGATTTTTTCAGTGCGACTTACACACAGTAAGTACACATGTCAATACGGCTCAGACTAGAGTCTGTATTTATGAACTGATCTTCACGAAATGTCTTGGGTACCTTTGTTATCACCTTGGGACGAGAACGAGTGTTTCTGGGTGCGGTCTAAAATTCAAGATGGCTGCCAGTGGCCATTTTGTACCGAAATTAGGTCTAATCAGTTTTTTGTACACAACTTCTATACAGCTCAGACTAGAGGCCATATTTATGAACCAATCTTTACGAAACTTCTTGGGTACCTTTGTTATCACCGTGGGATGAGAGCGAGTGTTTTTGGGTGTGGTCCGAAATTCAAGATGGCCACCAGCAGCCATTTTGTACCAAAATTAGTGCAATCAGTCTTTTGTATAGAACTTCTGTATGAAAGTTCTGATTTTAATAAATTTTTGTATGAATGTTTAGTAACATGGAATACATCACATATTGTAAGGGTTTTTTTTTCGTGCAGAAATTATGCAAATTAGATGAACTTTGATTTATTCAGTGCAACTTACACAATGTTAAGCACACATGTCAATACGGCTCAGGGTAAAGGCTGTATTTATGAACCGATCTTCACAAAACTTCTTGGGTACCTTTGTTATCTCCTTGGGATGAGAATGAGTGTTTCTGGGTACGGTCCAAAATTCAAGATAGCTGCCAGTGGCCATTTTGTACCAAAATTAGGTCCAATCAGTTTTTTGTCACAAGTTCTATACAGCTCGTATTTATGAACTGATCTTCACAAAACTTCTTGAGTACTTTTGTTTTCACCTTGGGACAGGAACGAGTGTGTTTTGGGGTGCCTTTGTTATCACTGTGCTATGAGAACAAATATTTTGGGGTTCAGTCAGACCCACTCTGGGACTCAAAGATTTTTTCTAGTTCAGCATCTGACTGTCACCCACCTTTACAATACTTTACCTATACATTTGTTAAGGCAACGGTCAGTATTTATGTACAGACCGTTACAATACTTTATATGTACCTTTGTTATCAGGTCATTACCTAGATGTTTGTCATTGCTGTGTCACATACTATACATGTACATGTCTTTGTCTTGACAAGTTGAGCTACAGTGTCATTGACACTTTCATTTTGTTCAACAATGTTCAAAATGTTTTAGGGAATGAATGAGTCTTGACAATGTTCACATTTTTATCACATGTCAGACTGGCTAAGATTTAATAAAACAGGATACTTATGTGGTTAAAGTCTGTTACGTGGCTAGCCACGTAACAGAATCTCTTATTGTGTGAGGGTGGGGGTGGATGGGGGTTTGGATAAATGTAGAGTAGGGTTAGGGCATTCCAGAGTGGGGTGGGGGTGGGGTGGGGGTCAGTGAAGGGGTGTTAGAGTTATGTGGCTAGGGTTATGGTTAGGGTTAGCTTAGGGTTAGGGGTGGGTAGGGTCAGGTTAGGGTAGGGTTAGGGTTAGCTGACCCCAAAATATTTTCCCCCAAAAAACTTGTTTTATTATGTTGGACTTGTGTCTTAGGTTAGCCACCATTATAATATGTCCATAAAATAGCCACATAAGTAGTCATTTGTTAGAACATCCGTCCGTCTGTCCATCCGTCCGGTGTCCGTATCCATTTCTTAGGTATTTGATAACTTGAAAATTGTTGCTTAGATTGTCGTGATACTAAATATTTGTGTTCAGGTTACTAATGCGCTGAGCTGTATAGTTTTTGGTGTAAATCTAATTTTTCAATACTGAGATTTTAACCCTTTATGCCATTCCAATTAAGCATTCTTCCAATCCATTTCTTTGGCATGTGGTAACTAAAAAATATCAATCCTATTGTCATGTTACTTGATAGATATGTTCAGGTAACTGATGTGCCGAGCTGTATAGTTTTTTATGTAAATCTGACGATTCGATCCTGAGATAATAACCCTTTATCCATCAAATTAAGCATTACTCCAATCCATTTCTTTGGCATGCGGTAACCTGAAAAATATTGATTAGGTTGCCTTGTTACTTCATATGTGTGGTCAGGTTTCCAATATGCCGAGCTGTATAGATTTTGGTGTAAATCGGGTAGTTTGATCCTGAGATTTTAACCCTTTATCCATCAAATTGTGAATTTTTTCAATCTATTTCTTTGACATGCGATAACTCGAAGAATATCAATCTGATTGTCTTGTTACTTCATATAGATGTTCAGGTTAGTGATTTGCTGAGCTGTATAGTTTTTTATATAAATCTGATCATTTGATCCCGAGGTATTAACCCTTGATCCACTTAATTAATAAAAAAATTTCAATCTATTTCTTTGACCTGCAATACCTCAAATAATATTAATCAGATTGTCTTGTTACTTTAAATTTCTGTTTAGGTTACTGATGTGCTGAGCTGTATAGTTTTGGGTGTAAATCTGTTATTTTGATCCTCTGATATCAACCTTTTATCCATCTAATTAAGAATTACTCCAGTCAATTTCTTTGGAATGCGATAATTCAAAAATATTGATCAAAGTTATTATGCGTACCCATAGCATGTATGGTGCACATAATGTCGGCATCCGGTTGGTCTTCCGTTGTTCATCCATCCTTTGTCTGTCTGTCCGTCCGGCATCCGTATCCATTTCTTTGGCATTCGATAACTTGAAAAATATTGCTTGGATTGTCATGTTACTTTATATTTGTGTTCAGGTTACTGATGTGTCGAGCTGTATAGTTTTTGGTGTAAATCTGATAATTCGATCCTGAGATATTAACCCTTTATCCTTTATTATCCTTCAAATTGAGAATTCTTTCAATCCCTTTGGCATGAGATAACTCAAAAAATATCAGTCTAATTGTCATGTTACTTTATATATACCTTCAGGTTAATGATGTGCCACGCTATATAGTTTTTGGTGTAAATCTGATAATTTGATCCTGAGATATTAACCTTTTATCCCTCAAATTGAAAATTTCGCTAAAAATTGGTCCTGAGATAACAGCTTTCTACTAGTTGCGCGTATGGGTACACATCTGATGATTTAATCGGCCTATTTTTCTTGTTTTAAAAAGTCAATGAAACATAATATATGTGTATGTATAATTTCATCCATTGCATCTCCTTACTCAACATGGAGGCCATTAGACGGAATTTTCTTGTGTACCAATAGCTTTTTCACAGATCTAGAGTCATTGTCTGTTTGCAAACTCCATTCTGCAGGTGTTCAGTGGTAATCCAGTTTCTTCAAGTTGTACATGACAAGTAGTTAAGATATTTTTAAAACTCTTTTCCTGACATTACCTGCAGATGTTTCTATGAATATACATTCTGAGTTATAGCCCACTTCAACCCCATTGCCCACGTGGGGGCACGGTGACGTTGTGTACTAAGGTGTACTGCACGTCGATGGTGCACCTGTGTTCAACCAATGCTAACCCTGCTTTTGTGGAGTTGGTATGTTGGGGAGCTGAAAGTTGCTCGGTGATTCTCTCCGGGTACTCAGGCTTCCTCCACCCATAAAACTGTAACGGTCATGGTTAGTCATTGTGCAGAAATATGTGATTTTAAACACCAATAAATAAATAAATAAATAACAGGCCAGTGAATCTGTTGCGTAGACCAAACAAAAATTTCATTGTTCATTCCCAAGAGTGCTCGTTGAAAATGTTAGTTGGCCTAACCTCCAAATAATAAATATGGTCACTTTTGGTTGATGACTGAACTGACATGGAAGGTACATTCTGTATTCAGTGGGTTAAACCAATGGATGTTATGATGTGGCAGTTTTCATGTGTGTTGTAGACTGGGTTTTTTTGGAAAATGTTCCAATTGCAGTTGTTAGAAGCCTGTCCTGGAAGTGCATGAGTTATACTTGGTTGATTTGAACCAGTTTGAAATTCTCTATTATTTTGTAACATGAGTATGATTTCTATCAATTATTTTTAAAAAATGGAGGCATCTTTGTTTCCAGTACTAAAGCAAATAATTATATGGTGTGGTACATAATCTTGGATGTTGACTCAAACAAATCTGTGATTTTTCTGATTGTTCCAATTGGCACCACCTGAGGTCAAAATGCTCAAATTTTAAAAATTGTTTTCATTTTTTGAAGAAATTGAAATCATGTTTACCTTTATTATTTGATTTCTTTCTGAGCATTACTTGCAAACAAAACCCGTAATAATTACAAAATTACACCCCCCATCCCCATCCCCTCCATAACCCTGCCCAACAACAAAGTTGTATGGGGTGTACTGGAATCAGCTTGTCCATCCGTCTGGTAACAAAAGTTTGTCTTGCTCATTTATGAGTCAAAATGTTACCATGTAAGTTGATAACCATGGGAACTTGTGCACCTGTGATTTTAGGATTTATTGGACATGGCATTGTAGAGTTATTGCCCTTTTTGACATTAGAGTTTATCGTTCATGGACACAACTTTGTCTGCACTCACATTATTTCATTTCCGGTCAATATTTTTTTAAAATTTGGTTTGATTAACCAGCATGGGAACCTGTGCACCTTAGATTTTTAGATTGGGCAGAGTTATTTCATTTTTATACGCCTGTTTGTAAAAACGGTTGTATTATGTAAATGGTCTGTCTGTCTGTCTGTCTGTCTGTCCGTCTGTCTGTCCATCCATCCATAAACAGTTGGTTTCTGACCGATAACTCAAGTTTGGATAATTTGATTTCAACGAAAGTTGTTATGTGTATTCCCCAGCTAGTAATACAGGCCAAGTTCGAATGTGGGTTCTGTCCAATTATTTTTACTTGATTTACGGCCCTTTTTAGCTCACCTGAGCGAAGCTCAAGGGGAGCTTTACTAATCATTTTCTCTCCGTCCGGCATAAACTTTTTATTGTCGACTTCTCACAAACTACTCGACCAAATTGAACCAAATCTGGTGTGCATGTTCCCTATCATATGTCAATTTGAGTTTGTTCAAATAAAGTTGCCACGCCCCCGGGAGGAACCACAAGGTGCATAACTCTGATAGCACCCATAAAATACAAAAAAAATCTTCTTCAGATCCAGTGGTCAGAATCTTTTCATATTTGGTATACAGCATCTCTAGGGAAGTCAGATTCAAGATTGTTCAAATCGGGTCCCTTGGTTAATATTTTGGCTCACTATTGGGGCCCAAAGTTTATCATAGTGCAATGTGAGGACATTTCTTTAAAAACCTTCTTCAGATCGAGTCGCTGGGTTACTATTTGGGCTCCCTATGGGAGCCTGAATTTTAACTTAGTGCAATATGAGGGAATTTCTTTAAAAATCTTCTTCAGATCCACCAGTCAGAATCCTTTCATTTTTGGTATACATCTCCTCTAGGGGGGGGAGGGGGGGCATATTCAGGTTTGTTCAAATCGAGTTCCTCAGTTAATATTTGGGCTCCCTATGAGAGTCCGAATTTTAACTTAGTGCAATATGAGGAAATTTCTTTAAAAATCTTCTTCTTCAGTTCCACCAGTCAGAATCCTCTCATATTTGGTATACATCATCTCTAAGGGGGTCAGGTTCACGTCGAGTCCTTTGGTTAATATTTGGGCTCCCTATTGGAACCCAAATTTTAACTTTGTCCAATACGTGGAATATTCTTTAAAAATCTTTTCAGATTCACTGGTCAGAATCCTCTCATATTTGGTATACATCATCTCTAGTGGGGTAGGAAGGCGGAGGGGGGGAGCAGTTTCAAGTTTGTTCAAATCGAGTTCCACGGTTAATATTTGGGCTCCCTATGGTAGCCTGAATTTTAACCAAGTTCAATATGAGGGAATTTCTTTAAAAATCTTCTTCTTCAGATCCACCAGTCACAATCTTTAACGTTTGGTATACATCATCTCTAGAGGTGTCCGATTCAAGTTTGTTCAAATCGTGTCCCTGGGTTTAAAATTTTGTGTCTGGTTTGGACTTGGAAATTTTGGACGAAATTTCGAAAACAAAAATTTTATTGATTTTTTATGCGTTTTGTTCAATTTTGTGAAAGAAAAAAAAAATTAGCCTGAAAATTTTGGGTCTGGTTTCCACTTGAAATTTTGGACCAAAATTTGGAATTTTTTTTGTTTTTTTATGCGTTTTGTTCAATTTTCAAATGAAAAAAAAACAGAAAAATTTTAGCCTGAAAATTTTGGGTCCAGCTTGGACTTTAGAAAGTTTGGACCAAAATTCGGAAAAATTTTTTTGGATTTTTTATGCGTTTTGTTCAATTTTGAGACGGAAAAAAAAAAAAAAAATTGCCTAAAAATTTTGGGTCCGGTGTAATGGGGTATCTCCCCCCCCTCCCCCCTGGGTATCTTCTCCCCAAGGGGCAAGATGCACTAGGGTATCTTCCCCCCACCTTGTGTATCTTTCCCCACCCCCCATCCACACACAACACAGACCAACTTAACATTTTTTTTTAAGCTGAAAAGCAATATTCATAAGAGAAAAAGTCAAATAATAACTACTTGGTATAAGCAGGGAGCTCTGAATGGAAGAAAGAAAATAAAAATGAATATTAAGTTAACATCTCCTCTGTACCCAAGATTATTATTTTTTTCTAACCTGAAGACATCCTGGGTATCTTCTCTCCTGGGGGGGGGGGGGGGGATGCAGTAGGGTATCCCCCCCCCCCCCCCCCACACTCTGTATCTTCCACTGAATGTGGTTAGGGTACTCAAATCTAGGGATTCCCCCAGTGCCCTATATCAACACTAGGGCGCCCCCCCCCCCCCCCCCTCCCCCACTCTGTGTATCTTCCACTGAATGTCATAAAAATAATAAATGTGGTTAGGGTACTCAAATTAAAAAAAATTAGAGTGGGTGGGGAGGAAGATACCCAGGGTGGGGGGTGGTTTTCAACCAATACATTTTGGACTTGTCCTCATTTGTACTTGGTTATTGAGTTGGTAAGACAAAGTTGCACTCAGTATTTGTACACCTCAGTCACATTCTCTAAGTGCTTCAGTTTTCTCCACCTTTAAAAAAAGTTAACATAACCCTTTGTCAAATTGCTTTATAACTTGTCCAGGCCTGTGGGTCAACTGCCATCGCCAAATTCCTGAAGACATTGTTCTCATTCTATAATAGAATACAGCTCTAGAACATGTAAATTTTAAGAATTGAGATTCAAACTTTTTTGGATTGACTCTTTACAGCCAAATCGGCCAAATTCTTCAAGCAATATATTCATGAAAATGGTTGTAAAAACTCTTGATAATGAATATCGCATGTTAAAAATAACATGGAATTCATCGGAATGAATTTGCCGAATTTAATACTTTACCTAATGCAACAAGAAAACAGCAAACATTCGAATAACTAAAAAAATCACCTTTATCTCAAAAACACAGCTTGTGACCCCTCTTTGGAACATGTGCATTGACCTTACTCAAATAACGTGTTCAGAGTTCTGTTTTGGAGGCAGAAATTGAAAAACATTGGAGTGGTAATTTTTGTGGATGATAATTGCAGAATATGGCCACTACTTATGAAAGTACTCTGTAACCCTGTTAATTGAATAGTTTCTTTGCTACTGGAAATTTTTCATTTAGCAGGGATTTGGCCACTTAGCTGCATTCTAGATCAAAACTGAGCATTTATTCTATTATATCTTGTTTGAAAAAGCTCTTGGTGATCTTTCAAAGAAGATATAATATATTAAATGCCTCTATTGTATGAAGTAAGGCTAAACAGATCTATAAACAAGGGAAATCCAGTGATTATCAGAGTAATATCACTAGGGCTGCACGATATTCAAACCTGAATACCAGTATTGGTATTAAAAAAAATACTGCGGTATACCGGTATATCGAAGACTGTTCAGATATTTGAACATAAGTACCACAATCGAGACTTAAGGCATCACAGTCAGAACGAATTAGCATGCTTTGATGATGCGGTTCGATAAACCTTTACCCAACGCAGACGATATCAAAATTTATTATTTAATAAATTAGTTTAGCAGATTTTCCCCCAAAATTTCTACAAAACAATAACATGTTGAGCTCGTTCCAATGAGGGGTCACATGATATAGTTTTGTTGAAATTTTTGAAAATTATTTTTTCAACGGCTGAAATTGTAGATTACGTAAGCACATGCAGACAATTCCTTGGATAAAGGGATAATATTATTCATTCGGGGCAACAGATAAAAAACTCAAGACATCTTGAAAATTAAATTGTGAGTATATAAATAATGACGATAAACCGATATTTTTTTAATTACACCGGTATTCAATCGATATTGGTTTGAATACTGGTATATATCGGTTTATCGATATACCGTGCAGCCCTAAATATCACGACATATTACAATATTTTCTTTCCCCATGGAAGCCCCAGGAAGTGAAGCAGCGATTGTTTACTGTGGTAAACAAATCTCTATTTTACTGGTAAAATAGGACCCAAAACCAATACCTGAGGTGGAAGTCCTCTGGGCAGCATGAATATAAAGCATTGACTGAATTTTATTTTATATCTATGTTGCTGTCTCAGCAGGCCATTGTGCAGAGAACCTTGTGTCCTTAACCCTTTACCTAACATGAAAAGCAGACGACACTTGCAAAAAAAATTCTTGAATAACTAAATTTTTTCATTTTTTGTCTCAAAAACATAGGTTATGACCCCTCGTTGGAACGAGCTCGACGAGCTCGTTCCAACGAGGGGTCATAACCTATGTTTTTGAGACAAAAAATGAAAATATTTTGAAAATTAATTGGCGATTTTTTAGAATAGCGCTGGCCGGTTTTGGCCGTTACGTTGGGTAAAGGGTTAAACATCAATAAATAAATAAATAAATAAATAACAAGATTTTTTATTCAATTAACAGGAGGTTACTCCATAACCTATATTCAAGTAACAGGTCAATTTTGTGCTGAATGTGTGGTAAATGGTTTTGTGTTAGAAAGTTATATTCAATTAACAGTGTTATACTTAATTAAGAGACAAGTTATTTGGGAATAGATATTCATACCTTTGCATTCTTATTGTCATAATAAAGGGTTAATATTACAATAAACTTTCTTTTCTGGCACAGATGAATGGGATGTCTGTATTGTGTTGGCTCTCAAATATGGTTGTAAGTCGGTGATGGTCTAACAACTTTATTCCTTTGTTTTCCAGTGGTAGAACAGAGTATCAAACTTTAGAAGAGAGTAAAAGACGGGCACGAATAGATAAATCATTTTCCAGGTTAATAGAGTTTTTTAATTACAGTAGAGTAGTAAATATTGTACATATATTGTGTACATGTGTTAAACCCGTTTGTCATCATCATTATTGCATGTATGACATAAATTGAAAAGCAATCACATTTGTGAAAATCTCAGATATCTAAGAAAAGCCTAAACCTTCTGCACACTGATGTTGAAATATCAGAATTTCAAGAACCACATTTTGGTATTATCACAACTAGGAATTGGACAAATTCAACCTTGTTTGACAGAGCTTACTGAGCTCTGTCAAACAAGATTGACTTGGTTCAATTTCAAGGTGCATTTTGGGAAACATTTGTTAGCCTGCTTGAAGTTTTGTTATTTTAACGTAAGAGTGCACAGTGTCAATAATGATTACTCTTCTGTTTTATATTTAACTCTCTGCAAACTGATGTCAAAATAATGAAATTTTATATTGCAAAGTTTTCCTTTAATACAACTAGAAATGATACTAATTCAGTCTTGCTTACAGAGCCCAGTGAGCTCTGTCAAACGAGATTGAATTGGTTCAATTCCTGGTTTCATTAAGGAAAAGGTTTGGAGGTGTAAAGTTTTATATTTCGACATCAGTGTGCATAGCGTTAATGTTGTGCTCTAATCTAGAATGAGACCAACATCTTTCTGACCTATGTGACACTTATTTCTCCAGGTTATATTCCAAAATATATGACAGGTACGATATCATTGCGTTCAGTGACGTCACTGCATTCTTTGTGTGATTCTAGAATGTTGCAATAAATTTTTGATTCTGTCACCCCACTTTGACCAGTGTACTTTGTTCACACATTTTTACACAACCATGTGATAAAATAGATCTGAAATTCATCCTTAATTTAACACTTTACCTTACGAATTGGCCACATACGACCTTGTAATATGCAATTCAGCAATGGAAAAAAATATTATTTTTGACAAAATTTAACAAAACCATATCATGTGACCCCCTCATTAGAACAAGCTCATCTAGCTCGTTCCAGTGAGGGGTCACATGATGTGGTTTTCTTGAAATTTTTGGGATTGTTTCAAAAAATAATATTCAAAATAATGAATTTTGATATTGTCTGCATTCGGAAAAGGGTTAAATGGAATTTATAAGCCTCATCAAGGTAATTCATTTTGGAATGAGGAAATTGAAATTGATGAACTCTATTTATAAATTCTGTTTGAAACACTATGATGTGAAACTCTTGAAAAGGACAAAAAAGCTCTTTACATCAATGTGTCACAAAAAATGGTTAGAGGTTAATGACATAATCACAAGAAATTATATTTGGGGGCATGGTGGCTCAGCAAGTAGAGGTGCAGGCTGCAATCCAAGAGGTCATCACAAGAAATGATATTTGGGGGCATGGTGGCTCAGTAGGTAGAGGTGCAGGCTGCAAGCCAAGAGGTCCTTGTGTTGAACCCCAACAGTGGCAACCACGTTGTGTCCTTGGGCAAGACACTTCACCCCCATTGCCCATGTGGGGGCACGGTGGCGTTGTGTTCTAAGGAATACTGCATGTCAATGGTGCACTTGTCTTCAACCAGTGCTAACCCTGCTTGTGTGAAGCTAGTATGTTGGGGAGCTGACAGTTTCTTGCCATTGCTCAGTGGCTCTCTCTGGATACTCCGGCTTCCTCCACCCGTAAAACTGTCATCATGATTAGTCATTGTGGAGAACTATGTGACCTTAAACACCAATAAATAAATAAATAGAAATGATATTTTAGGCCACTCCAAGATTTTTTTGCTGTGAAACTATTAAGAAGGAATAAACATATCTTTTCAAGTGTGTGATTTTTGTATAAATTAGTGGCAAAAGTGGGAATGTCTGCCATGTGACCCTTTAGAATTTTTTTTTCTCGTTTATTTTGTGCTTTTCATCCAGTCAAGGTGATGTCCACAAGGACATCAATTTCTTTTTAATGGAAATTTTTTTAAAGTGTTGTGATTCTATTTTTTTAAGCATGTCAGAAACTGTTGTGATTTTTAGCTCATTTCCTAATCTCAGATGTTGTATCCAGCGATTTATTCTTCAAAAATCTTCTCATAAACTCTCCAGTCACAATGCTTTGAAATTTTGTGTGCAGCTTTCTTATGTGCTCAAGATTCAAATTTGTTCAAAGAAACTTTCTCTAGCAATATTTCGGCTCATTCTAGTAGAGTCACTATTTTGGATCCTGCCCCAAATTTCTGTTGTCTGAACCGGTAGGCCAGTGTAGAGCAAATTTGGTATGCAGTAGTTTTAGGAGACATGTACTTGATTTATACCCAAAAAATTTTTCGTGACCCCTTGGGAACCCCAGAAGCTGAGAATAGAAAAAAATGAAAATGCTTATATTTCACAAACTGCTCAGAAAACAAAAGAATTGTAATTTTGGTATACAGCATACATTAGTGTTCAACCAATTACCAAAAATGGCTGCTGACCTATTACCGGTTATTTGAGCTCACACTTGGCCAATTCCAATTGCAATCGTGGCGTTGCGGTAACCGGTTCTCGTCAGATCACCAAAGTTAAGCAATGTTGAGCCTGGTTAATCATTGGATGGGTGACTGTCTGAGCAATCAATTCGGACTCCAGCATTGTGTCCTTGGGCAAGGCACTTAACCCCGATTGTTCACATGGGGGCATGATGACGCCATGTACTAAGGCATACTGCACGTCAATGGTATGCATGTCTTCAACCAGTCTAACCCTGCCTGTACTGCAGTGCGGTGTTACGATGTTGGGGAGCTGGCAACTGCTCATCGTTGCTTGGTGATTCTCTCCGGGTACTCCGGCTTCCTCCACCCATAAAACTGTCATGGTCATGATTAGCCATTGTACATAAATATATGACCTTAAACACCAATAAATAAATAATACTGTGGACTACTAGATGAGCCGAGGCTTGAAAGAACTACATTAAATTGAACATATTTCACAGTGTTAAACGTCGTTGACTCAGGTCGCAGTAAAATGAACAGATGCACACACTTGAGCGGTATAAGTGGCTTGCAGAGCCACATGGACTGCCCAAGTGTGTGCGACTGGTCATTTTACTGCGACCTGAGTCAATGGTGTGTAATCTTCACTTTTTCCGGTATGCCCACGATCGGCCGATTGGGGTGGCCGATTCCGATCATCATACCTAGGACCAGTAGAATTGCTTTGGTCATAAAACCTTAAGGAAAAATTCTGAATTGACACTTGTCAAAAATTGAAAAGAAAATTCTTGCTCCAGAACTACCGATCGGAATTTTTCAATATTTGGTGCACAATATTCCTATGGGGTTCCAATTCAAGACTGCACAAATGAAGTCTCTGAGTTCTTATTTGTGCTTCCTATTTTAACCTGACTTTTAACTTGGCTGAATTTTTATTTAATGGATTATGAGGAAATTTTAAAAATAATATTTTTAAGATCTACCTGTCAGAATCTTTTGATATTTGATATACTGCATCCTTATGGAAGTCAAATTCAAGTTTATTCAGTTAAGTCCCTCGGTTCATATTTGTGCCTTTATGGGAGCCTAAATTTTAACTTAGTGTAATATGAATAAAATTTGTTAAAAGTCTTCTTCAGATACACCAATCAGAATCTTCACATATAGTCTGTGGGTTAATATAAGTTGGTTCCTTGTTGAAACACAAATCGTAATTTAGTGCTTATTTGAAAATCTTTGTTGGATCCACCTGGCCAAAACTTATCATGTTGAGTATTAAGCATTCTTATTCTGTGGGGAGGGGGGGGGGGGGGAGGAGGAGGGCAGATTCAATTTGTTCAAACAAAGTCCCTGGGTTCATGTTTGGGCTCTCTATGAGGACATATTGTTTTGTCTGTGACCTGTCTTTCTACATTGTTAAGTGTTCAAAGCCAAATTTTTTGGTGTTATTCTGAAATGCAAGTGCTGCATCTCAAGGCTTCATATTTTTTGGAATGTGGTTCATATTATCTTTGAAGTGACGTCATTCAGCCTGTTTGGATTTGCATTGTAACAGTTTACAGGAGAGTGTTTCTTGATGCTCTCCAATAAATTTACTAAGGCAAAATTATTTTAATAAATTTTGCTGACCAAAAATATTTTAGCACTCTACCTGTTAATCTGTATAGGCACAGTATCCTGATTCTACTCCAAAAGTCACATGACATGTATACTGAATACGTGGAGAGCAGCAACTTTGATATTCCTGTAGATCTACTGTTGTAAAATTACGTATAGTACAGTTCTGTCATCACAAAGTATTTCGACTGAATCACAATTTGATTTCACAATATTTTATTTATGAAATCTCAGTCCACAAGTATTAATGTGTTATACAGGGTTTGCACATGGGTATGGAATCCTGGAAAAAGTTTGTAATCGGAAAAATAATTTTCCATACTCTTGAAAAGTAAGAAAAATAGGAGTTTTTAATACGCCTGTTTGAAAAAAAAAACGGTTGTATTATGTAAATGGGTTGTCTGTCCACCAATTTTTTTGGTCCAGAGATTTTCTCGGCTGGTTGGGGGCCATTTCCTTCAAAACTTGTTATGCATGTTACCACCATGGGAACCTGTCCATATGCGATTATAGATCCGGTGGGACTATTTTTGCCAGAGTTATGCCCCTTTTCAACTTAGAAAAATTGGCCTCATAAGTCAGAATTTTGTCCGGAGATTTTCTCGGAGGTTTATGGACCAATACTCTCGAAACTTAGCATGCATGTTCACCACCATGGGAACCTGTGCATGAGCGATTATAGTTCCAAGGGAACTATTGTTGCCATAGTTTTGCCCCTTTTCGACTTAGAATAATTTGCCTAAATGGTCAGAATTTTATCTATAGATTTTCTCAGAGGTTTATAGACCAATTCTTTCGCAACTTGGCATGCGTGTTTACCACCATGGGAACCTGTGCATGGGCGATTATAGTTCCGGTGCCAGAGTTATGCCCCATTATGACTTAGAGTAATTTGCTTTCTGAATTTAGCCAGAGATATTCTTGGAGGTTTATGTACCAATTCTTTAGAAACTTGGTAGGCATATTTACTTCCATGTGAACCTGAGCTCCTGCAATTATAGTTTATGTGAGATTATTTTTGACAGAGTTATTCTCCTTTTTGACTTGGAATAATTTACCACATTGGTCAAATTTTGAGATTTTCTCAGATGTTTATAGACTAATTCTTTCGAAACTTTGTATGCATGATCACTACTGTGGGGACCCTTGCACCTGCAATTATGGTCTTGTTACATTTTTTCATGTGAAACTGTTGGTTGTTTAAGAAATGCACAGCTTCTCATCGGCCGAGGATATTTTGCATGTAAATTACTTCCCCTGTTCACAATACTCACAGTGTGTACAGTTTCTGGAAGCTCTGAATATGGCCTTTCCTGTAGAAAACCACACACAATAAACATCTTACAATATCACTCAAATACACTCAAAAATGGCTCAAAATGGTCAAAATTTTCTCATTTTGGGCATAAATTTCCAATTTTCATGCATCGATAGTGATAAAACTATGTTACAGGAATTCCTCATTCCTCCACTGAGGATTCCACAGCATAATATGAACATTCTGACAAATAAAAAACATATGGGTTTCTTATTCATTTTTTCAGAAGGCTTTCTCAAAGCAAGTTCACACAAAAATTGTCCCATTTGTAACCTGCAAATTGTCAGCTCCCAAACAGGTCTGGGTTCGTCTTTGAACACTCCTGTGTGACCTTGACCCCCAACTGAAATGCACATGACAGTACACAGTTTGAATCAAGACCATCGACAGATTATTTTGGCCATATCACCATTAATGAGAATTATTTACTAAAGCCACACCGCCACAAAATAAAACTACAGCTCAAAATAGCCATTTGGTTGAGGATATCCAATAACCTCAGAGACCTTTAGTTCTGTTCAGAATCTTTTTTCTAGAGTTATGCCCCTTTTTGACATGGAATGATCTGCCGCATATGTCTGAAATTTGTTCGTAGGGTTCCTTGGAGGTTTTTGTGCCCATTTTTTAGAAACATGGTGTGCATGTTCATGGGAACCTGTGCACCTGTGATTATAATTTCAGTCAGACTATTCTTTCCAAAGTTATGCCCCTTTTCATCTTTAGAAATTTCACGTTTTTGTCAACATTTCATTTTTTAGTCAATAACTTGGAGTTTGGATTTGTTGATCGGCATCAAAATTGGTTTGTGTCTCAGTCATAATGAAATACAAATTCAGTTCGAATTGGGGTTCTGTCCGATGTTATTGATTGGTCCATGGATCAAAACAGTAGTTATGTACAATTCGAGAAAGCCTACTGGCTGTATTATGAAATGCTAGACAGTACTCTTGATAACATTGGGTCTGGAAAAATTCTGGAGAAATAAAATTTGGTTGGGGTGGGTATGAAATTGTCATGGAATGAGAAGAAAAAGATAGCTTAAACAACGCGATTTAAAAATGTTCAGATCGCCTTCCTGCATCCCAAGTACGAAGCATTTGCATACTCAGAAGATATTCTGCACTGATTAATTATTAAGCACACTGGCAATTTCATGACTCAGAACATATTTCGCATATGTTAGTTATTAAGCCCATCTGCGATTACCACTTCCACTTCCGATATCAAGGTCAACAAAATTTAACCAAACGTATGTTTTGGGGGATAAATGGATGTCTGATGCCAAATTTAGTGACTGGTTAGCAAAAGATTTCTCCAGCAAAATGTAACAGATCAAAAGAGTGATGTGCATATACTCTTCAAACAAATGGTTCCAGACAGTGGGATTGCACAGCAATTAGCATGAGATGAATGGGAGAGTTCCTACATGACTGTATTCGCTTTAGCAGATTGTATTTTTAGCTCACCAACGAGGTTGTATGAGCTTATGTCATGACCTGATGCATGTCGGCATCTGCGTCAACACTTGTGTTAAAGTTATTGTAAGAGTCCACTTTGACTTTCCGTCCCGTTACTATGCACCTCATACTGTTTCTATGGCTTAAAATTACCCACAGACCCTTACCCAGTGATATTTTTTTTATTTTTAATATTTTTGCAATATTAGACTTTTTTTGTAAGTGTGGACTTTTATATTTCATATATGTGTTAAATGCATCAATATAAGATGACAACCCTTGGCCGGACATTTTTCAGAGATTTTGGACTTTTTTAATGCAATGTTAGACTATTTTGTAAGTGTGAACTTAGAAAATTTCTGACCTGTTTTGCTATACATGTACAATACCGGACATGATTTGCAGATTTGTAATAAGCCTAGGTTTATTGCATGCCAAGTGTTGGTGAGCTAATGGGGTGGACAACCCCCTCTTGTTATGTACATGTATTAGGTATGGAAATGTTTTGGAATTTTTCGACTGGATGTTTTGGAAAATTGTTCTTAACTCCTTGAAAGGTATTGAAAAGTTATGGTATTTCTTAGTAGGAAAGGCGTATGAACCCTATTATAACCAACCAATCCTGGAAATATGCAGTCTGTCACCTGCAGAATGAGGTCCCCAGAGGGTGAATTTTGTAAGCCCACTATATGGGATAGCTGGCATCAGCAAATTCACCCTCTGGGGACCTCATTCTGTAAATTAGCGATTGTTTATTTCCAGACTGGATTATAACTGATCATGATCTGATAGAAGAGACCACAATACTGTACCTGACCATGTGATTTCATTGTTTAAATCTAAAAAAATTTATTATAATATCAGTACACACAGTCCCGTACACTTGTCTTCAACCAATACTAACCTTGCCTATATGGATTTAGTGTGTTGGGGAGTCTGGTAGTTGCTTGGGGCTTCTCCCCGGTTACTCTGCCTTCCTCCACCTGTAAAACTGTCTGACACGAGGTGACAGGCTGTTGAAAGTGCCATTAAATCCCAATAAATAAATAAATAACACACGGTCCCGCTTTTTTTGATATTGCCTAATGGAATAACCCTCTTAATTGCATATAATTTTCAGACACCACTTAATTGGATACTACCTAATGGAATAACCCACTTAATTGCATATTATTTTCAAACCCCACTTAATTGGATATTGCCTAATGGAATAACCCTCTTACTTGCATTTTATTTTCAAAGACCCCTTAATTGGATATTATCTAATGGAATAACCCACCTAATTGCATATTATTTTCAAACAGTACTAAATTGGTATTGCCTAATGGAATAACCCTCTTAATTGCATATAACTTTCAAACATCACTTAATTGGATATTGCCTAATGGATCCCCATGGGAACCCAAGGAAGTGAAGCAGTGCTTGCTTACTGCGGTAAACAAGCTCTTTTTCACTGGTAAAGTAGGACCAGTCACTAATGCTTGGGATGGAAGCTCTCTAAAATGGGCAACATGGGTATAAACAATTGACTAAACTTTATCTCCATGTTGTGGTCACCATTAGCCATTGTGACCTTAAACACCAATAAAGAAATAAATTGCTTGATGGATATACTTACCTACACTATAAGCATTTAATCTTTTATATCTTGATTGACAGAGCTCATTGAGCTGTGTCAAACAAGATATAATAGAATAGATGTACATCACTAGAATACAAAATATGGCAAAATTTCCAGAAAAATGGCAAAATTCCTGTTATTGAATACTCTTGTTAATGGAATATTTTTTCCCAGACTAAGTGGCGATCTAATTAACAGGCTTCACTGTACAAGTGAGAAAAAAGTGATTTTAATCCAGTTGTCAATGTTTTCCTGTGTGTCTTTACTAAAGGATTCCTTTTGTATGGCAACAATTTTAGTGACAAAAAACAATTGGATTTAATGTTCTTGATACACAATTTTCATTTAACATCGCTGGGAAGATGATGTAGGTGGAATGTTAATGTAGTATTTATGAATAGAACGTAGTCTAGCTTACTACAGGGATCAATTTTCTAATGAGGTGGAACTTTATACAGTATTCATGAACAGTAGGTAATCATTGTAGGGGAATACAGGGATCAATTTTCTAATGGCTTTAACTTTTGGATTACATAACAGCATAAATGTAAAGGTATGCTTGTTGAACCCTTTACCTAATATTGTAAAATTTTCTTAATAAACCATACAAATATGGATATCATTAGAACCAGCTCATTGAGCTGGTTCTATTGATATCCATATTTGTACGGTTTTATTGAAAAATTGTGAAATTCGTTTTTGAAAAATACTGTGTTAGGTAAAGGGTTAATGTTGTATGCAAAATCTGACTATGGTAAACTGAGGCTCGGTAACCGCTCAATGGGGTGGAAGACCACTAAAGCGGGCAGTATTGGTATAAATAATTGGCTAAACATGACATCTTCTGTTGTTGTCATGGTATGACCATAGATGCTGGTGAAAGTGACCTCAGTCCTTTACTTAATGAATCAGCCATGTCCACTCGTGTGATTTACAAGTAGAACAGTTGAAGGAAAAATTTGGACCAAACCATATCATGTGACCGCTCATTGGAATGAGCTATTGGTATGGTTTTGTTGAAATTTCTTTAAAAATTTGAAAAGAAAAAATATGACAAATTCTGGTATTGTGTGCATTGAGTAAAGGAGTAAACACTAGTAGATAAATAAATAATTTTTAGTTCATGCCACTCAGACATTAATTTTATAAAATTATTATTGCTGTAGAAAGAAAATTTCCGCAAAGCTGGCTCCCTCTGTCCTTCACCTGACACAGCCATGGAGGACACTTGCAAATACTATTACAAACAACTACTCATTTTCCTTTTTTGTCCTCAAAATATTGCTTATAACCTCCATTAGAACAAGCCCCATGAGCTCATTCCTATGAGGGGTCACAGAGTACTATGATCAGGAAAGTGGCAGGGGTTTTTTTTGCAATCAGATCGAGATCTGATCACGACACATACCAATAGGACAAGATTTTGTGAATAATATACTGAGAAATGAAGACTGCATTGAGACAAAACAATTCAATGTTCATGCCTTTGTTTTTCACCAGGAGATATTCTACAGTGATGCAAGGAGAGAAGCAGACAGAGAATGTTGTCTTGATCGTGACCCTATCGTTATTTGGTTGATAGCACTAATAATATAAGCCCTTGGAATGCAGTGGACTTTGGTTATAGCATTGCACTTCAAACCAAAAGGTCCACAGTTGTGTCCTTGGGCAATGCACTTAACTCTGATTGCCCATGTGGAGGCATGGTGGCACTGTGTGCAAGGCCTACTGCATGTCAGTGGTGCACTTGTCTTCAATCAGTGTTAACCCTTCTTGTGTGGAGTTAGTACGATGGGGAGTCAGACATCGCTCGTCTCTGTTCGGTGGTTCTCTCTTGGGTACTTCAGCTTCCTTCACTCATAAAACTGTCCAACACGAGGTGATCCTGGCTGTTGAAAGTGTTGTTAATCCCAATAAAAAAAAAGACAGCAAGCTGTGTTTTTGAGGCAAAAATTGACAAGAAAAGAAAATGTGAATGGCAATGGAAGTCCTCTAAAATCGGTAACATTGGTATAAACAATTGGCTGGACTTTACTTTATATCCATGTTGCAGTCACGATTAGCCACTGTGCAGAAATATGTGACCTTAAACACCTATTAATAAATAAATAGAAGCACTTCATGTGTTTCAACAACTCTGGTGGAATCACAGGTGAGATTTGCAGTGGGGTAATCTAAAACAATGTTGGTGAGTGGTGTAGTGGTCAAGGCATAAAAGTCATTTACCAACCAGCCTGGTTAGTCCAGACTTTGTGTTGCTAGAGGTCAACGATTCGAGCCTCGGCCCCCACACTTCTCTTTTGATCTGTTACAAAACTGTGACATCGAAACTGAGAAATTCACATATTGTTAGTGTATTAGCCTCATTGTGCCAATCAAGATTTATTGAAGGGCCCTAATTGGTTTTATTCTGAATAAATTCAAGAGTGAACTGAATAAAAATAAAAGACAAGTTAGCTGGTAAAAATAACAGAGGTCTTTTTATCCCGGTGTATTTTGGGGGCGCTGTGGCTTTGTGTTAACCGGTTCTCGTCAGATCACTGAAGTTAAGCAACGTCAAGCCCGGTTAATCCTTGGATGGGTGACTGTCTGAGTGATCGATTCGGACTCCCACGTTGTGTCCTTGGGCAAGGCACTTCACCCCGATTGTCCACATGGGGGCACAATGACGCCGTGTACTAAGGCGTACTGCATGTCGATGGTATGCATGTCTTCAACCAATCTAACCCTGCCTGTGCTGCTGTGTGGAGTTAAGATGTTGGGGAGCTGGCAGCTGCTCGTTGTTGCTCAGTGGTTCTCTCCGGGTACTCTGGCTTCCGCCACCCGTAAAACTGTCACCGACACAATATGACCTTGGCTGTTAATGTGTCATTAAACCCTAGTACATAAATAAATAATCCTGGTGAAAAAAATGGAACTAATCGTGTTTACTTCCTCAGCTTATATGAATTGTGTAAAAAATCATTTCAGTCACCTGTTCATCACTTCAAAAGAAGTAGAGTAACAGATTTTTTTATTTGCCTACTTCATTAGCCCTTGTACTTAACCCTTTGAACCCATAAGACCGATTTTTCAGGCCAAAGCATAATTTCGTCCCATTTTTGTCTTATTATGGGAGGTCTATATATGGGGCATTGATGATAAAATAAAAAATGGCTGCAAACTGCAGTTATTATTTTATCCTCTCTGCATATTGATATTGGACAGACCCATTTCACTGTAAGTGTACACAAAGGCGATACCATTCCAAGAAAGGAGTGCTCAAAAGGTTCAGGCCAGAAAAGTTTCTTGACTTGCCTTCTGCATTCATTTCTTGACCCCACCAGAACCAGCTGATCATCAGATTAATGCCCTGTGGAAATCCAAGAGAAGTAGAGCAGTGCTTGTTTACTGTTTTAAAGCAAGTTCTACCTTACTTATAAAATAGGACCCAGCAACCAATACCTGGGGTATACATTCTATAAAGTGTGAAGCATCGGTATAAATAATTAGCTGAACTTGACTTCATACCTATGTTGCAGTCGCGATATAGCCATAGATGCTGACCATGACTTTGAACACTAATAAATATTGGTTTAATGGGAGGAACTCATGAAAAAAGCTGCAATATTTTTACATTGTTCTTTGCATGAACACTGGTAAACTGACCTATATCATTTTACTTTTTTGGCTAAAGAATATTAAAAAAGTGTTACCTGTAAATGTTGCCTGAAAAAAGTCACGGTAACCAGTTTTGGGGATGCCTTAATGTCTAAATTGTTTTCTTTAGGCCCCACAAAGTAGATTTTCTGTTTCACTTGTCATTTTTTTTGTAAATTTGCATGTGGGCGAGCATTTTTTTATTTTATTTTTTGTTTTTGTAATTATTTTTTTGCCAGCAAAAGTTCATGTTCTTGGTTTGTTTTGTGTTTTAGGCCTCATAATCTACAGAATAACATGGGTGGTGGTGTATTTCGTCCCTTGAGTGCAAGAAGGCTTTGCAATGTTAAAGCATAGCAAAGTTTTTGTTGTGCTTAAGGGATAAATTTATCAGTTTTATTAACTTAAAAATAAACCAAAATATCAGACATAAACCATTTAATTTTTATTTTTGTAAGTTTGCATTGGTTATAAAAAGAGAACATGTGGCAGCAAAAATAACCATGTGGGAGGGCCCGAGAAAGAGATTTTTAACTTTTTTAGGCCTTACCTTTAAAATATATCATGTTAATATAACAGAATAAGAATTGTGCATGACCTCAAATCCGGAACAGCTGTGAATTCTCTAAATGGGGCCTTGAAATTTAGAAATTACCAAGATGGGTGAATTTTGATTTGTACGATGAAATGCAAATTAAGCCAAATAATCCCATTTTTCAGTAAGAGAATCTCTCGTACTCAGGATGCCCGAGATGACAGTTCGTAGCAGGATTAGGTCAAGATGTCATATAGAAAAAGCCTGTACCAGGGTGCATAAATTAAAAGCATGCCAGATACCTTGAGGCAATCTACAATCTATTTTTGAAGCCTTATTGCATTTAAAAGCTTGCATGGTGGTGTTTTTTGTTTTGTTTGTTTATTTTCAAGAAGAAATTTATTTTTCATGATCATTTTAAGATGCATAGTTTTCTTTGCCACAAAGTTGTTTCAGTTCATTGTTGCAGTACAAGATCTTTTGTTTACTTTTCTTTTTATTGCCAGCTTCAAAAGTGCCTGTGTGTGCCAGCTGTTTTGTAACCATTCTATATGTCGTCGTTCTGTTTTCAAAAGGTAATCCCAGAAGAAATCTACATGAGCCCCCAGTAAACTTGGCAAATGAAGACCATTTTGATTGGCAGCAAGGTACTGCCAAAAGTCTGGCGGAAACCTATTTAAGATATTCATTGCTCTAGCTGTTACATGTAATGGAAGCGCTGAAGCATTATTACTAGTCCCCCACAGGTTACCTTGAGGGAACTTATGGATTGTACTCCATCCATCTGTCTGTCTGTCAGTCTGTCTGTCCTGTTGCCATTCGTATCTCCGAGATGGTTCAATGTTGGATTTTGGTGTTTCAAATTTTTAATATTAATCAGATATTATGAAAATATACTGCACGCCAAATGTAGAAAAAAAAATTAAAAATTGCTGAATGGGGTCCGTTTTTGTTGAGTAATTTTTTCGAATATTTTTATACCTTACCACCTGTATCTTCAAGATGCTTGGATGTTGGTGTTTCAAATTTTTAACAGTAATCAGACATTTTGAAAATATGATGCACGTAAAATTTTGTAGAGAAAAATTTAAAAATGGCTGAATGGCAGTCAATTTTTTTGTAATTTTTTCGTATTTTTCCATATTTTTATATCTTACCGCCAGATCACCGAGATGCTTGGCAGTTGGTGTTTCAAGTTTTTGGTCAAGTTTTTTAAAAACTCGACCATCAATTTTTGTAGGAAAAAATTAAAGATGGCTGAATTGTGGTCAGTTTGTTGTAAATTTTTTTTTATTTTTCCATAGTTTTAGCTCACCTGACTGAAAGTCAGGAGGAGCTTAAGTAATCACTTTTTATCGTCGTCCTTTCATCGTCTGTGCATCGTCCGGCATAACCTTTACATTATTGACTTCTCATAAACCACTGCGCCGAATTGAACCAAATTTGATATACATGTTCCTTATTACATGTCAATTCAAGTTTGTTCAAATAAAGTTGCCATGCCCACAGGGGGCACCACAAGGGGCATTTCTCTGATAGCACCCATAAATTGTTTTGTAAAATTTTAAAAAATCTCCAGAACCATCAATTAGAATCTTTTGATATTTGGTATACAACATCACTGGGGGGTTCAGATTCAAGTTTGTTCAAATCGGGTCCCTGGGTTAATATTTTTGGCTCTCTATGGTAGCCTGAATTTTAACTTGGTGCAATATGAGGAAATTTCTTCAAAAATCTTCTTCTTCACATCCACCAGTCAGAATCCTTTCATATTTGGTATACAACATCTCTAGGAGGGTCAGATTCAAGTTTGTTCAAACCGGGTCCATGGGTTAATATTTGGGCTCTCTATTGGAACCAAAGTTTAACTTGGTGCAATAAGAGGAAATTTCTTCAAAAATTTTCTTCCTCAGATACACCATGCATACATCCATATGAGGAATCAGGATAAAAGTCCACAATTTGGTGACACACCCAACTGTGGGGGACTGTTGTCTGATTGTGAGATATCAGCATTGCACTTGTTTTGATCAAATGATTTTTGTGCAGCAATGAATTCACACAGAACCCTTGTCAAGACCAAGCTGCAAAAGGTACTGAAAGTGGATTGATTTCATGATAGGACCATCTGTTAAGAGTCTATGAAAAACAAACTTGATTTGGGTTTCTAAAAGTTTTTCAATTCCAGAAGGATAAACATTTTAAGACCTAGGAACAGAATTTTGTACTTTCTGAAATGCCTAAGAGATACAAAGGGTGTACCACAGCAAAAAATTTAATTGTACCACAATCATTGAGGCATTTATCTAACTTTTTCACTCATGAGTTATGATCCCTCATTGGAATAAGGTTTAGGAGCTGGTTCCACTGAGGTCTCCTAAGCTAGTTTTTGGAGATGAAAGGAGGCGCCATGGCGTTGCAGTAACCGGTTCTCATCAGTTCACCGAAGTTAAGCAACATCAAGCCCGGTTAATCATTGGATGGGTGACCGTCTGAGCGATCAATTTGGACTCCCACGTTGTGTCCTTGGACAAGGCACTTAACCCTGTTTGTCCACATGGGGGCACGATGACGCCGTGCACTAAGGCGTACTGCATGTCAATGGTATGCATTGTCTTCAACCAATCTAACTCTGCCTGTGCTGCAGTGCGGAGTAATGATGTTGGGGAGCTGGCAGCTGCTCATTGTTGCTCGGTGGTTCTCTCCGGGTTCTCCGGCTTCCTCCACCCGTAAAACTGTCATGGTCATGATTAGCCATTGTGCATAAGTATATGACCTTAAACACCAATAAATAAATAAATTGGAGATGAAAATTGAAAATACAATAAAATTTTAATGGTGATTTTAGTGAATAATGCTGCCTAAATACGATCGTTTTTGTTGTAACGGTAACTACCCAAGCTACACTCTGCAAGAGCTAATCTAAATGAAGTAACACCCATTCCCCTACAAGTAGAGACATGTTTGTTTACTGAGACTGACAAACTCGCTTTTAGTTGTGTAGTGGGAGCAGTAACCAATACTTGGGATGGGAGGTGAATCCTCTGGACAGGTTATTAACCCTTTACCTAACATGAAAAGCAGACGGCACTTGCAAACAAAATTCTTGAATAACTAATTTTTTCATTTTTTGTCTCAAAAATATAGGTTGTGGCCCCCTCATTGGAACGTGCTCGACAAGCTTGTTCCAAAGAGGGGTCATAACCTATGTTTTTGAGACAAAAAATGAAAAAATAATGAAAATTAATTGGCGATTTTTGAGAATAGCACTGGCGGGTTTGGCCGTTACCTTAGGAAAGGGTTAATCATAAATGATGGGTTTTAACTTCTTGCATGCTGCCAAGCAAATATTCTTGCCCAGGACAGGATTTTGCTTGCCACTGAAATAAGTATAATTTGGACATATTTAATCCAATTTTTAGCTGCGACTAGCAGCTCTATAAGTGGCAATGTCGGTCTGTCGGTCGGTCGGTCGGTCGGTCTGTCTGTGAACAACGTGTTTGTCTGTGACAAACCAGTTTCAAAACTCAATGACTTTTGAAATACTTGATGGAATGACTTTATATTTGGCATGTAAGTGTATCTTATTGGTGTCTAGCCACTGTTCAATGCATGTGTTGTTCCAAATATTTTTCTTGGAGTTATGGCCCTTGATGAACTTAGAATTTTGTGAGATTGCACCACCCGTCGCAGCTACGGCGTCGATGCCGCAATTTTTTCTCTGTAAATGGAATGGATTTTTTCACCAGTGATCTCTTGTGCAAAATATAGATGAATTTTTCATCAAGTCTAGTCATGGCCATGCAAACATGAAGTCTTTGGGTAAACTTGCACGTTACATTCTATGTGCCTTAGTTTCTTAGTTACCTGTACCCACAGCCAAGTTCTGCCAAGAACAAACTGCAAAGTCACTGGATATAGAGTGTCAAGTAGCATACAAATTGTTTAAAAATCTCCAGACCCTTAATTAAGGGTTAAATCTCATCCAGTGATGTGACTGGCAAAATGATTATTTAAAAAAAACAAAACCCAAATAACTTGTGTGTGACATCTTGAGTTGAAAAACAGTGGAACCTGTCTTGAGAGACTTCCCATTCTCTCCGACAAAAGTAGTCTCTCTGCACTGGAACAAAAGAAGTCTATCTTGGCAAGTCTTCTCTCATGACAGGTTTGACATTTTTTGCAAGTCTCTGACCAAGCAAGGGATCAATGTCTCAGAATAGCAAAACCAACCCATTTTGAAATTATTTTTTCTGTGAGTTTCTTTGTTCACCATCATATACTGTTGAAATAATTTGTAAATATAAAGGCTGTAGATATATTATTTTTAACAGCCACCATACGCTTGTTTACAGTGGCAGATAAATTCTGTTTAACTAATATAAAAGGTTCCAGACCAAGTAACTAATTACCAGGGCGAGAATTGTTAAAAGTGGGATAACATGAGTGTAAATGATTGGGAAAACTTGACTTTATACTTATGTTGCTGTTATGATATAGCCATAGATGCTGGAAGTGATTTTAAACCCTAATAAACATAAACAGACACCAAACATTCATTTTCTCTGCTTTCTAAAAATGATTTTACATGAAAATCAGTTAACACAATGATGTGGCCAGTTGGCATATTGTGGATTTGCTTTATTTTGACAACAGTCCAGTTTTATCATGTTTCTGAAAATATTTATTCTGTCCCGCACGGTATGTGGGATGAAATGTTTTTGCCATGATACCAAATGGTGATTCACTAGTTAGTATCATGCCAATAGCTTTTGTCTCGCTAACCTTGCGACACCACATGAATATTTTACTCTGTCTACATTACAGTAGAATTATGCAATTTCTTGAAACCTAACAAAATTTGGCCCCGCTGTCTTAGCTCATTTAAATAAAACCTGGCTGTGATATCATAGCTTATTTAAATGAAATTTAACAGTGAGGTCAGAGCCACTGATATTTATATAGCTGGATTGCTGGAATGTGGAATGGCCATTAGTCACATAGAGAAAAGTGTCTCAACCGCCGCGGAGGGGGTGGGCAGGGGGAAGGAGGAGCGGGCATTGCAGAGTTGTTGCTATAAATAAACAATGCTCAACAACAATGAAATTCTAGAAGGTTTTCAGTTTCTCGACTCATCTCAATCACCATTCACTTTTTAACTCTTATTCCGACTTTTACGACCTCCGTACATGTGCCCCTAACTTACTATCATGAGGAGATCCTGTTAACGGTAGACAAATTATCTAGGTAGTCCCCTGCGGGAACCCCAGGAAGTGAAGCAGTGCTTGTTTACTGGGATAAACTAGCTCTGTTTCACTGATAAAATAGGACCCAGTCACTAATGCTTGGGGTGCGAGTCCTCTAAAATAGGCATCATGAGGTATAAACGATTGATTGACCTTGACTTTATCTCCATGTTGTGGTCATGATTAGCCATTCTGCAGAAGTATGTGGCCTTAAACACCAATAAATAATAAATCTATGTTGTGGTTTCTAGTCAAGTCACTGCAAAGCCACTGGATGTGTACAGGCAGCGGTCAAGTGTGAATTTCCAAGCCCTTAAGGGTTAAAGAATATGCTATGATACCTGTGAAAAACGAATATTCTGATAGTGTGCACATTTTTTGCAGCAATACAAATTGAATATTTACAACATATTTTAGCTATTATTGACAAAAGAAACAAAAACCTGAGATTGGAAAGTTGATACTATGCAGCTAGTTTTCTTGCTGGGTAAACACCATGATGTTTGATGAAGGGAAAGCTGTTATGCTGTGACCACAATCACAGCATTACATCTCTCAAATCATCAAATGTCATGGATTGGGAAAGTTACCATGTTGATTGACTTGATGTCATCTTGGTGGGGTCAGAGGCAGATTGAGCAGCAATATTTTTCATCATTCCATCTGTCCAGTTGTGTAGAGATTGGAGGTCGTAGTTCATTCCTGGATATCAGGCTTGGATATTTCAATTTAGCAAGTGATTTCTCGCCACTTTTTGTACTTTCGGTGATCAGGAAGCACATGAGAGCAATCTCTCACCTTCCCTTCAGAGCCTTGCATATCATGGATATAAAATTTATCACTGAATACATTAGTATCAGGCTAATTGAAGAGTGGGTGTGTGGATGACTAAAATATTTTTCTGATGTCATTTCCTCCAACTTCATTCATTTCAGGCTTTGAAGGTGTGGGGTCTTCTGGGGGGAATTAACTTGTCAGTCCAATTGGAGCACCTTGAGTTCTTTATAAAGGCTCAAGTACCCACAGAAACAGAAGGCATAACCATGGCGAAAGGCCCCCAAATATATCAAGTGAGAATATATGAACCTGGTTAAGGGACAAGGCATGCATAAATAAAAGGTTGACATTTTTCAAGAAAAGTGTTTGTGTGTGTCCCCTTAATTCCTCTGGCCACACCACTGGTTTGTATCTGCTTCTGCCTTTTAACATAATGGTTAGGTAGATGATAAAAGATTTTTTTTCCTAATATTTGCTATTAATATGTAACTTTACACAGTTACTAACTGTTCAGTAGGTGGCACTTTGCACAGTTTGTTACTAACGATTTTTTTCTTAAATTTTTGTTTGTTTTGTTTTTTAATTATAGTTGGAACAGTTCATTTTTATGATACAGATGAGCCAAAATAGGTAGAAAATGATATGAAATAAATACACAGAACCACATGCATGTGTGAATGGTTTAATTGATATGGCAGAAGTGCCAGTGCAGAAGGATAATTTTTTCCAGAGTTATGCCCCTTTTTCGACTGCAAAAATTCATTTTTGGGGGGTTACCCGATCATAACTTCAGTTATAGTTGAACAAATCAAATGACATTTGTATGTAGGTGTATCCACATAAAATATAGGTCAAGTTCGAATCGGGGAGTCTTTTGACATTATTTGTCAGATTTATGCCCCTTTTTCGACTTTGAAAATTCAATTTTTTTGGCTTCCTGATGATAACTTTAGTTATTGTTGGCCGATTCAAATAAAATATGGTATGTAGGTGTATCAACATAAAATACAGGTCAAGTTCAAAAATCAAGGTTTGGTCCAACATTGTTTGCCAGAGTTATGTCCCTTTTTCGACCTCAAAAAATTCCTTTTTGGCTCACCAACATTAGTTGTGTGAGCCTATGGCATAGCCCTCATGTCGGCGTCCGCTCTCAAATATTTTGAACTTTTGTGTACAGGTTTTGATTTTTTGGCTTTTCACATTTTTTTTTAGTTTCAGCATATTGCTATAGTGGTTCACTATAACATTTAACTCTTTTCCAGGGTATTTTGTCGTAATTTTAACCCTTTGAATCAAATTTTAGACTTATTTTGATGTTTGCGTGCAGGTTTTGTTGTTTTTTTTATCCTTTCTTTCAAGTGGAGATTTACCTTGCAGCATATGTCCATGCTTTCTATTGTATGTAAACATGCATCTTAGGGCTATGTTTGTATTATTTAACCCTTTTCCTGCTGAATTACTTCAATTTTGGACTTTTATGTACAGCTTTTGGACTTAGGTTTACAGCTTCTTACTTTTATGTACAGGTTGTGATAAAAAAAAACAATTTCAAGTGAGGTTGACCTCACTGCATATTGCAGTGGTGGTTATTATAACATTGATATCTTTCCAGTACATTTTTAAAAAGTTTTTAACCCCTTCAATAGATTTTTAGACTTATTTTGACGTTTGCGTGCAGGTTTTCATGGGTTTTTTTTTTTTTCCTTTCTTCCAAGTGTAGAGTTTCTGCATATTGCTATGGTGGTTCACTATAACATTTAACTTTTTTCCAGGGTATTTTGTCTTAATTTTAACCCTTTGAATCAAATTTTAGACTTATTTTGATGTTTGCGTGCAGGTTTTGATGGTTTTTTTTTCCTTTCTTCCAAGTGGAGATTTACCTTGCAGCATATGTCCATGCTTTCTATTGTATGTAAACATGCATCTTAGGGCTATGTTTGTATTATTTAACTCTTTTCCTGCTGAATTACTTCAATTTTGGACTTTTATGTCCAGCTTTTGGACTTAGGTTTACAGCTTCTTACTTTTATGTACAGGTTGTGATAAAAAAAAAACAATTTCAAGTGAGGTTGACCTCACTGCATATTGCAGTGGTGGTTATTATAACATTGATATCTTTCCAGTACATTTTTAAAAAGTTTTTAACCCCTTCAATAGATTTTTAGACTTATTTTGACGTTTGCGTGCAGGTTTTCATGGGTTTTTTTTTTTTTCCTTTCTTCCAAGTGTAGAGTTTCTGTATATTGCTATGGTGGTTCACTATAACATTTAACTCTTTTCCAGGGTATTTTGTCTTAATTTTAACCCTTTGAATCAAATTTTAGACTTATTTTGATGTTTGCGTGCAGGTTTTGATGTTTTTTTTTTCCTTTCTTCCAAGTGGAGATTTACCTTGCAGCATATGTCCATGCTTTCTATTGTATGTAAACATGCATCTTAGGGCTATGTTTGTATTATTTAACCCTTTTCCTGCTGAATTACTTCAATTTTGGACTTTCATGTACAGCTTTTGGACTTAGGTTTACAGCTTCTTACTTTTATGTACAGGTTGTGATAAAAAAATACAATTTCAAGTGAGGTTGACCTCACTGCATATTGCAGTGGTGGTTATTATAACATTGATATCTTTCCAGTGCATTTTTAAAATTTTTTCAACCCTTTGAATAGTATTTTAGACTTAT
The DNA here is from genome assembly GCA_031216915.1 of Pictodentalium vernedei. NCBI lineage: Eukaryota > Metazoa > Mollusca > Scaphopoda > Dentaliida > Dentaliidae > Pictodentalium > Pictodentalium vernedei. The sequence goes on along the minus strand of CM062288.1, from coordinate 233,450,366 downwards.
TTTGACGTTTGCGTGCAGGTTTTCATGGGGTTTTTTTTTCCTTTCTTCCAAGTGTAGATTTACCTTGTAGCATATGTCCATGCTTTCTATTGTATGTAAACATGCATCTTAGGGCTACGTTGTATTCTTTAACCCTTTCCCTGCTTAATTACTTCAATTTTGGACTTCTTTTGTTTACAGGTTTGGATTTTTGTGCTTTTAAAAAAAATTTTTTCTTCTTTGCATATTGCTGTGGGGGTTCACGATAACATTTAACTCTTTTCCAGGGTATTTCGTCTTAATTTTAACCCTTTGAATCAAATTTTGGACTTATTTTGACATTTGTGTGCAGGTTTTGATGTTTTTGTTTACTTTTATGTGCAGGTTTTGAGGTTTGTCTTTCTTCTCTTCCAAGTGGCAACTTACCTTGTAGCATATTGCCATGGTTCCTATTTTATGTTAGGATGCTTCTTGGGGTTATTATTATATTATTTAACCCTTTAGCTGCTTATTTACTTTAATTTTGGACTTTTGTGTGCAGGTTTTGTACTTTTGTGTGCAGGTTTTGATATTTTTTTTTAAGTAGAGTTTTACCTCCCTGGCATATTACCTTGGTGGTTACTGTAATATTTTCAGGGTATTTTTCTAAATTTTAACCCTTGGGAACAAATGTGATACTTTTATGTGCAGGTTTTGAGGTTTGTCTTTCTTTTCTTCCAAGTGGATATTTTTCAAGTAGACTTTCACCTTACTGGCATGTTGCCGTTGTGGTTACTGTGACAGGGTATTTTTCTCAATTTTAACCCCTTGAAACAAATGTGATACTTTTTTTTACTTTTATGTGCAGGTTTTGAGGTTTGTCTTTCTTTTCTTCCAAGTGGTGACTTACCTTGTAGCATATTGCCATGGTTCCTATTTTATGTTAGGATGCTTCTTGGGCTATTTTTATATTATTTAACCCTTTAGCTGCTTATTTACTTTAATTTTGGACTTTTCTGTGCAGGTTTTGTACTTTTGAGTGCAGGTTTTGATATTTTTTTTTAAGTGGAGTTTTATCTCACTGGCATATTGCTACGCTGGTTATTGTAATATTTTTAGGGTATTTTTCTAAATTTTAACCCTTTGAAACAAATGTGATACTTTTTTTACTTTTATGTGCAGGTTTTGAGGTTTGTCTTTCTTTTTTTCAAAGTGGAGACTTACCTTGTACCATATTGCCATGGTTCCTATTTTATGTTAGCATGCTTCTTAGGGGTTATTATTATATTATTTAACCCTTTAGCTGCTTATTTTCTTTAATTTTGGACTTTTGTGTGCAAGTTTTGAACTTTTTTTTTTTACTCCAGCCACCCCTTTACATTGGCCACCTGTTGGTGAGCCACGGGGTACTGATACCCCCCTCTAGTTATTTTCCAAATACCTCAAATTGCACCCTTTTTCAGGGGCCGTGTGGCTGGGAGGCTTTTTATCTCAATTATCACAATTCTTGTCTTATGTCTGATTTCATAATCTTTTCATAAACATTGAACATTATCCTTTTCATCAAACACAACACACAGTCAAGTTAAGCTGCAGTGTCATTGACACTTTCATTTTTTGTCTCAAGAATATAGCTTATGATGAGCTCAATGAGCTTGTTCCAATGAGGGGACACAAGCTATGTTTTTATGCAAAAAATGAAAAAATTTAGTTATTCAAGAATTTTGTTTGCAAGTGTCATCTTCCGCTTGTGTTAGGGTTTAACTCTTTGCATGCTGGTGGTGGATATTCCTGCCCAGGGCAGGAAGTCTCTTGCCACCACAAAAATCAGTCAGAACTTTCCCCTGCAAATTATATAGACTCTTTGATCAAGATTTCTTGAGTCAAATTTTCATGAATTTTTCATCAAATCTAGTCATGGCTGCTTCACATCCATCCATACTTCCATACATCCCAACAAACATTTTGCATCAACTCAATCACCGTTGTCAGGTTTTGATGTCCTTTGGTATGCTGACTCAACAGCATGGGGGAAATGATACCCACATATTGCAGGTTTTGTTCATATATACCAGAGTTATGACCCTCTTACAAATAGAATATTATAAAAATACGCCCTCCCTCCCCCATTGAATTGAAAAAGTAATTGCTCGGTAGCCAAATGTATTTTTTATTTGGTCTTATTTACAGCCAAATGTTGCTTTGAGTACCCAAAGTGAAACTCTCATCCTGACAAATTTAGGTTGGCAGACAATCTTTTGGTATTTGATAAGAATCTTCCTCAGGAGTAGTTGAATAAGTTAGGCTAAACAACATGCCATCGTTGTCTGCAAGGGGGCTCCCTGTGGCTATCTCTATTTAGAACTGTTGGTGATGGGAAAAACAGTAAATATTCTCATGAGCCACTGGCTGCAATGATTCACTATTTGGTCTGCAGCCCCCTTTTATGGTTCAATGATTCATGTTTGTCCAAAAAAAAGTTTAGCTGTCTATATATGAGGAGAATAATTCAATAATATATATCTGTGGTATTAAATTAATATTTTTCCGTTACACTGGTAAAATAGGACCCAGTCACCAATGCTTGGGGTGGAAGTCCTCTAAAATGGGCAACATGGGTATAAACGATTTACAAAACTTGACTTTATCTCCATGTTGTGGTCACGATTAGCGATTGTGCATAAATATGTGACCTTAAACACCAATAAGTAAGTAAGTAAATTAATATTTAAGCTTCTGTGAATGTCCTTCATATTTCCCCGTGGGAACCCCGGGAAGTAAGCAGCACTTGTTTACTGTGGTAAACCAGTTCCGCTTTACTAGTAAAATAGGACCCAGTCACCAATGCTTGGGGTGAAAGTCCTCTAAAATGGGCAACATGTTGATCAACGATTGACTAAACTTGACTTCATCTCCATGTTGTGTCACGATTAGCCATGGTGCATAAATATGTGACGTTAACCACCAACAAACAAACAAACAATGTCCTTCATATTCACTTGGAAGCAAAATAATATTGCTTACCTTAATTTGTCTTGTTAAAATTTACTGGAGAGTGCTTGTTGGGCATAAACTGTCACAAAACAGTTCCATATGAATATATTTCAACTTACAGAAATAATTTAGATCTAGAACTTAACCAGAAGTTTTATATGTATTTTTGTAATATGCAGATTCTTTTACACACATGTACACGTGAATGGTGTTATAGTACAGAACATAAAAAATAGCACAAACCAAATCTTCAAGAAGTGGAGGGTGGGGGGTGGTTGTGGGTGGATGGTTGAAAAGAAAAATGGCAACTAGATTTGCTGGAAATTGGTTTTGGTTTGGCTTCCTCTACCCGTAAAACTGTCACGGTCATGATTAGCTATTGTGCATAAGTATGTGACCTTAAAACCCCAATAAATAAATAAATAAATAAATAAATAAATAAATAAATAATAATTTTTGGGGCAGCGCTCTTGGGCAATGTCACTGGGTTATGTTTTGTTTTTTTCCATGCAATTTTGGCTGCTCATCCAACCAGATCAGATCATAAAGTTTGAGCTATTTGGGATCTACCATTGTGGAATTTGCTGATTTGATAATAGGGCCTACACAGGGACAATGGAGAATAAGTGGAAATATTCAGACATGTGTAATAAAAATATCTCATTAAATGCAAATTCTTTTTAGAACTTCATTATCAAGTCATAAATTGGAATCTTTTTCTCCATTTCTTCCAAATTACCACAGCTTATTACTTTCCAAAGTGTGATTTACTGGGATTTCCCAGTTTGATTATAAACGATAACTTAACAAGTGAATTATGCAATCAACAATTGGGTCATGTATCCATGCAATCAAACGAAGACGCTTTGCCATTGATGTAATGGGGACTTCATTGTTTTTTGGTTTTAGCTCATCTTGACAAAGTCAAGCTGAGCTAATCTCATCGCTCTCCGTCCGTCGTCCGCCATCCGTCGTCTGTCGTCCGTCAACACCATGTTTTGGTCTTCTCCTCTAAAGCCACTTGGCCAATTCAAGTGAAAGTTTGTGTGAGTGATGGTCCCAAAGGGGCATTTCATTTTTGTTCAACTCAGCATGCCCAGCCCCATAGGGAGGGAGTGGGGGAAAATGCTCCAAAATATTTTTAAAATCTTCTTCTCAAGAACCAGTGTGTAAAGTGACTTGATATTTGCTATGGAGCTTCCATATGAGATGTAGAATCAAGTTTGTTCAAACGAAGTTCGTGAAGTAATATTTGGCTTTGTAATAGGAGAGGTAAGATTTTTGGCCCCGCCCAAAATTTCTATTTTCTGAACCGATGGTCCGGTATGAACCAAATTTGGTTTGTGGTAGTATCTGGTCATAAGTACTTGACCCATGCAAAAAAAAAATTCCAGCATCCCCATGGGAACCCTGGGAGCTAAAAATATAAATATTTTCAAACGCCCATATTTCCCAAATCCCACGGAACAGAGAGCTTTTATTTGGTATGAAGTATCCTTATGACCAGTAGAATTGAATGGTAAAAAAAAATTGTCATCAGTTATGTTAGGGTTTCTGTAATGGGAATCGAAAAAATGCTGAGTCAGCATATTTGCAAAAATTTTAAAAAATCTTTTCTCCAGAACCAATCACCAGAATCTTTTGATATTTGGTATACAGCATTTATAGGGGGGTCAGATAAAAGTTTGTTGAAATAAAGCTCATTGGTTCATATTTGGGCTCTCTACAGGAGCCCGAAGTTTTAATATAGGGTAATATGGGGAATATTCTTTAAAAATCTTCTTCTTTAGAACCATCGGTCAGAATCTTTTAATATTTGGTATACATCATTGTTATGAGGGTCAGATTCTAGATTGTTCAAACCAAGTCCCTAGGTTAATATTTGGGCTTCCTACGGAAGCCCAAATTTTATCTTTGTTCAATATGGAGGGTAATTTAAAAAAATCTTCTTCTTCAGATCCATCAGTCAGAATGCTTTGATATTTGGTATGCAACATCTCTATGGGGGTCAGATTTAAATTTGTTCAAATCAGATCCCTAGGTATATATTTGGGCTGACTATGGTAGCCCAAATTTTTACTTAGTGCAATATGAGGAAATTTCTTTAAAAATCTTCTTCTTCAGATCCACCAGTCGGAATGCTTTTATATTTGGTATACAACATCTCTAGGGGGGTCAGATTCCAGGTTGTTCAATTCGAGTGCCTAGGTTAATATTTGGGCTCCATATGGGAACATGAAATTTAACTTAGTACAATATGAGGGAATTTCTTCAAAAATCTTCTTCTTCAGGTTCACTTGTCAGAATGCTTTCACATTTGGTATACAACATCTCTAGGGGGGTCAGATTCAAGTTTGTTCAAATCGAATCCATAGGTTAATATTTGGGCTTGCTGTGGTAGCCCAAATTTGAACTTAGTGCAATTCGAAGAAATTTCTTTACAATTTCTCTTCTTCAGATCCAACAGTCAGAATGCTTTCATATTCAGTACACAACATCTCTAGGGAAGTCGATTTAACTGTGTTCAAATCAAGAGCCTGGATTAATATTTGGGATCTCTATGGGAGCCGGAATTGGCCATTTTGCTGAAGAATTAAAAATTTTGTATTCAGTACCCTCTAGAGGTACTAAGATTAATCCACATAGGTTGTATCAAGGGGCTTCATAGGGGAGCTCTACATTTTACTTATGATCAACTGAAGAAAAGGCATGATGCCCAGATTATTTTTGTCACTCCTGAGGGACTCAAGGATTGACAGTGTAGCCTATGGAGATGGCTTGCTTAATGTAGACTCATTCTTGGACTCTGTTTAAAATTGTGTTCTGTACAAGATGAGCCCTTCAGGCCCCGTGGGGCCTCTTGTTTTTCATTTTTCACTCAGTGGCAATAGCTTCTATCCTTTTAAAGTGTTTTTTGTCATGACTGATATTGGAGATAAAATTTGGCTCAGACAATACGAGGAAATAGGAGAGATCCGAGAAAGGGTGTAAGAATGACTTAATGTTTAAATTGTGTTCTGTACAAGATGAGCGCTTCAGGCCCCATGGGGCCTCTTGTTTTTTTAACCCTTTACCTAATATGAAAAGCAGGCAACACTTACAAAAAGAATTCTTGAATAGCTATTATTTTCATTTTTTGTCTCAAAAACATAGGTTATGACTCCTCATTGGAACGAGCCTCGTTCCAATGAGGGGTCATAACCTATGTTTTAGAGACAAAAAATGAAAAAATAATGAAAATTAATTGGCGATTTTTTAGAATAGCGCTGGCCGTTACGTTAGGTAAAGGGTTAAATAATATAATTATCGTTAATAATGCAAAGTAATAAACAGAGTAATTGCTTGACTGGGCTGGTTACGTGAAATAATTCATTCGAGGCGCACATTCACGCATTCGTGTTTGTACAACGTCCCTCACCTCTCATGAATTATTTCACGTAACCAGTCCAGTCAAGCGATTACTCTCTATTTATTTGAATCGGGACTTCATCAATAAATAATAGCCTGTTTTTTAAAACACTTGACTCATTCTTTATTGAATTTGAAACTTGAAGATTTATGGTATTTGTCAACACACATATAATAATCTGTTATCTGTCATCAAATACTACTCTTAGCTTTTAAATCAACCAAAGGTGTAAAGGTCTACTTGAAGAATGATCGCTTCCAAAAACTATTCCGTCTCCCAAAAACAAATATTTTGATTTTCTTTGAAGCGTGTTCATGGAACATGGCAAATCTGTGCCAAATTGTGATCTATAGTCTATTGATTTCATCATGTGACATAATTCTCTTACTTCGCAGACGCGATGTGTACATAGTTCAGAACAGACTATAATATCTTTTAATCATTCTAGTTTAGTGTACCGTGTGGTGATTACACACTGGGATGTTCAAGATTATTATTATTATTATTATTTATAGGTGTTTAAGGTCACGTATTTCTGCACAATGGCTAATCATGACCTCGACAGTTTTACAGGTGGAGGAAGCCGGAGTACCCGGAGAGAACCACCAAACAACGGCTAGCAACTGTCAGCTCCCCAGCATACTAGCTCCACACAAGCAAGCTTAGCATAGGTTGAAGACAGTTGCACCATTGACGTGCAGTACGCCTTAGTACACAACGCCACCGTGTTCAAGATCCCAGTGTGACATCATTCTCATGAATTAAAATAATACATAAGAACTCCCTTTCTTTGGAATGGAGTTTTTCATTAATTTCACAAAACTTCAGCATCTAATACTTAAAAATGACCATCTACTGTGGTAAAATAAACAGACTGTCATCTTCAAAATGAGGTCGTGATTTTACCATCTGTAAACCTCAATCTGAATCAAAGTCTTAGGCCAAAACAGAAAGAGGTACCCAGAGGATTAATTTTGGAATTCTAGCCAATTGTATGGGATAGCATCAGCAAATTCACCATCTGGAAACCTCATTCTGTAAACGACAAATTTCTTATTTCCAGGCTTGACTGTGGGTGTGCCTCTACTTGAAAAAACATTTTGTAGTGTTTTTGCTTCCACAAAATACACCAAGGATCAAAATTTATTAGAACCAGTAATGTAAAAATGCAGTCTGTGAATTCTTCCTCTGCAAAAGAATGCCCAAATCCGACTGGCTGATTTTTAGCTTAACTTGACAAAGTCAAGATAATCTGTTGCCATCACGCATGCGGAAGTCTGTGAGTCTGTAAGTCTGTTCACATTTTCCTTTAGCACAGGCTACACCCCGTAGTTCTTATCCTATCGTCACAAAATTTAATATGCAGGTTTGGGCTCTTGTCTAGATGAGAACGTCCCCTTTTGGTCGCGATCGGTCAACCGTGATGGCTGCCCGAGCCCAAAACCCGAAAACCTTTAGCGCAGTCTACAGGTCGTATTTATTAAGGGATTTGACTGTCTGTAACTTGGTAGGATGCCTCAGTATAATATCTAGATAAGAACGTCCCCATTTGGTCATGATCTGTCAACCGTGACGGCTGCCCAAGCCCGAAACCCAAAAACTTTTAGCACAGTCTGCAGGTCATATTTAATATGGAGGGATTTCATTGTAACTTGGTAGGATGACTCTGTATGATGTCTAAATGAGAACTTCCCCATTTGGTCACGATCTGTCAAGCGTGACGACTGCCCGAGCCCAAAACCCAAAAACCTTTTGCACAGTCTACAGGTCATATTTATGGAGGGATTTCATTGTAACCTGGTAGGACGACTCCATATAAAGTCTAGATGAGAACGTCCCCTTTTGGTCGCGATTGGTCAACTGTGACAACTGCCCGAGCCCAAGAACCTCTAGCACAGTCTACAGGTCATATTTATAGAGGGATTTCATTGTAAATTGGTAGGATGACTACACATACTGTCTAGATGATAACGTCCCCTTTTGGTCGTGATTAGTCAACTGTGATGGCTACAGGGGCCTGAAGCCCAAAACCTTTAGCACAGTCTACAGGTCATATTTATGAAGGGATTTCATTGTAACTTGGTAGGATGACTCTAGAGAATGCCTAGATGAGAACGTCCCCTTTTGGTCACGATCATTCAACCATGACAGCTGCCCGAGCCCAAAACCCCAAAAAGCTTGAGCACAGACTCCAGGTCATATTTATGAAGGGATTTCGTTGTAACTTGGTAGGTTGACTCAGTATAATGTCTAGATGAGGACGTCCCCTTTTGGATGCGATCGGTCAACCATAATGACTACACAGGCCTGAAGCCCAAAACCTTTAGCACAGTCCACAGGCCGTATTTATGAAGGGATTTCATTGTAACTTGATAGGATGACTCGTTTTGGAATAATTTCACTGTAAATTGGTAACTTTCATTGATATACATTAACTGTGAGGGCCTCATACATTAACTGTGAGGGCCGCATTAACCCACCCCTCAATTCTTTAGTACAGTCTACACCTAATATTATTTTTATTGAAAACATAACATACAGAGAACAGAAATTAACATATTCCCAATTATCACAATTCTTAATCCTTTCATAAACATTGAACATTATCCTTTTCATCAAACATAACACACAGACATGTTAAGCTACAGTGTCATTGACACTTTCATTTTTTACCCAGTCATTGTTTTTCAGTAGTGGCAAGATCTGGGTTTCTACCATGCAACTTGTTTAACCCTTTACCTAACACAAATACGGGATCACACTTTGGAAAGAACAACTCAAAAAATCATTTGTGCCTCAAAAAAATAGCTTATTACCCCTCATTGGAACAAGCTCAATGAGCTTGTTCCAATCAGAGGACATAAGCTGTGTTTTGGAGACAAGTCTGCAAAAGATAATAAAATTTGGATGGCAATTGCTGTGAATATTCTTGGTTGGTTATGGTTAGGTGAAGAATTTAAAAGGCACTTCATTTGCCTTTAGCTGTCTCTGTATTTTTATCAAGAAGTTAGGTTCTGAAGACTGTAAACTAGTAAGAGGTGGTTCGTATTTATTATTCCAGGTCTCCCAGTAAGAGATATGCACGGCGGACGGTTGGCGGTATAACAAGAAATGTGATATTAGAAGAAAAAAATACAATAGATGGGTACAGGAACATACCCAAATCACAAACTTTTTCAGGATCCTCAGTAAATTCATCATACAATTCCTTGCGGCATAATCATTTTCGAAAAACACTTCCTCCAGATTACAAATCCAATTCTTCTTGGAATGATGGAAACAGATCTGACAAGTCTGATGAGTAAGTTTTTTTTTTAATCCTATGTAGTTTAGTTCTCATCAAAATAACCCTTACTTTATTTGTATATTATTTTAATATTCCTTTAGTTTTTTCTTTTTCTTTTTTTATTGGGATTTAACGACAATTTTGACAGCCAGGGCACTTTTACAGGTTGAGGACACCTTTGTACCTAGAGAGAAGCAGTGGCAAGCAACTATCGGATCCCCAACATACCAACGCCGTACAAGCAGGGTTAGCATTGGTTGAGGACAAGTGCACCATCGACATGCAGTATGACTTAATACACAACGCCAACATGCCCCCACATGGTCAATCAGGATTAAGTCACTTGCCCAAGGACACAACACAGTTACCTCTTGCCAGGATCACACCATGGATGTTTTGGTTTGAAGTCCAATTCCATAAACACTGAGTCACTGCACACCCATTTCTTTAGTTGTTAGCTCATCCTACCCGGTCAGGGTCAGTCATCACTTGTCCGTCGTAAAGGTGGTGCTTGAGACTTCTCCTCCCAAACTGCAGGACTGATTCCAATCAAATTTGGGGTGAATGATGCATGGATAGGGGCAATTAAGTTTGGTAAATTTTGATAACCCCCTCCCCCCACCATGGGAACGAGGTAGAGAACAATTGCCCCAAACTTTAAAAAAAATCTGATGGTCTGCTGGATGGAATAACTTGATATCTGGTCTTCATCTTCCGTTTCAGGGGTACACTAAAGTTTGTTCAAGAGAAGTTTGAAGAGCAATATTTTCAGCTGTTCTGGGAGGTTTTGGCCCTCCCCAAATTAATTTTTAGCTCAACTTTGGCAAAGCCAAATTTGAGGTATTGCCATGGCCCCGTCGTCTGTTCGTCACGCCGTCAACACAGCTCGGGCTAGAGGCCGTATTTATGAACCAATCTTTACGAAACTTCTTGGGTACCTCTGTTATCACCGTGTGAGGTGAACGAATATTTTTGGGTCCGGTCTGAAATTCAAGATGGCCACTGGCAGCCATTTTGTACAAAATTAGGTGCAATCAGATTTTTGCGCAGAACTTCCATATGACAGTTCTGATTTGAATAATTTTTTGTGTGAATGTTTAGTACCATGGGATATATCACATATAATACAGATTTTTTTCTCGTGCATAAATTATGCCAATTAGACTAACTTTGATCTATTTAGTGTTACTTTCTGCACTGTAACTGCAAATGCCAATACAGCTCAGGCTAGAGGCCGTATTTATGAACCAATCTTTACGAAACTTCTTGAGTACCTTTGTTTTCACCGTGGGACGCAAACGAGTGGTTTTGGGGGCGGTCTGAAATTCAAGATGGCCACCAGCAGCCATTTTGTTCTTTAGTTAGTGCAATCAGTTTTTTGTACAGAACTTCTGTATGAAAGTTCTGATTTGAATAAATTTTTGTATGAATGTTTAGTAACATGGAATACATCACATATAATACAGGGTTTTTTCTCGTGCAGAAATTATGCAAATTAGATGAACTTTGATTTATTCAGTGGTACTTATACACAGTAAGTGCACATGTCAATACGGCTCGGTCTAGAGTCTGTATTTATGAACCAATCTTCACGACACTTCTTGGGTACCTTTGTTATCACCTTGGGACGAGAACAAGTGTTTCTGAGTGCGGTCCAAAATTCAAGATGGCTGCCAGTGGCCATTTTGTACCGAAATTAGGTCCAATCAGTTTTTTGTACTCAACTTCTATACGGCTCAAGCTAGAAGCTGTATTTATGAACCGATCTTTACAAAACTTCTTGGGTACCTTTGTTATCACTGTGGGACGAGAACGAGGGTTTTTGGGTGCAGTCCAAAATTCAAGATGGCCACCAGCTGCCATTTTGTACCAAAATTAGTACAATCAGTTTTCTGTACAGAACTTCTGTATGAAAGTTCTGATTTAAATAAATTTTTGTATGAATGTTTAGTAACATGGAATACATCATATATAATACAGGTTTTTTTCTCGTGCAGAAATTATACAAATTAGATGAACTTTGATTTATTCATTGCCACTTATACACTGTAAGTGCACATGTCAATACGTCTAGGGCTGGAGGCTGTATTTATGAACCGATCTTCACGAAACTTCTTGGGTACCTTTGTTATCACCTTGGGACGAGAACGAGCGTTTTTGGGTGCGGTCCGAAATTCAAGATGGCTGCCAGCGGCCATTTTGTACCAAAATTAGTGCAATCAGTTTTTTGTACAGAACTTCTGTTTGAAAGTTCTGATTTCAATAAATTTTTGTATGTGTGTTTAGTAACATGGTTCTGATTTCAATAAATTTTTGTATGTATATTTAGTAACATGGAATACCTCACATATAATACAGGTTTTTTTCTAGAGCAGAAATTATACATATTAGATGAACTTTGATTTATTCATTGCTACTTAAACACAGTAAATGCACAAGTCAATGCGGCTCGGGCTAGAGGCTGCATTTATGAACCGATCTTCACAAAACTTCTTGGGTACCTTTGTTATCACCTTGGGATGAGAACGAGTGTTTCTGGGTGTGGTCCAAAATTCAAGATGGCTGCCAGTGGCCATTTTGTACCAAAATTAGGTCCAATCAATTTTTTGTACACAACTTCTATACGGCTCAGACTAGAGGCCGTATTTATGAACCAATCTTTACGAAACTTCTTGGGTACCTTTGTTATCACCTTGGGACGAGAACGAGTGTTTTGGAGTGCGGTCCAAAATTCAAGATGGCCACCAGCAGCCATTTTGTACCAAAATTAGTGCAATCAGTTTTTTGTACAGCACTTCTGTATGAAAGTTCTGATTTGAATAAATTTTTGTAGGAATGTTTAGTAACATGGAATACATCACATATAATACAGGCTTTTTTCTCGTACAGAAATTATGCAAATTAGATGAACTTTGATTTATTCAGTGTTGCTTATACACAATAAGTGCACATGTCAATACGGCTCGGGCTAGAGTCTGTGTTTATGAACCAATCTTCACAAAACTTCTTGGGGTACCTTTGTTATCACCTGACAGGAACGAGTGTTTTTGGGTGCCTTTGTTATCACTGTGCTATGAGAACAAATATTTTTGGGTTCAGTCAGACCCACTCTGGGACTCAAAGATTTCTTTTCTAGTTTAGCATCTAACTGTCACCCCACCTTTACAATACTTTACCTATATATTTGTTACAGGCTACGGTCAGCATTTATGTATGGACCGTTTCAATACTGTACATGTACCTTTTTATCAGGTCATTACCTAGATGTTTGTCATTGCTGTATCACATACTATACATGTACATGTCTTAAACAAGTTGACCTGCAGTGTCATTGACACTTTCATTTTCAGGACCAATTGGCTGAGTCCCTGGGTTGATATTTGGGTCTCTGTGAGAGCCTGAAATTTAACTTACTGCAATATAGGGAATATCTCCAGAACCACTAGTCGGAAACTTTGATATTTGGTATACATCATCCCAAGGGGATTAGATTCAAATTTCAAACCATGTCCATGGGTTAATGTTTGGACTCTTTATGGGAACCTGAATATTAACTTTGTACAAAAGACCAATATTCTTTAAAATTTTCTCAAGAACACCCATCCAAAATGATGTGATATACAACAATGATTAGATTCAGTTTTGTTCAACTCAAGTCCCAGGGTTTATATTTGGCCTCCCTATGGGAGCATTAATTTTAACTTAGTGCAATATGAGGAATTTTCTTTGAAAATCTTTTGATCCACCAGTGAGAATCTTTTGATATTTAGTATTCAGCATCCTAATTTGGACCAGATTCAAGTTTGTTCAAAGCAAGTCCTTGAGTTCTTATTTGGGTTCCTCGTAGGAACCCCAATTTTATCTTGGTCCAATATGAGGAAAATATTTTTAAAATCTTTTTGAGATCCTCAAGTCAAAATCTGTGGATATTTGTTATACAGCATCCTCAGGGGTGTCAAATTTAAATTGGTTCAAATCAAGTCCCTAGGTACGTTTTTGGGCTCCCTATGGGAGCCTGAATTTTAACTTCGTACAATATGAAAACGATTCTTTGAAAATCCACCAAAAAAATATGTTTTGAGTTTTAGAATCAATTATCCTTATGGGGGTCAGATTCACATTTGTTCAAATCAATCCCTGGGTTTTTAATTGGGCTTCCTATGGGAACCTGAAGATTAACTTTGTACAATTTGCTGAAAACAAATTCTTAAAATCTTCTTCAGATCTCCCAATCAGAATCATTTGATATTTGGCATATAGCATCTTTGGGGAGGGTGGATATCTGCTTCAGATTTGTTTGAATCAAATCCCTGAAAAATTATTTGGGCTCAACTATTTTAACCTATTCCACCGTGAGGTAAATTCTCAGTGGAGTTGGCATGTTGGCCGATACACCCATTCACACTGGAAATTCTGTATTTGTACAACGTCATTTTAAGTCAATTTTATCTGCAACTGTTTTCATGGGTCCAAAAAAAATTATGATGAAAAAAAATTAAAGAATAAAATGGCAACACCCATTCGGTTTCCGGGGTTATCCAGATGAGAATTCAACTATGGCCGGGTCAGCATTTATGTATGGACTGTTTCAAACAACCCGGCATTTTTATGCCTGTAATAGATTTAATATATTAACATTTTTAGCTCAACTTTGGCGAAGCCAAATTTGAGCTTATGCCATGGCCGGTCGTCCGTCTGTCCGTCAACAATTGGATACGGCTCGGGCTAGAGGCCGTATTTATGAACCGATCTTTACGAAACTTCTTGGGTGCCTTTGTTATGACCGTGGGACGAGAACGAGTGTTTTTGGGTGCGGTCCGAAATTTAACATGGCTGCCAGCCGCCATTTTGTACCGACGATGCAGAAATCTGTTTTTTGTACAGAACTTCCATATGAAAGCTCTGATTTGAATAATTTTTTGTATGAATGTTTAGTACCATGGGATACATCGCATATAATACGGGTTTTTTTCTCGTGCAGAAATTATGCAAATTAGATGAACTTTGATTTTTTCAGTGCTACTTACACACAGTAAGTACACATGTCAATACGGCTCGGGCTAGAGTCTGTATTTATGAACCGATCTTCACAAAACTTCTTGGGTACCTTTGTTATCACCTTGGGACGAGAACGAGTGTTTCTGGGTGCAGCCCAAAATTCAAGATGGCTGCCAGTGGCCGTTTTGTATCGAAATTAGGTCCAATCAGTTTTTTGTCACAACTTCTACACAGCTCATATTTGTGAACTGATCTTCACGAAACTTCTTGGGTACCTTTGTTTTCACCTTGGGACAGGAATGAGTGTGTTTTGGGGTGCCTTTGTTATCACTGTGCTATGAGAACAAATATTTTGGGGTTGAGTCAGACCCACTCTGGGACTCCAAGATTTCTTTTCTAGTTTAGCATCTGACTGTCACCCACCTTTACAATACTTTACCTATACATTTGTTACAGGCAACGGTCAGTCTTTATGTACAGACTGTTACAATACTTTATATGTACCTTTGTTATCAGGTCATTACCTAGATGTTTGTCATTGCTGTGTCACATACTATACATGTACATGTCTTTGTCTTGACACGTTGAGCTACAGTGTCATTGACACTTTCATTTTTAGATCAACTTTGGCGAAGCCAGATTTGAGCTTATGCCATGGCCCGTCGTCCATCTGTCCATCAACAATTGGATACGGCTCGGGCTAGAGGCCGTATTTATGAACCGATCTTTACGAAACTTCTTGGGTGCTTTTGTTATGACCGTGGGACGAGAAGGAGTGTTTTTGGGTGCGGTCCGAAATTTAAGATGGCTGCCAGCCGCCATTTTGTACCGACGATGCAGAAATCTGTTTTTTATACAGAACTTCCATATGAAAGCTCTGATTTGCATAATTTTTTGTATGAATGTTTAGTACCATGGGATACATCACATATAATACGGGTTTTTTTCTCGTGCGTAGATTATGCAAATTAGACTAACTTTGATGTTTTTTGGTGTTACTCTCAGCACTGTAAGTGCAAATGCCAATACGGCTCGGGCTAGACGCCGTATTTATGAACCGATCTTTACAAAACTCCTTGGGTACCTTTGTTATCACCGTGGGACGAGAACGAGTGTTTTTGGGTCCGGTCCGAAATTCAAGATGGCCGATGTCAGCCATTTTGTACAAAATTTGGTGCAATCAGATTTTTGCACAGAACTTCCATATGAAAGCGCTGATTTGAATAATTTTTTGTGTGATTGTTTAGTAGCATGGGATACATCATATATAATACGGGTTTTTTTCTCGTGCAGAAATTATGCAAATTAGATGAACTTCGATTTTTTCAGTGCTACTTACACACAGAAGTACACATGTCAATACGGCTCGGGCTAGAGTCTGTATTTATGAACCGATCTTCACGAAACATCTTGGGTACCTTTGTTATCACCTTGGGACGAGAACAAGTGTTTCTGGGTGCGGTCCAAAATTCAAGATGGTTGCCAGTGGCCATTTTGTACCGAAATTAGGTCTAAACAGTTTTTTGTACACAACTTCAGTACACATGTCAATACGGCTCAGGCTAGAGGCCGTATTTATGAATCGATCTTTACGAAACTTCTTGGGTACCTTTGTTATCACTGTGGGATGAGAACGAGTGTTTTTGGGTGTGGTCCGAAATTCAAGATGGCCACCAGCAGCCATTTTGTACCAAAATTAGTGCAGTCAGTCTTTTGTACAGAACTTCTGTATAAAAGTTCTGATTTGAATAAATTTTTGTATGAATGTTTAGTAACATGGAATACATCACATATAGTATGGGTTTTTTTCTCGCGCAGAAATTATGCAAATTAGACTAACTTTGATGTTTTTTGGTGTTACTTTCAGCACTGTAAGTGCAAATGCCAATACGGCTCGGGCTAGAGGCCGTATTTATGAACCGATCTTTACGAAACTCCTTGGGTACCTTTGTTATCACCGTGGGACGAGAACGAGTGTTTTTGGGTCCAGTCCGAAATTCAAGATGGCTGATGGCAGCCATTTTGTCAAGATTTGGTGCAATCAGATTTTTGCACAGAACTTCCAAATGAAAGCGCTGATTTGAATAATTTTTTGTGTGAATGTTTAGTACCATTTTTTGTCACAACTTCTACACAGCTCATATTTGTGAACTGATCTTCACAAAACTTCTTGGGTACCTTTGTTTTCACCTTGGGACAGGAATGAGTGTGTTTTGGGGTGCCTTTGTTATCACTGTGCTATGAGAACAAATATTTTGGGGTTCAGTCAGACCCACTCTGGGACTCAAAGATTTTTTTCTAGTTTAGCATCTGACTGTCACCCACCTTTACAATACTTTACCTATACATTTGTTACAGGCAACGGTCAGTATTTATGTACAGACCGTTACAATACTTTATATGTACCTTTGTTATCAGGTCATCACCTAGATGTTTGTCATTGCTGTGTCACATACTATACATGTACATGTCTTTGTCTTGACAAGTTGAGCTACAGTGTCATTGACACTTTCATTAAGTTGCTAATTTAATCCAAACTATTTCCAATTTAAGTATGTTTTTTGCATGTTGTTGTACACCCACCATCGGAGAGAGATGTACTGCTGGCCTTTAAAAATTAGAATTTTTCATAACCTAAAAACGGGTTGTGTAAAATGACACCTGCATAAACTTTATTTGCATAACCTTTTTTCTGATATGTTTAACATTGGAAATTGTTTCTACTGTCCAAAACTATATTTTTGTTATTCTTTTGCAGTATTTCATCAAAATTTTCAGGCAACTTTTGTTTTCAGACACCATTTCCCCCCCAATTTTTTTTTTAAGTCCCAAAGTTTTCCGAACGGGAGGTGAATCACAGAAATCATAAATCAAAAGACAGTTATTTTTCTCAACTGGATATTTCACCTTATTTTCTTTCATTTTGAATGTTCAAAACATGTTGTATGCACAATATACATGTATAATTAATGTATAATAGAATTATTAAAATATCATTACATTTTTTTGCCAACTTGTTCTTTATTTATTGACAGGTAAGTAATGTTTTCCTAATCTAAATGACGTGTGATGAACTGACCAATTACATTTTTGTATTTGAAAAGTGCGCTTTCAACACCATCTGGATTTGAGTAGAGAAAACCCACAAATGTTATGGTGTATTGACCTTAAATAATGACAATAAATAAGGGGTCCCATAAATAAATCTATATGATGCAGTATAGACCAAACACCATCAATAGAACAGGGTAATTGTACCTTCGAATAAACACATTGAATTGCACTGAGCAGCAACACAAAATTCCCAATATTAAAAAAAGATCAAACGACAACGAGGTCACCACATGCTGTTGAAGGGTTTCACAAAAATTAACACATGGACCTGTACACTATAAAAGTGTATTCGATATTTTAATGATTTGTCCATTGTCTGTTTATCGTCCACATTTTGTTTGTCAGAGCTATAACTTCTTAACCCTTTGAACTCTGGTGGTATCTTCCATGTCAGTCCAATGGTGGCAGTTGGGACAGTCCAAATTTATTATTTGGGGATTAGATCAATTAATATTTTCAACATGCAGCCTTGGGCTGCACATTGAAAATATTGATTGTTCTGCTCCACATATTCAATCAGCAACCATCATACTAAATGAAATTATGACGTATCATGTTCCTGGCCAGAAAAGCGACCTCTCGGGTTCAAAGGTTTAATCCACTGAATATTTTTTCATGAAACTTTATAACAATATGTATTAACAAAAGACAATGTGTTGCAAATTATAATATGGTATGTGCCATCAAAGTCACAGGCCCTATGTAAAGGTTGGTTAGAAAAACTTTCAGTCACTTTTGTCCAGTCCATATTATTTGGTATGATTGACAGATCTTATTCATTCTTGGTACAATTAGTGCTCATGACTCAAAGGTGAGTCGTGACTTTTATCTAAGGTCATATCATCAAGGTCAAGGTCACTGACAGCTAAACTTAGATTTTGTTATACAGCCCTTGTCCGGTCCATATAAATTGGTATGATTGATAGATCTTATTCATACTTGGTGCAATCATTGCTCATGACTCAAAGGTGTGTCGTAACTTTTATCCAAGATCATATCGTCAAGGTCACTGACATAACTTTGATATTGTTATACAGCCCTTGTCTGGTCGGTATAATTGAATCTATGTGACAGATCTTGTTCATCCTTCACACAGTTGTTACCCATAATCTAAGGTTTGTGGCATGACCATGACCCATTGTCATATCATCAAGGTCAAGGTCCCAATCCACAACACTTGGGATTCTCATCCTGTATTTAGCTTCCCCTAAAAGCAGTGGCCCTGGGCAGAGCTGTCTATGCTCAGAGGCCTCTTGTATTATTTTACCCCCACATCTGCATTGTATGTGGTAACTAGAGACATCACACGATTCACATGCTGTGGGAAAATTCATTGCATTACAGTTGACGTAAAAACATCGTGCTGAAACTACATTAGGCTATTTGAGTTTGGACAGTCATGGTACAAACAAGGTGTTGGTGAAAATTTTGAACGAATGGAAAAGCGTTTTGCATGCAAGGGTTTGCATAAACATTGCATAAACGATACAAGTGTATGCATGTTTTAAAGTCCTGATACTGGATTACATGCATCTGTCTATCCATCTGTCCATCCATCTATCTGTCTGTCTGTCTTGTCTGTCCATCCATCCGGATCCATATCTCAACAGCGAGAGGATGGATTTCAGCAACATATGGTATACAGCAAGGTGGTTTGCCATGGTGGGGTTATCCCCTGCCTGTGGCCCAGCTCTTGTCCTTTACTTTGGAATGAGTTGTTCCTGATGGGATTTTAGCTTAACATAAAGTAAAGGTAAGATATTGCCATGGCATATCCAGGTATCTGTTAGTCTTATCTGTCCACAGTTTGTTCAGCACGGGCTACAGCCTACAGAGTTCTTTTCCCATCACAACCAGATATCATATACATGTTCAGATTCATGCCATGGTGAGCATGTCCTATTATGGTCATGGTCAGTCACCACAGTAGAGACTACTGCAGCCATTTGGGATTTTTTCAGCACAGGCTCCAGGTCACATTTATGCATTAATTTTCTTGAAATTTGGCAGGCTGAATTGGTTCAGCCATCTTGGTTTTCTTCAGAACACTGGCCATAATTTTGTTCAGCACAGGCTAAAGCCCCCAGTCATTTTTTGCTCATCACCAAATTTCATAGGCATATTCAAGTTCAGTGCTCTATTATGGTCATGGTTGGCCATCCACAGCAACCAACTACTTCAATACAGACTACAGGTTGCATTTATGCATTATTTTTCCTGAAATTCAACAGTATAAATAAGTATGATTAGCTGATGAGAACATTGTATTTAGGTAATGGTTGACCATCCATAATGGCTGCCATATTGGATTTCTTCAGAGTCCAGTCTATAATTTGTTCAGCATGGGCTACAACCCGCAGTTCTTTTACAATCACCATCAAATTTCATATGCCAATTCAGGGTCATGCCAAGATGAGAACGTTTTATTATGGTCACGATTGGCTACACTAGATGGTCGTCACATCAGATGGTCGCCACACCAGCCATCTTTGAAGTTTTTCAGCACAGTACAGGTCGCATTTATGCATCAATTTTCTTGAAATTTGCCAGGGTCACTCGGTATGATGTTTAGATTAGAACGTTCGTCCTGGTAATGGTTGGCTGTATGGAGCAACATGTACGGTCTGCTGAAGAAATCCATGACCCGCACCACATTACGTGTACACTCCATATAAAACCGCACTTCACGTACCCCACTTTTTGTGTAGAAAAGTGGGGTACCCAAGTGCGGTTAGGAGAGAAGCATTACATAATCAATTAGTGCTCGACGAGAAATTTCTTCCAGAGTCTGAACCTGATTGGCAATATTAGTCTTCAGTCAGCGAATTTCTAAAACCTGCATTTCATAAAATAATGACATAAAAATACTATATCTGTCTTTTCCAGATCATTGTACCTCGGAATAATGTCCGATTTTAAACAATTTGCCCAGTATTTTTCGAGGTATTGAACTTGTTTCCGTATTAAAATAAAATGTTTTGCCGATATGTCATTTGGATTCCCCTCTGTATAATTAAAGGTAAGTTTGTCTCCATCGAACATGATCTTGTCCACCTTCATTCTCGAAACAGTTCGTCGATACATTTTTAAATAAAAGTACCAAATAGAGGGAGTATTTTAAAATAAAACGTATTCTGTGTGTTATGTTTTTTAGAACAATAATGTGACAGTCTCGGCGATACATCCTGTCTTTACGAAGTGCGGCCGCTGTTTTTCAGACTCGGCATCATTATGAACCCGGCATTTGATTTAATATCATTGCAGATAAGCTGCTTCACGTTTACCTCAGTAATTATTTTTGACGAACAAAATTGAGAATGGAACAGAATAAATGAATAAATCCCTCTACTTCTTCCGGTCATTTTCGTAACAACTCGGGTGGGTTTTTCAAATTAAGTTCAGTCTTTGGAATCATGAAATTTTAGAAGCAAGGGACGGACGAATCATGGCCTACGGTAAACAAATTTATAGTGCAGTATAGGAAGTGGATTGATACTAAGACACCCACAATGGGATTTTTTTTGTCAACTTCCAATATCTAAAAAAGGCATGAAAAATTGGTGGCGTCACTGGGGGCTGGGTGAGGGGGATTGAGGCATTTGCCCCTTAAACGTAGATTTTTCCCACATTTGCTTCCCACGTCCATAACACACACACACACACACACTCTCTCTCTGCCCCTGCCCCGTAACCCTGGCGTATTCATGCCTCCCGTGAGTCAGCGATCGACAGTATGGTCTCTCCACTTTTAAATTTGATCCGCCGCGCCTGGAAAAATTCTCCCTTAAAATTTTTATATATTTTCCTTTTTTACAGCTTGTGGCCCTCATTGACGTGGGAGGGGGGGGGGGGGGCATTCCAATGAGGGGCCATAAACTATGTGACTGAGACAAAATATGGAAATTCACTTTAGCCCTACATCCAACGCCAATGGCCGAATTTGGCCAGCACTCAGGCTATACAAAAATCTGCATTCAAATTTTATAATGTTTAAGTTTTTGTTTCAAAAACATAGCTTATGACCCTTCATTGGAACGAGCTAGTGGATATTGAGTCGTTCCATTAAGGGGTCCCAAGCTCTGTTTTGAGACAAAAAATTTCAAATTTTTAGTTGTTATTAAAGATTTATCTTCTAAGTGCCACCTGGTCCTGTAGGCCGGTGGAGACTATTGCATCACCGGGTTTATCTTCCTAGCATTTGGTACGTTTTTTCTTGGAAATAGTATGTTTATTTTCATGGCTGGAAACTGGGTAGACTGATTACATTTTGGCAAGACGCTGTCGTCTGTATGTTGGTGTTTTGGTAATAATAATTCTCCCCAGCCAGCATGGGTTTCTTTTCAATAGATGCGTCAAATGCTTCGACCCTTTGACAGATTAATAAGTAAATTAGCCTTGGAAAGGTGTTGAAGATATGACATACCAGTATACAATTAAGCTCAATTTGTTACTTTTGTTCAGTGGCGTATTAAATCCTTTGTTTGTTGTTAATCCCGAAGAAAATGTTAAAAAAAACGAAACACTTGCTATGTATAATCATTTGACATTCCCCAAATATAAAAATATTCACAGGGAAACATTTTTAAAATCTCCTGAAATTTAGTGCTTGCGCGGTCTCAAGTCCAATGATATTAGCTACAAATACGAGACTTCATTAGTTGAAACTTTAGATATTTAGTGCTTATCACGATGTCCATTTCGGTTGAGAATCAGAATGTTATTTTCAACAACCATGACCTCGATTAAGTGAGTTCAGACTTTTATGTCATGTAAATCCAATAGATGGAAGAGCCACACTGCTTCACGGGATCGTCAAAATTCACATTTTTTTTCAAGATTTATTAGAACACAAAACGTGAATTATTGGACCGATTTTCACATTTAAAGGACTTTTTTGATACAGAAAATTCCCCCCAAAAATATTTCAGGCACAGAAAAAGGATTTAGCGAAGAGAACTTATTATGTAAATTGTGAGGTGTTTTCCCAATCAGCACTGATTAGTGAGTAAATACCTGCTGTTATATAATCATACATAACACACTCAGTCGATATTGGGATAATTTTTTTATATGGAGTGTACACGTAATGAGATTTGGATTTCTTCAGCACACCGTATTTGTTGCAATTTTCGTGAAACTTGACTCCATTTGATTTTGCAAATAAGAAGAATGTCATATTTCCATCACGGTCGGCTGCCAGAATGTCTACCATGGCTTATATTTTTTTCTTTTCAAGTGTTTTTTTCTGATAGATGACAAAAAGTCAATAATTTTGACATAGTTTACTTTAATGCAACATTAGTTAGGTAATTACGATATTAATCTCATAAATGCAGCATGAAGTCAAGGTAAGCTACAGTGTCATTGACACTTTCATTTAATCCCCCATGCATAGTCATAGAAGATTGTTATTGTCACATTTTGTTATGTTTCTTCTGACAGATCAATTAGTTAATGATTTGGTCTCTGAATATTTGTTCCATGAAATAATGAGGAAGATATTTGTTGATGGCATTATTGATTCCTGTATCTGTTCTGTTGTAGTAATTGCATCGTGGTGCATAGGCTCAAATTGAGGCACATTTTAATGGTGCTAGTTTGGGACATAATAACTAGGAGTGAACTTTGTTTGATCCTTTAATAGGCTGATTTCAACAGGGAATATTGGGCTACTTCAGTAAAGTACATAACCATTAGTTAACTGGTAGAGTGCTGGAAGCCCACATTTGTGTTCCATTTTGGAAGTGAAGGTACCGCAACTTGAAACCTTCATAATCTGTTGATGTGCTTCATATTATTTTTCAAGTGAAATTATTATTCTGTGTGGATTTGCCTTGTTACAATTAATGGGAGAGTGCCTGTTGATACTCTCCCATAAATTATAACAAGGCAAAGACATGTGAATAAATTCTGACCCCCCCCCCCCCCCCCCCCAAAAAAAAAAAAAAAAAAAAGAATTTAGCACTCTACCAGTTAAAAGAAAGAGAGAGAGAGATTTATCATAAAAAACAGCTGTATCCTATGGATGCCTAGAAAGTGGATCAGTTCTGTACCAGAGTGAGAAACTTTTTCTTTGGTATAACAAGAATAACAAACAACAGTTGCTAACGCAAAGGTGTGATCCTCAACCATGGGCATCATCGAAGGGAGACATATTGTTTTAACCTGAATTCTTCTCCTTTTTGTTGTTCTCGTTGTTGTTCTTCTTCTTCTCATACAACCGTGTTTGGGCCAGAACTTTTTTATCTTTTGACCTAGGCTTATGATATTTAGCATGTGGGTGTATCACCATGAGACGATGTGTCGCGTACCATCATGACCCACGTATGACCTTGTCCTCCAGGTCAAATCACTGATTTTTTGGCAAGTAAGCTTGTCCAGGCCAGAACTTATTTACCTTTTCACCTCGGATTATGATATTTGGCATGTGGGTGTATCACCATGGGATGATGTACCATCATGACCCACATATGACATTGACCTTTGACCGCAAAAACATTCATGTGCTTGGAAAATTATTGAGTAATAAATAATTCGCGTTGACCAATCATATGTAAGCCAATTGGATATCATTATAGAAAATTGTTTTATTTTATTAGCTCACTGAAGGGAGCTTAACTTATCACTTGCCGTCCGTCGTCGTCGTCATCATGAACATTTTTCAAACGACTTCTCCTCTGAAACCACTTGTCCGATTTTCACGAAACTTCATGTGGATGTTCATTACTATATGGCAATTCAGGTTTGTTCAAATGAAATGGCCACATCCCTTGGGGGCTCTGTATGGGGCATAAATCTGATAGCACCGTATGAATTATAGGAAAATTATTAAAAAATCTTCTTCTCCAGAACCAGTAGGCAAAATCTTTTGATACTTGGTATGCAGCATCTTGGTATGGGTCTGATTCAAGTTTGTTCAAATCGGCCCCCTGGATTCATATTTGGGCTCGGTATAGAAGCCCAAATTCGAACTTAGTGCATTTCAGGCAAATTTCTTAAAAAATCTTCTTCTCAAGATCCAGCAGGCAGAATTTTTTTATATTTGGTGTGCAACATTGTGGGGTGGATCTGATTCAAGTTTGTTCAAATCGGCCCCCTGGATTCATATTTGGGCTCACTATAAAAGCTTGAATTCGAACTTAGTGCATTTCAGGCAAATTTCTTAAAAAATCTTCTTCTCCAGATCCAGCAGGCAGAATCTTTTGATATTTGGTATGCAACATTGTGGGGTGGATCTGATTCAAGTTTGTTCAAATTGGCCCCCTGGGTTCATATTTGGGCTCACTATAAAAGCTCGAATTCGAACTTAGTGCATTTCAGGCAAATTTCTTAAAAAATCTTCTTCTCCAGATCCAGCAGGCAGAATCTTTTGATATTTGGTATGCAACATTGTGGGGTGGATCTGATTCAAGTTTGTTCAAATTGGCCCCCTGGGTTCATATTTGGGCTCAGTATAAGAGCCCAATTTGAACTTAGTGCATTTCAGGCAAATTTCTTTAAAAATCTTCTTCTCAAGATCCAGCAGGCAGAATTATTTGATATTGGGTATGCAGCATGCTTAGGGGGGTGAGATTCAAGTTTGTTCAAGCCAAGTCCCTGGGTTCATATTTGGGCTCACTGTGGTTGCCCGAATTATAACTTAGTTCAAAATGAGGAATTTTCTTTAAAAATCTTCTTCTTCAGATCCAGCAATCAGAATGTTTTGATATTTGGTATGCAGCATCCTTAGGAGGGTGAGATTCAAGTTTGTTCAAGCCATGTCCCAAGGTCCATATTTGGGCTCACTTTGGGAGCCTGAATGATAACTTCGTTCAAAATGAGGAATTTTCTTCAAAAATCTTCTTCTTCAGATCCAGCAGTCGGAATGTTCTGATATTTGGTATGCAGCATCCTTAGGGGGGTGAGATTCGAGTTTGTTCAGGCCATGTCCTTAGGTCCATATTTGGGCTCACTGTGGAAGCCCGAATTATAACTTATTCAATATGAGGAATTTTTAGCTCACCAAAGGGAGCTCAACTTATCACTTGCCGGCCGTCGTCCGTCATCGTGAACATTTTTCAGACGACTTCTCCTCTGAAACCTCTGGTCCGATTTTCATGAAACTTCATGTTCAAATGAAATGGCCACGTCCCTTGGGGGCTCTGTATGGGGCATAACTCTGATAGCACCATATAAATTATAGAACAATTATTAAAAAATCTTCTCCAGAACCAATGGGCAGAATCTTTTGATATTTGGTATGCAGCATTTTGGTATGGGTCTGATTCAAGTTAGTTCAAATCGAGTCCCTTGATCAATATTGGAGCTCCCTATAGGGGCTTGAATTTTTTCTTAGTGCAATTTAAGGAAAAATCTTCTCCAGAACCAGTGGGCAGAATCTTTTGATATTTGGTATACAGCATCTTGGTATGGGTCTGATTCAAGTTTGTTCAAATGGAGTCACTTGATCAATTTTGCGGCTGACTATGGGAACCTGAATTTTTACTTAGTGCAATTTAAGAAAATTTCTTTAAAAATCTTCTTTTCCGGAACCGATGCGCAGAATCTTTTGATATTTGGTATACAGCATCTTGGTATGGGTCTGATTCAAGTTTGTTCAAATTGAATCCTCCGTTCAGTATTGGGGATCACTATGGGGGTGTGAATTTTTACTTAGTGCAATTTAAGAAAAAATCTTTAACAATCTTCTTCACCAGAACCAGTGGGCAGAATCTTTAGATATTTGGTATGCAGCATCTTGGTATGGGTTGGATTAACGTTTGTTCAAATTGAGTCTTTTGATCAATATTGGGGTTCACTATGGGGGCGTGAATGTTTACTTTGTGCAATTCAAGGAAAATTCTTTAAAAATCTTCTTCAGAACCATCATGCAGAATCTTTTGATATTTGATAAGCAGCATTGTCCCATTCAGTCCTGTTGATGTTTTAGCTCCACAGAGAGTATAGATTTACTCTGTAGAACCTTAAGAATAGCTTTTGATAAAATTTGTGTCTTAACAGTATGGAACATTCGGTGAGCGTCTAAGGCTCCCTGGGGCCTCTTGTTTTATTTATAGTTTTGTTGGAGGATATATTTTTGATGTGAACTGTATAGGAAGGAAGCTCTGAAACTAATATTGCTCAAGGCTAATGTCAACATGGAAATCCAAGTTCTTACAGCTCTTACAATGGATGGATTCAGTTTATTTACCATTACTTTCTATATGAATATTAATTCTGCAGAGTGTTTAGATGGGTCTTCAGTAATGACAGGACAGGAAGAAAAGTTGAACCCTCTGATATTCTAATTTCATTTGAATTCAAGATTATTTGTTTAAAAGCAAAATGGAGGCAATCTCTGTTTAACATTTAAAGTGTTGGAGTAAGTCATGAAATCCCATTTATTTTTCATGTCAAAATACAGTGGAGCTCAGTTAGTTGGATATCTCTTAATTGAATAGCCTTGTTAACTGAATATATCTATCAGACACAAAATCATTAACCATACCGTCAGTACAAATTTTATTTGTTAATTGCATACTGGTTGAGTGCTACAAGCCACCAACAGGAAAAGTGCTGAAAGTCACTATAGTGGCTTTACAATGTTTGCACCAATTTGTTGTTGTCTCAGCAGTAGAAGAAAAATATTGATATAAAATTGTTTTGTTACAATTTATTTGAGAGTGCCAACTGGCACGCTTCAATAAATTGCAACAAAATGAGCAATACCATGCTAAACTAAGGCTCATTTTGCTGGTAGTGTAATATCTTTGAAAAAAAATACTCATGTTACAAATGACCATTGAAAAGTAATTTAGCACTCTACCAGTTAACAAAGAAGTTCTGTTTTACGTAGAATAAGACCCAGTAACCAATGCCCATGGTGGAAGTCCTATAAAGTGGACAGCATAGGTAAAAATGATTGGTTAAAATGAATTAATTTGAATTTATACTTATGTTGCAATCATAATATAGCCATAGCTGCTGAAAATGACGAAATACCAATATATAAATATATCTGTCTTGAATAGTAAGAAATTTTCCAAAGAAAACTGTAAATTTGCAGGCCAGTTCATTAGCCCTTAACCCTTTACCCAACGTAACGGCCAAAACCGGCCACCGCTATTCTCAAAAATCGCCAATTAATTTTCATTATTTTTTCATTTTTTGTCTCAAAAACATAGGTTATGACCCCTCGTTGGAACGAGCTCGACGAGATCGTTCCAACGAGGGGTCATAACCTATGTTTTTGAGACAAAAAATGAAAAAAATTAGTTATTCAAGAATTTTTTTTGCAAGTGTCGTCTGCTTTTCATGTTAGGTAAAGGGTTAAAGGCCTGGGCAGTTGTCCTGAATTCTCACTAGACTACAACCTGTACATGTCCAGTTGTTGAGCTGTGATTTCTTGTCAAGTTTTGGCTGCCTATTATGACACCCATGGCTGTTACGGTATGGAAATATTATTGATATTGGTAACAGAAAGAAATCTGAGAATCAGCAACAATAACTATGAATTAACTATTCTGAAATTCAATTTAAAAAAAAAATAATATAAAAAAAAACGATACAAAGATCTTTTACACTAATTGGTTTACAGAAAATAGAAACAGTGGTACTTATCAATTATTGAATTAGTACAAAGTGGAGTTTGACAGAATCCCGTAATCCAGTGGTGAAGAATCTTGTGAAGAAAGTTACCAGCTGGTAGTGTTAAATCCAAGAATGTCTCTTCAGAAACAGTATCCCGTAGATTTGTAATAAAATTTTCACTTAGAAATTTCAGCAGTCTCCAATAAAATATAATAAAATGCTCCGCAAAATTCAAATGGAGTCAAAATCCAAGAAGTTTTGGCGCCACAGGTAATTTCCAAATAATCCAGTAGAATCCTGGCTTTTCACAAAAATATTATTCTGTTTCACAGAAAGTATAAATTCTCTTTTCCAAGATGAATGATTCTCTTCAAAATTCTCTTTTGGAATCAATCTTCCAAATTCACAAAGAAGCGCTGTTTCTATAATAAATGCAGTGTCCTAGAACAATAATAATCTCCAGTGGAAACAACTGCTGTGTTTTAACTGAAGTGAGTCTTTCTGAAATGCTTTCTAAAAAAGAGTTTTTGAATTCTGTTGACAAACCTTTATATAGTAACCAGATAGAATGTCCTTGAAGATGAAATGTCTAAAAAGTTCTATCAGTTTCTAGGTGATTCTGTCATGATTCAAGTAAACAAGGTCCTTGACCTACTTAAACAGTCAACAGCTATATGTACAATATATTAGTGTAACAAAGATGTAAACAAAGGTCACCCAGTGCAAATGAGTCAGACCAGTCAGAAAATGCAGAAAAATATCAATCTCGATATAATATGGGTGCTATATAACAATGACTTGACCAGAAATCACTGCCTAGGCATTTTATCTATACTCAGCAGGACCTCGTAGTGATGGCATGTAAAGGATACATGCCCTGAGACTGCAAAAGCCGGATACAGCCCTTAAAGGTTAAAACTAACTCAAATATAGTTGGGTTTTTTCAGTGCTGGATCAGCCCTATATTCGGCCATTTATTTCTCAAGTTTCTTTTATTGCATTAACTGGTGAAATGCAACATTTTTCGGACTACCTATCTTTGTCTTGTAACAATATGGGATAGTGCCTGCAGGCACTCTTTATAAATTATAACAAGGCAAATCCATGCAAATTAAAAAATTTCACTTCAAAAATAAAATGAAGTACATCCAGAGAATATGAAGCCTTTAAATTGCACCGGTACTTCAGAATGGAGTCCAGATGTAGGCTTCTAGTACTCAACAAGTTATACACAGAACGACACACACGTGTGAATGGGTTAATTGATATATCATGAGTGTCGACACGGAAGGATAAAACAAGAGACTGCAGGCCTCAAGTTTTATCCTCCTGCAATGGCACAAGTGCCATATTGATTAATCTATGCACAGGTGTGTCGTTCTGTGTTTATTACATGCCTTCGTGTCTTTAAAAAAAATTATAAGAAGGACACTCGGCAATTCATTTGACAACTATCAACAAAAACAACACATTTTATCGCCACCTAAATTTGCGATGGGAACCTGCATTACTATTTCATCCCCTCAGTTCCAATATGTTCTATGTGCCTACTGGCACAGAGAACACATTGGAACTCAGGGGACGATTTTCAGCTATCGTTAGAGATTCAAATTGTATTTACGTTGCACGATTTGTAGAAAATTCCTGTGAAATTTCGCTTCTATTTAAAATAGTCTGTCAACGATTTCCATTCCACACATATGTGCAGAACAGATTTTCATTTTCCGCATGGTTTAGTGTTGCTGTAAACGGGGATTTCATAGAACAGGTATGTAATAAAATCATATAATAGGATCCGGTAATAAATGCCTAGGGTGAGAATCCTCTAAAGTGGGTCGCCTAGATATAAAGAATTGGCTATTCATGACTGTATACTTGTGTTGCAGTCATGATTTAGCCATAGATGCTGAATGTGAAATCCAACAATTAAATATTTATACATGTGCTAAAACTCGGCTTGTCAAAAATGATAGGTCATGGTATTGCAAGCCAGAAGAGAAAACCTGAGGAGACGGCCCAAATTTGCTGTGCAAAAATGCATGTAGAAGAAGTTTCTATGAAAATAATCAAAAACTACATCAAATATGATATTATATAAAATATTGATGTGAAGGACTGTGATTCGCATGACAATTTTGGAAATGCCTCTGTTGTTTGTAGGACAGATTGATTGTTTAGTTTGGTAAAAAGTCCATTTCCATTCCTTAATGGTTTTTTTTGAGTCTGACTGTATTTTATTTCATGAACTTTTTTATTCACATTTTTTAAGTGTACCCTTAGAAATACGCCAAGCTGTTTATATTATTTAATTATTGGTTTAATTAAGGGTTGTGATTAGTTTTGTATGAAAAAGTCATTAAAATTTTGTTTGGATCATTAAAGAAAATCCTGCATAACTTTGCTATAATTGATGTTCAAGATTATTCATAATTGTTTGTAATTTAATTTGAATTACTTGGCTTTCTTGAGGGGTCATAATAATTTGATATAAGCAAATTTGTTATTGGCATTTCAACTACACCAGGTATTTTGGCATTGAATTAATGCACTCAGTAATTCATTATATGTAAAAATGGACCCACACCAGGCTAATATTTATTTGTTCAGTTCACTAGATCTTTTGAAGTACATACTAACTACTGTACTGGTGAAAATAAGTTGCAGGATAACTGCATAAAATCAGGATTCATATAGGTCCTTGAACGAACTTGACTCCTTGCATGCTCCCAAGGATATCCCTGCCCAGGACAGGATTTCTCTTGCCACAGTAAAAAGTATGATTTTTGCACATTCAATCAAATCTGGCTGGTATTTTTCACCAATGCTTTCTTAAGTTAAATGTAACTCATTTTTCATCAAATCTAGTCATGGCTGCTTTATAGCAGCCATGACTAGATTTAATGAAAAATATCTTGGAAAATACTCAGTGGACTAAGAGTTAAAACTACTTGAAATTCAGAGTTTCTTACAAAAGAAAAAGTCGCAGAAAGTTCTTGAAAAATATATTCAAGTAATTGCTTGTATCAGTTTTGTCAAAATGTGCACTTGAAAGCTATGGTATTTTTGTTGTAAAAATTGCCCTTTCTGTTCTCTGAAAGAATACCTGAACTTGACATTGGTCCTTGGAAGCACTTACCAGTGTCAGGTGCAAGTAGGTATTATTGATTTGGAACATGTGTAGGAGTTGGTAATTAGTTTCTTTCCAAACATCAAAGGATTAAAATAATGTGGAGTCAACTTCTTGGAAAGTGCTTGAAAATTCCCTCCAAATGTTCAAAGTCTTGATTTATTTTTTCTCTGGGGTGTTTGAACCCTGAACATTCTTTCATTTTTTTCATTGTGCTAATGCATTTTTATTGGAAAAGTTTGAAAAATGAACTCAATAAATGCTTGATGATGCATGTCTGTGTTTCCAAAAACCTTAAACAACTTTTGACCTGTTGGGTATTTTTAACACATCTTCATAAATCCAGATAGGGTACTGTGAAGTAGCCATGACTGGGTTTGATGAAATCCCAGCATCCATGACTGGGTTTGATGAAAAAACTCATGAACCTTTGACTCGAAAAATCATTGTTGAAAATGTTGGCTTCAGTTTAAAGAGAAAAAAGAGGCAAAGGATAGCCTAAATTTTTCATACAATAGTGACCAAAGATTTTTTGTCTTGAGCAGCAATATCTGTCATTAGACGGCAATCTGTTAATTGCCATTTTTGGAAGGGGGGGGGGGGGGAGGGGGGGGACAAGCCCCATGTTGCCATGTTGAGGGATTGTAATCAGTCTTTGTTCCCCGGGTTATAAATCTGAATTTTTTTTGGATTTTGGATGGGGTGGGGGACGTATTTTATGGGCACATTCTGGTTCTTGGATTTATTTGGCTCCTCTTTTCAGTAGATGATTGACTGGTTTACATTTGAATGAATTTATGATAGCCATCATTTTGAACCTTCAAATATCACATGATGCTGATCATGATAATAATAATAATTATTATTATAAACATCAGAGGGATATAAATATCTTGGTATAGATGAAGCAGGTGGAATTAAACATGCTGCTATGAAAACTAAAATAAGATCAGAGTATCTCAGGTTGGTGTGTGCCACACTGAAAAAGGACCTGAATAGCTGTAATAAATTTGAAGGAATCAGCTCATTGGCTTTACCATTTGTTTCATGTGGCTTCAACATCATAGTACACTGGACAATTTCAGAATTGAAGAAACTTGATACAAAAACCAGAATACTTCTGACTATGATTGGACTCCACCACCCTAAAACATACGTGGCTGGAATCCTCATGCCTTTGAAGTCAGGTTGCAGAGGACTCATTTAACTTGAAGAATGCTTCAAAATTGTCACCATTGGTTTGGATCTCTAATAAGGTGAATTAGAAGATATGTTGAAGCAAAAAGTTTACGAACATGAAACAACTAAAAAGTTACATTCAGTACATAAAGTAGCTGAAGAATTCAAGGCAAGAATGATCGCTACATCCCATGAGAATAGCACAAATTTAATTGAGAAAGTAAAAGAATTAAAACAAAAAATTAAGGCCTAAAAAGTTAAAAATCTGTGTCTCAGGCCTTCCTGCATGGGCCTTTTGGCTGCCGCATGATCTCTTTTTTTTTATAACCGATGCAAACTTAAATAAAAATTTATATGGTTTATGTCTGATATTTCACCCAAGTTAATAAAATTGAGAAATTTGTTCCTTGAGGGCAATAAGGTTTTGCAATGCTTTATCCATTGCAAAGCCTTCTTGCCCTCGAGGGATGCAATTCATCACCTTCCATGCTATTCTAGAGATTATGGGGCCTAAAACATAAACCAAACCAAGAACATGAACTTTTGATGGAAAAGAAATAATTACAAAAATAAAAAATTAAATTCAAATTTGACAAAAAATGGCCTGAGAAACCGAAGATCTTCTTTGTGGGGCCTAAGACATAATTATTAGCTGAGAGTGAAA
Source organism: Pictodentalium vernedei (assembly GCA_031216915.1). Taxonomy (NCBI): domain Eukaryota; kingdom Metazoa; phylum Mollusca; class Scaphopoda; order Dentaliida; family Dentaliidae; genus Pictodentalium; species Pictodentalium vernedei. The sequence goes on along the minus strand of CM062288.1, from coordinate 233,417,068 downwards.
TGTATGAAAACAAAAGCCATAACATGGTATACACAAATGAGAGCCGATAACACAGACATTAGTAAAGATGTGACTTAAAGTATGCCAGGTTGCAGAGGAAAGCATTGAAGGGCAAAACAGAGGGGCCGATGATTGTTGTGCAAGATCAGTGTCTCTCAACAAGATGCTGCAAACACAGAACTATGAAAGAGAATGTCAACACAAAATGCTGATTCTGTGATCAATTTAATGAAGCCATTGATCTTGTAGAAGGATGTTTTATCTTAGCCTCCACAAACTACTTGTCAAGACGCAAGGTGGCACAATACAGTACAGTTGCCGTGGACTGGTTGTAATCCACACATGGGCATTGTTGTTCCCTCTTGTGTTTACCAGGTAATAAAAATCATCATCAGCAAAATTTTAATTAACTGGTTGAGTGCTCCAGGCCACTATCAGGGCTCTCAGAAAAATAAGGGTACTAGAGCAAAAGCCGACATTTTCCTTGCTCATGTTTCATATTCAGTTAAACGCAAATAATATTTTGTTTATATAAACTAGTTTTATGAAAAATTATCGGAGTGCCTTGAGCACTCTCCAATAATTTGTAATAAAACAATTTTTAGCTTAGCTTGACAAAGTCAAGATAAGCTATTGCCATCACGCGTGCGGAAGTCTGTGAGTCTGTTAGTCTGTTCACATTTTCCTTTAGCACAGGCTACACCCCGTAGTTCTTGTCTGATCATCACGAAATTTCATATGCAGGTTTGGGGTCATGTCTAGATGAGAACGTCGCCTTTTGGTCGCGATCGCTCAACTGGTATGGCTGCCCAAACCCAAAAACCATTAGCACAGTCTACAGTCTTTATGAAGGGATTTCATTGTAATTTGGTAGGATGCCTCTGTATAATGTCTAGATGAGAACGTCCCCTTTTGGTCATGATCTGTCAACCGTGATGGCTGCCCAAGCCCGAAACCCAAAAACTTTTAGCACAGTCTGCAGGTCATATTTAATATGGAGGGATTTCACTGTAACTTGGTAGGATGACTCCATATGATGTCTAGATGAGAACTTCCCCATTTGGTCGCAATCTGTCAACCGTGACGACTGCCCGAGCCCAAAAACCTTTAGCACAGTCTACAGGTCATATTTATGGAGGAATTTCATTGTAACTTGGTAGGTTGACTTCATATAATGTCTAGATGAGAACATCCCCTTTTGGACGTGATTGGTAAACTGTGATGGCTACAGGGGCCCGAAGCCCGAAAACCTTTAGCACAGTCTACAGGTCATATTTATGAAGGGATTTCATTGTAACTTGGTAGGATGACTCCAAATAATGTCTAGATGAGAACGTCCCCTTTTGGTCACGATCATTCAGCCATGATGGCTGCCCGAGCCGAAAACCTTTAGCATAGTCTTTAGGTCGTATTTATGGAAGGATTTCATTGTAAATTGTTTAGTTGACTCCATATAATGCCTAGATGATGACATCCCCTTTTGGTCGTGATTGGTCAATTGTGACGACTACAGGGGCCTGAAGCCCAAAAACCTTTAGCACAGTCTACAGGTCATATTTATGAAGGGATTTCATTGTAACTTCGTAGGATCACTCCAGATAATGCCCAGATGAGAACATCCCCGTTTGGTCGCGATCATTCACCCATGATGGCTGCCCGAGCCCAAAACCTAAAAGTACAGACTACAGGTCGTATTTGTGAAGGGATTTCATTGTAACTTGGTAGAATAACTCAGTATAATGTCGAGATGATGAGGTCCCCTTTTAGTTGCAATCGGTCAACCGTGATGGCTACACAAGCCTGAAGCCCGAAAACCTTTAGTACAGTCTACAGACTATATTTATGAAGGGATTTCATTGTAACTTGATAGGATGACTCGTTTTGGAATACTTTCACTGTAACTTGGTAACTTTTGTTGACATACGTTAACTATGAGGGCCACATACATTAACTGTGAAGGACACATTAACCCACCCCTCAGTTCTTTAGTACAGTCTACACCTCATATTATTATTTTTATTAAAAACATAGCATACAGGGAACAGAAATTAGCATATTCCCAATTATCACAATTCTTGTCTTATTTCATAATCCTTTCATAAACATTGAACATTATCCTTTTCATCAAACACAACACACAGACAATTTAAGCTACAGTGTCATTGACATTTTCATTGATTAACAAATTCAGGCCACCAAAAATAATCTAGCTCTCAACCAGTTAATGAAGCACCAGGTTGTATCCGGTGCTTCATTAATTAAATTTTTGATAAGTATTCCTATAATTAGTGTTTGGTATCTTTGGAAGATTATTGCGTCCATGGAAATATTGCCCACCTGTGGAAAGTGACCATTCCATTAGCAAATATGCAGGGCTACATCACACGTCAGAGTATTGGTGTGATCCTAAAGGGGAACCTGTTTCTGAGCATAAAGCAATCGTCATACTTAGGAATTTTCCAAAAATAAAGTCACCAAAATGTTTCACTTCATTGTAATATTTTTTTTATATGAATAGATTTTGTTAGCTCAACTTGACAAAGTCAAGCTGAGCTATTGCCATCACTTCTCATCCGTCAGCATATGAACATGTTTTTCTTTGGCACACCTCACAGGTCGCATTTATGATCAGATTGCTTTGAAACTTGGTATGCGTGTTTGGGGTGACCTCTAGATGGGAGCTGTCGATTTTCTTCAATTTCCATCGAAAAATGTTGCCGCGGCCAATGTTCTTAGAACTTAGTTTAGTCAGACCTCAATTTTTCTCTTTGGCACACCCTGCAGGGCACATTTTTGATTGGATTGCTTTGAAACCTGGCATGCTTATTTGGGTTGACCTCTAGATGGGAGCTATCAATTTTCTTCCATTTCCGTCAAAAAATCTTGTCACTGCCAACATTCTTAGAACTTAGTTTAGTAGACCTCAATATTTCCCTTTGGCACACCCTACAGGGCACATTTATGATCGGATTGCTTTGAAACCTGGCATGCTTGTTTAGGGAGACCTCTAGATGGGAGCTATCGATTTTCTTCCATTTCTGTCAAAAAATGTTGCCGCTGCCATCGTTCTTAGAACTTAGTTTAGTCAGACCTCAATATTTCACTTTGGCACACCCTACAGGGCACATTTATGGTCGGATTGATTTGAAACCTGGAATGCTTGTTTGGGGTGACCTCTAGATGGGAGCTATCAATTTTCTTCCCTTTCCGTCTGTCAAAAAATGTTGCCGCTGGCAACGATCTTTGAACTCAGTTTAGTCAGGCATCAATATATTCCTTTGGCTTGCCCTACAGGGCACATTTATGATCAGATCGGTTTGAAACTTTGTATGCTTGTTTGGGGTTACCTCTAGGTGAGAGCTATCGATTTTCTTCGATTTCCGTCAAAAAATGTTGCCCCTGGCAATGACCTTCGATACACTTAGTGAAAACTAAGTGCAGTTAAGTATCAATATTTCCCTTTGACACACCCTGCAGGGCACATTTATGATTGGATCGCTTGCAAACTTGGTGTGCTTGTGTGGGGTGACATCTATATGGGAGCTGTCGATTTTCTTCCATTTCTGTCAAAAAATGTTGCCGCTGACCTTTGAACTTAGTTTAGTCATACCTCAGTATTTCCCTTTAACACACCCTTCAGGGCACATTTATGATCTTATCACTTTGAAACTTGGTGTGTGTGTTCGGGATGACCTCTAGATGTGAGCTATTGCTTTTTTTCATTTCCATAAAAAAGTATTGTCGTTATCACCAGCCTTTGAACTTACTACTGCATTTGTGCATCAGCTTATCCCTTTTGCACTCTCTGCGGGGTATATTTATGAATTTCCATAAGAAAAAAAAAAAACCCATTGCCACAAGCAATGATCTTCTACTTAGTGCATTTGTGCATTAACATCTTCCTTTGGCATGCCTCAGAGGGCACATTCATTTATCAGGTTGTTTTGAAACTTTGTATGCTTATGCAGGGTGACAAAGATAGGAGCTATTGATTTTCTTTTCATTTCCATCAAAAATTGTTTCTGCTAGCAACAATCTTTGAATTTATTGCATTTGTGCATCAGCATTCTTTGACATGGCCTTTAGGCCACATTTTTCATAGGATTGTTTTTGAACTTGGTGTGCTCATTAGGTAAGAACTTTAGATAAGAGCTATTGATTAGCATTCATTTCTGTGAAAAAAGTTGCCATTTACAATAACCTCTGAACATACACATTTGTGTATCAACATTCTTCCTTTAGCCAGTCTTACAGTTTACATTTAAAAATGCTTGGATTACTCTGACATTGTGCACACACAATGCTGTTATGTTGAAATTTCATCAAATAACATTGGTATCAATGATCTTCAATTTTGCCATTTCATTTATAACTTATCAAGTTCAAGTCTGTCAAGTTGAGCTACAGTGTCATCGACACTTTCATTAAAATACCATCTGGTAACAACCTTGCCAGTAAAGAATTAGTATAAAAATGTCTAAATGCAAAGACTCTTAACCCTTAAGGACCTGGAGATTTTCATACATTTTCACTATACTTTGAAAGTCTACCTCCAGTGGCTTTGCACTTGTTTCTAGTCAAGTCTTGGCTGCCTACAAAGGCAGCCAAGACTTGCCTAGAAACAATTGCCAAGGTACTTAGAAAACAAGTTTTGAGATTACCCCAATAATGTGTGTTGTTTGCATTAAAAAGTTACCAAAGTCGGAATTAAGCCCTTATGGGTTAAATGAAATAGTCCATGTGTTGACATCATTCATGTCATTGTTAGTGCTTTTTGTCTAGTTTGGAAAAGTTTCGAGCAGAATTTAGAGAACATACCAGGAAAATTGTCTCCAGTGTGAGGTCCAGAAGAGGCACTGCTGAGAGGCCCTCATTTTCTCAGAAAAACACTTCCTTGTTAAGTCTCACTCATTTAAATGGACACTCACTACTTTCCATAATATAATTTTGTTAAACAGGGCTGAAATTGGCATTTTCAACAGAATCTCACTATTAAAGGTAATAAATTTGCCTCTTTGAGCCATATAAAAATTAAAATGTCCCTGTTTTTGTCCAGAAATCTCAGTATTTCACAATTCATCAACATAACATATCTGATCACTGTCATCTAAATTCTCAGGTCAGAGCTAAAGACCATGGTTAGGTACCACTGTAAAACAAAGGGCAGCACAAAGTGAGAAATACGTAATATTAATTAATATTTTCAGCCTAAAACCCATGAATTATAGTCTTTGACTTCACAAAAGTTTGGAAGAATATTGTGAAAAAAGACCCTTACCCACATTTACATGTGTGGAGGCACCACTGGCATGCTGTGGCTTTTATATTTAATATATTGTTACATGCATAAATTAAAGTCTACATTAATCCTTGATCAGACATTTTTTGCAGATTTTGGAGTTTTTTAATGCAATGTTAGACTTTTTGTAAGTGTAGTTTCAGAATATTTCTGACCTGTTTTGCCATGTACATGAGTGGAGGCTACCACCAGTATGCTGTGGCTGTACAAGCATCCTGTTGAATAATTCTATGGTGATGAACTATGAGGTTATTCACCTTGGTAAAAATATACATTAACCCATTAACTGAATATTGTATATTTTGAAAGTTTGATGATATGCAGACTACTTTGGGTGAGTGCAAACCTGATGTGCTTGATTTATAATAAGCCTAGGTTTATTGCATGGCATGCATTGTTCTTGTTAAACGTGCTTTAAATGACTCAGGTTGAGTTGAAAGAGGTTCAAGAGATTATGAGCTGTGACAGAAACATCTTGGTCATCTGCTGAGGCTAACTTAATTGTGTAGGTTGGGTCAAAGTTTATCATTCTCAGGAATGGAATTTCCTGGCAACTGTACGGTGTAAGATCGGAGAGATAGGATGGGGTTGCTTTCCATGAGAAGGATTATTTTCTACAGAATGCCAGTGACAAGTCATTCACAACAACTTGGGATATGTTGTAGTTTACTTGCTGTATTGACAAGTATATGGACAGGTTGTTCAACCATATTTGTCAGCATTGGTTACTTTAATTTCAATTGTATTTTGATTATAGAATTTTTATTAGCTGCAACTAGCAGCTCTATAAGTGGCAATGTCAGTCTGTCTGTCGGTCTGTCTGTGACCGACGAGTTTCAAAACTCTATAACTTTTGAAATACTTGATGGAATGACTTTATATTTGGCATGTAAGTGTATCTTATTGATGTCTAGCCACTGTTCAATGCATGTGTTGTTCCAAATATTTTTCTTGGAGTTATGGCCCTTGATGAACTTAGAATTTTGTTACTAACGAGTTTCTAAAAGAATAACTTTCAAACTACCTGGTGGAATGACTTCATATTTGATATGCAAGTGTATCTGATTCATGTCTAGCCCATGTCCGATGCAAATGTTGTTCCAAATATTTTTCTTGTTTTTTTTCACCATCACCTGTAAATTGCCCCTGAGAATATTTTTTGGACTTGCAGATTGCACCACCTGTCGCAGCTATGGCGTTGATGTCGCAATTTTTTTCTCACTGTTTTTTTAGAATACCCACAGGAACTCTCCAATAAAGGACCCTAAACTTATTTTTATACATGCATCATGCATACATTATACTATGCATCCATCCATGCATCTGTTCACCATTTGTCCAGCCGTTTGCAGCAATATCCTACCAGTGAGTGGATGGATTTCAATGAAATTTGGTATGAGGGATCCTTATGACAAGCCACTCCTGCTCATGTTATAAAAATGTTGCCTGCTTTTTTTCAACAGAGTTACAGTCCTTACTTTGTTTTTAATTAATATATGATTCATCGGTTCAGAACTGCAGCGGGGGTATGAATTGCCTTCACTAACAGCAGAAATTCGCCATAAAACAAGTAAATACATAATAAATGAATTTTACATGATACTCCAAATGTTGGCGCTTGGAACATTCAGCAGCTCATAGATATGTCCTTTTAGCACTTGACCAGTTAAATATTGGAACGAATTGTATAGCTCATATTATTGAAAAAAATTCTTCTTTTAAATTTGTACAATGAAGTGTACTTGTCTTGGTATTCACTGTTAAAATTGAAACATATCAAAAACTTTCTCAGTTAAATAAATATTTATAACCCACAACTTATTGACAAGATAAAGTTAAGTATATGTTTTCACCACTTCAAGAAAATTATACCAAGCCAAGTGTTTATCTGGTTACTATAATGCATAAACAAACGAATATGTCACAGAGTGAACTTTGATTGAACACTAATATCAACTTATAAGCTCTTGGTACAGCAATGCATTTGGACTAATTGTGAGAATAAAGCTTTTATCAGGGTTCCCACTGGGCCTTGGCTTCAAAGAATGGCCTTGAATTTTATTAAATGTCATTCAAGACTTGAAATCCTGGAAAATTTGCCATGAGGCCTTAAAAGGCCTTGAATATTCATGAAATAAAAATGATGACGAAGCATGTAATAACTATATAGTTATATATGCCAGAGTTAGTGAAGGCATAGTCTAAACAAGGACCCTTCTGTTATTACCCCCCCCCCCCCCTTCCACTTCCCTTGTAGAGAAGTGGGAGGAGGGATTGAGGACTGGAAGCTCCTTGTTGGGACTAGTGAAGGCAAGCATTGAAAATCCTTGAATTCGGCTATTGTAGGGAATTGAAAAATGCTGAAATGTGTCGAGAAATGGCCTTGAATAGTCCTTACCAGCAGGAACCCTGTTTAAGAGTCTGCATGCAGAGTTCTGTGCTGACAAATGGAATTTGAATACAGTTCTCTTATCACAAAAGCAGAGTATTTCGATCAGATTGCAACTGGTTGAAATTATCTTTCCACTTTTCTACCCACATCACTATAGAATCACACCTTAAAAAAAAATGCAATAACCTTGAATCCGAGATGCCATTTTCATTTGACTTTTAATCCAAGTTGATTTCAAGTATGAGCTATTGGGATAGGTTTGGATCCATCATCCATTCGTACCTCCATCTGTCCACTATTCCTTTAGCATGTAACAATCCGTTTAACGGTTCTGTATCAGAAAAGACAGCAACTACAAAATACATCCAGTTCATTTGTTTATTTCATATTCACTGACCCGATACACATCAACTCCCACAACACAATGTTCATCTTGTGCAGTCCATGAGCTGTCCAACATCACGGACAATAGACTGGCTTCTTGTCATGTGATTAGCTTGAGACCACTTACAATAATAAAGGTTAAGGATATTACACAGGCCATATCTCGCACCTGGTGCCAGTACTATAAAACTTTAACAATTGTATTTTTGAGAAGTGTATTTTCTACCTGTTAATTTTTCTGACTAAAATGAATCATTAGCATTTTAAAAGATATGGCAATTTGCCAATTGGCAACTTGCCAGATCTTTGAAACTGCTAATGGCTCATTTCTTCCCACTTAAAGTCATAACTAGAAATACAATCCTAGAAAATACAATTGTAAAAGTTTTATAGATTGGGCCCTGATCAGTTTCAAATTTCATGTGTAGCTTTGGTGTGATGTTCTGATGGGAGCTATCAAATTTTTCTATATTTTGTTGAAAAATATGGCCGGCAGTTGCCTATCTTGGACTTGGTATATAAATTGTCACCAATTTTTATTAACATGCTCCAAGGGCCGCATCCCTCACCCGATTGTTTCCTGATTTCACATGCAGGTTTGGTGTGATGTCTTTTCTGTAGAAACTTGAGCAAATGACTTGGCATTACTGGAATTTTCTATTTAGTTCAGTCCCTTCATGGTCAAGTTGGGCTGCAGTGTCATTGACACTTTCATTAATTATGCCCCATGACTAAAGGTTGGGGGCATATTGTTTTACCTTCATGGTCAAGTTGGGCTGCAGTGTCATTGACACTTTCATTAATTATGCCCCATGACTAAAGGTTGGGGGCATATTGTTTTACCCATGTTCATCCATCTGTTCATCCATCTGTCCATTCTTCCATTCATCTATTTGTCTATCTGCATATAGGGTATTTATGCATACACTAAAGGTGTGCATTTTGCCAGGAATTTGATTTTGTTCAATTTTTCTTAAAATTACAGGTTGTTGAAGTTTGTAAATTTTTGTGAAATTTTGAATATGGGGTACAAGTTTTGTTTGCCAAACTCCTCCCACAGTTTTCAACACAGAACCTTTTTATTTTACAGGATATTTATACATAAACCAAAAGTGTGCGTATTGCCAGGAATTAGATTTTGTTCAGTTGTTCTTAAAATTACGGATTGAAGTTGATAAATTTTTGTGAAATTTTGAATATAGGGCACATAATTTGTCCAGCTAACTCCTTCCACAGTTTTCAAGCTAGAACACATTTATTTTACAGGGTGTTTATACATATAGGAAAGATGTTCATGGTGCCTGAAATTTGATTTTGTTCCATTTTTCACAACAGTACATGTTTTTGAACTTAGTAAATTTTAAATATAGGGCACCAGGTTTGTCTGCCTAACTCCTTCCACAGTTTTCAAGCTAGAACTTTTTTATTTCACAGGGTATTTATACATATACTAAAGGTGTGCATAGTGCCAGGAGTTTGATTTTGTTCAATTTTTTACAAAATTACGGGTTGTTGAAATTTGTAACTTGTTATTGAAATTTCGAATATAGGGTATCTCCAGTGTCCATGTGCTGTGCAGGGACATGCTTTAGTCTGGTGCGCGGACAAAATCCCATCCGGACAATATCCCAGATTTTTTACCCGGACGAAATCCCAGCGGACAAAATCCCAGACATGGGCGGGCAAAACACCAGGCAATATTTTTTCACAAAAAAACCAAAAATCCCAGGTAGTATTTTTTCTGGCAAAAGCGGACAAAATGCCAGGAAATATTTTTGATTTACAAAAACAGTGTTTTGGTTGTTGTTTTACTCAAACTTCTCACTTTGTTTTAAACTGCCTGTCCGCCTATTTTTTCATCAATGAAACTTCAATCATGCCAGTTCTCAAACTTCTCACTTTGTTTTAAACCGCCTGTTCATCACTGAAACTTCCATCATTCTGCCTACTCGCTTTGTGTTAACCCGCTTGTTTTTTAGCGAAGATATATAACACAAATCTGTTGGACAAAATAATCATATCAGATTTGAAGTCCAGCATGGAAGTGATAAAAAGCCAGAAAGGTGGCCTTAAACTTTGTTATGATGGTTGTCTCGACACAAAAAAATATAAAAGTAAGAACAGCATCCGATGGGAATGTAGCAAACGTGTTGTCGAAGTCTTATGTAGTTAATTAAGGCACAATTGATGCATTTCAAAGGAAAAGGTATCCTCTATTTTCTACCATAAAAATACCAGTCGTCATTAACATTAATTCTTGGTAAGCTCTCTCAGTTAACAACTATCTGAGTCCAAAACCATTGGCCAGCGACGCCAGAGAAGCTGTGAAGACGTTGTGAATTGATAACAAAACACCAACCTTTGAAAATAGCACTGGAAAAACAATAAACCTTGGCCAATTACGGTAGAACTGTTCTCAATTTTTAATTTTATCAAAACATACTGCCTTCATTATTAGAAGTGTCACAGTATTGCATATTTTTGATCATAAATTAGTATAAACACACCTGGCTTAACCTATAGTTATTGTTGTTCTTTATACTTATTATCGCTGGTATTGTTATAATAAATCACTAGTTACTTGAAGAACATAGTTACAGTGCTTATATTAATTCTGCTGTTAATGTTAATTTTATTGATATTAAGAAATAAAAGTACTTGAATCCAATGGGATAAAAAATTGTGTCTTTTTATTTTTTATACCCAACTGGGATTCTGTCCGCCCATGTATGGGATTTTGTCCGCTGGGATTTTGCCGGATGGGATTATGTCAGATGGGATTATGTCCGGCATTCCTTTAGTCTAGATTTTATTCTTTTCTTGCATATGGTGAGTATGGATTGAGAGGCTTTCTGTTGTCTTTTTTATACAGAGAATATATTGAAAGTGCATAATTATACAAATAAACTCATTTAGTTTAAAAAATAAAACTGTTTTGTGTCTTTAGTTATGCTCAGAATTCAGTTACATTAATAAAAAAAAACGTTGAAAGTTTTGATTCTCTCAATTTTGTAGTAATATTGAAAAACACTGCAAGGCAATAAAAATGTCCAATGATAGGGTTCAATATCAGTGAGCGATTGCCTAAGAATCAAAACTTTTTTTAGCCTGAATGGTTGCTGCATATAATCTGATTAATCCAATATTATTAATGGGTCATAGGGAGCACAGTAACTCAGTAGGTAGAGATGCAGGCTGCAAGCCGAGATGTCCTTGGTTCGAATCCACATGCGGCATCCGCATTGTGTCCTTGGGCAAGACACTTCATCCCACTTGCCCACGTGGGGGGATGTTGGCGTTGTGCACTAAGCTGTACTGCACGTCTATGGTGCACTTGTCTTCAACCAATGCTAACCCTGCTTGTGTGGAGTTAGTATGTTGGGGAAGGGATCAGGGTGGCTCAGTGGTAGACTGTTGGACTTCTATGCTAGAGGTCCGGGACGACCTGTGTTGTTTGTGTCCTTGGGCAAGGCACTTTATCATGATTGCCTACATGGGGGCACGATGATGCCATGTTCTAAGGAGTACTGCATGTCAATGGTGCACATGTCTTCAACCGCTGTAATCCTGCTTTAGCGGAGCTTGAACAGAGTTAGAATGTTGAGGAGCTGACAGTGGCTTGTCAATGTTCGGTGGTTCTCTCCGGGTACTCCGGTTTCCTCCACCTGTAAAACTGTCATGGTCACAATTAGCCATTGTTCATAAGTATGTGATCTTAAACATCAATAAATAATAAATAGTATGTTGGGAAGTCAAACAGTTGCTCACAGTTGCTTGGTTGTTCTCTCTGGGTACCCAGGCTTCCTCCACCTGTAAAACTGTCTGATGACCCTGGCTGTTGAAAGTGTCATTAAACCCCAATAAATAAATAAATAATGGATAATAAAACATAGAAAAAATGGCAAGATGTCAGCTTTTGTTTCATTTGAAATTTTTGGTTGAAGTGTTAACTCTTAAGGGACTAACTCCAACTATGATCACTTTTTACCATAACAGAACAAGTTTCCCAACATTCAGTCTCTGGTTAAACTCAAAGTTTCATTATTAGTATACATGGGAGTGTGGGTGCTCAGTTGGTAGAGATGTAGGCTCTAAGCCAAGAGGTCCTCGGTTCGAATTCCACCTGCGACAACTGCGTTGTGTCATTGTGCAAGACACTTAATCCCAATTGCCCATGTGGGGGCACAGTGACATTGTGTACTAAGGTGTACTGCATGTCAATGGTGCTCTTGTCCTCAACCAATGCTAACGCTGCTTGTGTGGACTTAGTATGTCGGGAAGTCTGGCAGTTGCTCGCTGTTGCTGGTTGGTTCTCTCCAGTTACTCCAGCTTTCTCCACCCATAAAACTGTCCGACATGAGGTGACCCTGGCTGTCAAAAGTGTCGTTAAACCCCAATAAATAAATAGTAAATAAATTAGTATATGTACCTCAACAGTTGTTTCCAGGCAAGTCTTGGCTGCCTATATAGGCAGCCAAGACTCGTCTGGAAACAGCTACAAGGTCAAGGGATGTGGACCGTCAGTGTGTAGCTGCAGTTTAATCTAGGCCTTTTGGGGTCCAAAAAAGGCCCTTTTCCAAATGGGGTACATTCTATAAAATTCCCAATTTTTGACTCAAAACACTATTATCCCAAAACTGGTACAGCATTATCAAATTACATAGCCATTGTGCTATTCTGATAGTTAATCCTAATAAAGTGATACCCATTTTAACCTGTATTCTCTCTAGAAAAGACCAAGAAAAAGGCTCCTTCAGTGTAGCAAATATGTATAAAAATCTCCAGGGATTTAGGGGTTAAAAATTCTTATGTAAATTCAAGTTGTAATGTTACTCAAAACTGAATGCCTTCGAAGATTATATGACATGGCATGTAAAGTGAGAAAAATCTCTGTAAAAATCACGTTCTTATGAATTTGCACAGTAGTGTTAAAAGCTTCATTTAACCTTTCTGTTATGTTCAGTTCTGACATTCTTTCATGTCATTACAGTATAAAGGATTTGTTTTGATCTCTCATTGGGAATATTGGTTGTGGTATATAAAGTGAATGGCTGCCTTTTTGTAATGGTAATCCAGAATTCAGTAATCCATTCATGTGCAATTGAAATAAATAGTGAACTAATGAAATATTTTCCTTTTTATCACACCATAGCTTCATATAAATAATTGGTTTTATGTAACATAATAGCCCTGCTTGATTGCCACTGGAGACCTTGTGGATACTAAAACAACTATTACAACCAAGCAGCAAGCTGGATAATAATTAAAAATCATTTTCTGTTCAGACGGAATGCCATTTTGCATTTTAATGTTAAAATCCAGTGTATTTCTACATGTCGTCTCCTTGTGGTATATCAGAGTATTTGGCAGTAAATTTGCTTGAGCAATGACACAACCTGGAACAGTCCGCTGACAGACCATCTGGATTTCACTATCCCACTAGGTTTATTCCCAACAAGACGAATCCCAACAAGACGAATTTAATAATAAAATGACTATATAACCCATTCATGTTTTTCCATCATAAACTGCTAACACAGCTTACTTTTGTACAAAGAGATTTCAGTTAACTGGTTGAATGCTGGAAGCCTATTTTGGGGCTTTATCCTGAAGTGTGGGTACCAGAGTTAAAAGGCTTCATATTCTGTGGATATATTTTTGATGTGATATTATTAAGTCTTGGTGGATTTGCCTGGGTGGATTTGCCCTGTTAAAATTAATGGTTGCCTATAGGCACTCTCCCATTAATTGTAACAATGCAATAATATGTGAACAAAAGTTTGACAACCAAAAAAAACTTAGCACAGTACCAGTTAACAGAGGCTCCACTTTTTGTTACAAGATGCTATCTGCTGCAGTTTTTTTGTATCTTTTTTATCAACAAAACTCCCAAATACATCATGCATAAAATAAAACCCTAAAATACTTCAAATAGCATACATTGTAATGTACACATTCTTTTCAAAGTAAATTTCCCCGATATTTGATGAGAAAATTTTTTTTTGTCTTGTTGGGATGACACCTCCCACTAGCCCAAAACAAAAATAGTATAATTAGCAACACAGTAGAAAGCAGAATTATTTCCTTGTATATTATTTTTAAATTTTAACGAAACCCTTTTATTTCCAGTTGATGTTGGAACCACCAAAGTTCATTTCTCTCTTCGTGTCTTCATTTAATGTTCATTAACATCACCACAAAGTGCTTACACATATATATACCCCCTCACCATCAGCCTCATATTAATAACTCCAAAATAAAAGAAAAAATGATTACTTTGTGTTCAACAACACACGCACCCTGCTAAACAAACACAAACAATTGTACTGCCACACAAGAGGCAATTGGTGTGACGAAAATAAAATGATTCTGCCACATAGAAATCACAGTACCCAGAGATGGTACCAACACATGCTGAAAACCGGTACCACCTTACCCAAAATGTATGAAATCACCTCTGATGAGTTCAAATCAGAATGAAACTGGTTGTGCACTAAAAATATAAAGGATATTAAAAACTGAGACTCTCCTGCTCATTCAGAGAATTTATTATTGTAATACTGGGATCGTGGTGGCTCAGTGGTAGACTGTTGGACTTCTATGCTAGAGGTCCCGAGTTCGATCCCCATCTGGGACGACCCGCATTGTGTCCTTGGGCAAGGCACTTTATCCTGGTTGCCTACATGGGGGCACAATGATGCCGTGTACTAAGGCATACTGTACATCGATGATGTACATGTCTTCAATCGCTGTAACCCTGCTTGAGCAGAGCATGAACAGAGAATGTTTTGGAGCTGACAGTTGCTCGTCGATGCTCGGTGGTTCTCTCTGGGTACTCTGGCTTCCTCCACCCATAAAACTGCCACTGTCACAATTAGCCATTGTGTATAAGTATGTGACCTTAAACACCAATAAATAAATAAATTATTGTAATACTACCAAGTAGCTTGGTTGAAAAACCATTGGAGTGACTTGATCCTTCACCTACTGTGCAGTGACACGAATCAGGCAGAGAATTTTGCCGAAGGTCTGCTTTCTATTCCACAACACTGTAGAATCTCAATGCTTGAACAGTGATCTTGAGAGGTTATTTCTATTTGTTAGCTCAGCCTGACTTTCAGTCTGCTGAGTCAGAATATTTTGAAAACTTCAAAAAATCTTCTCCAGCACTACCAATCAGAATCATTTTTATTTGGTATACAGCATTCATGTGGGAGGTATCAGATTCAAGTTTGCTCAAATTAAGTCCCTCTGTTCATATCTGGGTCCTATACAGGAGCCCAAATTTCAACTTGGTGCAATATGAGAAATATTCTTTAAAATCTTTTTCTCCCGAGCCACCTGTCAGAATCTTTTGATATTTGGTATACAGTATCCTTCACCTGGTGTCAGATGGAAGTTTGTTCAAATCAAGTCCCTTGGTTTATGTTTGGGCTCTTTATGGGGCTCGGATTTTAACTAAGTGCAATATGAGGAATGACCTTTATAAATTTTCTTCTTCAGAGCAACCAGTCAGAATCTTTTGATATTTTGTATACAGCATCCTTATGGAGGTCAGATCCAAGTTTGTTTTTGTTCAAATCAAGCCCTAGGATTGATATTTGAGGTTCCTATAGGAGCCTAAATTTTAATTTAGTGCGATTTGGGGAATATTCTTTAAAAATCATCATCTTCAGAACCACCTGACAGAATCTTTGATATTTGGTACACTGCATCCTTACAGGGCCCAGATTCAAGTTTGTTCAAATCAAGTTCCTTGGTTAATTTTTGGGCTCCCCATAGGAGCCTGAATATGAACTTTGTGCAGTATAAAGAATAATCTTTAAAAAATAATCTTCAGATCCACCAGTCAGAATGTTTTGATATTTGGTATACACTATCTTTAGGGAAGTCAGATCCAGTGTTGTTCAAATCAAGTCCCTGGGTTGATATTTGGGGTTCCTATGGGAACCTGAATTTTTACTTAGTGCAATATGGGAAATATTCTTTAAAAATCTTCTCCATGACCACAAGTCAGAATCTTTGGATTTTTTTGATACAACTTCCTTTAGGCAGTGTTCAAATTAGTTTAAACAAGTCCTCGGGTTAATACTTGGTCTCCTTATTGCAGCCATATGAGGAATATTGGTGCCATATGAGAGATATTTGAAAAGCATCTTCTTCAGAACCCCCAATCAAAACCAGTAGATATATGATATACATCATTCCTGGGGGAGTTAATCTTCTTGTTCCAGGATTGATATTTAGGCCCTCACAAATTTTTACTTAGTGTAATATGACAAATAATCTTTAAAGTATTGTTTTTCAGAGCTCCTGTTCAGAATCTATTGGTATATGGTATACATCATCCTTCAGAGAGGGGTGGAAGAAGGGTGCCCTGAAAAAATGGCACGGGGAAAAATGGCACACTTTTTTGACTTAATAGGATAAAATGGCACACCAAAATGCTGTTTTTTGAGGGGGTGAAAAAAATGGCACACTTCTACAGTTACCTAGGAAAAAATGGCACACTTTATCATTATTTATTTGTTTTTTTCCAAGAAAAGTGTAATATTAAACTGGGTATGAGAGCAGTATCAGTATTTGTTCCCTAATATTCTTTCAATAATAATAAATATTGTTTTATAAAGACTGCCATATGGTACCTTAATCTTAGTGTTTGAGTTAGCTTGTATGGAAGCTCAATAAAGTATTGTGCAACACAATTACTGTTATTTATTATTAATTGAATATAAGTTATAGTGTAAACTCCTGTTAATTGAATAAAAAATCTTGTAACCTGTCGAGAAATTACCCTGACTCGTCCCAGTTTTCCTTTGTTTATAGACCTGTTTGGTCTCAGACTAACTTTGATGTATTTAGTGTTACTTTTAGCACTGTAAGTGCAAATGCCAATACGGCTCGGTCTAGAGGCCGTATTTATAAACCGATCATTACGAAACTTCTTGGGTACCTTTAGTATCACCGTGGGACAAGAACGAGTGTTTTTGGGTGCGGTCCGAAATTCAAGATGGCCGATGGCAGCCATTTTGTACAAAATTAGGTGCAATCAGATTTTTGCACAGACTTCCACATGAAAGTGCTGATTTGAAAAATTTTTTGTGTGAATGTATAGTACCATGGGATACATCACATATAATACAGGATTTTTTTCTCATGCAGAAATTATTCAGATTAGATGAACATTGATTTTTTCAGTGCTATGTCAATATGGCTCGGGCTAGAGGCTGTATTTATCAACCGATCTTCACGAAACTTCTTGGGTACCTCTGTTATCACCTTGGGACAAGAACGAGTGTTTCTGAGTGCGGTCCAAAATTCAAGATGGCTGCCAGTGGCCATTTTGTACCGAAATTAGGTCCAATCAGTTTTTTGTCACAACTTCTATACAGCTCGTATTTATGAACTGATCTTATGAAACTTCTTGGGTACCTTTGTTTTCACCTTGGGACAGGAATGAGTGTGTTTTGGTGTGCCTTTGTTATCACTGTGCTGTGAGAACAAATATTTTGGGGTTCAGTCAGAACCACTCTGGGACTCAAAGATTTCTTTTCTAGTTTAGCATCTGACTGTCACCCACCTTTACAATACTTTACCTATACATTTGTTACAGGCTACGGTGAGTTTTTATATACAGACCGTTACAATACTTTATATGTACCTTTGTTATCAGGTCATTACCTATATGTTTGTCATTGCTGTGTCACATACTATACATGTACATGTCTTGACAAGTTGAGCTACAGTGTCATTGACACTTTCATTTTGTTGGTAATTCCAATCCCTGACATCATTTCTTGGAAACTACCAAAAACTTGTAAATATGTAAATATCTGATCTGAGGTAAATTAGTAAATATGTATTAGTGCTTTGTTTTAAAACCCACAAAAACATGTGCTTTGATGATGGATTAAATTTATGCTATTTTGTGCTATTGTTTCACCTCTTTCTTACAGAAATAAAAAAAAAAGTTGTTAATTTTGTGTTTTTATATTTAAATGGCATGTACCATTTTTTCCTACCAATTGTGCTATTTTTTCCTAGGTGATTAGGGAAGTGTGCCATTTTTTCCTGTGCCGTTTTTTCCTCCCATGCGTGCTATTTTTTCCTAGGGTGTCAAAAAGTATGCCATTTTTTCCTGTGCCATTCTTTCCTACATTCGGAAGAAGTTCGATTTAAAAAAATTGAATGTTGAAATTGTTGAGAATCTCCTCTCACAGAAACAATGCGTCTTTATTATTAAGTATTCTTAATAATGATAAGAAGAATACATTGGGGCCCACTTAATTGGATATCTCTTAACTGAATAAACCTGTTAATTGAATGTAATTTCCCAACAAAGAACCTTTTACCATACCCCCAGTGCAAATTTGACCTGTTAATTGAATATAGGTTACAGAGTAAACTCCTGTTAAAAATCTTGTAACTTGTCGAGAAATTACCCTAACTCGCTCAGTTTTCCTTTGTTTATAGACCTTTTTGACCACGGTGCATCCAATGCAGGCATTTAATCTATTATATCTTGTTTTGACAAAGCTCATGAGCTCTGTCAAACAAGATATAATAGAATAAATGCTAAGTTTATGTCTAGAATACATGAAAGTGACACAATCCCTGTTAATTGAATACTCCTGTTGAATAATTTTCATTGGCAAAGTGGCTATTCAATTAACAGGATTGCACTGTAATAATAATAAAGCTGAAATATGAGCTCACAGCACTATTTATTTATTGGTGTTTTACCCCTTTACCCAACATAATGGCCAAAACCGGCCAGTGCTATTCATAAAAATCACCAATTAATTTTCATTATTTTTTTCATTTTTTTGCCTCCAAACCATAGGTTATGACCCCTCTTTGGAACGAGCTCATGGAGCTTGTTCCAATGAGGGGTCATAACCTATGTTTTTTTGACAAAAAATGAAAAAAAATAGTTATTAAAGAATTTTGTTTGCAAGTGTTGTCTGCCTTTCGTCTTAGGTAAAGGGTTAAGGTCACATTTCTGCACAATGGCTAATCATGACCACGACAGTTTTATGGGTGGAGGAAGCCGGAATACCTCTACCTAATAAGCCACCACGCCCCCACTCACAGCACTATACCAGTTAAGAAGTAACTCTCTTTCAAATGACAGATGTCATCTCATGGAGTAAAATACAGAATATAAAATGATGAGGTTGTGGTGGTAGGTTCTTCAAGTAGGCCCCTATGTGGAGCCGTCTGTCAGCTTTTTGAGAGTTATTGCTTCAAAAGATACATGAATATTTGTTTTGTAAATGTAATCGAGGATCCCCAGTGCTTGTAGATATGGGGTAGTTGTTGAGATGAGGGTAGCAACAGACAGTGATATCATTTGGGTGCATTCATTTTCAAAGTATACTGTATTAATGAAGATTATAAGGACTTATGTCATATTTGCACTTGGCAAATTTACTTGGGTTTCCTTGGGGTATTGTCTGTCATGGTGTCATAAATTTTGAAAGTTGTGTTTGTTTAAATGACTGTTCCTCGGAATAACTGTCATGATGATGCATCAGGTGTTATAGATTAACACTATTGCTTGTTTTATAGCTCCTATTTGACCCTATTTCTATCAAAATTCAGGGATTCTTTTGGGTGTTTACAGGGGCTGAATATTGCACCCTTTCCGAACAGCATTTGAGCATGGTTTTTCCCAATTCCAAACCTAAATTTCATCATCTCATTCCACACTTGAAAAACATTTTAATGGACATTTGGTAACCTGAACTGGGTAGTCATAAGGTCTCAGAGACATTATGGCCACCCAGTTCATATTCCCCGTGGGAACCCCGGGGAGTAAGCAGCACTTGTTTACTGTGGTAAACCAGTTCCGCTTTACTAGTAAAATAGGACCCAGTCACCAATGCTTGGGGTGAAAGTCCACTAAAATGGGCAACATGTTGATCAACGATTGACTAAACTTGACTTCATCTCCATGTTGTGTCACGATTAGCCATGGTGCATAAATGTGTGACGTTAACCACCAACAAACCCAGTTCATAACACCAACTGTGCATTAAATTGAAATTGCTTACTTAACGAAGCATAGAAAGTGTCTGAATTCAAAAGAAAATGACAAGTTCTTCATTAATAATATGAACATAACTCCATGTGACTGCTTGTATGTTTTTTCGCCTCCAAAACAAATTCCCAATTGGAGCCCCTGTTACACAAATTTTCCCAATTACATGGCTCTGTCCCTTTCCCAAAGAGGGCAGAAGAATCTCTGTCATTTATTTATTTATTTATTTATTGTTGATTGTTGTGTTAGTCACATATTTCTGCACAAAGGCTAATCATGACTGCTTTTATGTGCCATTGGCTCTTGGAGAATGTGTTATCAAGGAATGTGTTAATATGGTGTTTGTTTACTTGACCCTCTACTTGTGGTATTTTGATTTTGGGCTTGACAGCTTGTTGGGTGAAGGAAAACAGACTACCTGAATAGAATAATAAGCATTCATTTTTTTTTACCTGTTCTTTTACCCAGGTTGCAGTTGTTGAAGGCACACATTGTCATTATGTTCCCCTTTAAGTAATTGTTGGTTAAATTTCTTCTTGCTCAAGGGCATAATGCAGATGATATTGCTTATCCTATGTTGGATGGAGATGGTAAATATAATAGACGAAGGTTTAACCCTTATGCCTCAAGTCAAACTTTGATAAATTTTGTGGTCTTGAAAAAGGTGCTTAATGCTGTTATGAGGAAGTCGTTCAGACAAAAATTATCCTTGCCTCTGATCTTCGGGCTCGCACACCTTGGTCCAACCTGTTTCAAAATTAGCATCAGGAGGTGACCAGGCCTTTTTAATCGCCGCCCCTAACCTCTGGAACCTTTTACCGAGTCACCTGAGACTACCACAGGAAACTGAGTCATTCAAAGCTGGTTTGAAAAGGCATCTCCACAAACAAGCTTTCTGCACCAATATGTAGATAAGAAATTGTTTCCCTTTTTTTGTATGTAAAGCCAAAGAGCACATTTTGTGGATTTTAGGCTGAAAATCCAACAAGGAATTTGCATAATTCAATTTTGCTTTACCGATTCAATTGAGCTCTATCAAACAAGATTGAATTGGGCTAAATTTCTGGTTGCCCTGAAGGGAAATTTGGAAAGTTGAAATTTTGATATATCGATATCAGTCTGCACAGGGCTAAGTTCAAATAATTATTATTTAAGCACACCTATTTAAAAAATTTGTTCTCAAGAACTATTATGTGAATGGATGATTTATATCAAAGATTCTATTTTTATGATTCTTATCAGTGAAACATCATTCAAAACAGATCTGCAGAGGCGTTAGTCATATGATAGTGACATTGTATTAATGGTATTGCTTCATTGGAAGAAAATAATTGACCTCCCCAGGCCTTATCTACTAACTGATTTGAAACAAAAGCATTGTTTGTACCTAAGCTACTGAATTGTTTATAACATGTCGATAGGAATGTCATTTTCTACCTGGAGAAGTAGAAATTTTCCAACCTGTTTTGTTGTGTTGCTACAACTAACAGATTCTGATGTTTTAACTTTAGTTAACAAAACAGAAACAGAAATTCTGACAACCTACTCTTACACCAAATTAACTCTTCTTTACTGCATCAACTTTCAAACTGTACTTGATCTAGTTTGTTTATTGGGGTTTAATGACACTTTCAACAGCCAGGGTCACATTGTGTCAGACAGTTTTACGGGTGGAGGATGCAGGAAAGAACCTCTGAGTAATGGCAAGCAACTGTCAGCAGTCAGGCTATCAAGCTTAATATCCAAGCAGAGTGAGCATTGGTTTAAGGCAAGTGTACTATTGATGTGTTGTATGCCTTAATATGCAGCACCACCATGCTCGAACTTGACAATGAGGTTTAAGTGTCTTGCCCAATTTATTGATTTATTTATTGGGGTTTACCAGCACTTTTGACAGCCAGGGTCACCTTGTGTCAGACAGTTTTACAGGTGGAGAAAGTCGGAGTACCCGGAGAGAACCACCAAGCAATGGCAAGCAGCTGTCAGACAATGTACTAAATAAATAAATAAATTCAATAGGGATTTACTCTATAGTCTTTATGCTACTAACAGTTTAAATTTGTGCTGAGATGGTGAATGGTTTGGTATTTAGAAACAACATGTATATACCATTAACAAGTTTATTGAATTAAGTATCCAATTAAGTGGAGTCAACTGCACAAGGAGAGTTCATTGTGAGAAAATCAGGATCCAGACATGCTCTTGTTCTATATAATATGACCAGTGCCTGGGGTGTGTATCCTTCAAAGTAGGCAACACATTTTGACAAATTCAGACTTGTGTAGCAGTCCTGATATAACCATAGATATTGGAAGTAACCTTAAACACCAATCGGCAAATAAATAGTACAGGTGAGTGGATTGGAGCTAAAACACTTGCACAGTGGCAGTGTAACCTTTTATCTAATGTAATGAACTAAGCTAGCCAGTGCTAATCACATAAAGCGCAATTCAAACTATATTATACTTTTCATTTTTTGCCTCAAAAACTGCCTTTGAACCCTCATTGTTCCATTGAAGGGGTCATAAGCTATGTTTTTTTAGGCAAAAATTATAATTTCATTTATTCATGGAATTTTTTTGGCAAGTTTCTGCTATTCGAGTTCGGTAAAGGTTAACCCTTTACCCAACGTATCGGCCCAAACTAGCCAGCGCTATTCTAAAAAATCGCCGATTAGTTTTCATTATATTTTCATTTTTTGTCTCAA
Source organism: Pictodentalium vernedei (assembly GCA_031216915.1). Taxonomy (NCBI): domain Eukaryota; kingdom Metazoa; phylum Mollusca; class Scaphopoda; order Dentaliida; family Dentaliidae; genus Pictodentalium; species Pictodentalium vernedei. The sequence continues at coordinate 233,394,243 of CM062288.1, read as the reverse complement.
AAACATAGGTTATGACCTCTCTTTGGAACGAGCTCGTTCCAATGAGGGGTCATAACCTGTGGTTTTGAGACAAAAAAATTAGTTATTCAAGAATTTTGTTTGCAAGTGTCGTCTGCTTTTCATGTTAGGTAAAGGGTTAAATAATAAGTTGATATCTGAAAAAGCTTGAGTAGCACAAGCAAATGTTCAGTCATTCCATTGGCTAAACTTTTGGTTTCTGTCAATTAGATTTCTCTCTCTGTGGCTAAAGCTCTTTACAAGCTGTATGTCTGAAGGACAACGTGTTATTGGAGCTTCACTAAAACTAAATCGGGACTGATCTCGAGCAGACCTAACTTAATTATACCTCCACTTTTGAAGAAAATGGGGGTATACTGGATTACATGCATCCGTCCGTCCGTCTGTGTGTGTGAGTCCATCTGAGAATATTCATAACTTAAGTAAATTATTATTTTTTTATAATATTTGTTGGTCATAGGTATGCCAACACTAGTCAGTTTTTTTTTTATTACTTGTTCACTTAGAAATTGTGTCCATCCGAGCCAAATTTTGTCTGTTCAGTCTGTATCTCAGGTATCAAATGTTCTATTGCAATGAAATTTGCCATGAACACTGCTTATGGTATAGGCTTTAAAAAAAGGATTCAACGATATTTCTCACATTTTCCTTTTTAGAGTTACCCCCCTTTTTGACTTGGAAATTGTAGGAAATAGACATTATTTGTCTGTTCAGCCTGTATCTCAGGTATGGGATATCGGATTTCAGTGAAATATGGCATGCAGTTTGCCTATGACAAAGGCTTCTGCCTCATTGCATAAAACTTCCAAACACCAAACAATTTACCATACCTTTTGACTTAGAAATTGTTGAAAACTTTCGAAGAAAATGGGAGGGGGGGGATATACTGGATTGCTTCCATCCATTTGTGCATCCGTCCGTCCCTCAGTCTGTATGAGAATATTCATAAATAATATTTGTTGGTCATAGGTATGCCCACACTAGGCGGTACACCATGTGGGGGTATGCACCGGACGAAAGTCCAGCTCTTGTTACATTAAAAATTCAAGAAAAATTATTAGGAAATAATTGTTCAGAGAGAAAATTTATGCAATTTTCTCAGTTTTGTTTAGTTAACGTATTTTATAAAAAAAAATTCAAAAAGTGTCAACAAAACCAAATCAAATGCCCCCTTATTCCCACTTGTGTTGGGTAAAGGGTTCATTGAAGGAGAGCTAGATTAACTTTGGACCCAGAATTTGATAAAATAAATTTGATTTGTTGCAGTTTATTGGAGGGAGTCTATAGGCACTAACCATTACTTTGTGACAAGACGGATTAATATGAACAAAATAATTTTGCTTCCAAGGAGAATACTAAACACATTTTCAGGTTTCAAAGCATTTTAATCACAGTGCCAGTACTTTTCATAAGTGCCCAAATATGGGCTTCTAGCACTCAGGCAGTCTGGAAAAGGAGTATTGTTGTTCTAAGCAAGAAGCTTTGCAAGAAGGTTGCTAAGGTTAATTTTAAAAGTAGAGGAATAAATATTGATTTTTTTTTTTTAACTGAAAGTCCCTGTGGGATCCCTGGGAGGTTGAGCAGTGTTTGTTTACCAGGGTAAATACATTCTGATTCACTGATATCAGAACGAATGCATGGGGTGGAAGTCCTCTAAAGCAGGTAACATAAGTATAAACTATTAAGTAAAATTGACTTCATACCAATATTGCGGTCATAATTTAGTCAGAGGTGCTGAAAGTGACCTTAAACACCAATAAATAAAAAATGAAAGTGCTATTTATAAGGAGAAAGTTAAAATTACTATTTGCTTACGGGAAATGATTTTATAAGCAGCATTGTTATTTTTTTCATTTTTCATTATTAGCAATATGTGTTTACCCTTAATGTTGGCTAACAACACAATATCATTTATATCTTTATTAGTAATTCAGTCATTCAAAGATCTACTGAAACTTATATCTAGGTTAATACCGTTATGAATATATAATAAAGGCAATAATCACTCCCTACAAAATACATTCACATGAATAAAAATGATTGTGTGCTTTATTGTATTGTTTGGTTGTAAAACTGGTGGATTACATGTAGAAACAGTTCATCGAGAAATAATTTTTAAATCATTTTTTGGATAAATTTTAACTGAAAAATATTTAAATGTACACTTTTGCAGCTTGTTTGAAGGCTGTCTCAGAGAGTCTTCAAACAAACAGTAAAATTGAGTGCATTATTTTCCAAGTAGAAGGTTAATTGATTTTTTCGTACACTTCTATGATGGCTTTTAGTTCCTATAGGACTGTATTGAGTTAAATGGAAGTAGTATTTGTTTGGACTTGAAAGACCTTCCTCATACCCCTTTTTACATATCGACTAGTCCACATTTGAATAAGCTTAGTTACACTTCAGTAAAGCACATGGTGATTCTGTGTGTTTCGCAATATGGGGTTTTAATATTTCTGTCTTAGCCTATTCCACTAATAGTGGGTCTGGTTTTTGTGCATCAAGCACAGCTTCATTTTTTGTTGTGTCCAGTTCTTCAACAACTGTTGCACAAAGTTTTCCTCAGTTTAATTTGGTGATCTTATTCCTTGGAAAATTTTGTGATTTTAATGGAGTGACAGTCAGATGTGTCTTGTTGATGGGGAAAAGTGCTAGTTTGATTTGTGGCAGGTAAGTTACCTGTTAATTTGTTGAGTGCAAGAAGCCACTATCATGGCTCTCTTAATAAGTGCTGAAAGCCACTGTAGTGACTTACAATGTATTCAGTTAGCTTGTTCTTTGGTCAGAAGTAGAAAAAATGTTTTCTTGAAATTGATTTGTTAAAATTTATTGGAGAGTACTGTTAAGTACAGTACGTGGAGGGTGGATTGTAACTAAATCACCCAGGGAGTGGAGTTATCACCCAAAGTATCACTTTCGAATTCTGTACAAGTGGACAAAAAACACAAGCAATGTTTCAGCCAATGGACCTCTGGGTATAAGCCGGAGGTCCATTGGCCGGAACTTTGCTTGTGCTTGTTATGCTTTGCAACAAATTTGCAATTATTACTTAGGTGGAATCTCCACTCTGCAGGTGATTTAGTGATAATACACTCTCCACGTACTGTACTGTCCATTAACTTTTAAAACAACACCTATTTTTTAACAAAATTTTATGGAACTAAAGTGTCCCTTACTAGTAGCAAGGTATCTTTGAAAAAAAATACTTTTACAACTCACCGTCGCAAAATAATGTAGTACTCAACCCATTAAATACTTTTATTTTTTTCAAACCTCTATTCTGATCTGAAATCACATAGAATCCATAGAAGTGGAGTAGTGCTTGTTTACTGTGGTAAATTATGTTTTACTTGTAAAATGGGATGTATCTAATTTTCATGTCCCCAATCCTCTCTGGGCATTATGTTCTCACCATGTCTGTCCATCATCGGTCTGTTATCTTTTGGTTTCCATTCAATAACTAAAGAACTGCTTATTTGATCAAATCATAATTTTAGTGGTTACTTGTGGATGACCAGACAATGCATCCTTTCGATTTTGGTCCAACTAGCCAATTCATTATGGCCTCCATGGTGTTATGACACCATCGGGGGCATATGCCACTCTTCGCATTGCTCTTTTTATAATTTCTTTTCATTATATAATTTGGAGTAGTGCTTATTTACTGTGGTACCCAAGTTCTGCTCTACCAGTAAAAAAGGACCCATAACCAATGCTTGTGGAAACCCCAAGAAGTGGTGTAGTGCTTATTTACTGGGTACCCAAGTTCTGCTCTACCAGTAAAATGGACCTGTAACCAATGTCTGTAATGGAAATCCTGCACAGTGGGCAGAATGGCTATAAACAATTGCCAAAACTTGACTTTTTACTTAGGTTGCCCTCATTATATAGCTATAAATGCAGAAAGCGATTTTATTAATTTAGTTGGCTTGCTCAGTGTTGGTTAACAGATTTACCCTATGGGAACCCAGGGAAGTGGAGCAATGCTTGTTGACTGTGGTAAACAAGTGATTTTACTAGCAAAATAGGACCTGATAACTGTCCTCATTGAGAACCCCAGGAAGTGAAGCAGTACTTGTAAAATAGGACCCAGTTACCAATGCTTGGGGTGGAAGTCCTCTAAAATGGGCAGCATGGGTATAAACAATTGACTAAACTTGACTTTTAGACTTTGACTTCTCCATGTTGCAGTCACGATTAGCCATTGTGCAGAAATATGTGACCTTAAACTCCAATAAATAAATAACTATTGCCTGTCCCCATGGGATTCCCAGGAACTTGGCAGGAAGTGGAGTAGTGCTTGTTGACTGTGATAAACAAGTTGTTTTACTGGTAAAATAGAATCTGGTAACTACAGTATGGCTACCGTGGACTGGTCACTTTCCACGAACGCAATAATATTAGATTCCAAACACTAATTATAGGAATAATCATCTATTAATCATCTAAATTTTAATTAATAAAGCACCAGGTACAACCCGGTGCTTCATTAATTTATTTATTGGTGTTTAAGGTCACATACTTATGCACAATGGCTAATCATGACCAATGCTTAGGGTGAGAGCCTTCAAAAGTTGGCAGCATATTGATTATCAGTTGGTTAAAGTTGACTTTATACTTGTGTTGCAGTCACAATATAGCTACAGATGCTGAAAGTGACCTTAAACACCAGCACACAATTAATGCCTTGGGTGGAAATTCTCTGAATGGGTAGCATTGGTTTATAAACAGTAGAATAGACTTCATACTTGTGTTGCAGTCATGAGTCCCCTAAAGTAGGCAATATAATGCTGAATGTTTGTCTGAACTTCACTTTATACTTGTGTTGCATTCACAATATAGCCGTAGATGCCGAAAGTTACCTTAAGCACTTGTAAATACATAATATGCCTCCCCGTGGGAACCCAGGGAGTGAATCAGTGCTTATTTACTGTGGTAAACAAGCTCTGTTTGACTGGTAAAATAGGACCCAGTCACCAATGCTAGGGGTTGAAGTCCTTTGAAATGAACAGCATGGGTATAGACGATTGGCTGGACTTGACTTTGTATCCATATTGTGGACATGCTATTATGCAGAAATATGTGACCTTAAACACCAATAAATAAATAAGTATCTCCTCCAAAGTCAAATCAGGTCCCTCGGTTAATATTTGGGCTTCCTATGGGGGCCTGAATTTTAACATAGTGCAATATGGGAGATAATCTTTAAAAATCTTCTTCTTCAGATCCACCTGTCAGAATCTTCTGATATTTGGTATACAGCATCCTTAGGAAGGTTTGATCTAATTTTCGTTTTGTTCAAACCAAGTCCCTGGGTTAATATTATGCTCTGTATCAGAGCCTGAATTTTAACTTAGTCCAGTATGAGGAATAATCTTTAAAACTCTTCTTCTCTAGAAACACCAGTCAGAATCATTTAATATATGGCATACAGAATCTTTATTCTACTCTATCGGTTGATAAGTGGGCTCTCTAAGGGAGCCAGAATTTTAACTTAGTGCAGTATGAGGGTTAATCTTTAAAAATCTTCTTCAGATCAGCCAGTCAGAATCTTTTGATATTTGGTATACGACATCCTTAGGCAAGTCAAATCTAAGTTTGTTCAAATCGAGTCTTTGAGTTAATATTTGGGTTGATATTTGTGTTTGGGGGGGGAGGGGGGGGGGGGGACTGCAAATTTTAACATAGTGAAAAATTGGTAATATTCTCAAAATCTTCAGAACCACCAGTCGGAATCTTTTGATATTTGGTATACAACACCCTTCAAGTTTGTTCAAGTTGAGTCCCTACAGTACAGTCACCATGGAACTGCACTTTTCCACTTGTCCATGGTGGATGCCCACACTTAAACCATGGTATGCTGTTAAAACTGAAATACTGTGGGCCCCATGGACAGAAAAATACATAGAAGGTCAGTGAACGTGTTCTAGCTTGAATGCGATTAAGAAAGTGGTGACGTGCCTCTGAAGACGATCGTTGACAAGTCCACATCGTCAATCTTTATCACTGTGCGTCCATGATGGTTTACATTCGCAGTACAAATGTGTATCCTTAAAAACATTAAAACAAATGTTGCTTTTTGTGTTCATTTCAACTCATTCCCACTTCTAAAATAATGATTTACAAGTTTAATAGATTAGCAAAAGCGCTAGCCATCTTTCAATGGTTGCCAGTGGTTCCTTAGGGAGCGCGGTGGCTCAGTGGTAGACTGTTGTACTTCTGTGCTGGAGGTCCCGAGTTCGATCCCCATCCGGGACGACCCAGGTTGTGTCCTTTGGCAAGGCACTTTATCCCGGTTGCCAACATCGGGGCACGATGACGCCGTGTACTAAGGTGTACTGCACGTCGATGGTGCACATGTCTTCAACCACTGTAACTCTGCTTGAACGGAGCTTGAACAGAGTTAGAATGTTGAGGAACTGACAGTTGCTTGTTGATACTCACTGGTTCTCTCCGGGTACTCCGGCTTCCTGTCACAGTCATGATTAGCTATTGTGCATAAGTATGTGACCTTAAACACCAATAAATAAATATAAATAAGTGGTTCCTTAGATTTTACCCAGAAATTGTAAGAATTAGTCGCCACAATCAGTGGCATGGAAATCCCCCCACCCCAAAAAAATAAGAAATTACCACACTCTCATGACTCTCTGCAACTTTCATCGTCCCTCCCACATACATTGCTGATTTTTTCCAAAGTTTCTCCCAAGATTATAAACTAAGAGAGAGAGAGAGAGAGCTAAAAACTATATGCACCTTCCTTTATCTAATTATCTCAGAATGTGTATGTGATAATTAGAATGTTGAATCACCCCAAAAGGACCGTCTTTCAGATGATTGGACGTACAACCACAAGACTGACTTTTGATTGATTTTCGCTCTGGAGATAAATAGCGTATTTTTTTGTACATGTAGGCAAACAGTTAAACACCAGAACCACACGACTGGTAGAAATGGTTCTTTTTAGCTCAACTTGACAAAGTCAAGCTGAGCTATTGCCATCACTTCTCGTCCGTCGGCGTACGTACGTACGTACATTAGTACGTTAGTACGTATGTCCACAATTTCCTTTGGCACACCTCACAGGTCACATTTATGATCAGATTACTTTGAAACTTGGTATGCTTGTTTGGGGTGACCTCTAGATGGGAGCTATCGATTTTCTTCAATTTCCGTCAAAAAATGTTGCAGCGGCCAACGTTCTTAGAACTTACTTTAGTCAGAAGACTCAATATTTCCCTTTGGCACACCCTACAGGGAACATTTATGATCGGATTGCTTTGAAACCTGGCATGCTTGTTTGGGGTGACCTCTAGATGGGAGCTGTCGATTTTCTTCAATTTCCGTCAAAAAATGTTGCCGCGGCCAACGTTCTTAGAACTTAGTTTAGTCAAACCACAATATTTCCCTTGGGCACACCCTACAGGGCACATTTATGATTTGATTGCTTTGAAATGTGGTATGCTTATTTAGGGTGACCTCTAGATGGGAGCTATCGATTTCTTTCAATTTCCGGCAATAAATGTTGCCACGGCCAACGTTCGTAGAACTTAGTTTAGTCAGACCTCAATATTTCCCTTTGGCACACCCTACAGGGCCCATTTATGATCAGATTGCTTTGAAACCTGGTATGCTTGTTTGGGGATACCTCTAGATGGGAGCTATCGATTTTCTTCAATTTCCGTCAAAAAATGTTGCCGCGGCCAACATTCTTAGAACTTAGTTTAGTCAGAAGACTCAATATTTCCCATTGGCACACCCTACAGGGTACATTTATGATCGGATTGCTTTGAAACCTGGCATGCTTGTTTGGGGTGACCTCCAGATGGGAGCTATCGATTTTCTTCAATTTCTGTCAAAAAATGTTACCGCGGCCAACGATTTTAGAACTCAGTTTAGTCAGACCACAATATTTTCCTTTGGCACACCCTACAGGGCACATTTATGATTTGATTACTTTGAAACCTGGTATGCTTGTTTGGGGAGACCTCTAGATGGGAGCTATCGATTTTCTTCAATTTCCGTCAAAAAATGTTGCCACGGCCAACGTTCTTAGAATTTAGTCGAGTCAGACCACAATATTTCCCTTTTGTACACCCTACAGGGCACATTTATGATCGGATTGCTTTGAAACCTGGCATGCTTGTTTGGGAAGGCCTCTAGATGGGAGCTATCGATTTTCTTCGGTTTCTGTCAAAAAATGTTGCCACTGGCAAAAAAAAATGACACTGGTACCAATGATCTTCAATTTTGCCATTTCATTTATAACTTACCAAGTTCAAGTTTGTCAAGTTGAGCTACAGTGTCACTGACACTTTCATTTAAATGTAGTTTTCTTAATTCTTGATTGATAACTTCTCGATCAACAGCAGTTATTGTTACAGACTCCTGATGGTGACATGCAGAAATGGAGGGTACTGGGCAGGGACACAACTTCATCAGGTCCCAAATTTAGCCACACCCCACCCCAACACACTGCTCAATATGATTGGACTTTTTAATCAATATTTAATTATATAATTAGTTTACACTTGCCTTGCGTACATGTAAATGGAAGCCTGTGTACACACACTTGTAGGTTTGGCCTAAACAAATTTACGAAAAACATGAAAAAAAATTTTGCCCTGAAAATAGATTATGGACACTCACTGACAAGAGCTCATTCCAGTGTGGAGTCACAATCCATACTTTTCAGAGAAGAAGTTTAGCAATAATTAAATCTGAATGGCGATTCGGGGAGTATCTGTTCGCCTGTAGCTAATTTTATGGTAGATATGGACCCAATAATGTGAATGATACTTAATGAATGCAGTGGCAGAGCTAGGATTCTTAATTAAGGTGGGGGGGGGGGGGGGATTGAGCAATATTCAGGGGCAGCCTGCCGTAACATGCCTAAGGCATGTCCTCAAGCACGAAGGTCCATGTGGGTGGTGGGCCTGGGAGGGAAAGCACCCTTCCCTAGAGTTCAGGTCCAGGGGCCCTCCCCAATGGGAGAAATTTTAATAACTGTAGTGCTCGAAGAGTGTCTGGGGTAAAATTTGCTTCCAACCGGAGGTAACTATCTGTGAATAGTCCCCAAACCGAACATAAGTGTATAAGTGTTTTTGCCTCAGTCTAGACCATGTGATAGGTGGGTGAAAGTAGTTGAAATAAGGGCTGTGCCACTGAAAGAATATGGATTCCAATTCCCCCACATGCCATCTCTTGCAGAGAATCTGCTTTTGTGCGATTCTTTTGGTTCGCTTTTAACCAAACATCTGACCAAAACATGTTGGTGTGCGTATTTTAGGACATTTTGTGAAGGGGGAGCCATGGAAATCAGTCAACTTTCTCCCGAATTTCTTTCTTTTGTTTTTTTTTTGTAAATATTCTTTGTCAGGCATGAATTTGAGAGGGGGGGGGGGGGGGAGGGGGGGGGGGGGGGCAGCGAGTGTTAATTCCCTTCAATACACAATGCACATCTTCTAAAAGCATGGAAATTTGCCATCTTGTTTGAGGCCGAAACGTCCAGACTCAAAATGTGAAATGTCCTGTTCATCAACATCAAGCCAATTGAAAAATATTTGTGAACGGTATTAATTTTTATCATTACTTTTCCAATGTTACAGGGCCATCTCTTTTCTTCAGTGGAGTGAAAAATTGTTGTTAGAATTTGGAAGGGTTTTGTTGGTCGTAACAGCTGGTTGCGAGGAAAGAATATAAAATATATTTGAGTACGCAGGGAAAAAGGCTCACCGTGTAATGCATCTCAGTTAATTTTAGTTGTCTGTATTCTGACATTTTGTGTGCAAGATATTGCAAGGATGAATGCAACTTAGAACTGACAAACCTATATGCGCAATGGATACTTTGGTTTAAATGTATTCATTGAAACCTCCATCGCAGAGGTGACTCTGGCTGTCGAAAGTGTCATTAAACCCCAATAAATAGATAAATAATTTCTGTGGTAGCATACCAATACTAGAAAAAAAATCATCTGACATGGACAACAGAGTTGTAAATAATTTAATTACTTCATTCCTCTGTTGTGTTAGCTAGCCATAGATGCGAATTAAATCTTTCTTTAAACAACTATGGTCAGGGGTGTGCCTCAGGCCCCATGGGGCTTCTTGTTTTTTTAGTGATTTTATCCCAAAATAAGATTTTCACACAATTGACCCTGGCGGTTGGGCTCAGTGGAGGTATGGTCTATTGGGTGAGTTTTTTTTAATTCTTTTTATTTTCTGATTTAAAGTGGTATTGAAGAATTTTGATTGATTTTATGCAGACAAAAAGAATTCACCCAATTGGCCCTTGGGTTGAGTTTTTGTGAATTTGTCCATTGGGGGAGTTTTTAAATTTTAAATTTTAGTTTGCCTTCTTTAAGGTTTATAGTAAAGTAGGGGCATTAGTGTCCTATGAACACAAGTGGTGGGCTGCTGTACTGGTGGCTGAATATGGTTAGTGACATAGCTATCCCATTATTCATATTTGTAGATGTAATTCCCTAGTTATGTCCTATGATGGTTCTAACAATTGGTTATTGTCAGCCCTACTATGGGTGGACAACTTAGTAACCAGTTCTGTGTGGCCCACAACACATTACCCATGGGCCTGCAATACAAGTCTCTTCCGCATCCATTTGAATGTTTTATTTGCTTGTTATTGTCATTTAACCCTCTGCACACTTATGTCAAAATTGGGAAATTTTAAGCAGCAAATTTTTATGTGTACCCATACTATGTATGGTACACATAATGCCGTCATCCGGGGTGACCATCCGTCGTTCGTCCATCCTTTGTCCGTCCGTCTGTCCATCTGTCCATCCAGCATCCGTTTCCATTTCTTTGTCATTCGATAACTTGAAAAATATTGCTTGGATTGTCAAGTTACTTTATATTTGTGTTCAGGATACTGATTTGCCGAGCTGTATAGTTTTTGGTGTAAATCGAATGATTTGATCCTGTGATATTAACCCTTTATCCTTCAAATTGAAAATTCCTCCAATCCCTTTGGCATTCGATAACTTGAAAAATATTGCTTGGATTGTCTAGTTACTTTATATTTTTGTTCAGGTTACTGATGTGCCGAGCTGTATAGTTTTTGGTGTAAATCTGATGATTTGATCCCGAGATATTAACCCTTTATCCTTCAAATTGAAAATTCCTCCAATCTCTTTGGCATTCGATAACTTGAAAAATATTGCTTGGATTGTCAAGTTACTTTATATTTGTGTTCAGGTTACTGATGTGCCGAGCTGTATAGTTTTTGGTGTAAATCTGTTATTTTGATCCTGAGATATTAACCCTTTATCCTTCAGTTACTGATGTGCCGAGCTGTATAGTTTTTGGTGTAAATTTGTTATTTTGATCCTGAGATATTAACCCTTTATCCTTCAAATTGAAAATTCCTCCAATCCCTTTGGCATTCGATAACTTGATGAAAAATATTGCTTGGATTGTCAAGTTACTTTATATTTGTGTTCAGATTACTGATGTGCCGAGCTGTATAGTTTTTGGTGTAAATCTGATAATTTGATCCTGAGATATTAACCCTTTATCCTTCAAATTGAAAATTCCTCCAATCCCTTTGGCATTCGATAACTTGAAAAATATTGCTTGGATTGTCTAGTTACTTTATATTTGTGTTCAGGTTACTGATGTTCTGAGCTGTATAGTTTTGGTGTAATTCTGATGATTTGATCCCGAGATGTTAATCCTTTATCCTTCAAATTGAAAAATTCCTCCAATCCCTTTGGCATTCGATAACTTGAAAAATATTACTTGGATTGTCAAGTTACTTTATATTTGTGTTCAGGTTACTGATGTGCCGAGCTGTCTAGTTTTTGGTGTAAATTTGTTATTTTGATCCTGAGATATTAACCCTTTATCCTTCAGTTACTGATGTGCCGAGCTGTATAGTTTTTGGTGTAAATTTGTTATTTTGATCCTGAGATATTAACCCTTTATCCTTCAAATTGAAAATTCCTCCAATCCCTTTGGCATTCGATAACTTGATAAATATTGCTTGGATTGTCAAGTTACTTTATAATTGTGTTCAGGTTACTGATGTGCTGAGCTGTATAGTTTTTGGTGTAAATCTGATAATTTGATCCGGAGATATTTACCCCCTTTATCCTTCAAATTGAAAATTCCTCCAATCCCTTTATAACTCAAAAAATATCAATCCGATTGTCATGTTACTTTATATATTTATTCAGGTTACTGATGTGCTGTGCTGTATAGTTTTTTATGTAAATCTGATAATTTGATCCGGAGATATTAACCCTTCATCCATCAAATTAGACACTCCTCCAATCCATTTCTATATGTACCCATACCATGTATGGTGTACATTATGTCAGCATCCGTGGTGGCCCTCCGTCATACAGTTTTCTACTAATTGCACGTATGGGTACACATCTGACGATTTCATCGGCCTATTTTTCCATAATGCATTGATCTCTGTCAAACAAAATTGAATTGTTTAAATTCCTAGTTGTATTGTGGGATCAATTTGCAGTGTGAAATTTGGATATTTCAACTTCAGCATGCCATGGGTTAAGGATCAGCCTTGCTAGATGTAACTTTAACTTAGCTGGTAGAAACCACTTGTACCAAAATTTTCCCCATGTACTGGCAGAGACCAGCTAACAAGACACTGGGGCAAAGAAGTCATCTTGGATCGACAAAATTTGCTGTGCCTTCAATAAAAAGCGACTCTGAAGTCACCTTATAAAAATTCAGTCTACCTTGAAATTGTGTGAATTTCGCACAAAATATCAAATTACCACCTAAAATATGTTTTACTGGACAGATTTAATGATGTTGGAGCTAATATTGAAGTAGCTAAAAATAAAATAAGCAGATAAAAAAACGTCATGTTGTCGATCAAAGCCAACACGTTTATGCTTACAAGTTACAGTGAAAATAGGTAACAAGCAGCAGAAGACTGTGATTTCGTTTGTGAACATTTTTTCAAAAGAACTTCTTTTTTTTTTAAACTAAGAATCCTTGTAGAGAGTATTTTTTCTAGGAAACACTTTTGGGTGAAAATGTCAACAAAAAAAAACAAACAAAATTCACATCTGAAGTGTCAAAAAACAAAAATCTTGTTAACATTATTGGGGTGTAATCAATTAGTTGTGTGCTTGCTCCAGAAAAGGGTTCTCATAAAGACAAGAATTGCCCAGAATCATCCAGAACTAGACTGAATTACATTACAGAATGATCTATAATTTGCAACAGTTATATATCGACTAAAAAATTTTGTAGATTTTTTTTCAGAATAAATTACGCAAATAAGTTTATATGCATTTTAATGCCCCCCGACTTAAATCGGGTGGCATATAGTGATTGAAGTGTGCGTGTGTCCATCCGTCCGTCCGTGTGTGTGTGTTTCCGAGCCAATAACTCAAAAACTGTTAGAGTCACAGTCATCAAACTTCACACAATTATAAAGGACCATGGGAGGATGTATCACACACCATAGCCGGCTTTGTACCTTCAAGGTCAAGGTCACATTTCAAGGTCACACTAAAAATCGGTCAATATTCGTGTCTCAGCCATAATTCAGAAACGAATCACAGTACAATTGGTAAACTTCTTACAAATGGTAAGGACAGTCAGAAGGTGTGTCGTGTATAATAGTTTCCATCGCATCTGCAAGGTGTAGGTAACAATTGACCTTCATATGTTCAGTGTCACAAATCGTGTCGCAAGCATAACTCCAAAACTATTACGGCTACAGTCATCAAACTTCACACAATTATAAAGGACCATGGTAGGATGTGTCACACACCATAGCCGGGTTCATACCTTCAAGGTCAAGGTCACATTTCAAGGTCACACTAAAAATCAGTCAATATTCGTGTCTCAGCCATAACTCCAAAACGAATCATATTTCAATTGTTAAACTTTTTACAAATGTTAAGGACAGTCAGAAGGTGTGTCGCGTATAATAGTTTCCTCCGCATCTGCAAGGTGATGGTCACAGGGGGGTGGGGGAGGGGGGGGCATGTGTTACCTTAGTAACATTCTTCTTGTTCGCTTTTTTTCTCATAACTTTAGAGTGTGTTATTTATATGTGAGAAAACTATGTAATGGAGTGTCACAAAATAAATGTATGTATTATTGTGAAAGTATATGGTGTGCTATGAAAAGGGTTAATGTGCGCTTGAACTTTGTTGGTATCACTCGATTGTCCAGGTTGTTTGGATGTTGTTGGATTGTTTGGTCTTGGTAGATTTTTTCTTGGTCTAGTGTGTGGTCAGCTTATCATGAGAATTTTGTTAATTAACTGGCGGGTGTCCTTCACTGTGTGCAGTGGTCAGTCGTTTCATGTTAAGGCATTCAGTCAAGTTTCAATAGAGTGAAAACATCTATATTTGTGGAAGCAAAATTTTGAGTACGCGAAAACAGATAAAATACACACTTTAGGTTTGAAAGTACAGAACATAAATGGACATGTAGTAGACTATATTTATATATATGTGAAGTGATAGCTAGTTTCTATGGATGATGGGTAATATTGTTTTATGTGGACATGAAAATGATCTGTGAGTATGCAGAACTCTTGATGAACAGTCTGATGTTGATTTTCGTGTGCGTACATCCATCCAGCAGCAATGTATATTTTACGAACTGTAGCAATGTCGTTGATAATTGTAGTGATGCTTATTGAGACTGTGAATTCCTTTCATACTATTTATGTCTAAATGATGTACACCCATACGTTAGTCCACCTGTCCGTCTGATGAACTTTGGTACATTCCGTAATATTCTCATGTATGAAAGCAATGGAACAGTAGAGCAAATAGCCTCCTATTGATTTCCAACAGTGATATACTTTGAAATATACCAGTAGCCAACTGAATTTGTCCCTGTCATATCCCTGAGTGATAAGTTCCTGATAACTGTACAGTTCTTATATAGCAAGCATCTTGACTCTTAAGTGATTTTGGTGGTCATTGAACAGAAAGTTGTTTGTAGATTGACATAATGTTGATTCATAAATTGAGAGTTTGACAGATCACATGACTTTTATAAGCAACAAGGGTTATAGTGTTTATGCTCCTACATGCATACACATACAATGCACATAAACATGTTATGTTACATGTAGGGTGCACAGTCCAATAAGGCATGAAGTTTCAGCACACTATGTGCAAAACTTTTCTCACTGTCGATACATTATTCTTCATGGTCTTCGTTGTCGCATCTCCATAGTAGCGGTATTTTCTGTGTGGTAGCATCTTCATGGTGCAGAATATTCTGTGTGGTAGTATCTCCAATATTGCATGATTTTCTGTGTGGATGCAATTTGTGAGTAAGGATGTTTTCTATGTGGTAGTTTTACGTGAGTGCGAGTATTTTTTCTGTGTGGTGGCAGTGGGAAAAGTGAGTGACTTTCTTTGTGGTTTTTCATGTAAAAGTTGCCGGGCATTAGACACGTTCCAGTTATTGTTTCATGGTTTGAAGGGTTGTTTGTTAACTTATTAATTTTGGCTGGGAAAATTAGTTGTTAAATATATATTGGACTGTTGCTTGTAGATATAACTCCATTTGACACATACACCATACAGACTTTACAGAATTAGATTTGTATTTTGTTATTTATTGTAAATAAATCATGGCAGTTATTTTTTTTCATTTCACTGGATCTCCAACAAACCCCAGTCACCCCTATTTGTTACATGGAGTAATCATGCAAAAGTCCATTCATGCTTCTCTCTCTGACTCAGTTCTCTCTTAAGTCTGTTGATGGAGAAATGACTACTTCGTGTGATTAACCCAAGGCTGGTCGCTGCTTGAGAGTGACTTTTTAGCTCATCTTGACAAAGTCAAGCTGAGCTAATCTCATCGCTCTCCGTCCGTCGTCCATCGTCCGTCAACACCATGTTTTGGTCTTCTCCTCCAAAGCCACTGGGCCAATTCAAGTGATAGTTTGTGTGAGTGATGGTCCCAAAGGGGCATTTCATTTTTGTTCAACTCAGCATGCCCAGCCCCATAGGGAGGGAGTGGGGGAAAATGCTCCAAAATATTTTTAAAATCTTCTTCTCAAGAACCAGTGTGTACAATGACTTGATATTTGCTCTGGAGCTTCCATATGAGGTGTAGAATCAAGTTTGTTCAATCAAAGTTCGTGAAGTAATATTTGGCTTTGTAATAGGAGGGGTAAGATTTTTGGCCCCGCCCAAAATTTCTATTTTCTGAACCGATGGTCCGGTATGAACCAAATTTGGTTTGTGGTAGTATTGGGTCATAAGTACTTGACCCATGCAAAAAAAAAATTCCTGCATCCCCATGGGAACCCTGGGAGCTAAAAATAGAAATATTTTCAAACGCCCATATTTCCCAAACCCCACGGAACAGAGAGCTTTTATTTGGTATGAAGTATTCTTATGACCAGTAGAATTGAATGGTAAAAAAAAATTACCATCGATTATGTTAGGGTGTTCTGTAATGGGCATCGAAAAAATGCTGAGTCAGCATATTTGCAAAAATTTTAAAAAATCTTTTTTCCAGAACCAATTATCAGAATCTTTTGATATTTGGTATACAGCATTCATAGGGGGGTCAGATAAAAGTTTGTTGAAATAAAGCTCATTGGTTCATATTTGGGCTCTCTACAGGAGCCCGAAGTTTTAACATAGGGTAATATGGGGAATATTCTTTAAAAATCTTCTTCTTCAGAACCACCAGTCAGAATCTTTTAATATTTGGTATAGATCATTGTTATGAGGGTCAGATTCTAGATTGTTCAAACCAAGTCCCTAGGTTAATATTTGGGCTTCCTACGGAAGCCCAAATTTTATCTTTGTTCAATATGGAGGGTAATTTAAAAAAATCTTCTTCTTCAGATCCAACAGTCAGAATGCTTTGATATTTGGTATGCAACATCTCTATGGGGGTCAGATTCAAGTTTGTTCAAATCAGATCCCTAGGTATATATTTGGACTCACTATGGTAGCCCAAATTTTTACTTAGTGCAATATGAGAAAATTTTTTTAAAAATCTTCTCCTTCAGATCCACCAGTCGGAATACTTTTATATTTGGTATACAACATCTCTAGGGGGGTCAGATTCCAGGTTGTTCAATTCGAGTGCCTAGGTTAATATTTGGGCTCCGTATGGGAACATGAAATTTAACTTAGTACAATATGAGGGAATTTCTTCAAAAATCTTCTTCTTCAGATTCACTTGTCAGAATGCTTTCACATTTGGTATACAACATCTCTAGGGGGGTCAGATTCAAGTTTGTTCAAATCGGATCCATAGGTCAATATTTGGGCTCGCTATGGTAGCCCAAATTTGAACTTAGTGCAATTCGGAGAAATTTCTTTACAATTTCTCTTCTTCAGATCCAACAGTCAGAATGCTTTCATATTCGGTACACAACATCTCTAGGGAAGTCAGATTTAACTGTGTTCAAATCAAGAGCCTAGGTTAATATTTGGGCTCTCTATGGGAGCCGGAAGTGGCCATTTTGCTGAAGAATTAAAAATTTTGTATTATGTACCTTCTAGAGGTACTAAGATTAATCCACATAGGTTGTATCAAGGGGCTTCAGAGGGGAGCTCTACATTTTACTTATGATCAACTGAAGAAAAGGCATGATGCCCAGATTATTTTTGTCACTCCTGAGGGACTCAAGGATTGACAGTGTAGCCTATGGAGATGGCTTGCTTAATGTAGACTCATTCTTGGACTCTGTTTAAATTGTGTTCTGTACAAGATGAGCGCTTCAGGCCCTGTGGGGCCTCTTGTTTGTACACAACTTCTATACGGCTCAGGCTAGAGGCCGTATTTATGAACCGATCTTTACGAAACTTCTTGGGTACCTTTGTTATCACTGTGGGACGAGAACGAGTGTTTTGGGGTGCGGTCCAAAATTCAAGATGGCCACCAGCAGCCATTTTGTTCTTTAGTTAGTGCAATCAGTTTTTTATACAGAACTTCTGTATGGAAGTTCTGATTTGAATAAATTTTTGTAGGAATGTTTAGTAACATGGAAAACATCACATATAATACGGGTTTTTTTCTCGTGCAGAAATTATGCAAATTAAATGAACTTTGATTTGTTCAGTGCTACTTATATACAGTAAGTGCACATGTCAACACGGCGTGGGCTAGAGTCTGTATTTATGAACTGATCTTCACGAAACTTCTTGGGTACCTTTGTTATCACCTTGTGACAGGAACGAGTGTTTTGGGGGTGCCTTTGTTATCACTGTGCTATGAGAACAAATATTTTTGGGTTCAGTCAGACCCACTCTGGGACTCAAAGATTTCTTTTCTAGTTTTGCATTTAATTGCCACTCCACTTTTACAATACTTTACCTATATATTTGTTACAGGCTACGGTCCGCATTTATGTACAGACCATTACAATACCTTCCATGTACCTTTGTTATCAGGTCATTATCTAGATGTTTGTCATTGCTGTGTCACACACTATACATGTACATGTCTTAAACAAGTTGAGCTACAGTGTCATTGACACTTTCATTCTAGGTAGATTGTCCAGTTTACATAAAAGGTAACATTGAAATTAATGCGTGGGGCCCTTCTTTCTTGAAACTAATAGTTATCCATTTTCCTTCAATTTTTGTCAGTGTTGTCTTGTTTGTATCCTCAGCAAAAGTCCAAATCAGTCTTCAGCAGCAAAAAAGTTTATTTCATAACAATTTGCTTTAGCCATTTTTTTTCTAATGGCTGAATTTTTGAATTTTTTTCTTTCCTCCAAAACATAGCTTGTTACCTCTCATTGCAACAAGGTCAACAAACTCATTTCAATGAGGGGACATAAGCTATGTTTTGTATTAATAAATTTAATAAATAATAGCATTTGATCGGTGAATTTTGTGAATAGCACTGGTCATATTTGGCTCTTATGTTGGGTTAATTGGGTTAATGTAAATGTTATCACAAATTGTTCTGTTGTATAGAACTTGTGAGTTCTTGTGCCTTAGATCCATATGTGATAAAGGTTGCCATTAAATATGTAAATGTGTTTAAAATATTAATGCATTGAGAGGTAGGTTGACATACTGATAGTGTTTTTTATGTCTATCAATAATGAATAGTCATAATGTGATCATAAAACAAACAATATAATGCTGCAGGTTGTAACTATTAAGGTTTGGAGAGCGAGATTACTTCTAACTGCCTAAATAAAAATTACAACCGAAAACTGATTGGTTATGATTAACATTACAGTGGAATTGTGTGAAACTGTTAGCAGGAACTATTCAAATTACAAAGTTAATCCATTATCATCCATATTTTTTATTACCTGATTGAGTGCTAGAAGCCACTCTCAGGCCTCTACTGAAAAGTACTGAAAGCCACTATAATGGCTTTACAATGCCTGCACTAATTTGTTGTTGTCTCAGCAGTAGAAGAAAAATATTAATATAAAATTGTTTTGTTACAATTTATTGGAGAGTGCCAACTGGCACGCTTCAATAAATTGCAACAAAACAAGCAATATCTTGCTAAACTAAGGCTCCTTTTGCAGGTGGTGTAATATCTTTGAAAGAAATACTCATGTTACAAAGGACCATTGAAAAGTAATGTACCATTCTACCCATTAATTATTTGTATTCTAATGTTAAATTAACTGCTCCTTCTTATCTTTCGGCCATGATTCCAATTAGAAATATCAGTAGGGAATTGAGATCCTCTAATGAAATTGTACTCTTTGTCAAAAAGCTTAAGGGTTCAAAATATGGCTGTAGAAGATTTCCCTGAATAGCTCAGTAACTTTGCAGCAACTTGGATAACAACACCAGAACTTGTGGCATTCCTTAAATCTTTCAAAGGCCTTTTGAAAACACCCTTATTCAAGGAAACATTTTTTTTAAAGATTTTTCTTCAATTCTTTTCGTGCATAGTGCAACTGAATATCTCTATATAAGTTGCACTCTATATGTAACTATATATTATTAAATTAAGAATTTTCTTTTTTTTTATGTTTGACTGAGCTCCATGATCTAGTTGTTTCTATATTTTCTCATGCACTGATTTTTAGTTTAACTTGACAAAGTCAAGATAAGCTATTGCCATCTCGCGTGCGGAAGTCTGATAGTCTGTTCACATTTTCCTTTAGTACAGGCTACATCCCGTAGTTCTTGTCTGATCGTCATAAAATTTCATATGCAGGTTTGGGGTCATGTCTAGATGAGAACGTCCCCTTTTGGTCGCGATCGGTCGACCGGTATGGCTGCCCGAGCCCAAAACCTGAAAACCATTAGCACAGTCTACAGGTCGTATTTATGAAGGGATTTCATTGTAACTTGGTAGGATGCCTCTGTATAATATCTAGATGAGAACGTCCCCTTTTGGTTATGATCTGTCAACCGTGACGGTTGCCCAAGCTCAAAACCCAAAAACTTTTAGCACAGTCTACAGGTCATATTTAATATGGGGGGATTTCATTGTAACATGGTAGGATGACTCCATATGATGCCTAGATGAGAAGTTCCCCACTTGGTCACGATCTGTCAACCATGATGACTGCTCGAGCCTACAGGTTATATTTTTGAAGAGATTTCATTGTAACTTGGTAGGCTGACTCCAGATAATGTCTAGATGAGAACGTCCTCTTTTGGTCGCGATCATTCAGCCGTGCCGGCTGCCAGAGCCCAAAACCGTAAAACCTATAGCAAGTCTACAGGGCGTATTTATGGAGAGATTTCATTGCACCTTGGTAGGATGACTTCCTATAATGTCTAGATGAGAACATTCCCTTTTGGTCGCGAGTGGTCAACTGTCATGGCCTGAGGCCCCAAAAGCTTTAGCACAGTCTACAGGTCGTATTTATGAAGGGATTTCATTGTAACTTGGTAGGATGACTCCAGATACTGCCTAGGTGAGAACAACCCGTTTTGTTCGCGATTATTCAACCATGACGGCTGCTCGAGCCCAAAACCTGAAAAACTTAAGCACAGACTACAGGTCATATTTATGAAAGGATTTCATTGTAAATTGGTAGGATGACTCAGTATAATGTGTAGACTCGTTTTGGAATAATTTCACTGTAACTTGGAAACTTTTGTTGACATACAAAAAATACAGTCAAAGTAAGCTACAGTGTCATTGACACTTTCATTTTGAATACTGGAAGATTTTTAGCTCATCTTGACAAAGTCAAGCTGAGCTAATCTAATCGCTTCCCGTCCATCGTCCGTCAACACCATGTTTTGGTCTTCTCCTCCAAAGCCACTGGGCCAATTCAAGTGAAAGTTTGTGTGAGTGATGGTCCCAAAGGGGCATTTCATTTTTGTTCAACTCAGTATGCCTGGCCCCATAGGGAGGGAGTGGGGGAAAATGCTCCAAAATATTTTTAAAATCTTCTTCTCAAGAACCAGTGTGTGCAATGACTTGATATTTGCTATGGAGCTTCCATATGAGGTGTAGAATCAAGTTTGTTCAAACGAAGTTCGTAAAGTAATATTTGGCTTTGTAATAGGAGGGGTAAGATTTTTGGCCCCGCCCAAAATTTCTATTTTCTGAACCGATGGTCCGGTATGAACCAAATTTGGTTTGTGGTAGTATTGGGTCATAAGTACTTGACCCATGCAAAAAAAAAAATTCCCGCATCCCCGTGGGAACCCTGGGAGCTAAAAATAGAAATATTTTCAAACGCCCATATTTCCCAAACCCCACGGAACAGAGAGCTTTTATTTGGTATGAAGTATCCTTATGACCAGTAGAATTGAATGGTAAAAAAAAATTGCCATCGGTTATGTTAGGGTGTTCTGTAATGGGCATCGAAAAAATGCTGAGTCAGCATATTTGCAAAAATTAAAAAAAATCTTTTCTCCAGAACCACTCATCAGAATCTTTTGATATATGGTATACAGCATTCATAGGGGGGTCAGATAAAAGTTTGTTGAAATAAAGCTCATTGGTTCATATTTGGGCTCTCTACAGGAGCCCGAAGTTTTAACATAGGGTAATATGGGGAATATTCTCTAAAAATCTTCTTCTTCAGAACCACCAGTCAGAATCTTTTAATATTTGGTATACATCATTGTTATGAGGGTCAGATTCTAGATTGTTCAAACCAAGTCCCTAGGTTAATATTTGGGCTTCCTACGGAAGCCCAAATTTTATCTTTGTTCAATATGGAGGGTAATTTAAAAAAATCTTCTTCTTCAGATCCATCAGTCAGAATGCTTTGATATTTGGTATGCAACATCTCTATGGGGGTCAGATTCAAGTTTGTTCAAATCAAATCCCTAGGTATATATTTGGGCTCACTATGGTAGCCCAAATTTTTACTTAGTGCAATATGAGAAAATTTCTTTAAAAATCTTCTTCTTCAGATCCACCAGTCGGAATGCTTTTATATTTGGTATACAACATCTCTAGGGGGGTCAGATTCCAGGTTGTTCAATTCGAGTGCCTAGGTTAATATTTGGGCTCCATATGGGAACATGAAATTTAACTTAGTACAATATGAGGGAATTTCTTCAAAAATCTTCTTCAGATTCACTTGTCAGAATGCTTTCACATTTGGTATACAACATCTCTAGGGGGGTCAGATTCAAGTTTGTTCAAATCGGATCCATAGGTCAATATTTGGGCTCGCTATGGTAGCCCAAATTTGAACTTAGTGCAATTCGAAGAAATTTCTTTACAATTTCTCTTCTTCAGATCCAACAGTCAGAATGCTTTCATATTCGGTACACAACATCTCTAGGGAAGTCAGATTTAACTGTGTTCAAATCAAGAGCCTGGGTTAATATTTGGGCTCACTATGGGAGCCGGAATTGGCCATTTTGCTGAAGAATTAAAAATTTTGTATTCAGTACCCTCTAGAGGTACTAAGATTAATCCACATAGGTTGTATCAAGGGGCTTCATAGGGGAGCTCTGCATTTTACTTATGATCAGCTGAAGAAAAGGCATGATGCCCAGATTATTTTTGTCACTCCTGAGGGACTCAAGGATTGACAGTGTAGTCTATGGAGATGGCTTGCTTAATGTAGACTCATTCTTGGACTCTGTTTAAATTGTGTTCTGTACAAGATGAGCGCTTCAGGCCCCGTGGGGCCTCTTGTTCATATTCTCTACACATTTGCAAGGACCAAACACAGTAGAAACCTGTTAACTGAATAGCCACCTTTTCAAAGAAAATATTCAATTAACAGAAGTATAAATTAATAGCAATTGGGTCATTTTCCTATCCTCTAGTTATAAACTGAGCATTTATTCTATTAAATCTTGTTTGACAGAAATCATTGTGTTCTTCTTGTTAAACAAGATATAATGGATTAAATGACAATATTGGATGTATTGGTGCTAAAATGTCTAAATGTGGGGAATTCAGTGAATGTTGGAGAAATTCGTCAACAGACTGTAAGAATTTTTATTCAATTAACAGTAGTTAATTAGTTAAGTAGTTACTCTGTAACCTATGTGCAATTGACAATTTGTACTGAAGGTAAGGTAAATGGCTTGGTATTTGGAAGTTATATTCAATATATGAGGGATCACATGATATGGTTTTGTTGAAATTTTTGGAAAAAAAAATTTTTCTCAAATGCTCAGTCTGTAAATTGCATGGGTAGATGTGTCCGATTCGTTGGGTAAAGGATTACAAGATATCCAATTGAGTAGGCTTGACCCTTTACCCAACATAATGGCCCAAACCGGCCAGCGCTATTCTAAAAAATTTGCAATAAATTTTCATTATTATATCATTTTTTGTCTCAAAAACATAGGTTATGACCCCTCATTGGAATGAGCTCATTGAGCTCGTTCCAATGAGGGGTCATAACCCATGTTTTTTGAGACAAAAAAATGAAAAAAAAATAGTTATTCAAGAATTTTGTTTGCAAGTGTCGTCTGCTTTGCATGTTGGGTAAAGGATTAAATTGGATGTGCTGACCTATATGTATAATTAGAGTTAGTTCCCCTGATGTGCCTCATAGTGTTGAAATAGAAATGGATGCATGTACTATTTTTTGTCGTGATTCTGTATCAAGTTGAAACAAATTGATTCGTGACATTTTTATCATGACACCAGGTGATTTAATTACTTTCAATCATGTATTAGGAGAAACTTTCCAATCATCTTGATGCTTCGATTTCAGAGTCAGATCTTTCACTGACTACTAACTGATCTGTCGCATGTGACCGGTACATTTATTTCGACCTGGTGAACATTTCGAACTCTGGAATATCATCATTCACCAAAAGTCAAAGAACTCTGTACCTGACATCGTCCGGTGGTTAAATGTTAATCAGTGGAGTTCACAGTGTTGTAGCTAACTGCCTACTTCAAGCTTATTGGTGCCAGGACAGGCAACCCCTGGATTGCTTTTTAGCTGCAACTAGCAGCTCTATAAGTGGCAATGTCGGTCTGTCGGTCGGTCGGTCGGTCGGTTGGTCTGTCTGTGACCAACGAGTTTCAAAACTCAATAACTTTTGAAATACTTGATGGATTGACTTTATATTTGGCATGTAAGTGTATCTTATTGGTGTCTAGCCACTGTTCAATGCATGTGTTGTTCCAAATATTTTTCTTGGAGTTATGGCCCTTGATGAACTTAGAATGTCGGTCGGTCTGTCTGTGACCAACGAGTTTCAAAACTCAATAACTTTTGAAATACTTGATGGAATGACTTTATAGTTGGCATGTAAGTGTATCTTATTGATGTCTAGCCACTGTTCAATGCATGTGTTGTTCCAATTATTTTTCTTGGAGTTATGGCCCTTGATGAACTTAGAATTTTGTGAAATTGCACCACCCGTCGCAGCTACAGCGTCGATGTCACGATTTTTTGCATTCTTCAACATTAACTGTATTTCATCCCACAGGATAGTGATGCATACGCCAAACATGGTACTGTCCTGTAGTCCATGTTTGGACCGACACCTGTAAAGGAGAAAATCTGCCTGTCTAAAAGATAGGTAGATGAGTCACTGGCTTTTACACCGACTGAGTATGATATCTGAAAAAGATGCAGAAATGTGACATTTGTCTGTCTTTTGTATCATTACATACAGAACTATGATCACAAAACCATTTACTTTGTTGATCAGATCGTGATCTGGTCTTGACACAGTACATCAGTTGATTGAGGTTACAACAAGAACATATTTCCCCCAATAGAAGTAAAAACATCTAGACAAAATACTATCAGTTACACAGTGTTCAGCCGGGTGTACAGGACTGTACTACCCTTCTGAGATTCAATCTCAGAAGGGTAACACAGTTACTCCATACACCCTGCTGAAACACCATGTGACGAAAATTATAGACCTGCCCTTTCAGTGTGCCAGTTTTGTTTTATTGTATAATCCCCAAATGTATTCCAGTGATGAAAACCTTGATAAAAGTAATAATTAGGGAAACTGAAAGAAACGTATCTTTATTATTGGACAAGAATGATTTTGAGTTATTTCCCTTCGATTGAACTCAAACATTTGGGCGCCTTCAATTCAAGGACATTGAGAAATGAAACATTGTTATTATTGTGGGGCACAAGTTGACTTTATAAATCTTTTATTCGATGCAGTGGTGCGTTATGTGTCTTGGAGAATCGGGGATGTTGTATTCAAGTGCTTCAGTAAGTTTCTCTGAAGAGACAATTTATATAATGAGATAGATTGCATGTTTCTCAAAACCACATGGATCTGTAGTATACAAACACCACAACAGAATCCCTCTTCTCGACAGTAAAATCGGACAGTGGGGGTATGTACACATGTTTTATTTCCAAGTTTTCGGAAGATTCTCATGACACAATATTGTTCTCATTTTGTTTGTGAGTCTGAATGTTTATTATTACTGACAAAAATGTTTGAGGCAATGGGAGAAAGGGAAATCAGTGAAGTGTATCATTGATTAAAAGAGGAATAAAAATCTATATTGAGGAAAGCAACTGCACGAGCGACCATTCAATTTAAAAAGAGAACATTTTTTTTACCTGCACTCATCGAAAACTGATTACACATGTCAAGACCACCATTTTTGATAACAGTAATTACATGATAAATAAATACCCAACTCAACAAAATAAATTAGACTAGATCATTTTTTGCCACGCTGATATTTTTATGTAGGCCTGACATGCGTTAAACCTGAAAAATAAAACAGAAACACACAGCTGAAACACTACTATAACTTCCTCAGCTATAGAACAAGCTGAATAATGAATGGGTATTACATCATGCATAGGGCAAGAATGCAATACCATGAGGTCATGATTTTCATTTATAAAAAATCAACTTAAAAGATGCAGAATGATTTTCAAAATATATGCGAACAAGTCAAGAAAAGGGGCATATTGTAAGATAATTGGTTATTACCACCAAATGGGTTTCCAAGATGGTATATTGAAGTCTCTGCCTCGCCTCTGGGTCATACATGTATATCGACTCATCCTGAAAGACGCGTTGATATACGACGAGGTCTTGACTTCAATACACCATTTCGGAAACCTGCAGTGTGGTAATAACCTTTTTGTGAAATCAAGACTGAATCAGAAAAGAGAAAACAGAAATAGCATGTGAGCTGCAATTGTGTTTTCACATGAGATTTTGATGTGTTGCAGGCATGAAAACAAACAGAACTTCAACCAGATCGTGACCTAATCACAATCCCATTGAAATTTTTTTCCAAGTTTGTATCATCAGTACTGTACATTCTACGCCCAGTGTAATGCATTTTAATTGAACATTGTACTATTAGCATTACATCCAGGCCTGAAAATAAGCAGTCAAGACATTTGCAGAATGAGGTCCCCAGAGGGTGAATTTGATGATGCTATCCCATACAGTTGGCCAATTTATCCTATGGGTACCTCGTTCTGTTAAGTTTTGAGACCCTGATTCAGATTGAGGTTCACAGAGGGTAAATTTTGTGATGCTACCCTGCTGTGCAGGGTAGCATCACTAAATTCACACTCTGGGGACCGCATTTTATTGATGACAGTCTGCTTATTTTGTGGCTTGATTACATCAGAACTATAATCAAAATTGTTTATAATCCAGGCTTCCCTTTTCAAATGTGCAATTCTCTCATTCTCTCGGCAGATGGACAAAGTTTATTCCTTGTGTTTGACATTCTTATAGATATTGACACACTGATGAGATAGTGTTTACTGATGTATGTCCAATATTGGTTCTTTACGCTACTGTCTTGTGTAGGTTTTTTTCTCTTGAGCATTGTTACTGTTTAATCTTTCCACAAAAGACATTGGATGTTGAATCTCTTTCAGCTTTTTATTCTGGAAAGTATTGACATTATCTGTTCCTTCGAAGCATTCACATTGCTTATTGATTAACTCTTCCATACTCATTAACAAAATATCTGACTGTGATAAAAATGATTTCATAAAAAGTTGGATTTATTTTTACAAGACACTCGACCCCATCTCAATACATTCAGCCTGTGTAACCCTTTACTTAACTCAAACACAACATAGAGGCACAGTGGCTCAGTGGTTAGAACCAAAAGGTTAACCAGTAGTAACTGCATTTATACCATGATTACCTATTCTATATATAAAAAGCCTATGACATAAATTTTAGCTTTACACACCAACCTTCGTGAACACGCCAGTAATGGGATTTCAGTAATTAAATTTACTCCAACAGTGGAACTACATCCAAATTGACCTTTGGTGACCTCAACATGAATGCAAACTTGTCTAAATTTATCGCTCGGCGCCTCGCAAAGAGTGAAACAAAAACAGATTTGCAGGTATTGCGTCTGCTGCTCAGTAAACTCGAGCAAAAACTGTAATGACTTGTAATAATCTGACGATCAAGGTATAAATAAAAAAATACCCAAAGTAGCTTGATGTACAAAATGCTCACCACTCGTGGTGAAGTGGTGCTAACTGCTCACTGAAGACTCACAGTTAACACCACTTCACCACTCGTGGTGAACATTTGGTACACCAAGCTACTATGGGTATATTCTATATGTAACCTCGGGCAAGACTCTTAATCCTGATTGCTTATGTGGGAGCATGGTGTCACTGTGTACTAAGGCATACTGCATATTGATGGTGCACTTGCCTTCAACCGTTGCTAACCCCACCTTTCAGAGTTAGTAAGATGGAGAGCCTGACGGTTGCTTGCTGTTGCTCGTTTATTCTATTCTGATACTCTGGCTCCCTCCACTCATTAAACTGTGACCCTGGCTGTTGAAAGTGTACTTAAACCCCAATAAACTAACACAGAAGATGATGAAACTTGAAGATGGAGAGTCTGACAGTGCTTGCTGTTGCTCGTTGATTCTCTCCAGATACTCTGGCACCCCGCCCTCATGAAACTGTCTCAACTCGATGTGACCCTGGCTGTTGAAAGTGTACATAACCCTTTACCCAACGCAGATGATATCAAAATTTATTATTTTAAATATCATTTTTTTAAATTTTTCAAAAAATTTCAACAAAACCATATCAAGTGACCCCTCGTTGGAACGAGCTCGTTCCAATGAGGGGTCACATGATATGGTTTTGTTGAAATTTTTTGAAAAATATTATTTTTTCAACTGCTGAATTTGCATATTACATGGGCGGATGCAGGCGATTCGTTGGGTAAAGGGTTAAACCCAATAAACAAACACGCAAGATGACTAGACTTGAAAAAATATTTAAATGGCAATTTTTGTGAATAGCGCTCGATAGATATGGCCATTACAATACATGTTTAAATGTAATTATAAGTAAACAAACCCTAGTTGTGGGTGTTTTAATGCCAAATCATGTCACAGAAACCAGAAAGAAAACAACACAAATGGCACTTAAATGTATTATACAATGGGGAATGTGAGATTCTATAACTTGGTGATTCAGTCCATTCGTGTCCAGCAAAAAATTGATAAGTAATACAACTAGAAATTTTCTGTTGCTTTTGCCATATTTTAATTTTGAAATCTTGACTCATTGGTAGTGATTAACCGATGTTTGGTAATCGCATCTGACATCGGCCGATTTTAAGCCATCAGTTGACCATAGGTAGAAGTGTTTGAACATCAGTTCGTGCTAATGGCTATGTGTAACACCATGGAGTAAAAATTGATTTTGTATTTACATTTGATTCACGATCTTATACAAGAAGTAACAAGCTAAAAAAATGCCACAATGATTGGCAGGAATCATGATTGGTCTAATCGTGCTGATTGGTCTGATCTTCCCCGTGATAGCTGCTCATGACGCACATTTGATGACTGAAATACAACATCAACAGAAACAAGTTAACAGTGTGGCTTTGATCATTGATCAAAGACGCAGCGCTTTTAACTTGTTTCCGCTGACGTATTTTTCTTTGATATTCACAAAGACACACTCTTGAGGTCAACAAACCAATCAACCTGAATGTAATGTAAAATTATTCCTGTTCTATGCATTCTTGAATATACTACTCCTTTTGGTTGTGACTATCTGACATCGGCACTCACAATCGGCCGATTGTGCACTCAACTAATCGGCAAGTGGATGACAATCTCAAATCCTTATTGGTTAATCACTATTCATTGGTGTAAGCGTGTCGCAACTTATCACAATCTAATCGAGAAAGTCCCCACGGGAACCCCGGGAAGTGAAGCAGTGCTTGTTCACTATGGTAAACAAGCTCTTTTTCACTGGTAAAATATGACCCAGTCACTAATGCTTGGGATGCGAGTCCTCTAAAATAGGCAACATGGGGAAAAACAATTGACTGACCTTGACTTTATCTCCATGTTGTGGTCATGATCAGCCATTGTGCAAAAGTGTATGTGACCTTAAACACCAATAAATAATAAATAATTGAGAAAGTGACCACTTTTGTACTCACAAAACTATTCTTTCAAGACATGATGATCTTCAAAAAATCTGTTACAATATCATCACAGCCAATTTCGGAATTAACCCTTTGAACCCTAGCAGCTGTTTTTCTGGCCAGCAACATGATGCGTCATAACGTCATTAAATGGGATGGCTGTTCAGTAAATGTGTGGGGTAGACCAATCAATATTTTCAACGGGCAGCCTCAAGGCTGCACGTTGAAAATATTGATTGGTCTACCCAAATAATTCTAGCTATTAAAATAAGTCAAATTTGAGGATATTTAACCAAATTTTTCTCTGTAAGTTGTATAGACTTTTAACTAATGGTTTCTTGTATCACATTTTAGTAAATTTTTCATCAAATCAAGTCATGGCTGCCATGAAGCAGCCATGACTAGATTTGATGAAAAATATTTTGAAATTACTCGGCAGGTTAAGAGTAAACTCTCACTGTCACACAAAATAAGTGACATGTTCACCAACGGAGAGTAAAATTGATCCATTCCAACATTTTTTTCATTCTGAAAATAAAACGAAACATATTTTAGTAGGGATAAGTGTGACTGTTGTAGAACACTTTATTCTGTTTCTGTAATGGAACTGCATACATTTAAATGGAAAGCTTTTATTGAAATTGAAGGAAATGATTTGATTTGCAAATCGTTGATTTATTGTTTCCAATCCTTGCTGATTCTAAAGCTGCTAAATAATACTTATGATAATGATTGTGAAAGATTCTTTGAAACATTCTCATTAACATGTTTTATGCTACTGAAATGTAAATTTAAATTCAGATTTGTTACTTTGATGGAATTAGGTCCACTTCGATCAGTATCTCCGTATGGGAAGGTGGAGCTGTGCTTGTTTACTGTGGTACAAAAATATCTGTAGTGGTATAATTTGGACCCAGTAACTAACATCTGGGTATGAGAGTCCTTTAATGTGTACAGCTGCTAAAGCATAATTATAAACAATTGGCCTAACTTGACTTTATTCTTATGGGGGGATGGGTGTGGTATCTTTGTTGATAACCCTTTCCCCAACGTAATGGCCAAAACCGGTCAGCGTTTTTCGCAAAAATCAATTTTCATTATTTTTTAGCTCAACTTTGGCAAAGCCAAATTTGAGCTTATGCCATGGCCAGTCGTCCGTCTGGCCATCTGTCCATCAACAATTCAATACGGCTCGGGGCTAGAGGCCATATTTATGAACCGATCTTTACGAAACTTCTTGGGTACCTTTGTTATGAATGTGGGACGAGAACGAGTGTTTTGGGGTCCGATCCGAAATTCAAGTTGGCCGCTGCAGCCATTTTGTACAAACTTAGGTGCAATCAGATTTTTGCGCAGAACTTCCATATGAAAGCGCTGATTTGAATAATTTTTTGTATGAATGTTTAATACCATGGGATACATCACATATAATACGGGTTTTTTTCTCGTACGTAAATTATGCAAATTAGACTAACTTTGATGTATTTAGTGTTACTTTCAGCACTGTAAGTGCAAATGCCAATACAGCTTGGGCTAGAGGCCGTATTTATAAACCGATCTTTACGAAACTTCTTGGGTACCTTTGGTATCACCTTGGGACGAGAACAAGTGTTTTTGGGTGCGGTCTGCTATTCAAGATGGCCGATAGCAGCCATTTTGTACAAAATTAGGTGCAATCAGATTTTTGCACAGAACTTCCATATGAAAGCGCTGATTTGAATAATTTTTTGTGTGAATGTTTAGTACCATGGGATACATCACATTTAATACAGGTTTTTTTTTCGTGCAGAAATTATGCAAATTAGATGAACTTTGATTTTTTCAGTGCTACTTACACACAGTAAGTACGCATGTCAATACGGCTCGGGCTAGAGGCTGTATTTATGAACCGATCTTCACGAAACTTCTTGGGTACCTCTGTTATCACCTTGGGACGAGAACGAGTGTTTCTGAGTGTGGTCCAAAATTCAAGATGGTTGCCAGTGGCCATTTTGTACCGAAATTAGATCTAATCAGTTTTTTGTACACAACTTCTATACAGCTCAGACTATAGGTCGTATTTATGAACTGATCTTCACGAAACTTCTTGGGTACCTTTGTTATCACCGTGGGATGAGAACGAGTGTGTTCCGAAATTCTTACACAAGTTGAGCTACAGTGTCATTGACACTTTCATTTTAGTTTGTCTTTCCATCCATTTGTTTGTCTGTCTGACCATAAACATTCTGTTTATAATCAAACGTTCTTAGTGTCTTATTTTCAAATGTAGGGTAGGCTTTGCAACTATTTGAATTGTTTCTCTAATCAACTTTCAAATTCCATATCATATGTTACTGAATCTCAGACATGTGGTTGAGGAAAACAACGACCGTGTCAAGTGTGTCATGTTTTTATCTTTTCTTGGATCAGGAAAGTCAGGAAAACAAGCGAAAACATTTAATATACGACATAAACAAACTCGTGCTTATTGGTAACTAAGCAGGTAATAATACTCCCATTCCATTCAAGTTTTGAGGTGAAATCTCATCTTCATCCCTCATGATGCACAAAAACTGACACGATATGACAAAGATAACACAATAGTCCATCTTCTCACCCACTTTCTGTATAGTTTGCATAGAGAGTAATCACTTGACTGGACTTGTTACGTGAAATAATTCATGAGAGGTGAGGGGCATTGTACAAACATAGTGTTTTACAATATAGTCCCTCGCCTCGAATGAAATATTTCACGTAACCAGTCCAGTCAAGCGCTTACTCTGTTTATTACTTTTCATTATTAACGATAATTATATTATTTAACCCTTTACGTAACACAACAGCCAAAACCTGCCAGCCCTCATGATGCACAAAAACTGACACGATATGACAAAGATAACACAATAGTCCATCTCCTCACCCACCTTCTGTATAGTTTGCATAGAGAGTAATCGCTTGACTGGACTGGTTACGTGAAATAATTCATGAGAGGTGAGGGGCATTGTACAAACATAGTGTTTTACAATATAGTCCCTCGCCTCGAATGAAATATTTCACGTAACCAGTCCAGTCAAGCGCTTACTCTGTTTATTACTTTTCATTATTAACGATAATTATATTATTTAACCCTTTACGTAACACAACGGCCAAAACCTGCCAGCACTATTCTCAAAAATCGCCAATTAATTTTCATTATTTTTTCATTTTTTGTCTCTAAAACATAGGTCAAGACCCCTCATTGGAACGAGCTCGTTCCAATGAGGGGTCATAACCTAGGTTTTTGAGACAAAAAATGAAAATAATAGTTATTCAAGAATTTTTTTGCAAGTGTCGTCTGCTTTTCATGTTAGGTAAAGGGTTAAAAAAAAAACAATGAAGTCCCAATTACACCTACGGCAAAGCGTCTTCGTTTGAGCGCACAGATACATGACACAATTGTTGATTGCATAATTCACTTGTGAAGTTATTGTTCATAATCAAACCTGGAAATACCAGTAAATCACACATTTGGAAAGTAATAAAGAATTCCAATTGTAGTTTTGATGTTATTTTCATTGTGAAATATTTAGCATTGCAAACAGTTTTTGCTTGCATGTTGCAAGCTGGGGCTGTGAAAGAGACTATAACTTTCCATTTTCTCCACAGCTTGCTACAACACTTTTCACAAATAAAGCAGTTGAAAAAAGTAGATTTTTTTTTAAATTTCAGCAAAACCATATCGTGACCACTAATTGGAACAAGCTCATCGAGCGCTTTACGATGATGGCTCACTTGATTTGGGTTTTTTAAAACATTTTTGAAAACAATAAAATAAATTTTGATATCCTGTGTGTAAGGTAAAGGGTTAATGGAATGCACGTAATTGACCTGATAATGCCCACAGCAAGAGAGTGACATTGTTTGAAGAACAAACCGCCTCAATCAGGTCCATTTTTAAACATACGTGTCATTGCATCCACTGCATAGCATGGTGAAAACAGGATGTCGTGAATGTTATTCAGCCAGTTCGATTTAAGGCTGGGTAACACAAACAAGCAAAACATCTTGATTACTGAATTCCAACTAATCAGTGAGTAATGTAGGCATTTTATACATCAAAATGAAGATTGTATTGTATTGAATCCTAAATAAAATATATCTACTACTAAACTTTTTGAAGTGTGTTCCAGTGATTCCAGAAAGTCTGCTACTGCATTTTGGCTAGAACTGTGCACAGATATTATATCAAAACCATCTATGGCTGAAAATACCTCAAATATGCAAAAAACAAAGCAAGGGCATTTGATCGGTTGAGTTCACAGTAACAGGCGTGCATGAAATGAACTTTCTAAATCTACTATTTGTTTTCCTGAAAAATGCCATTTTGTTGTTTCTTATTGATATTCACAATCTGATGGGGTGACAAAAAGTCACTGGATTTCCAAAAAACAAAGCTAACTTATCTATACACCATAAATACACACACAGGTTCACTGATTATAGCAATTATTGGGTTAATTTGTGTTTTCTCAACTCTGAATCCGACCCTCAACACATTTATTTTGGGGTATCAATGTCGTGATAACAATCCGATGAACTAATTTTCACAAGTGTTTTACTTTATCAAACTTCCCCTTTTTTAATTAAAAATACATTTTTGTATGCAATAAAAAAAAATATATGTAAGTACTTGTTCTGAGATCAGTTTGAGTGAAAACATTCAGATATGGTCAGTTTCAGTTGAACTTAATATACTACTCAAAGTTTGCGAAGCACCAAGTATCTCCAACTACCTGTTTTACGTTTTAGTTGAAATATTGTTAGGCCATACAAAGTTGATTGTCTGTTTCTCAGGCCATTTTTTTCCAAAAAAGCAATCGGGTGGGCGGTCTTTTTTTTTTTTACTTTTTATTTCTCCCGCAGAGGTTGTTTGTGGTAATTCATCCCCCACCCAAACGCCTGGTGGACCACGCAAAATTTCGCAAATATATTGGTTATTCACCGTAGGGGTGTTGGGTCATAAATGAAGTGGGGTTTGAATGTTTGTTTTTTCAGTGAAACGTGAAAATTATGACACAGGACGAAATGCCTCGTGGGTGAAACGTCTCGAGATGAAACATCCCTGGGACAAATCAAATGTCGAAGTGCCAACTTTCACAGATTTATTTTACCCCAAAAAAAAAAAATCCTTTCACAACCTGCCTAATAAAATCGTGAATCGCAATTTTTCCCCATTATATTCAAAATTATCACAACCCATTTGAACGGGCAGTTCATCTATAAATCATATTTTTCGGAAATCTGAAAATGAAATACAAAACGAATGTTTGCGTGTTTTTATTAACCAATTCGACCGCACATACCTGCCTGTATGCGATTTATTTTCAACTATGACTGTTACTTTTATATCAAGCAACGGTTACTATTAGTTATCCAATTATCCTGCATCTCAAATGCATTTATTTAAATTAACTGGGAAACTCGTAACGGTTTCAAATAACAGTACACAAATTCCCAATGATGGCCATTTACAATACAAATGTTACTAAAAATAAATGCCAGGAGATTGTGTTTCATTCAACAATTTTAGCACCTGACTGTGCAGACTTTTTGAGGGTTGGTGCGAATCAAACATGGTGCGAATTGACTATTCCCCTTTGTGACTGTTTGTTGTCAGACTGAAAGACACCTTCCTTCTTGCTGTCATTATGACTTACCTTTTACAGAATAAAACACTTTCTGTCGTGAATATTGCTAAAACCCACCCACTTTATTAAAGTATGATGTAGAAAAAGGGTGAAGTGTGTTAATTTAAAATTTGCCAACGCATCGATATCGATTTACCGAAATTAGCACAATATCTCAAATTTTTTTCAAAGATTTTTTGGTGTCATAAAAAGGTTGCATGCACAGCAAAAATTAGCATGCGCGCGGCCCGAGAAACAGAGGTTCTTTTTTTATGGCGTTATGAAAAGTGTTTATATTTTATATTTAATTATATCTTTAATGATTTAAGCACAGAAATTGAGATTTTGTTTGTGTTTGACATTATTTTTTAGCTTTTGAATACGATAATGATGGAAAATGGATATTATTGGTTAAAAAGGAAATTTTTCAAATTTGCCAAAAAGTTGACGGAGCAAACTGATATGGGTTCAATATTGAGTATGAGACCCATTATTGTTAATTACAGCTTGACAACGCCTTCTCATGCTCCCAATCAGGTTCCAGATGGTCCTTTGTGGGATGTTGTTCCATTCTTGGACCAGCATGACACCAAGCTCCTGAACACTTCTTGGTTGGACTGGACGGACTGAAATTGCAAGCTGCAACTCATTCCAGATAAGTTCGATTGGATTAAGGTCATGGGATCTCGCTGGCCATTCCATACACTCAAACCTCTCCCGCTGTCGGTACTCCTGGACAGCATGGGCAACGTGAGGACGGGTACTATCGCCCATCAGAATGAATCTATCACCCACTGCACCTACATACAATCTGACGTGGGCATCCAGGATCTCATCAATATACCGCTGTGCAGTCAATGTACCGTGGCCAAGGACACAGAGCTCTGTACGTCCATCCCAGCTGATGCCGCCACAGACCATTATTGACCCTCCACCATAGCGGTCATGCTCAGCAATGTTGGCTGCAAGGAACTGGTCTCCTGGTCTTCTCCATACCCTAGAACGCCTATCTGTGTTGTCTAGGCAGTACCTTGACTCATCTGTAAAAAGGACAGGTTGTCAATCTTCTCTGGTCCATCCAACGTGATCCATGGCCCATTCATATCATGCCTGGCGTTGGTTCTGGGACAGCTGAATGCGAATACATGGTCTTCTCGATCGGAGACCACCTTCGTGCAACCTTGCCCGGATAGTCTGCATCAAAACATTTACCCCGGATGCATTCTGAAGGTCACTGCGAAGCTGGGTTGCTGTGTCAAAGCTGTTCCTACGAGCCTGAATGATCAAAAACCGGGTCTTCAGCTGCAGATGTTGCCCTGTCTCTGCCATCACCATGTCATCTGACAGGTGTGCCATACTGCTGAAATCTTGCCCAGGCTCTGGTGATCACCGTATGGTGCACACCAAGGGCTTCACCAACCTGACGATGGGTAGCCCCTTGTTCCACTATCCCTACAGCCCACCACATTTCTGCTTCAGACAAATGTCTTCTTACATTTGCATTTGCCATATTCAATCATTAAACCACAAGGGTTTGTGTTGAAATGAAGACTGGATACCCTACACATCTCATGTACATATAGACAGTACACGAAAACATCATGGAAATCAAGGGGAAAAGTCTGCCTGTCAAGAGAGCTAATGTAAACACTGGGGACCACCTCAATATATTCCTGAATCATATCCAACAAAACTATCGCAAATGTGTCACAAGAAAATTTCACAATGATGTGTCAAATATGTGGTGCTCAGCAAACTTTGAGTAGTATATATATAGGTGGACCATTGTTGCAATCAAGAGAATTGTGTTGTTATATTGACAGCAGTCTATGAACATGGGAGGTCTGCAAAAGTTTTTAGTCGAGTTGTGACGAAGTCAAACTCTACTTATAGTTTGATGAATGGCAGTTGGGCAGGCGAGCTTAAACAATTGGTTTCCGGATGATAACTTGATAATGGTTCAACCCATGCTCATGAAACTTCATAGATAGGTTGGTATCGGTGAGAGGAAGAACCCTATTAATTTTGGACTTGCTTTGGTCAAAGGTCAAGGTCACAGTGACCTTGAACATAGTAATTTGTAAACAATTGGTTTCCGGATGATAACTTGATAATGGTTCAACCCATGCTTATGAAACTTCATAGGTAGGTTGGTATCGGTGAGAGGAAGAACCCTATTAATTTTGGACATGCTTGGTCAAAGGTCAAGGTCACAGTGACCTTGAATATAGTAAATTGTAAACAGTTGGTTTCCGGATGATAACTTGACTACGGTTCAACCCACGTTCATGAAACTTCACAGGTAGGTTGGCATTGGTGCAAGACAGAGCCCTATTTATTTTGGAATCACTAGGTCGAAAGCTAGTTCACAGTGACCCTCCACATAGTAAATTGTAAACAATTGGTTTCCGGATGATAAGTTGATAATGATTAAATCCACTTTTGTGCTGTCACAACTCGACATTGGATCGGTGATCCTTTCAGCATTTTTAAAAATATTTTTCTCCGGAACCAATGGTCAGAATCTTTTGGTATTTGGTATACAGTCCATAGTTGAGCCAGATACTAGTTTGTTAAAATGAAGCCCCTTGGTTCATATTTGGGCTCAATACAGGAGCCCGAATTTTTAACTTAGGGTGATATGGGGAATATTCTTTAAAAATCTTCTTCAGATCCACCAGTCAGAATGCTTTCATATTTGGTATACCACATCTTGGGGAGGAGGGTGTCAGATTCAAGTTTGTTCAAATCAGGTCCCTAGGTTAATATCTTGACTCGCAATGCTAGCCCAAATTTTAACTTTGTGCAATATGAGGAAATTTCTTTAAAAATTTTGTTCTTCAGATCCACCTGTCAGAATGCTTTCATATTTGGTATACAACATCTCTTGGGGAGTCAGATTCAACTTTGTTAAAATTGAGTGCCTTGGTTAATATTTGGGATCCCTATGAGAGCCTGCATTTTAACTTAGTGCAATATGAGGAAATTTCTTTAAAAATCTTCTTCAGATTCACCAGTCAGAGTACTTTCATATTTGGTATACAACATCTCTTGGGGAGTCAGATTCAACTTTGTTAAAATTGAGTGCCTTGGTTAATATTTGGGATCCCTATGAGAGCCTGAATTTTAACTTCAGCATGAGGAAATTTCTTTAATTTCTTTAAAATTAGTGCAACATGAGGAAATTTCTTCAAAAATCTTCTTCTTCAGATTCCCAAGTTGGAATACTTTCATATTTGGTATACAACATCTCTAGGGGGATCAGATTCACGTGTGTTCAAATTGAGTGCCAGCATTAATATATGGGCTCCCTATGGGAACCCAAATTTTAACTTAGTACAATGTGAGAGAATATCTTCATAAATCTTCTTCAGATTCACTGGTCAGAATCCTCTCATATTTGGTTTTCAATATCTCTTGGGGAGTCAGATTCAAGTTTGTTCAAATCGGGTCCCTGGGTTTAATATCTGGACCCCCTATAATAGCCCAAATTTTAACTTGGTGCAATATGAGAAATTTCTTTAAAAATCTTCTTTGTCAGATCCACCAGTCAGAATGCTTTCAAATTTGGTATACAACATCTCCAGCGGGGTGAGATTCAAGTTTCTTTATATCGAGTGCCTGGGTTAATATTTGGGCTCCCTATGGGGACTGGAATTAGCCATGTAGCTGAAGAATTAGAAATTTTTCATTCATTAAGTACCCTCTAGAGGTGTGTAACTAAGATTAATCCACTTAGGTTGTATCAAGGGGCTCCATAGTGGAGCTCCACATTTTACATTTTGATCTGCTGAAGAAAAGGTATGATGCTTGGTCTATTTTAATCACTCCTGAGGGTCTCAAGGATTGACAATGTATCTTTTGGAGATTGATTGCTTAATGTAGTTTCATTCTTGGACTGTTTATATCGGGTTCTGTTCAGGGTGAGCACTTCAGGCCCTGTTGGGACTCTTGTTTGATTTTCATTCAACATGAACAGCTATTTTGCCTTATATTATCTGAATACAACCTTTAAAAAAAATGTTTTGCAAATCTGTTGTCCGATTCGATTAGATGTTAAATTTATGATTTTCAGGGCCGAAGCGAAGGGTAATGTAGGAGGTTGTTTCCTTTAGCTAGAGAACGTGATAGTGTAGTAGGGCTAGTATGGACTCATTCTGTCCTTTTGTGATCAAACGGTTGCACCTGCCAAGGTGCCTGCACACTAAATTTCAACATTGCAATAAGGTCACTCGCTCTGTTAGGTGTAGCAGCATTGTTATTCAAACTCATATGGCTTTTTCTAAGAAGATAATACTGACTAAAGGATTAACTTTGCTTTTCAAGGGGATTATTCCTCACAGTTAAACTCATATTTTGTAATAAATCTGTTTGTCAATATTTGGTCATGTTTGAGCATGCTTCAGTGAGTAAATACAGAAACCTGTTTTCAAAATAATCAAGGGAAGTTGGTGTTCAGTGTGTCAGGCATTAGAAAAGTTGATTGTATAAATTTATTCAGCAAATACAACACGATCTCATGTATTAAACACCAGTCAATTCCCCATTGGTCATTTTCCCTTCCAAATACCCTGTGGGATCCCCGGGGAGTTAAGCAGCGCTTACTTTCTATGATAAACAAGTTCTGCTTTACTGGTAAAATAGAACATGATGTAATAGGATTTCTCCCCCTACCCCGGATATCTTGCCACCATTGTTATCTTCCCCCACCCCTCCACATCCCAAATCGACATATACATCCCCTATTTTGAAAATTTATCAACATTAGCTCTTAACCCACTGAGTATTTTCAAAATCTTTTTCATGAAATCTAGTCATAGCTGCTAGGAAGTAGCCATGACTAGATTTCATGAAAAATTTATCCGTATTTAACTCAAATCATAGGTCAAAGAGTCCATTCAGTTTACAGGGAACCCTGGGAAGTGAAGTAGTGCTTATTTACTGTCGTAAACAAGCTCTGTTTTACTGGTAAATAGGATCCAGTTACCAATGCTTGGGGTGGAAGTCCTCTAAAATGGGCAACGATTGACAAAACTTGACTTTATCTCCATGTTGCGGTCACTATTAGCCATTGTGCAGAAGTATGTATCCTTAACCCTTTACCTAACCTGAAAAGCAGACGACACTTGCAAAAATAATTCTTGAATAACTAATTTTTTTCATTTTTTGTCTTAAAAACATAGGTTATGACCCCTCATTGGAACGAGCTCGACGAGCTCGTTCCAACGAGGGGTCATAACCTATGTTTTTGAGACAAAAAATGAAAAAAATAATGAAAATTAATTGGCGATTTTTGAGAATAGCGCTGGCCGGTTTTGGCCGTTACGTTAGGTAAAGGGTTAAACACCAATAAATAAATAAATTTACAGGGAGCAAATTGTAAGTCCTCTAAAGTGGGCAGCGTTAGATATTAACGATTGTCTAAACTTGTCTTAATACTTGTGATGCAGTCATTACATAACAGTAGATGCTGAAAGTGACCATAAACACCAATAATAGATACCATTGAAATATAGTTCTCAGCTAATCCCTTTACAGGTCATAACAAGCTAAATTTTGTGAGCAGAAAAGATATAAGCACTATCACCCAGTAGCACTGGTAGCATCTGAGGGCAGATGGTTTAGGAGTGTCAGAAAGGGCATTTAACTCCAGCCATATTTGAGTTCACTTCTACTAGATAATGCATACAACATTGTTTCATATCAGGTTTCTAATTGTGTTTGGACAAGCTTTTCCCACAATGGAACACCTATAACCTTGCCAGAAACCCCTCGGAACCAGAATTACCAATGAAATTTTACTAGCTTTAAAATCTCTGCTTCTGAAACATCGCTTATTGTCCCTCACTAGAATTAGCTTGACCTGTTTGTTCCAATGAAATGTTATAAGCTATGGTTTGAAATAAAAAATGAAAATGTTTAGTTGTTTTTGAAAAAATCAAACATTTGTTTTGTTATCTTCAGTTTGTGTTTGGTAAAAGGTTAAGGGCCCTTTGAAAAAAATATGTTTAACCCTCCCCAGCTGAGTGCAGCTGCCTCTCCTTTCCGTATGCTTCTGTTAACCCTTTACCCAACGTAACGGCCAAAACCGGCCAGCGCTATTCTCAAAAATCGCCAATAAATTTTCATTATATTTTCATTTTTTGTCTCAAAAACATAGGTTATGACCCCTCGTTGGAACGAGCTCGTTCCAACGAGGGGTCATAACCTATGTTTTTGAGACAAAAAATGAAAAAAAATAGTTATTCAAGAATTTTCTTTGCAAGTGTCGTCTGCTTTTCATGTTAGGTAAAGGGTTAATGGATTGGCTGTTTGTTTATTTACAGTGTTTTAACATCATCATCATATGCTATTTGAGTAAATGGTTAACTCCTCATTGTATGGAGTCTCTCTCAGATAATCTTCAGGTATACATCAATACAAAAAACCGAGGAACCTGACACTCTTTTGTTCTTGTCATATAAAGGAAAACTGCTGGAAGTCTGATTTCATTTCAAGCATAATCAATTTCCGTTGCAGTTTTAAAAATCATGTGAACTAAAAAAGTACTGTCCTTGTATATTCAGTTTCATTTGTGGTTATTGATTCATTTCAGATTTCAAAAAACAATTTGTTATTGTGTATATATCAGAATAGAACACAAAAAGTATAATTTACAATCCAGCCTTGTGACAAATCAGTGACACTGTGTTAGTTTTTACAGTTAAGGCCTAAAAAAGTAGAAAATCTGTTTCTCGGGCCCTCCCACATGGTCCTTTTGGCTGGCGCATGGTCTCCTTTTATAACCAATGGCAAATTTGGAGAAAAAAAAAATTTAAATGGTTTATGTCCGATATTTTACTAAATTAATAAAATTGGTAAATTTATTCTTTGAGTGCAACAAGGCTTTGTAATGCGTTCTTGCACTCGAGGGACAAAATACATCATCACCCATGCTATTCTGTGATTATGAGACCTAAAACATTAAACAAACCAAGAACATGAACATTTGATGGAAAAGAAATAATTGCAAAAATAAAATAAAAAACTTC
The DNA here is from genome assembly GCA_031216915.1 of Pictodentalium vernedei. Classification (NCBI taxonomy): domain Eukaryota; kingdom Metazoa; phylum Mollusca; class Scaphopoda; order Dentaliida; family Dentaliidae; genus Pictodentalium; species Pictodentalium vernedei. The sequence goes on along the minus strand of CM062288.1, from coordinate 233,351,779 downwards.
CTGCCCACATGCAATTTTACAAAAAATGGCCTGAGAAATAAGATCTACTTTGTGGGGGCCTAAAGGCAAATTTATGAGTTACTCATTGGAAAAACTTTCCCTCTCGATTTTCGCAATTTCTACAAAAAATTGGCAGTACTGAATGACATTATGATATTATGACTATTGCCTGTACCAGATCTAGAAACATTTGGTTTTAACCCTTTACCCAGCGTAACGGTCAAAACCGGCCAGCGTTATTCACAAAATTCACCATTCAATTTTTATTACTTATTCATTTTTGTCACAAAAAATATAACTTATGACCCCTCATTGGAATGATCTCAATGAGCTTGTTCCAATAAGGGGTCATAAGCTATGTTTTTGACGTAAAAAATCAAAAATATTAGTGCTTCAAGAATTTTATTTGCAAGTGTCGTCTGTTTTTCATGTTAGGTAAAGGGTTAAAATTCTGGATATTGCTTTGAAGGTTCCAAAATGTATTGAAGTTGAGACCCCATCTCTGGGTATATATGTGGCCTAGATGTGCGGTCGAGACATCAAAACATCACCTTGGAACTCTCCACTCCACCACCTCCCCTCTCCTCCCCTGCCCTGCCCCCCCCCCCAAAAAAAAACATGGCCCTCTTCATTTAAATAAGGAATGTTTTTATTTTGCGCAATTAGCTACAAAACACAGGTATGTTGTCATTAGTGTTTTGGCCATTGAAGTAAATATACTACTCAAAGTTTGCTAAGCACCAAGAATTTCCAACTACCTGTTTTATGTTTTAGTTGAAATATTGTGATGAAAAGTGTATATATTTTTTATTTAATTATATCTTTGATGATTTAAGTACAGAAATTAAGATTTTGTGTTTGGCATTATTTTTTAGCTGTTGATTATGATAACCATGAAAAATGGATATTATTGGTAAAAGAGAAAATTTTTCAATTTGCCAAAAAGTTGACGGAGCCAACTGGTATGGGTTCAGTATCGAGTATGAGACCCATTACTGTTAATTACGGCTTGACAACACCTTCTCATGCTCCCAATCAGGTTCCTAGTGGTCCTTTGTGGGATGTTGTTCCATTCTTGGACCAGCATGGCACCAAGCTCCTGGACACTTCTTGGCTGGACTGGACGGGCTGAAACTGCAAGCTGCAACTCATTCCAGACATGTTCGATTGGATTGAGATCAGGGGATATTGCTGGCCAGTCCATACGCCCAATCCCCTCCCTCTGTCGTCACTCCCCGACAGCATGGGCAACATGAGGACTGGCATTATCGTCCATCAGAATGAATCTATCACCCACTGCACATGCATACAATCTGACGTGGACATCCCGGATCTCATCAATATACCACTATGTAGTCAATGTACCACGTTCAAGGACACAGAGCTCTGTACGTCCATCCCTGCTGATGCTGCCCCAGACCATGATTGACCCTCCACCATAGCAGTCATGCTCAGCAATGTTGGCTGCATGGAATCACCCTCCTGGTCTTCTCCATACCCTAGAACGCCTAGCTGTGTGTCTAGGCAGTACCTTGACTCATCTTTAAAGAGGTCAGGTTGCCAATCTCTTCTGGTCCATCCAACGGGGTCCATGGCCCATTCATATCGTGCCTGGCGGTGGTTCTGGGACAGCGGAATGCGAATACATGGTCTTCTCGATCTGAAACAACCTTCGTGCAACATTGACCAGATAGTCTGCATTGAAACATTTACCCTGGATGCATTCTGAAGGTCACTGTGAAGCTGGGTGCTGTGGCAAAGCGGTTCCTACGGGCCTGAATAATCAAAAACCAGTCTTCAGCTGCAGATGTTGCCCTGTCTCCGCCTCCACCATGTCGTCTTACTGGTGTGCCATACTGCTGAAATCTTGCCCAGGCTCTGGTGATCACAGTATGGTGCACACCAAGGGCTTCACCAACCTGACGATGGGTAGCCCCTTGCTCCACCGTCCCTACAGCCCGCCACATTTCTGCTTCTGACAAATGTCTTCTTACATTTGCATTTGCCATATTCAATCATCAAATCACAAGGGTTTGTGTTGAAATGAAGATTGAATACCCTACATGTCATGTACATGTAGACAGTACACGAAAACATCATGAACATCATGGGGTACATGCTTTCCACGACTGTCATGAAAAGTCTGCCTGTCAAGAGAGCTAATGTAAACACTGGGGACCATCTCAATACATTCCTCAATCATATCCACCAAAAATATCGCAATTATGTCACAAGCAAATTTCACAATGATGTGTCAAATATTTGGTGCTTAGCAAACTTTGAGCTGTATACATTCACATCAGTGAAAAACATTGTTATTGTCACTGGAGTTTCCATTTCATTTGAGCCTAAAACAATTGATTTCCGACAGCACTTGATGTTATGCATAATAAATTAGTTTTATGATGAGTGAACACAGCTTCGAAAATTTTCTTTCTTTTGTCTGATTGTTGGTGGAGTATTTGGCAATGTTTTCTTCAAATTTATCACCTTTTTCAAAAAAAGGAAGAAATAGATCAGTTACTTGAAACCATGATAAAACTGTAAGCCCCAATTTTATACGGGTGCACTGGAGGCGCAGTGGCTCAGTGATGGACTGTTGGACTTCTATGCTAGAGGTCCCGAGTTTTCTACCCATCCGGGACGACCTGCATTGTGTCCTGCTAGGCACTTTATCCTGGTTGCCTATATGGGGGCAAGATGACGCCTTGTACTAAGGTATACTGCACGTCGATGGTGCACATGTTTTCAACCGCTGTAACCCTTCTTAAGCGGAGCTTGAACAGAGTTAGAATGTTGAGGAGCTGACAGTTGCCCATCGATGCTCGGTGGTTCTCTCTGGGTACTCTGGCTTCCTCCATCTGTAAAACTGTCACGGTCACGATTAGCCATTGTGCATAAGTATGTGACCTTAAACACCAATAAATACAGGTGCACTATAAATCAGATATTTTATATTGACTTATTCTTTTGCCCTATCTGTTAACCCTTTACACCACGAATCGACCACATCCGCCCACGTAATATGTAAATTCAGCAGCTGAAAAAAAATTTCAACAAAACCATATCATGTGACCCCTCTTTGGAACGAGCTCGTCAAGCACGTTCCAATGAGGGCTTCACATGATATGGTTTTATTGAAAGTTTTTGAAAAATTAAAAAAAATGATATTTAAAATAATAAATTTTGATATCATCTGCGCTGGGTAAAGAGTTAATGGATTTGCTGTTTGTTTTGTTTATTTACAAAGTTTTAACAACTAATATCACACGATGTCAGGTTCCTTTGTTTGAAGTGGGTAAACGAAACTGAAGTGCTTGGAATGAACTAATGCCACCTAACCATCCAAGGCTTAACACACTGGAAGACATTTGTTATTACTTTTCATGTAATACAATTTCCAAGCCAAAAACTGTTTTTCTTTTTCTGTACTTCAGAAATCTAGAGTATGACGAAGCCTGAAAATAAGCAATCTGTCATTTGCAGAATGAGATCCCCAGAGGGGGAATTTGCTGTTGCTTTCACATACACTGATACAATCTCTTTCTCTTTTGGCCTGAGACATTGGTTCAGATTGAGGTTCACAGAGGGTAGAGATGCTAGTCTGCTGTGCAGGTTAGCATCACCAAATTCACCCTCTGGGTACCTCATTCTGCAGATGACAGTCTGCTTATTTCCAGGCTTGATATGTGATCTACATTGAAACAATCTGGGTTTTGGAAGTAAAAATTCCAAAAATAAAACTTAAAAGCTGTGATTTTGGGGTATACAGTGGAGTCCACTTAATTGGATATCTTTTAAATACCCTTAGTATGGTGAGATTCAAGTTTATTCAAATCAAATCCCTGGGCTCATATTTGAGCTCCCTGTGGGAGCCTGAACTCGGTGCTATATGAGGAATATTCTTCAAAGATCTTCTTCAGATCCAGCAAACGAAATCTTTTAATATTTGGTATATAACATTACTCCTAGATTAACCCTTTACCTAACACGAAAAGCAGATGACGCCTGCAAATAAAATACTTGAAACACTAAGTTTTTTATTTTTTCATCAAAAACATAGCTTATGACCCCTCATTGGAATGAGCTCGTTCCAATGATGGGTCATAAGCTATATTTTTGTGACAAAAAAATGAAAAAGTAATAAAAATTGAATGGTGAATTTTGTGAATAGCGCTGGCCGGTTTTGGCCGTTATGTTGGGTAAAGGGTTAAAGTTTGTTCAAAATTTTACTCGTGACTGATTTTGATGGGCACCAGTGGGGTTTTGAATTTAACACAGAACTCAGTAGAGAATTTATTATTTGTTTAAATGAACTGTGCTAATGAATGACTGAGCTGATAAACATGAATTAGATGTAAATGTGAGTACATAAGATTAATGTTTGTTCATATGGAGTTCCACGAGTCCACTTGAGGCCTGGGGGACTGGTTAGATAAACTGGGCGATTTTTTTTTCTTTTTGCTTCAGAATGAGTTTTGAAGAGGTTTGAGTGATTTTATGCAAAAAAATAAAAAATAATTCACTGAACAGACCCTTTTCTCCACCATCCCCACTCCCCTAGCTAAATTAGATTAACTGTATTAACACGTAGATGCTGAATGTGACCAGAAATTCTTCTTTATAGAATTTTATCAGGTGAGCAATTAAGGCACCTTTGGGCCTCTTGTTATTTTTTTTTGTCTTTTTGAGGGGGTTGGGTGGGAGTTAAAGATAACCTTTACTGTGCAAAAAATCTAGTTGTCTGGCAGAAATTGGCCTACTTTTGAGAAACCACTTGTCACTGATTAGCTTAACTTGACAAAGTCAAGATAAGCTATTGCCATCACGCGTGTGGAAGTCTGTTAGTCTGTGAGTCTGTTCACATTTACCGTTAGCACAGGCTACACCCTGTAGTTCTTGTCTGATCGTCATTTCATATGCAGTTTTGGGGTCATGTCCAGATGAGAACGTCCCCTTTAGGTCGTGATCGGTCAACCGGTATGGCTGCCCGAGCCCAAAACCCGAAAACCATTAGCACAGTCTACAGGTCGTATTTATGAAGGGATTTTATTGTAACTTCCTCTGTATAATACCTAGATGAGAACGTCCCCTTTTGGTCATGATCTGTCAGCCGTGATGGCTGCCCAAGCCCGAAACCCAAAAACTTTTAGTGCAGTTTGCAAGTCATGTTTAATATGGAGGGATTTCATTGTAACTTGGTAGGATGACTCCGTATGATGTCCAGATGAGAATTTTCCCATTTGGGCGCGATCTGTCAACCGTGACGACTGCCTGAGCCCAAAACCTGAAAACCTTTAGCACAGTCTACAGGTCATATTTATGGAGGGATTTCATTGTAACTTGGTAGGTTGACTTCATTTCCCAGTTTTCTTTTATCTACTTTGTACTTTGAGTTGGAGAACAGGGTTTGCACAAGCCTTGAAAAGTCCTTGAATTTTAGTCGAACTTCTTGAATTTCAAATATTCAGAAAATGCCCTTGGAAAGTACTTGATGAGCTTTCTGACTCCTGGAATGTCCTTAGAGTTTTCCTGCTATCATTGCAGCTTGTTTGGTTGAGTTAAACCTTTTGCCAAATTTTCAATTTTATTTGGTTTTTATTTTTAAAAAAAAAGGTGAGGAAAGAAAACATGCATATTGGAAATAACAGGTGGAGAGCTGGAAGCCACCATCAATTAATAACTAAAAGTGAGAGTACTTGAATCAAGTCTTTATATTCTTTGCACAGTCTCAGTATGCACTCAGTAGCAAATGACACTTTCATCACATCAATTAACTTTATTATAAATCATTGATTTGTAATAAAATAAATATTGAATAAATTGTAACCACCAAACATAATCTAGCACCAGCCAATTGTGCAAGAAATAGATTTTAAATGCAGGTGAGATTTTTGAGAAGTGGCAATCCCATCAGAAAACTGCTGCTGGATAAATGCTTTTTTGTCCTTGAAATGTCCTGGAAAAGTCCTTGAATTTTTTTTGTCCCCGAGTGTATCAACCCTGGAGAAGACTAGTAAATACTTGTCGTCTATTTGGAATGTAAATTGAGATGTACCCAATTAAGTTAACTTCCACGTCATTAAATATGTTAATGTAAATGTAAAAGTGTGTGTTTATTGCTTGAAGGCACAAATTTGCAGTCTACTTTGTTTGCTGGAGGCTGCTTTAATTTTTGTTTCGCAAACACTTATGATACGAAAACTTTCAGTTTAATATTGCTTCATTATTGTGTACTGATTCTTGTTTAGAAAAGAGTTTGTTGCAGTGCTTCAAAATCTCATCGAGGTTTCTTCAATAACACTGAAAAAAGTTGACATGTAATCACCGTTGCTTGTACAGCATCTTTAACCCTTAATGGCCTGGAGTTTTTTGTACATTTTGTCAGCACTTTCACAGTATACATTCTATGACTTTGCAGTTGTTCAATATTGTTTAACAGGGCTCAAGGACCTCTGTTGAGCAAAATTGAATTGGTTAAATTCTGAGTTGCATAAGAAGAAAAATAAACTGCTTGAAATTTTAATATTTCGTCATCAGTGTGCAGAAGGTTAATAAAATTTGTATGGCATTTTTTTATCAATAGCACGGCCACATATGGCACATTGGGTGAACGGTTAACTGGTTGAGTGGTAAAAGCCACTATCATGACTAATGAAAAGTGCTGAAAGCCACTATAATGGCTTTACACTGTTTGCACTGATTTGTTGCTGGCTTGGCAGTGGAAAAACAATGTTGATACAAAATTGTTTGTCTCTCCAATGCATTGTAACCAAACTATTGTTCATGAACAAAATCTTGCAAAACGAAGGCTTCCCTGGCTGGTTACATGGCATATTTGAAAAAATATTCACATTTCAAATCACCCTTGAAAAATAATTAAGCACTCAACCAGTTAAACTCCTTTGTATTTCCAATACTTTCTCATTTGTATGAAATTTGACTGTTATATTTAGAATGGTAAATTACTTGTTTTGGTAAAATAAATTTCATGTGTTGGGTTCAAGCCCTCCAAAGGTCTGAAATAAAAAGAATTGGCTTACTTAACTCTGTACTCGAGTTGCATTCTCATATAGCCAGTGATGCTATCCAGTGGTCAAAGATACTGAATATTTTATTGTCAAGTCTAACTTGAGTATGTTGAAGACTTATGTATGCCCATTGATACACAAGACGTGCGACTGCACTCTCTTTGATAGATGACACATTTTCCTATTCAGTAAAATTATTTCATTGCTTAACACGTTTCCATCTAACACATCATGACCCTGATTGTTGAACATGTTATTAATCCCCAGTAAAGAAACAAACATTACCCAACATAAAAATAAAAATAATGAAAATGAATGAGTTAGAAGTTTATGGATAGGCGTCAACTTGTCCAAAGTTTAGGGGGGTATATAGGAGTCAACTTGTCCACCAGTCGGTCTGTCGTCGTCACTCCGTTGTACATGTAAACTTGTGGAGCGAACTACTTCTACAGTTTTAGTCGCATTTTCATGAAACTTCACAAAAATGATCAACATGATGAGGAGAAGTGCGTGACATAATATTTTGCCAGATCGGATTCAAGATGGCCGACTGGTAGCCATAGATTTTGCAAAATACTTGTGGAGCGAACTACATCTACAGTTTTTGCTGCATTTTCATGAAACTCAATATAAATTGATCGACATGGTGAGGAGCATTGCGTGACATAAATTTTTTCCAGATTGGATTCAAGATGGCGAGCTGGAGGCCATATTGGATTTTGCAAAATACTTGTGGAGCGAACTACATCCTCAGTTTTAGTCGCATTTTCATGAAACTTCACCAAAATGATCAACATGATGAGGAGCAGTGCGTAAAATAATCTTTTTCCCAATCGGATTCAAGATGGCCGACTGGTGGATTTTGTTTTTACTTAGAAAAATTGAATGCCCCTTTTCAGTCACCCACACAAGGCGGTATGCCACTGTGGGGGGGGGGGGGGGGGTATTCTGGGTGACAGACCATCTCTAGTTAGCTCAACTTGACAAAGTCAAGCTGAGCTATTGCCATGACTTCTCGTCCGTCGGCGTGCGTACGTACATACATCCACAATTTCCTTTGGCACACCGCACAGGTCGCATTTATGATCAGATCACTTTGAAACTTGGTATGCTTGTTTGGGATGACCTCTAGATGGGAGCTATCGATTTTCTTCCATTTCCGTCAAAAAATGAAGCCACTGTCAACAACCATTGAACTTTGTTTAGTTGGGCATCAATATATTCCTTTGGCACGCCATACAGGGCACATTTATGATCAGATCAGTTTGAAACTTGGTATGCTCTCGATTTTCTTCGATTTCCATAAAAAAAATGTTGCCGCTGGCAATGACCAATGAACTTAGTGCAGTTATGCAGCAATATTTCCCTTTGGCACACCCTGCAGTGCACATTTTTGACTGGTTCGCTTTGAAACTTGGTGTGCTTGTTTGGGGTGACCTCTAGATGGGAGCTATCGATTTTCATATATTTCCATCAAAAAATGTTGCCACTGGCAACATTCTTAGAACTTAGTTAAGTCAGACTTCAATATTTCACTTTCTCACACCCTACAGGGCACATTTATGATCAGATTGCATTGAAACTTGGCATGCTTGTTTGAGGTGACCTCCAGAGGGAAGCTATTGATTTTCTTCAAATGACCTTTGAACTTAGTTAAGTCAGGCCTCAATATATTCCTTTGGCTCTCTCTACAGTGCACCTTTATGATCAGATAGGTTTGAAACTTGCTATGCTTGTTTGGGGTTACCTCTAGATGGGTGCTATTGATTTTCTTCGATTTCCATCACAAAATGTAGCCGGGCAATAGCCTTTGATGAACCTAGTGCAGTTATGCATCAATATTTTCCATTGGCATTCTCTGCAGTGCACATTTATGATTGGATCACTTTGAAACCTGGTGTACCTGTTTGGGGTGACCTTTTGATGCGAAATATCCTCTTTCTTCTATTTTCATCAAAAAATGTTGCAGCTGACAACGACCTTTGAACTTAGTTCAGTCAGACCTTAATATTTACCTTTGGCACACCCTACAGGGAACATTTATGATTGGATTGCATTGAAACCTTGTATGCTTGTTTGGAGTGACCTCTAGATAGGAACTATTGATTTTCTTCCTTGTCCGTCAAAAAATGTTGCCATTGGTAATGGCCTTTGATGAACTTAGTGCAGTTATTCACCAATATTTCCTTTGACACACCCTGCAGGGCACATTTATGATTGAATCGCGTGGAAACTTGGTGTGCTTGTTTGGGATGACCTCTAGATGGGAGCTATCGTTTTTCTTTCATTTCCGTAAAAAATAGTTGCTATTTATTTTTTTATTGGTGTTTATGGTCACATACTTATGCACAATGGCTGATCATGACCGCGAAAGTTTTACGGGTGGAGGAAGCCGGAGTACCCAGAAAGAACCACCGATCAATAGCAAGGAGCTGCCAGCTCCCCAACATCGTAATTCTGCACTGCAGCACTGGCAGGGTTAGATTGGTTGAAGACATGTGCACCATCGACGTGCAGTACGCCTTAGTACACGGCGTCATCATGCCACCATGTGGACAGTTGGGGTAAAGTGCCTTGCCCAAGGACACCATGCGGGAGTCCGAATCGATCGCTCAGACGGTCACCCATCCTAGGACTAACCGGTTACTGCAATGCCACCACGCCCCCTAGTTGCCATTGGCAACGATCTTTTATGAACTTAGTAAAAACTTAGCGCAGTTAAGCATCAATATTTTCCTTTGGCACACCCTGCAGGGCACATTTATGATTGGATCGCTTGGAAACTTGGTGTGCTTGTGTGGGGTGACATCTGTTTGGGAGCTATCGATTTTCTTCCATTTCTGTCAAAAAATGTTGCCGTTGACTTTTGAACTTAGTTCAGTCAAACCGCAATATTTCCCTTTGACACCCTTCTGGGCACATTTATGATTGGATCACTTTGAAAGTGGTATGTGTGTTCGGGGTGACCTCTGGATGTGAGCTATTGATTTTTAGCTCAACTTGACAAAGTCAAGCTGAGCTATTGCCATCGTTTCTCGTCCATCGGCGTACATACAAAGATAGGAGCTATTGATTTTCTTTTCATTTGCATCAAAAACAATCTTGAATTTATTGCATTTGTGCATCAACATTCTTCTTTGACATGGCCTACAGGGAGGCACATATATCTTGGGATTGTTTTTAACTTGGTGTGCTTATTAGGCGAGACCTCTAGATAAGAGCTATTGATTAGCATTCATTTCTGTGAAAAAAGTTGCCATTTACAATAACCTCTGAACATACTGCATTTGTGTACCAACATTCTTCCTTTAGCCAGTGTTACAGTTTACATTTAAAAATGCATTACTGGGATGTTGTGCACACACAATGTTGTTATGTTTAAATTTCAGCAAATTGTATTGGTATCAATGATCTTCAATTTTGCCATTTCACTTATAACTTAACAAGTTCAAGTTTGTCAAGTTGAGCTACAGTGTCATTGATACTTTCATTAAAATTTGTTGTTAAATTTTTGTCTGAAATTTGATGGTTGATGCAGTAACTTGAATAGTGGACCTTGGATTTTAATAAAATTGGATAGACTGCTTTATATTATATTAACATTGTCCTGAACAAGTTTGAAAACCACAGAGATTTCTCAAAAATTGAGAGAGGTACTGCCCTCTGTTATTATTGCTCGAAATTCCATTGTTTATGCACCAACTTGAATAGTAAGTATCCAATTTCAATAAATTTTGATATCATTATGCTTTGTATTAATAATGTGTTGGACACAGTTTAGCTATTGTTTACCTAACCAATAGGCCACATCCATCTGCTTAAAAAACATTTTTTTGTTAACCCTTTACCTAACATGAAAAGCAGACGACACTTGCAAAAAAAATTATTGAATAATTAATTTTTTTCATTTTTTGTCTCAAAAACATAGGTTATGACCCCTCGTTGGAACGAGCTCGACAAGCTCGTTCCAACGGGGGGGTCATAACCTATGTTTTTGAGACAAAAAATGAAAAGATTTTGAAAATTAATTGACGATTTTTGAGAATAGTGCTGGCCGGTTTTGGCCGTTACGTTGGGTAAAGGGTTAATTTCATATGAAAAATGTAAAAAAAAAAACAATAAATAATAAGCTTTGATATCCTGTTGTTGGGTAAAGGGTTAGAAAATTACAGTGACTTCTTGAAAACTGAGGGTGTTATTGCCCTTCAATCATAATGTTGATATGATTACTTGAAAAGTAGACATCAGAATTCATTAAATTTTTATTTGCTGATTTATATTAACATTGTCTTGAACTATGATTTGTTGAAAATTGAGAGAATTGTTGCTCTTTGTGTATTCCATTTTACTTTAATTTGCTATGTTTATGTGATAACTTGAAAATAACTTTGGCAATTTGCTTTATATTGACATGGTAATTTATTGAAAATTGATTTATGAGGCCTAAAAAAGTTAAAAATCTGTTTCTGAACCTCTCCCGCATGGTCCTTTTGGCTGCCGCATGCTTTCTTTTTATAGCCAATGCAAACTTCAAAAAATAAAAATTAAATGGTTTATGTATGATAGTTTACCCAAGTTAATAAAATTTATAAATTTGTCCCTTTAGCATTGCAAAACCTTCTTGCACTCAAGGGACAAAATACCACCCATGCTATTCTGTTGATTAGGAGGCCTAAAACATAAAAAAAACCAAGAACATGAACTTTTGATGGCAAAGAAATAATTACAAAAAATAAAACAAAAAAACATCTGTCCACATGCAATTTTACAAAAAAATAGCTTGAGAAATGGAAGAGCTATTTTTGGGGGCCAAATTCCCTTTTTGTTGTTTTTAATGGTTATTTTAATGATTTTATAATAAATTGAACAGTAATTATCAGATTTCAATAATGTTTAGTTAAGGAGCGCGATGGTTCAGTAGTAGACTGTTGGACTTCTATGCTAGAGGTCCCAAGTTCGATCCCCGTCCAGGCCGACCCGCATTGTGTCCTTGGGCAAGGCACTTTATCCCGGTTGCCTACATGGGGGCATGATGATGCCGTGTACTAAGGGAACTCCGGGAAGTGAAGCAGTGCCTGTTCACTGTTGTAGACATGTTCTGTTTTACTGGTAAAATAGGACCCAGTCACCAATGCTTGGGAGGTGCAAACCCTCTCTAAAATGGCAACATGGCTTATTAATGCTCACCCATGGTCTTGAGTTGATACTCATGTTGTGGTCATGATTAGCTATTGTGCAAACACCAATAAATAAATTAATAAGGCGTACTGCACGCTGATGGTGCACATGTCTTCAAGCGCTGTAACCCTGCTTGAGCAGAGCTTGAACAGAGTTAGAATATTGAGGAGCTGACAGTTGCTCGTCGATGCTCGGTGGTTCTCTCCGGGTACCCCGGCTTACTCTACCCATAAAACTGTCACGGTCACGATTAGCCATTGTGCATAAGTATGTGACCTTAAACACCAATAAATAAATAAATAAATAATGTTTAGTTCATTACACTTTTGCTTATGTCATAGTTCATCAGTGGTTGGGGTAATTTGTTTCTCTGTGCTCTGCTATTTTCTTGGATTTTTATCCCCCACCAAAATGAAGTTTGCAGGGTTATAGAAATGGGGTCCATCCGCCTGTTTGTTTGTTTGTTCGTCCATCCATCCATTTATTCATTCATTTGTTTGTTTGTTCATTTGTCCATCCATCTGTCCATAACAACTTTGGATCTTCATATCTCAGTCAGTTGATGTTGGATTTAAATGATCTTTGGTATGCTTATAGACCACCAAGGGGGAAAGAATATTCACAAGTAACAGGTTTTGTCCATTTTTAGCTCACCTGAGCGAAGCTCAAGGGGAGCTTTACTGATCACTTTCCGTCCGTCGTCCATCGTTAACTTTACATTATCGCCTTCTTTTCACGAACTGCTAAGCCAAATTCAACAAAATTTGCTGTGCATATTCCCTATCATATGTCAATTCAAGTTTGTTGAAATCAAGTTGACCCCCCCCCCCCCCCCCTCTGGTAGGGCCACGCCCAAAAAGTGAGCCTAAATCTTAAAAAATCTTCTCATGAACCAGCAGTAGCAGAGACTTGATATTTGGTGTGCAGCTTCCTTTTGAGGTGTAGACTCGAGATTTGTTCAAGAGAAGTTCGAGGAGCTATATTTGCCTTCGTTATGGGAGGGGCAAGAATTTTCACCCCGCCCAAAATTTCTATTTTCCAAACCGAGAGGCAGATTTGAACCAAATTTGATATGAGAGCTTATTGGGTCATAAGTACTTAATTTATGCAAAAAATGTTTTTCCTGTCGCCCCATGGGAACTGCAGGAGCTAAAAATAGAAATAAAATAAAACGCCCATATCTCCAAAACTACATGGCACCGAGAATTCTTATATGGTGTGAAGCTTCCTTTGGACCAACAGAATGGAGTGGTCAAAAAAATTGCTATCGGTTTTATCATGGTGTACTTTTTGGGGACTTTGAAAAAGTGCGGAGTCAGCATTTTTTAACACTGTGGGTAATGGGAAAAACATTTAAGACTACTTTTCTCCCAAACCACTGCTCCAAAAGCTTTCAAATTTCACATATAACATCTTTGGAAGATTGTTTCACATGTTTATTGACATCAGTTCCCTGGGTCCATATTTGGGCTCTCTATGGGAGCCCAAATGTTTAAATTAGTGCAGTATGAGGAATATTCTTTAAAAATCTTCTTCTTCAGATCAACCAATAAGAATCTTTTGATATTTGGTATGCAGCATGCTTAGGGGTTTGAGATTCAAGTTTGTTCAAGCCAAGTCCCTGGGTTCATATTTGGGCTTACTGTGGGAGCCCGAATTATAACTTAGTTCAAAATGAGGAATTTTCTTTAAAAATCTTCTTCTTCAGATCCAGTAGTCGGAATGTTTTGATATTTGGAATATAGCATCCTTACAGGGGTGAGATTCAAGCGTGTTCAAGCCATGTCCCTAGGTCCATATTTTGGGCGCACAACGGGAGCTTGAATTGTAACTTAGTTCAAAATGAGGAATTTTCTTAAAAAATCATCTTCTTCAGATCCAGCAGTCAGAATGTTTTGATATTTGGTGTGCAGCATCCTTAGGGGGTGTGATTCAAGTTTGTTAAATCCAAGTCCCTGGGTTCATATTTGGGCTCCCTGTGCGAGCCCGTATTATAACTACGTTCAATATGAGGAATTTTTCTTTAAAAATCTTTTTCTTCAGATTCAGCAGTTGGAATGTTTTGATATTTGGCATGCAGCATCCTTAGTGGGGTGAGATTCAAATTTATTGAAGCCTTGTCCCTAGGTTCATATTTGGGCTCATTGTGGGAGCGCGAATTGTAACTTAGTTCAAAATGAGGAATTTACCTTAAAAATCTTCTTCTTCAGATCCAGCAGTCGGAATATTTTGATATTTGGTATGCAGCATCCTTAGGGGGGTGAGATTCAAGTATGTTGAAGCCAAGTCACTGGCTTCATACTTGGGCTCCCTGTGGGAGCCTGAATTATAACTTAGTTCAATATGAGGAATATTCTTCAAAAATCTTCTTCACATCCACCAGTCTTTTGATATTTGGAAAACGGCATCCCACTGGAGGTGAGATTCAATTTTGTTCAAGCCAAGTCCCTGGGTTCATATTTGGGCTTCCTATGGGAGCCTGAATTATAACTTAGTTCAATATGAGGAATATTCTTTAAAAATATTTTTTTTTTAGATCCACTGGTCTGAATCTTTGGATATTTGGTTTAAGCTTTTCTAAGGAGGGGCAGATTCAACTTGTTGAAATCAATTCCCTGGGTTTTATATTCAGGCTACCATGTCAGGTGAGTGCCCTCAGGCCCCCTGGGGCCTCGTGTTTTTTAGAGTTATGGGCCTTTTTCTGCTTTTTATACCCCCACTTTCAAAGAAAGTGGGGGGGGTGGGGGGGGGTATACTCGATTACATGCATCCGTCCATCTGTGTGTCTGTCCGTCCAACTGTGTGTCCGTGCATCCATCCGCACTAACAAATGACTACTTATGTGGCTTCGAGTTAGTAAAATAGGATACTTATGTGGTTATAGTCTGTTACTTGGCTAGCCACGTAACAGAATCTCTTATTGGGGGGGGGGGGGTTGGATAAATGTAGAGTAGGGTTAGAGCATTCTAGGGTGGGGTTTAGGAGTGGGGTGGGGGTCAGTGAAGGGGTGTTAGAGTTATGTGGCTAGGGTTAGCTTTGGGTTAGGGGTGGGTAGGGTTAGGGTCAGTAAAGGGTAGGGTTAGGGTTAGCTGACCCCCCAAAAATGTTCCCCTCCCAAAAACTTGTTTTATTATGTTGGACATGTGTTTTAGGTTAGCCACCTAATATGTCCATAAAATAGCCACATAAGTAGCCATTTGTTAGAACATCCGTCCGTCCGTCCATCCGAGAATATTCATAACTTTCATTCATTTATGCTTCATCAGTCCAGCACTGCAGTGGGGGTATGAATTGCCTTCAGCAATAGCTCTTGTTTCAACCCAGAAACCCTTGACTGGGGATACCGGTGGTGTTGCACCTTGGGTTTTTTTAGCTCAACATGACAAAGTCAAGCTGAGCTATTGCCATCGCTTCTCGTCCATCGGCGTACGTACATGAATACATACGTACACAATTTCCTTTGGCGCACGTCACATTTATGATCAGATCGCTTTTAAACTTGATGTGCTTGTTTGGGGTGACCTCTAGATGGGAGCTATAGATTTCCTTCCATTTCTGTCAATTTATTTATTTAGTTATTTATATATTTATTTATTTATTTATTGGTGTTTAAGGTCACATAATTAGGCACAATGGCTAATCATGACCATGACAGTTTTCGGGTGGAGGAAGCTGGAGTACCTGGAGAGAACCACCGAGCATCGATGAGTAACTGTCAGCTCCTCAACATTCTAACTCTGTTCAAGCTCCGCTCAAGCAGGGTTACAGCTGTTGAAGACATGTGCACCATCGACGTGCAGTACGCCATAGTGCATGGCGTCATCGTGCCCCCATGTAGGCAACCTGGATAAAGTGCCTTACCCAAAGCCACAACATGGGTCGTCCCGGACGGGGAACGAACTCAGGACCTGTAGCATAGAAGTCCAACAGTCTACTACTGAGCCACCGCGTGCCCCGTTTCTGTCCAAAAATGTTGCCACTGGCAACGTTGTTTGAACTTAGTTTAGTCAGACCTCAATATTTCCCTTTGGCACACCCTACAGTTCACATTTTTGATCAGATTGCTTTGAAACATGGTATGCTTGTTTGGGGTGACGTCTAGATGGGAACTATCGATTTTCTTTCAATTTCTGTCAAAAAATATTGCTGCTGGCAATGACCATTGAACTTAGTTTAGTTAGGCATCAATATATTCCTTTGGCATGCCCTACAGGGAACATTTCTGATCAGATCGGTTTGAAACTTGGTATGCTTGTTTGGGGTTACTTCTAGATGGAAGCTATCAATTTTTTTCGTTTTCCGTCGAAAAATGTTGCTGCTAGCTTCGATGAACTTAGTGCAGTTATGCATCAGTATTTCCCTTTGGCACACACTGCAGTGCACATTTTTGATCGAATCGCTTTGAAACTTGGTGTGCTTGTTTGGGATGACCTCTAGATGGGAGCTATCAATTTTCTTCAATTTCCATCAAAAAATGTTGATGTTGGCAATGTTCTTTGAACTTAGTTTAGTCAGACCTCAATTTTTGCCTTTGGCACACCTTGCAGGTCACATTTATGATTGGAGGGCGCATTTGTTATCGGGTTGTTTTGAAACTTGGTATGCTTATTCAGGGTGACAAAGATAGGAGCTGTCGATTTTCTTTTCATTTCCATCAAGAACTGTTGCTCTTAGCAACAATCTTTGCATTTATTGCATTTTTGTCTCTAAACATTCCTCTTTGACATAGCCTGCAGGGCACATTTATCATAGGATTGTTTTTTAACTTGGTGTGCTCGTTAGGCGAGACCTCTAGATAAGAGCTATCGATTAGCATTCATTTCTGTGAAAAAAGTTGCCATTTACAATAACTTCTGAACTTGCTGCATTTGTGTATTAACATTCTTCCTTTAGCCAGTCTTACAGTTTACACTTAAAAATTCATGGATTGCTCTGACGTTGTGCACACTCAATGCTGTTATGTTGAAGTTTCACCAAATAACATTAGAACCAATCATCTTCAATTTTGCCATTTCACTTATAACTTACCAAGTTCAAGTTTGCCAAGTTGAGCTATGGTGACATTGACACTTTCATTTAATCTGGTCATAGAATAATCCAGTGTTTTTCATTTTTTTATCAGTTATAGCTGATGACCTCTCACTGGAATTGGCTTGTTCCTTTGGTCTTGAGACACTTTTTCCCATACACCACAATTCAGTTGATTTCATTTTTTGTAAAATATTAAATGTTTCATTGTGGTAAAATGATAAAAATTTAGTCTACAGGTTCTAGAAATCATACAGATTTTCATTATGGATTAGGCTATCTGCCCAAGGTAATATTGAAGAACTCATGCATACCGTTCATCAGCTTATAATTATTTCCATTTCCCCAAAGCCAAGTCATACACAATTTATGCTGAACAAAGCCTGATTTGCATAATTATAAAGTATCATTAAGTACACTTTGCAAGTTGCAGCCAAAAACGTCTATATCAGGATTGAGAATTGTGATAGATTTATTAACTGATTATTAGAAAATTAATGCATATAGAAAAAAGCTGGTGTTCTGGTGATCAATGGAATTGAATGTCTGTAACTGGAAATTTAGTCATTGACTGTGTGGAGTAGAAAACTCTAATGGATGTTAATCATTTTGCCTATGAGTTTTTCACATGGTGTAAATTAGATAATAATTAGTTGAAATCTGTACTGAAGTTTCGATTATATATTCCAAAAGCATTACATTTATATGTTATAGAAATAAACCTACATTTAGTCATAGATGTGGTTGGAGAAGAGTGCCGATGAAAAAAAAACTTTAAATTGTGATAACATTTGTAATACCAGTAGTGAAAACAAAACATACATTCTGTTTATATCTGTACCTTTGTGATTTTCTATGCATATTGTATAATAATTTCCTTGATTCATCTCTGAATGTACAATCCCAATTATTCATTTAGTTGTGTTTTTTTCCAGTAGACACATGGGTATATTAATTTCAGCCTGAACTCTGAGGATGATTTGTGTGCCTTGGATATCTTTCTCTGGAATGAAACTCTAATATGAAATTTTCCTCAACATTCTTTTTTATGGAAGTTGATTCAGATTGTGGGACTATTTGAGATTCTAAAAGCAGGAATAAATTTATTTATCTTACAAGAATATATTTCCCCTAATACAAGTGAAAATGTCTGGACAAACTACAAATCTGTATTGAGGGTAGCAACCTCAGTGCGATCATTTGAGTCAGAATGAGAATGTTTTTTACCTATTCTTATCGAAAACTGATTGTACTTGTCAAGGCCACCATTTTTAACTGGTTGACAGCTACGTTATTATTGGTGGTCAGAATTTGTTCTTCAAAATTTGTTTTATAACAGATTATTGGAGAGTGCCCAAAGGCACTCTCCAATAATTTGTAATAAAACAAATTCAAATAAACAAAATATTCTTTGTGTTTGAATGAATGTGAAACATGAGTAAGAAAAATATTGGCTTTTGCTCTGCTACCCTCGTATTTTTGAAAACCCTGATAGTGGCTTCTAGCGCTCAACCAGTTAATAACAGTAATTAAATAAATAAATCACCAACTCAATAAAATAAATTAGACTAGATCATTTTTTGCCATGATGATATTTTCACATGACTTCCATGTGTTGAATCTGAAAAATAAAAGAAACATGAATCTGAAACTCTACTATAAACTGTAGCAGTTATCGTACAAGTACACGGAATGAAGAATGGGGATTATGTTAGGCACAGAATGCATTGCCATGACATCAGGCTCTTCATTCATAAAAAATGACACCGAATGATTGTCAAAATATATGCAAGCATGTCAAGAAAGGGAGAAATATTGTAAGATAAACTGGTTATTACCAGCAAGTGGGTTTCCAAGATGTTGTACTGAAGTCTCGACTTCACCTCTGGGTCATATATCGACTTGTCCTACCAGACCTCGCCAATGTACGATATATTAACAAATTTATACAAAAAAGTTGATAAAAGCAAACAAATGTAGATGTCACAGAAGCTTTTTGATTGGCATTCACATGTGTGTAGTTTTCTGAAAATTGATGAGAAAATATTGTGATCATCAGTTTTAAGGTCCCAGCAAAAGACTGTGAGAAGTAACACTTTGATGCCAGTACTCTGAGGTGTGCAGCATAAATCTGAATGATTGGCTAAACGTAACTCTTTATTTGTAGTTCAGACTTAATAAATGCAGAAAGTGACCATAAACACTAATGAACAACGAACAGACATGACTAAAATTAGATTTTGATCATTTTTAGCTCAACTTTGACGAAGTCAAATTTGAGCTATTATCATGGCCCGTCGTCCGTCCGTCCATCTGTCCGTCCGTCTGTCCGTACGTCAACAATTGGCTATGGCTCGGGCTAGAGGTCGTATTTATGAACCGATCTTTACGAAACTTCTTGTGTACCTTTGTTATGACCCTGGGACGGGAACGAGTGTTTTTAGGTGTGGTCCGAAATTCAAGATGGCTGCCAGCGGCCATTTTGTACCGATGATGCAAAAATCAGTTTTTTGTACAGAACTTCTGTATGAAAGTTCTGATTTGAATAAAGTTTTGTATAAATGTTTAGTACCATGGGATACATCACATATAATACAGGTTTTTTTCTCGTACGTAAATTATGCAAATTAGACTGACTTTCATTTATTTATTGTTACTTTCTGAGCTGTAAGTGCCAAGCTGCTATGGCTCGGGCTAGAGGCCGTATTTATGAACCAATCTTTACGAAACTTATTGGGTACCTTTGTTATGACCCTGGGACGGGAACGAGTGTTTTTGGGTGTGGTCCGAAATTCAAGATGGCTGCCAGTGGCCATTTTGTACTGATGATGCAAAAATCAGTTTTTTGTACAGAACTTCTGTATGAAAGTTCGGATTTGAATAAAGTTTTGTATAAATGTGTAGTACAATGGGATACATCACATATAATACGGGTTTTTTTCTCGTGCGTAAATTATGCAAATTAGACTAACTTTGATTTATTTAGTGTTACTTTCAGAGCTGTAAGTGCCAAGCTGCTATGGCTCGGGCTAGAGGCCGTATTTATGAACCAATCTTTACGAAACTTCTTGGGTACCTTTGTTATGACCGTGGGATGAGAACGAGTGTTTTTGGGTGCAGTCCCAAATTCCAGATGGCTGCCAGCAGCCATTTTGTACCGACGATGCCGAAATCTGTTTTTTGTACAGAACTTCCATATGAAAGCTCTGATTTGAATAATTTTTTGTATGAATGTTTAGTACCATGGGATACGTTACATATATTACAGGTTTTTTTCTTGTGCGTAAATTATGCAAATCAGGCTAACTTTGATTTATTTAGTGTTACTTTCAGCACTGTGAGTGCAAATCCCAATACAGCTCGGGCTAGAGGCCGTATTTATGAACCGATCTTCACGAAACTTCTTGGGTACCTTTGTTATCACTGTGGGACGAGAAGGAGTGTTTTTGGGTCCAGTCTGAAATTCAAGATGGCCGCTAGCAGCCATTTTGTTCAAAATTAAGTGCAATCAGATTTTTGCGCAGAACTTCCAAATGAAAGATCTGATTTGAATAAATTTTTGTATGAATGTTTAGTACCATGGGATACATTACATATAATACAGAGTTTTTCTCGTGAATAAATTATGCAAATTAGGGGTCCGGGTGGGACTTAGAAAATTTTGGACCAAAATCCGGAAATTAGTTTTTTGGTTTTTTATGCATTTTGGTCAATTTTAAGACAAAAAAAAAAAAAAATTTTTTTATCCTAAAAATTTGGGGTCCGGGTGGGAAAATTTTGGACCAAAATCCGGAAATTAGTTTTTTGTGTTTTGATGCATTTTGGTCAATTTTAAGAAGAAGAAGAAAAAATTTTAGTCTGAAAATATTTTGTTTGGGACTGAAAATTTCCACACAAAAATAATAATCTACAATGATTGGTCTGAATCTGTAGTCCATTAGTCACCTTGTAATTCTTTTATTATTGTTTACTGGGCCAAAACAAATACTAATTCCTGTCATATTCATTATTCAGTTGTCTTGGTCACAGCAAGTACTAATTCCTGTCATATCCAAGTTGAGCTACAGAGTCATTGACTCTTTCATTTAGCTCAACTTGACAAAGTCAAGCTGAACTATTGCCATCACTTCTCGTCCGTCAGCGTACATCCACAATTTCCTTTGGCACACCTCACAGGTCGCATTTATGATCAGATGGCTTTGAAACTTGGTATGCTTGTTTGAGGTGACCTCTAAATGGGAGCTGTCGATTTTCTTCAATTTCCATCAAAAAATGTTGCCGTGGCCAATGTTCTTAGAACTTAGTTTAGTCAGACTTCAATATTTCCCTTTGGCACACCCTACAGGACACATTTATGATTGGATTGCTTTAAAACCGGGCATGCTTGTTTAGGGTGACCTCTAGATGGGAGCTATTGATTTTCTTCAATTTCCGTCAAAAAATGTTGCCGCGACCAACGTTCTTAGAACTTAGTTTAGTCAGACCGCAATATTTCCCTTTGGCACACCTTACAGGGCACATTTATGATTGGATTGCTTTGAAACCTGGTATGCTTGTTTGGGGTGACCTCTAGATGGGAGCTATCGATTTTTTTCTATTTTCGTCAAAAAATGTTGCCGCAGCCAATGTTCTTAGAACTTAGTTTATTCAGAAGACCTCAATATTTCCCTTGGCACACCCTACAGGGCGCATTTATGATCAGATTGTTTTGAAACCTGGCATGCTTGTTTGGGGTTACCTCTAGATGGGAGCTATCAATTTTCTTCCATTTCTGTCAAAAAATGTTGTCACGGCCAACGTTCTTAGAACTTAGTTTAGTCAGACCTCAGTATTTCCCTTTGGCACACCCTACAGGGCACATTTATGTTCGGATTGCTTTGAAACCTGGCATGCTTGTTTGGGGTTACCTCTAGATTGGAGCTATCAATTTTCTTCCAATTCTGTCCATCAAAAAATGTTGCCACTGGCAACGAGCTTTGAACTTAGTTTAGTCAGGCATCAGTATATTCCTTTGGCATGCCCTACAGGGCACATTTATGATCAGATCGGTTTGAAACTTTGTATGCTTGTTTTGGGTTACCTCTAGATTCGGAACTATTGATTTTCTTCGATTTCCGTCAAAAAATGTTGCCACTGTCAATGACCTTCGATGAACTTAGTAAAAACTTAGTGCAGTTAAGCATCAATATTTCCATTTGACATACTCTGCAGGGCACATTTAAGATTGGATCACTTGCAAACTTTGTGTGCTTGTGTGGGGTGACATCTAGATGGGAGCTGTTGATTTTCTTCCATTTCTGTCAAAAAATGTTGCCGCTGACTTTTGAACTTAGTTTAGTCAAACCTCAATATTTCCGTTTAACACACTCTTCAGGGCACATTTATGATCGGATCACTTTGAAACTTGGTATGTGTGTTTGGGGTGACCTCTAGATGTGAGCTATTTTTTAATTTCCATAAAAAGTTATTGTCATTATCACCACCCTTTGAACTTACTGCATTTGTGCATTAACTTATCTCTTTTGCACTCTCTGTAGGGTATATTTATGAATTTTCATTAAAAAAAAACCACCCAAGAAATCCATTGCCACAAAGCAATGACCTTCTGCTTAGTGCATTTGTGCATTAACATCTTCCTTTGGCATGCCTCAGAGGGCACATTCATTATCAGGTTGTTTGGAAACTCTGTATGCTTATGCAGGGTGACAAAGATAGGCGCTATTGATTTTCTTTTCATTTCCATCAAAAACTGTTGCTGTTAGCAACAATCTTTGAATTTATTGCATTTGTGTATCAACATTCTTTGACATGGCCTACAGGCCACATTTATCATAGGATTGTTTTTGAACTTGGTGTGCTCATAAGCCAAGACCTTTAGATAAGAGCTATTGATTAGCATTCATTTCTGTGAAAAAAGTTGCCTTTTACAATAACCTCTGAACATACTGCATTTGTGTATCAACATTCTTCCTTCAGCCAGTCTTACAGTTTACATTTAAAAATGCATGGATTACTCTGACGTTGTGCTCACACAATGCTGTTATGTTGAAATTTCATCAAATAACATTGGTACCAATGATCTTCAGTTTTGCCATTTCATTTATAACTTACCAAGTTCAAGTTTGTCAAGTTGAGCTACAGTGTCATTGACACTTTTATTAACTCTCTGCACTCTGATGTCAAAATTGCAAAGATTTCAGCAGCAAATATTTCCTACATTGCAGTTTGGTATTTAACAAAATATACCTTGTTTGACAGAGCCCAATGAGTTCTGTCAAAACAAGATGTAATTGGTTAAATTCATGGTTATGCAAAGACTGGAAAAAATTTTGTTGCAGGGTGCTAGGGATTAAGGGTTGTTTGCAAAATCATTGATATTTGCTAAATGTTTTTAGCTCAACTTGACAATGTTAAGTATGAGTAATTGGGATGGGTTGCGATCTGTTGTACATATGTATGTCTGTCCATAATTCCTTTAGCACACCCTACAAGCTGCATCGCTCATCCGATCAGTTTTAAATTTACTTTACTTTGGGGTAATGTCGAGATGGGAGCTATCAAATTTTTCTGAATTTTCGTTAATAAACATAACTGCCAGTAGCCATCTTGGATTTGGCATATAAATTGTCAACAATTCCATTAGCACACCCCACAGGCCGCATCCCTCACCCGATCTTTTTCAAGTTTCATATGAAGCCTTGGTGTGATATCTAGATGGGAGCTATCATGTTTTTTTTTTTATTTCATTAAAAAACATGGTTGCCAGTGGCCATCTCAGATTTTACTATTAAATTGTCTTCAATTCCTACAGCACATCCTACAGCCAAATCTCTCATCCAATCTTTTTCAAATTTCATATGATTCTAATGGCCTCTATACAAAGTTTCAAATTTTATTAAAATCTGGCCACACTGGCCATCTTGGATTTTGAATTTAGAAGGATCGCAGTTTATGTAGCACATTCTACAGGTCACTTCTCACATTAAAATTTTTTCACATTTCATTTCTAGCTTCACGCACACACTGTCTCACAGACACACCCTCACACACACACACAAACACACTCATTTGCTTACAGACACACACTCATATTCTCCCCCCCCCCCCCCCACACACACACACACATACACACACAGTCTTGTCTACCCTACATACCGAGGTACCCCATTGTTTGTCCTTTGTGTGGACTAACGGTTTCTACCTCGTTTTGCCGGTATAGTTCTGGGAAAACAACCGAGGTAAAGGGTTTCTTTTGTCGTTTGTACCTCGGTAAGGCGAAACATGCAAACTCTTTTGTCTAGTTACCTCGTCAAGTTGGTAAGACAAACCCCCCCCCCCACACACACACACACACACACACACACACACACACACACACACACACACACACAGTCTTGTCTACCCTACATATCGAGGTACCCCATTGTTTGTCCTTTGTGTTTACTAACGGTTTCTACCTCGTTTTGCCGGTACAGTTCTGGGAAAACAACCGAGGTAAAGGGTTTCTTTTGTCTTTTATACCTCGGTAAGGCGAAACACGCAAACTCTTTTGTCTAGTTACCTCGTCAAGTTGGTAAGACAAATGCACACACACACACACACACACACACACACACACACACACACACACACACACACACACACACACACACACACACACAGTGCTACCACAAGTGATGACTATTAAGTTTTCTTCATGACTCTCCAAAGTTGATACATGATTGCACAGAATGTTTTGTTAATGTATACAATGATACACAACTTTTTCATGAACTATGCATTGTTTAAAAAAAGTTGGCTGAGAATTCAATGTTATTGATGAAAAAAAAATACTCTCAGGCCATTGAGAGTTTATTAAGTGATTCTCAGGCAACTGCTTTTTTTAAATCTCTGAGGATGGACTGATTTTATTTTTACTTGCTCAACTTGAGAATGTCGGGTATGAGCTATTGGGATGGGTTGTTTTCTATAGAAACTTGAGTGAATGCCTTGGCATTACTGGAACTTTCTATTCAGTTTAGTCCCTTCTTGGTCAAGTTAAGCTGCTGTGTCATTGACACTTCATTATTAGCTTAACTTGACATAGTCAAGATAAGCTATTGCCATCAGGCGTGCGGAAGTCTGTGAGTCTGTTAGTCTGTGAGTCTGTGACGTCTGTTCACATTTCCTTTAGCATGGGCTACACCCCGCAGTTCTTGTCTGATCGTCACGAAATTTCATATGCAGGTTTGGGGTCATGTCTAGATGAGAACGTCCCCTTTTGGTCGCGATCGGGCAACCGGTATGGCTGCCCGAGCCCAAAACCCGAAAACCATTAGCACAGTCTACAGGTTGTATTTATGAAGGGATTTCATTGTAACTTGGTAGGATACCTCTGTATAGTGCGTAGACGAGAACATCCCCTTTTGGGCATGATCTATCAACCGTGATGGTTGCCCAAGCCCGAAACCCAAAAACTTTTAGCACAGTCTGCAGGTCATGTTTAATGTGGAGGGATTTCATTGTAACTTGGTAGGATGACTCCTTATGATGTCTAGATTCAAATTTCCCCATTTGGGCATGATCTGCCAACCGTGACGTCTGCCCGAGCCCAAAACCCGAAAACCTTTAGCACAGTCTACAGGTCATATTTATTGAGGAATTTCATTGTAACTTGGTGGGTTGACTTCATACAATGTCTAGATGAGAAAGTCCCCCTTTGGACGTGATTGAGCAACTGTGACGGCTACAGGAGCCTGAAGCCCGAAAACCTTTAGCACAGTCTAGAGGTCATATTTATGAAATGATTTCATTGTAACTTGGCAGGATGACTCCAAATAATGTCTAGATGAGAACGTCCCATTTTGATCGCGATCATGCAGCCTTGATGGGTGCCCGAGCCCAAAAACCTTTAGTATAGGCAAAAGGTCATACTTATGGAAGGATTTCATTGTAACCTGTTTGGTTGACCCCATATAATGCCTAGATGATGACATCCCCTTTCGGTCGTGATTGGTCAGTTGTGATGGCTACAAGTGCCCGAAGCCCGAAAACCTTGAGCACAGTCTACAGGTCATATTTATGAAGGGATTTCATTGTAACTTCTTAGGATCACTCCAGATGATGCTCAGATGAGATTGTCCCCTATGGTTGCGATCATTGACCCATGATGGCTGCCCAAGCCCGAAGCCCGAAAACCTTTAGCACAGTCTACAGGTCATATTTATGAAGGGATTTCATTGTAACTTGGTAGGTTAACTTCATATAATGTCTAGATGAGAACGTGCGATCATTCACCCATGATGGCTGCCCGAGCCCGAAGCCCGAAAACCTTTAACACAGTCTACAGGTCATATTTATGAAGGGATTTCATTGTAACTTGGTAGGTTAACTTCATATAATGTCTAGATGAGAACGTGCGATCATTCACCCATGATGGCTGCCCGAGCCCGAAGCCCGAAAACCTTTAGCACAGTCTACAGGTCATATGTATGAGGGGATTTCATTGTAACTTGGTAGGATGACTCCAAATAATGTCTAGATGAGAACGTCCCCTTTTGATTGCGATCATTCAGCCTTGATGGGTGCCCGAGCCCAAAAACCTTTAGCATAGGTAAAAGGTCATATTTATGGAAGGATTTCATTGTAACCTATTAGGTTGACTCCATATAATGCCTAGATGATGACATCCCCTTTTGGTCGTAATTGGTCAGCTGTGTTGGCTACAAGTGCCCGAAGCCCAAAAACCTTGAGCACAGTCTACAGGCCATATTTATGAAGGGATTTCATTGTAACTTCATAGGATCATTCCAGATGATGCCCAGATGAGATTGTCCCCTTTGGTTGCGATTATTCAACCATGATGGCTGCCCGAACCCGAAGCCCGAAAACCTTAAGCACAGTCTACAAGTCATATTTGTGAAGGGATTTCATTGTAACTTGGTAGGTTGACTTCATATAATGCCTAGATGAGAACGTCCCCTTTTGGACATGTTTGGGCAACTTTGACGGCTAAAGGTGCCCGAAGCCCAAAAACCTTTAGCACTGTCTACAGGTCATATTTATGAAGGGATTTCATTGTAACTTGGTAGGTTGACTCCAAATAAGGTCAAGATGAGAACGTCCCATTTTGGCCGTGATCATTCAGCCTTGATGGGTGCCCGAGCCCAAAAACCTTTAGCATAGGTAAAAGTTTATATTTATAGAAGGATTTCATTGTAACATTGTTAGGTTGACTCCATATAATGCCTAGATGATGACATCCCCTTTTGGTCGTGATTGGTCAACTGTGATGGCTACAGGTGCCCGAAGCCCGAAAACCTTGAGCACAGTCTACAGGTCATATTTATGAAGGGATTTCATTGTAACTTCACAGGATCACTCCAGATGATGCCCAGATGAGATTGTCCCCTTTGGTTGCGATCATTCAACCATGATGGCTGCTCGAGCCCGAAGCCCGAAAACCTTTAGCACAGTCTAAGGTCATATTTATGAAGGGATTTCATTGTAACTTGGTAGGTTGACTTCATATAATGTCTAGATGAGAACGTCCCCTTTTGGACACGAGTGGGCAACTGTGACGGCTTCAGGGGCCCAAAGCCCGAAAACCTTTAGAACAGTCTACAGGTCATAATTATGAAGGGATTTTATTGTAGCTTGGTAGGATGACTCCAAATAGTGTCCAGATGAGAATGTCCCCTTTTGGTCACGATCATTCAGCCTTGATGGCTGCCCGAGCCCAAAAACCTTTAGCATGTCTGTAGGTCGTATTTATGGAAGGATTTCATTGTAACATGTTAGGTTGACTCCATATAATGCCTAGATGATGACATCCCCTTTTGGTTGTGGTTGGTCAACTGTGATGTCTACAGGTGCCTGAAGCCCGAAAACCTTTAGCACAGTCTACAGGTCGTATTTATGGAGGGATTTCATTGTAACTTGGTAGGTTGACTTCATATAATGTCTAGATGAGAACGTCCCCTTTGGACGCAATTGGGAAACTGACGGCTACAGGGGCCCGAAGCCCGAAAACCTTTAGCACAGTCTACAGGCCATATTTATGAAGGGATTTTAATGTAACTTGAAAGGATGACTCATTTTGGAATAATTTCATTGTAATTTTGTTGATATATGTTAACTGTGAGGGCCACATATATTAACTGTGAGGTCATATTAACCCACCCCTCAGATCTTTAGTACAGTGTACACCTCATATTATTTTTATCATAAACATAGCATACAGGGAACAGAAATGAACATATTCCCAATTATCACAATTCTTGTCTTATTTTATAATCCTTTCATAAACATTGAACATTATCCTTTTCATCAAACACAACACACAAGTTAAGCTACAGTGTCATTGACACTTTCATTGGTGAGAATCATTGATGTGTGGGTGATCAATGTTTTCCTGTTTGTTGGAAGTTTTGTCTGATGTTAACAATAGATCAGACATTATTGAGATACTTCCGGGTTTTGTATCTATAATTGCCCCCTTCTGTACTGAATTTTGGTACATCCAGTGTTCTTGATCTGCAAGTAAATCTAGTCTATTTGTCCATAAATGATCACAATTAGCTATCACTAAAACAATATTCAAGGAAATCTTTCAACCAAATAAGGCCTGAAAAAGTTACACCCCCCCCCCCCCCCAGAGCTGAGCAACCATCAGTTTTCCTTGACTTGGTTTCAAGTGCACCATCTATGTATAGTATGCCACAGTATGCAGGACACAGTTCACTTTCCACTGGTCAGGATCGAACCATGGACTTTTCAGTAGGAAGTCTAATGCTCTAACCACGGAGACTGTCTATTAGAAATAATTATGCATACACAAGATATGAACATGGCTATTATAATGAAACAAAAGCCCTCTTATTAGCGTTTCCTTGATGCCTGACACTTGAATTTCCAATCAAATCAAGTTATGGCTGCTTCACAGCAGCTATGATGTTATCAGGAATTAAAGAAAATTCCAAGTAGGTTAAGGTTTAAAATAAAATACTGAGGCAAGACTAAGCTTCTGAAATCATTAGTGATGTCCTGTGTTGATTTTCAGTTGGAGGTTTTAGCTCACCTGACTGAAAGTCAGGGTGAGCTTTTCTGATCACTTGTTGTCCGTCGTCTGTCGTACGTCGTGAAGGTGGTGTTTGGGTCATTTTCTCCCAAGCCACTGGCTGCAGTTCAATGAAAATTTACATGAGTAGGGGTTATATAGGGGCATTTTGTTTTTCTTCAAATTGGGTTCCTGCTGATATTGAAGAGGAGGCTGGGGCCAAAACGCACAAAATGTTTAAAAATCTTCTTCTCATGAACCATCCGTAGCAGAGACTTGATATTTGGTATGCAGCTGCCATTTGAGGTGTAGACTCAAATTTGTTCAAGAGAAGTTTGACGGGCAATATTTGCCTTTGTTCTGAGAGGGGCAAGAATTTTTGCCCCGCCCAGAATTTCTATTTTTCTGAACTGAGAGGCCAATTTGAACCAAATTTAGTATGAGGTATTATTGGGTTATAAGTACTTGATTTATGCAAAAAAAAATTTTCCTGCGGCCCCATGGGAACCTTAGGAGCCAAAAATAATAGAAAAAAACAAAAACGTCCATATCTCCAAAACTGCATGTGAGGCTTCCTTGGGACCAACAGAAAGGAATGGTAAAAAAAATTGCAATCGGTTTTGTCATAAGGTACTTTTTCTGGACTTTGAAAAAATGTTGAGTCAGCCTTTTTTAACACTGTGGGCAATGGGAAAAAATTAAAGAATCGTTTGCTTCCAAACCACTGCTCCAAAAGCTTTCATATTTTACATATAACATCTTTGGAAGATACTGATTGTTTCACATTTTTATTGAAATCAATTCCCTGGGTCCATATTTGGGCTCTCTATGGAAGCCCAAATGTTTAAATTAGTGCAATATGAGGAATATTCTTTATAAATCTTCTTCTTCAGATCTACCAATAAGAATCTTTTGATATTTGGTATGCAGCATTCTTAGGGAGGTGAGATTCAAGTTTGTTCGAGCCAAATCCCTGGGTTCATATTTAGGCTGAAAATTTGGGGTCACGGTCCGGACTTAAAAATTTTGGACCAAAATCCGGAAATGAGTTTTTGTTTCTTTATGCATTTCAGTCAATTTTAAGACAAAATTTTTTTTTTTTTACTCTGAAAATTTGTGGTCCGGGTGAGACTTGGAAAATTTTGGACCGAAATCTGGAAATGAGTTTTTTTATGCGTTTTGATCAATTTTAAGAAGAAAAAAAAATTTTTGTCAGAAAATATTTTGTTTGGGACTTCAAACATTTTCGAACAGAAAAAAATATGTTTTTTATGCCTTTATCTCAATTTTGGGACGTAAAAGTGCAGGAACTGAAAATAGAAGGAAAATCCTGTGTACTGTGTAGGCACAATCACTTCATCTAGTTGGTACATGCATTTCTTAGGAGGGGCATAAGCAGCTTATTCAAGTCAAGTCCCTGGTTTGATATTTAGACTACCATGTCAGGTGTGCACCCTCAGCCCCCCTGGGGCCTCTTGTTTTGTTTGGTCGTGCCACTTCAATGCAAAACATGTTTTGATATTTAGACTACCATGTCAGGTGAGCACCCTCAGGCCCCTCTGGGGCCTCTTCTTTTGTTTGGTCAAGCCGCTTTAATGCAAAACATTAACACCAGTTGCGATGCATTAACATAACTGTCAGGAATGGGTGGAGTTAAATAAGTGCAATGCACTGATCTCTGTACAACCAGATTACCGGAATGTCAGTAAAAAGCGTTGCCACTCAAGTAACCCCCCACCCCCCATTTAGAGGGTGCCAAGGTGATAACTCCACCCATTCTACGCCTATTGATAATGTGAAAGCTGTTACGCTGTGAATACAGTCACAGCATAACACATCATCAAATGTCATGGCATTCACCTTGCAAAAAAACTAATAACACTCTGTCAACTTTCTAATCACAGCATGTGTAATTTATCCATAATAACTTGTAATATTCAATTTGCTTTGGCATGCAAAATGTGCACATCTTCAACATATTCATTTTTCGCAGACATCAAGATATATTCTTTAAAAGAGCGATCAGAGATTGCAAGGCATCTGGAAACTAAAAACCTTTGAGAAATTTTTGTTGTTGACCACTGTTTATTTATATCTGCTGCTATCTTGGGGGGTTGAGGGGGCAGAAGTTGATATTTATATCAATTTCTGCTCCCCATCCCCCAAGATGGCAGCAGTGGAGACACTTCTATATGTGAGCAATCTGTGTTCCCATAATCCAGTTGTTTTGAAATCAGTTGCGTAATCACGACAATTATCAATTTGTCTCTTGTCAAATCAGATGTTGAGAGTATTACACGAAGTATAATGGTAACCCCTGATCTACCTTATCAAGAGCTCTGAATTTTCTGTAGAAACTCCAGGAATTATCTGGCATATTTTTTGTCAGTGAGATGCTCATGTTTATTGGTGTCAAGGACATTTTCTGCATCAATGGCAATATCTTTACTGCAACATAAATATAGAGTTTAGTTTGGCTACTCATACTTATGCTGTCATCTAGTGATGAACTGATAATTGGAATATGCAGTTGGAACCAGATGGTTTTGGGGCATCAGCCGATTATGACAACCGGCAGTTTGGGGGGGGGGGGGGGGGGGTGGGGGGGGGGGCATGATGGCATTGTGGTAACCGGTTCTCGTCAGATCACTGAAGTTAAGCAACAACTAGCGCAGTTAGTAGTTGGATGGGTGACCATTTCAGCGACTGATTCATGCTCCCGCGTTGTGTCCTTGGGCAAGGCACTTAACCCTGATTGCCTACACGGGGGCACAATGACGCTGTGTACTAAGGCGTACTGCACGTCGATGGTGCGCATGTCTTCAACCAATCTAACCCTGCCTGTGCCGCAGTGCAGAGTTACGATGTTGGAGAGCTGACAGCTGCTCGGTGTTTTTCTCTAGGTACTCCGGCTTCCTCCACCAGTAAAACTGTCACCAACATGATATGACCCTAATAAATAAATAAATAAATAAATAAATAAATAAATAAATAAATAAATAAATAAATAAATGGCTTCTGACACTCAACCAGTTCAAAGAAAAACTATTAAGTGGGCTCCTCTGTTCCACCTAAAATTAACAAAACAGAGTTATTTTTTCCCAAAAAAAAAATTCAGTTTGTTGTCCCCAAAACATATGTAACCCTGTCCGCCTATTGCTGTCAGTGAGTTTGTTTTGTAAGGGGTTGCATGATATAGTTTAATAATACAAAAAATTAAAAAATACAAATTTTCCTTTTTTCAAGATAAATTTGATTAGTTATAGTGTGTTTTCAAAAAATTATCAGAATAATTCTAAAAATTGATTATTTTGGCATTTTAGTGTGTTCCATTAACATGTCAGTTCTTGTTTTATCTTTTGACAGAAAGAGGACAGAAACTTCCGAACCACTTACAAAATTAATTATTGAGGATATAAAGCTGTATCCTCAGAAATATAATTGACTCATCACTTCCTCTTTGTTATATGTATACAAAATAATACTCAAGTGTAGAAGTAGTAAGTGGAACGCCTTCGTGACTAAAATAATATTCCCAGAAATTTTTCTGTTGTGTTGGAGTTGGAGGATTGAAACATGGAGGAGTGCTTCAAATTCTTCTTTATGTGTATAAAATGTCGACGCAGGAAAGCAAGTGTGAGATGGTGAGTTTGATATACTATTTCTGATGAGATCATAATACAGGGGAAACCTTGTTAATTGAATAGCCATTTTGCCAATAAAATACTCAGTTAAAAGTAAATGTAGTTAATCCGAATTTGGTAATTTTACTTCCTTCTGGTGACAAAATGAGCATTTATTCTCTTATATTTTGTTTGACAGAGCTCACAAAGCTCTGTTGAACTAGAGAGAATAAATGTAGGTCATTAGAAAAATTTCTGTCAAACTAGATAGAATAAATGCAGGTCGTTAGAAGAATTTTTAGAAAAATCACAATATTTTGTATTCAGTTAACACCCAGTAATAGTTGGGAATGCAAATTTGTGAAATGTTCCGTTTTCTTTTCTTCAAGAGGGAGAGATGCGACCAAAATATGTTCTCTGTCAATGTCCTTTGACAGTTGAGCCGTTGAATGGACATGGAAGATATCACCAAGGTTCAAAGGGTTAATGAATAGTTTTATTTTCGCATGGATAATAACCACTTTTATAGCAATAAATAGAGGATATCTAGTGTAATTTTTGGTATCCACTCAAAAACACTTGATTTTCTTTTTATTATATGCTTTTTATAAGAATATGATAATTCCTCTTATTTCAACCTTGAATTGATGCATGAAAGTAAACAGCACATTGAATCATTGAAATGTGGATGTGATTTGCTTGATACTCGGGACAGATAGAGTCTTGCAATCTGATTCAGCAGGCGGGTTTCTGGTCCAAACATGGCCTGAAAGTCTGTAATATAAGTTTCTGGTTTGGTACGTCCTTTGAAAGGACGTACCAAACCAAAAACTTATATTACGGACTTTCAGGCCATGTTTGAACTAGCGGGTTTCATGCATCAATTCAAGGTATCCACTCATAAACAGGAGATTTACTTTTCATTATAGGTTTTTAGAACAAATTGATCATTTCCAGTGATAATTTGACTCGTATTCACCTTGAAGTGATGCTTTGAAAGCCACTATTTTGATTGATACTGTAAAAGTGAAAATTTCTATATCTTCACAGTGGGTGATACGATTTCTATCTTTCCGAAATTTCACCGATAATCTATCATTTAGCATATAATAAATGCAGATTTATGGCCATGATATAGCCTTAGATGCTGCTGTGGTGCTAGGTACCAATAAATAATTCAGTTATAGATGCTGCTGTGGTGCTAGGTACCAATAAATAATTCAGTTAAAAGGGATTTACTCCTTAACCCAATGAATGGACTGGGCAGGTTTTACTTGTACTAAAGGAATGGTAAATAGTTTGGTGTTTTCAGGTTGCCTTAATTTCTGCAGGCCTGTAAGATCTGGTAGACCTGGGTGGAACAGTGTCTTACAGTATTATCTTCTATGGATTGTATATTGAAGATGTAGTACAACAGAAGGTCCAGATTTGTTTTTCCAAGTTTTTTTCAAAATGCTCCTGTAAAGAGGTGCAGTGCTTGTTTACAATGGTACACAAGTTCTCCTTCACCAGTAAAATCAAATGGGGGCAAGGTGGCTCAGTTGGTAGAGGTGCAGGCTGCAAGCCGAGAGGTCCTCAGTTCGAATCCCACCTGCGGCAACCGCGTTGTGTCCTTGGGCAAAACACTTCACCCCGATTGCCTACATGGGGGCACGATGACGCTGTGTACTGAGGCGTACTGCACGTCGATGGTGCGCATGTCTTCAACCAATCTAACCCTGCCTGTGCTGCGGTGCAGAGTTCAGAGTTACGATGTTGGAGAGCTAACAGCTGCTTGTCGTTGCTCGGTGGTTCTCTCCGGGTACTCCGGCTTCCTCCACCCGTAAAACTGTCACGGTCACGATTAGCCATTGTGCATAAGTATGTGACCTTAAACGCCAATAAATAAATAAGTAAAATCAAATGGTTCCAACACGTGGAGTGGAAGTCCACTAAAGTGGACAGCATAGGTGTGGATGATTGATTAACCGTTTACCCAACGTAACGGCCAAAACCCGTCAATGCTATTCTCAAAATTAATTTTCATTTTTAGCTTAACTTTGACGTAAGTCAAATTTGAGCTTATGCCATGGCCAGTCGTCCGTCTGTCCGTCAACAGTTCAATACGCCTTGGGCTAGAGACCGCATTTATGAACCGATCTTTATGAAACTTCTTGGGTACCTTTGTTCACCGTGGGACGAGAACGGGTGTTTTGGGGGTCCGCTCCGAAATTCAAGTTGGCCGCTGCAGCCATTTTATACAAAATTAGGTGCAATCTGATTTTTGCGCAGAACTTCCATATGAAAGCTCTGATTTGAATAATTTTTTGTATGAGTGTTTAGTATCATGGGATACATCACATATAATACAGGTTTTTTTCTCGTGCGTAAATTATGCAAATTAGACTAACTTTCATGTATTTAATGTTACTTTCAGCACTGTTAGTGCAAATGCTGATATGGCTCGGGCTAGAGGACGTATTTATGAACCGATCTTTACGAAACTTCTTGGGTACCTTTGTTATCACCATGGGACGAGAACGAGTGTTTTGGGGTCCGGTCTGAAATTCAAGATGGCCACTGGCAGCCATTTTGTACAAAATTAGGTGCAATCAGATTTTTGCGCAGAACTTCCATATGAAAGCTCTGATTTGAATACTTTTTTGTGTGAATGTTTAGTACCATGGGAGACATCACATATAATACGGGGTTTTTCTCGTGCATAAATTATGCCAATTAGACTAACTTTGATCTATTTAGCGTTACTTTCAGCAGTTAGTGCAATCAGTTTTTTGTACAAAACTTCTGTATGAAAGTTCTGATTTGAATAAATTTTCGTATGAATGTTTAGTAACATGGAATACATCACAGAAAATAAGGGGTTTTTTCTCGTGCAGAAATTATGCAAATTAGATGAACTTTGATTTATTCAGTGCTACTTATACTCAGTAAGTGCACATGTCAATACGGCTCAGCTAGAGTCTGTATTTATGAACCGATCTTCACGAAACTTGTTGGGTACCTTTGTTATCACCTTGGGATGAGAACGAGTGTTTCTGGGTGTGGTCCAAAATTCAGGATGGCTGCCAGTGGCCATTTTGTACCGAAATTAGATCCAATCAGTTTTTTGTACACACCTTCTGTACGGCTCAGGCTAGAGGCTGTATTTATGAACCGATCTTTACAATACTTTACATGTACCTTTGTTATCAGGTCATTACCTAGATGTTTGTCATTGCTGTGTCATATACTATACATGTACATGTCTTAAACAAGTTGAGCTACAGTGTCATTGACACTTTCATTTGTCTCAAAAACATAGGTTATGACCCCTCTTGGAATGAGCTCATTGAGCTCGTTCCAATGAAGGGTCATAACCTATGTTTTTGAGACAAAAAATGAAGAAAAAAATCAGTTATTCAAGAATTTTGTTTGCAAGTGTCGTCTACTTTTCATGTTAGGTAAAGGGTTAAACTTCACTTCATACTTGTGTTGTGGTCATGATATAGATGTAGATGCTAAAAGTGACCTTAAACGCAAAGAAATTAATAAAAGTTTCCCAATGACTACACATGGAAACTGAATGTTTCCAATAGACAGAATCTGACCTTTTTTTCCATCGACTTGTCCCTATCTTCACAACTGTCAGGGCTGTTTACTTCAAACCAGTATACAACTGTCAATTTCATTTTTAGCTCAACTTTGGCGAAGCCAAATTTGAGCTTATGCCATGGCCAGTCGTCCGTCTGTCCATCTGTACAACTGTCAGTTTCATTTTTAGCTCAACTTTGGGGAAGCTAAATTTGAGCTTATGCCATGGCCAGTCATCCGTCTGTCCGTCAACAGTTCAATACGGCTCGGGCTAGAGGCCGTATTTATGAACCGATCTTTACGAAACTTCTTGGGTACCTTTGTTATGACCATGGGACGAGAACGAGTGTTTTGGGGTCCGATCCGTAATTCAAGTTGGCCACTGGCAGCCATTTTGTACAGACTTAGGTGCAATCAGATTTTTGCACAGAACTTCCATATGAAAGCGCTGATTTGAATAATTTTTTGTATGAATGTTTAGTACCACGGGATACATCACATATAATATGGGTTTTTTTCTCGTACGTAAATTATGTAAATTAGACTAACTTTGAGGTATTTAGAGTTACTTTCAGCACTGTAAGTGCAAATGCCACTACGGCTCGGGCTAGAGGCCGCATTTATAAACCGATCTTTACGAAACTTCTTGGGTACCTTTGGTACCGTGGGACAAGAACGAGTGTTTTTGGGTGCGGTCCGAAATTCAAGATGGCTGATGGCAGCCATTTTGTACAAAATTAGGTGCAATCAGATTTTTGCACAGAACTTCCATATGAAAGCGCTGATTTGAAAAATTTATTGTGTGAATGTTTAGTACCATGGGATACATCACATATAATACGGGTTTTTTTCTCGTGCAGAAATTATGCAAATTAGATGAACTTTGATTTTTTCAGTGCTACTTACACACAGTAAGTACACATGTCAATACGGCTCGGTCTAGAGGCTGTATTTATCAACCGATCTTCACAAAACTTCTTGGGTACCTCTGTTATCACCTTGGGACGAGAACGAGTGTTTTTGAGTGCGGTCCAAAATTTAAGATGGCTGCCAGTGGCCATTTTCTACCGAAATTAGGTCTAATCAGTTTTTTGTACACAACTTCTATACGGCTCAGGCAAGAGGCCATATTTATGAACCAATCTTTACGAAACTTCTTGGGTACCTTTGTTATCACCGTGGGATGAGAACGCGTGTTTTGGGGTGTGGTCCGAAATTCAAGATGGCCACCAGCAGCCATTTTGTACCAAAATTAGTGCAATCAGTCTTTTGTACAGAACTTCTGTATGAAAGTTCAGATTTGAATAAATTTTTGTATGAATGTTTAGTAAAATGGAATACATCACATACAGAACGGGTTTTTTTCTCGTGCAGAAATTGTGCAAATTAGATGAATTTTGATTTATTTAGTGCTACTTATACACTGTAAGTGCACATGTCAATACGGCTCGGGCTAAAGGCTGTATTTATGAACCGATCTTCACGAAACTTCTTGGGTACCTTTGTTATCACCTTGGGACGAGAACAAGTGTTTCTGCGTGCGGTCCAAAATTCAAGATGGCTGCCAGTGTCCATT
Organism: Pictodentalium vernedei; assembly: GCA_031216915.1. Lineage (NCBI taxonomy): Eukaryota > Metazoa > Mollusca > Scaphopoda > Dentaliida > Dentaliidae > Pictodentalium > Pictodentalium vernedei. Next base: position 233,313,736 of record CM062288.1, on the reverse strand, counting down.
TTGTACCAAAATTAGGTCCAATCAGTTTTTTGTCACAACTTCTATACAGCTCGTATTTATGAACTGATCTTCACGAAACTTCTTGGGTACCTTTGTTTTCAGCTTGGGACAGGAATGAGTGTGTTTTGGGGTGCCTTTGTTATCACTGTGCTATGAGAACAAATATTTTGGGGTTCAGTCAGACCCACTCTGGGACTGAACGATTTCTTTTCTAGTTTAGCAGATTTCGTATCTAGTTTAGCATCTGACTGTCATCCACCTTTACAATACTTTACCTATACATTTGTTACAGGCTACGGTCAGTTTTTATGTACAGACCGTCACAATACTTTATATGTACCTTTGTTATCAAGTCATTACCTAGATGTTTGTCATTGCTGTGTCACATACTATACATGTACATGTCTTGACAAGTTGAGCTACACTGTCATTGACACTTTCATTGTCGATACCATTGTAAGTGTACATACAGTACAACATAAGAGAGTGTTTTTTAGGGATATAACTGTAAATCTAGTCATGCAAATACTAAGTTATATAACTCTTCACCTGATGCAACTAAGATTTAAATGGTGATTTCTGTGAATAGTGCTTATTAATTTATTTATTTATTGGGGTTTAATGACACTTTCAACAGCCAGGGTCACCTCATGTCGGACAGTTTTTGGGTGGAGGAAGCCAGAGTACCTTGAGAGAACCACCGAGCAATGTCAGACTCCTCATCATACTAAGTCCACACCAGCAGGGTTAGCATTGGTTGAAGACCATGCACCATCGACATGCAGTATGCTTTAGTACACAAAGCCACCTTGTCCCCACGTGGGCAATCGACTTCAAGTGTCTTGCCCAAGGACACAAGGCAGTTACCCCTGTGGGGATCGACCAATGGACCTTTCAGTTTAAAGTCAATGCCATAACCACTGAGCCACCTCGTTCCCGTGGATAGTGCTTACATGCCTAAAACATGTAGCACTAGGCAGATACAACCATAAGGTTAACCCTTAAGTCCTCAGATTAAATTTATGTAAATAATTACTGTATATACATGTACACAGCTACAGATAACTTAACTGTGTTTCTACATTATTGTTGGACTCCTGTACAGGCAGTCAACAATGATGTTAAAACACTGTAAAGATGTATTCATCCTACCCCTAGAGTTCTCTGGAAGTATACACCTGGAAAAACTCTTTCAGAGCAATATAAAAAGTGCAGTTTGTGGCTGTATAAGGACTTAACTCTTTACCTAACACCATAGGCAGATGACACTTGCGAACGGAATTCTAGAATAACTCATTTTTTTCATTTTTTGTGTCAAAAACCTAGCTTATGACCCCTCTTTGGAACAAGCTTGGTGAGCATGTTACAATGAGGGTCATAAGTTATGTTTTTTAGACAAAAAAATGAAAAAATAATTAAATTTGAATAGCATTTTTTGTAAATAATGCTGGGCAGTTTTTGGCGTTACGTTAGGTAAAGGGTTAAAGTGGGTTGAAGGTACATTCTAGTTAGCCCAGATAAGGGGTTTTAGTGCTTTTCAGTAGAGTTCTGATATGGCATCAGTCATTGCCTTGGTTGAACATCCTGGTTATTGGCAAGTGGAATTTGTTACAAATGTGTCTATATGTTTGGTTACTTTTCTGTCGATTGCTTGTTTTATTCTATACCTTAAACAAACAGGTTTTATATGTTACTTTTACTTTGTCATTGAGTAAGAACTGCTACCATTGGCATTTATATTGATAAAATTGATTATTTGAGCACTAGAATGTAATTCTTGTTTGATGAACTAAAATTCTTCTGTGCCAGACCAAATACTGTCATCTTTTCATGTGCCTTGAAACAGATAATTGCTTTGCTAAAATGTTTTGTGTATGATCGGTACATCCTATATTTGTCTGAAATGGCGCCTTCAAGAGATATAATTCTTGTCTTTTTTTTTCATGAAAGTGGAACAGGAGAACTATTTGACATTTCAGTGCTAGGATATGTTGAGTTGTGTGTCAATCTAAAATGAAATCTTTCATCAATGCCTTCAAGGGGTTGTGGGGGGGGGGGGGGGGGGGGTGGTGGCTCAAGAACTTCCATTGCTAAGATAGCAGTGTTTGTGAATGTTAATTTTTAGTCACAATCAGCCTCCTCCTCTTCCCCATTTTGAAGAGAGGGTACCCCTCCCCACACTTGACTTTTTTAACAGTGAATGTTTAAAAGTTCTGTCATGACTGTAATTGCAGTTGACAAATATATTTTCAGTATGGATGGACCATTATGAAAGTAAAAAAAAAAACTGACAAGATTTCTTGTTTTGTTTTAAATGCTGCAATTGGAATATGTCAGAATCTTCTTTTCCAGGATTTTAGGTTTTCCTTTACCCTTTACCCAACATAACATCCAAAACCGGCCAGCACTATTCACAAAAATCACCATTCAATTTTCATTATTTTTTTCTCAAAAATATAGCTTATGACCCCTCATTGGAACGAGCTCATTGAGATCGTTCCAATGAAGGTCATAAGCTATGTTTTTTATGCAAAAAAAAAAAATGAAAAGAATTAGTTATTCAAGAATTTTATTTGCAAGTGTTGTCTGACTTTTGTGTTAGGTAAAGGGTTAACACTTGGTGCTTAATGATGTTCCCAAAATAAGCCCATATCTCCAAATTGTGAGTGGTGTGTGGACAAAATACAAAATCAATAGAATTCATGATATAAATGACATCTGGGATGCATAATGTGTTGTTGTCAAATGCAAATAGGATCCCGGATGTAGTTTCAGGAATTTGATGTTCAGGAAAGAAAGACAACAATTATCTATTTGGAAACCAGTGATGTTTGATCATGTGCAACTTCATATTGAAGTGGACCCCAAAAAATGTGAATTCGGCCCAAATGATTTCAAATCCACCGAAAATAAGTTTTTGACCGACACAGGGAATTTTAAGACCCTTGGTGTAATTCTTTCAGTGTCCTGAAAATTTGCAGAATTTGGTACCTGCCAGGGTGACCATTGGCCAATGACACCAAATTCTGCCCATCTCACTGTCCCCAGATTCAGCCACTCTAAAGAGCTGCTATCAACCAACACAGAATTATGTTCATCTGTGCTCTGTTGAACTCTTCAGTTAAAACTCACAAACTTTTTCCCCCAACTAACTGAAGAGTTTCATTTTTTGCCGCAAAGCAATACCTTAATAACTGTTCATTGGAACAAGCTCTTTTTAAACAGAGTTTCCAAGAATCAGTTTCAAAGGCTTGAATTATCAGTTTGTTGTTTGTTTTATTGGGATTTAATGACACTTTCAGCAGCCAGGATCATATTCTGTTGCACAGTTTTAGGGCTGAATGAAGCCGGAGTACCCACAGAGAACTTTTGAGCAGCAGCAAGTAACTGTCAGACTCTCCAACATACTTACCCGACACAGGCAGAGTTAGCAGTGGCTGAAGGCAAATGCATCATCAACATGTTGTATGCCTTAGTACAGGGCTCCTCCATGCCCCCATGTGGGCATTCATGATTGAGCGTCTTGCCGAAGGACACAGCGCAGATGATATTGGTCAGGATCAAACTGTCAACCTTTCATGTTGTCCAATGCACTAATGAAGGACCACAGAGCAGTGGCAAGCAACTGTCAGACTCCCAAACATACTAACTCTGCACAAGCAGGGTTAGCAACAGTTGAAGGCAAGTGCACCATCAATGTGCAGTATACCTTATTACACAGCCCTCCTATGCCCCCTACATGGACATTTGTAATTGTTTTGCTCAGGCATGTCAAAGTACTGCCGGGTACCAACATAATCAGTACTGGAATGTGACAGAGTCTGTCTTGACAAAACTGGTACCGGGACAACTCAAGAATTGGGAGACATGTCGCAATCAGATGAGAGAAAATTGCATTTAAACCGCCCCAGTCCCTAAGATTGCAAGACAGACATGGCATCAGCCAATTATTTGGGGGCGAGATCAAAGTAATCATAAAGCATGAAGATCGTGCTTTATGATTACTTTGATGTCACCACAAAATAATTTCTTTGAAGTAGCCGATGATGCCGCTTTCATTGTTGTTGATACCACATTTGAAAAGTCAAAATGGTCGGCCTTATTGGGGTCGTGTTGCTGACAGCACATGCACCTGTGGACTATTTTGCTATATTAATTCCCAAATAAGTTAAAAGTATGGCGTACAAGTGTGCCATGCATGATTATCAGCCTGTTTACCCTTGTTTCAGTTGGGAATTTCCCAATTAAATAATTTTGTCCCGGTACCAGCAGGACAAAAGCTTCAGTACCGGTACCGGTTATAGCAAGAAGGTACTGGTGGTACCGGTTCCAGTTCAGATACAGGTTGACATACCTGATTTTGCCTGAGGACAAAGCTTAGTTACCACTGGTCAGGATTGAACAATTGATCTTTTTGGTTTAAAGTTCATTGCGCTAACCACTGAGCCACCACGCTCCCTGGCATTATCAGCAAAGAAAAATAAAATAAATTTTCCCCTTACCTCACAACTGAACTCTCTGTTAGTACTGCAACTGATGTGACACTAGAAATCACATTTACAAAAAGATGCAAGTGTTTCATTGCTTTTCTGACACGGCTATCATGTGATAGAATGTTTAAGGGATACTGTTGATGCTCTGATAAAGAAATCTGTATCTGGAAAGTAGTTTGTGAGCAGTAAATTACAATTAACTTGCAACTGATGGAGTGTTTGATTAATTTTGTTAGCCAGAAATTCCCCTTGAAATTTGAGTGAGAGGTGTGTTTTGTTTCCTTATTAGTGTTACTTATGACACAGAGCACGTACACTCATTGTTGTAAAAATCACCTGTTAAGTAGGAGAGAGAATGTGGATGCTTGATCCAGACTAGGCATGACCAGAGACCAGCTGACAAGGTGTCTTTGGCCAAGAAGTTTCCTTAGATCTGCAAAATTTGCTCAACCCTCAATAAATGATACTCTCGATACCCCTGCAAAAATTCTGACTACCTCGAAATTAGGTGAATTTCAAGCAAAATTTAGAAAAATGACTACCTCAGATACATTTCATTGGAGGTATTAAATGTAGTGCTGAAACGAATACCAAATTTTTGTATTCGAATATTCGCGGACTATATTCAATTTGTATTTGAATATTCGATGAAATAACATCCCAACCTATTATGACCATTATATATGAAAGATAAAAAACAACGATAGCAGTACTGATCACACTGCAGACCTTGCCGTTTAAAAAATGCTAGTGCTTGGTATGCCGCACACCTGAAACAAAATTTGCGTGTGCGATTTATTCCCACATGCGCGCATTCAAAGTGAGGGCCGATTTATATATATATCAGTTAAAAATTCTTCAATGGGTTTCTAATTAGGCATATTTAAATGTAAAGAGCCTCTTACCTTGAGTGGCTTGAGTTTGATGTGATTCTGTGATGATGATGTACTCCTAATTTTCTATGAACTGCTGAGATAAATGTGACAAACAGTTCGATGTTTATCTATTCCACGCAATGGGGATTTCTGGCAGGAGTATGTTTCAAGTCATGAGTAGAGTTTGGTAAGAAATAATTATATGCACCATTGACCAACAACCAACCATTCATTGACAGCCACCAGTGAAAAACAAGTTTTAATGTTAGATTTTAAAATAAGTGGGTTTTTTTATGACATATGTTCAAAGTTTTAAGCAGTTTAATTTATTTATTGGTGTTTAAGGTCACATACTTATGCACAATGGCTAATCATGACCGTGATAGTTTTATGGGTGGAGGAAGCCGGAGTACCTGGAGAGAATCACCGAACAACGATGAGCAGCTGCCAGCTCCCCAACATCATAACTCCACACTGCAGCACAGGCAGGGTTAGATTAGTTGAAGACATGCACACCATCGACGTGAAGTACGCTTTAGTACACGGCGTCATCGTGCCCCCATGTGGACAATCAAGGTTAAATGCCTTGCCCAAGGACACAACGCGGGAGTCCAAATCGATCGCTCAGACGGTCACCCATCCAAGGACTAACCAGGCTCGATGTTGCTTAACTTCGGTGATCTGACGAGAACAGGTTACCAAAGCAGTTTAATAAAACCAGAACATGGTTTATTGGTTTTCATACAAAACATTTTGGTGAAATGCCATTAATAGTCAATTTTTTCTGGAAGCAACATTACTAACACTGAGGGATTTTTTTCAGCATTATAATCTGCAACTAAAAGCACTTCATCAAAGAGAAATTCACACCAGACAGACACGTGTTCAATGCTACCCACGAAAAAAAAAACCTACACTGGACTGTCGACACTTGGATACAAAGTTAGTTATGCAAGTCTGATTTGTGTGAGATTGTGATTCAATGCATTGATTGAAAATTAAACAGCATGTATCAGGGACACATGCATTGTATCTTTGAGCTGAAAGGGAATTATTCCCAATTACCTGATAGTTTGTTGTCGATTTCTGTCTTTGAGGGTGATCGCAGAGAAAAGTTTGAATGATCGTTTGATGTTGACCGTGATTTTGGACAAACATGGAAGAACGAATATTCGAATTCTGATTTTGGATTCGAATTCCCATTATTCTAATTCGAATATTCGAATATTCATTTCAGCATTAATTAAATGATGTTATTAAATGATTCATAGTAACTAAAACTAAAACCAACAGATAAAAAAAATGTGGAGTAATCAGTCAAACCCTGATAAACAGAACGACACACGTGTGTGAATGTGTTAATCGATATGACATGAGTGCCAGCGTGGAAGGATGAAACGAGAGGCCACAGGTCTCAAGTTTTATCTTTCCGCAATGGCACAAGTGCCATGTCGATTAACCCATTCACATGCATGTGTCCTTCTGTGTATATTACATGCCTTCACGTCTATAAAAGCAGTTATTAGAAGGACACTCAGCAATTCATTTGACAACTCATCCCCTGAGTTCCGATGTGTTCTGTGTGCCAGTAGACACATAGAACGCATTGGAACTCAGTGGACGAACTATCAACAAAGAGAACACATTTTATCATCAACCAAATTTGCGAGGGGGACCTATGTTACTATTTTTAGCTATCGCTAGCAATTCAAATTGTAATTGCTGTGCAGGATTTGTAGAAAATTCCAGTGAATTTATGCTTCTATTTAAAAATAGTTTGTCAACGATTTCCGTTCAGCACATGTTTGCGGAACAGATTTTCATTTTCCCCTTGGTTTAGTGTTACTGTAGATGGGTTTTCATTGAACAGGCATGTAATAAATGTTTTTCCTTACAGTGAAAGAGGGTTCAACCAGCAAAAGACAATGTGACTTTGTGTTTGAACATTCTTTCCGAGCTATTATTTTTGTCAAACTAAGAACACTTATTGAGGAGATTTTTCTAGAAAGAAACACTTTGGGGTCAAAACTTCCCTTTTATTTCACTTCTGAGGAGTGAAGTGGGTCATAAAACATCTATCTTGTTAACATTATGGGAGCCCACTCTATAATCTTTCAAGTGTACTTGCTCCAGAAAATACTGAATCACGTACAAGGAGGTAAATAAACCTTGAATTCTACACCATGAAGGGTGGTGGGTGATCTGTACTTGACAAAAATTATATACCTACTGGAATCTTTTGCAGAATTTACTTTTTCGAAATAATGCATGTAGACTTGTTTTTTCTCACAGCTTTTGTGACTGACTTCTCTGTTTTCATTTGACTTATCTCTAAAGTCGGCAGAGGGAGAAGTAACTTCCCTCAATTTGTCAACTAGGTTGATAACAGGACCCCTCAGAAGATTCCATATACAATAGGCACAGGCTAATTATGAGGACAATGTACCAGTGAATCAATCCAGGCCTGTGTGAATGTCATAAAAAAATATTTATTGTGGTATCAATCTCGCTTTTCCCTGATAATTCTGAGCTTGCTTTTATTAATTAGTGTAACATCTAAATAAGATGGAGATCTGTATCAAATCCTCATCCCCACATGAACCCCGGGAAGTTAGGCAGTGCTTGTTTACTGTGGTCAACAGGCACTGTTTTACTGGTAAAATAGGACCCAGGCACTAATGCTTGGGGCACAAGTCCTCTAAAATAGGCAACATGGGGCATAAATGATTGACTGACTTTGACTTTATCTCCATGTTGTGGTCACGATTAGCTATTGTGCAGAAGTATGTGACCTTAAACACCAATAAATAAATAAATCAAATCCTCAAGTTAGTATGTACACTGACATCTCAATTTCATTTTACTCATTGACAACAGGATGTCATTTTATATCTGTTGTTTCCACTGAAATATGCATTTGTGCCAAAGTTGGATTTTTTCTAAATATGGAGTTGCCTCCCTTTGATCATTTTTTTTTTAATTAATTTTATGTCTTGACTCATCATAATGTGAATTTATGACTTTTTAACTGCCAAAAAATCCTAAAACGTGCTTATGTTTCATCTCAGCATTCTATCTGGTACACTAAATTTTAGCTAGGTGCATGTGCCTTGTATTTGTAAACATTGTTTAAAATTGCACATTTCACTTTCTATTCTGGTTTATGTGTTGGATTGGTTGAGTTGGAGTCATCTCCCTTCCATCAAATTTACCAAATCCAGTATTTCTTTTTTTCTGTTGATGCTAAAGGGTTAGTTCTTCTGCACTGCAAGGGTATATGCAATATGTATTTGTGCTGATGGAGTTTGTCATATGAAGTTTGTCATTCAGTATTCAAAAATGGTGTACAAGTTTTTTCACCATAATGATTAACTTCTTGCATGCTGCTATGATATTCCTGCCCCAGAGAGGATTTCTTCTGCCACTGAAATAAGTATAATTTGGGCACAATTAATCAAATATATCCTCCTGTAAACTAAAGGGTTTTTTTAACAATGATTTCATGAGTTAAATTCAGATGAATTTTTCATTAAATGGAGTCATGGCTGCTTCACAGGAGCCATGACTAGATTAGCTAAAAAATATCTTGAAAATACACAGCACCGGGTGAACCGGTAAAGTTCAAAATTATTTTATAAAGGTGATTTGTAACGCGTGTATTTTTTTTTTAAAAGATACCCTGCTACCAACAATGGAAGCCATTGTTTAGCAAGAGTTTGTTCAAAATAATTGCCTTGTTACAATTTACTGGACAGTGCCTGTTGGAACTCTCCAATAAATTGCAACAAAACAATTTTACCTGAACCATTTCTTTTGCACTACTGAGAAAAAAACAAGCTAATGCATACAGTTTGAAGCCACTAAAGTGGCTCCCTGCACTTTTCAGTAGGGCCATGATAGTGGCTTCCAGTATTCAACCAGTTAAGAGTTAAACTTCAGTATACTGTATCTGCAACACTGAATATGTATGTGATCTGATGGGCATTGATAGAACCCAAAGCAAAATGAACCGCACGTTACTACTGTGCTACATATAAAAGGGTTTTTTGTATCCCCTCAACCTACACAAATTTTAATGGTGTTTGGGCTGGTTGTAATTTTTTTGTAATTTTAAGACTAGACTAGAATGGAGTATATTTCTGTAAAGGAAAAGAGCATTAACTTGTTGAGTGCCAGAAGCCACTATCATGGCTCTTTTGTAAAGTGCTGAATGCCACTATAGTGTATACATTGTACGCATTAGCTTGTTAGCTCAGCAGTAAAAAAAAAAAATGTTCATATAAAATTGTTTTGTTACCATTTATTGGAGAGTGCCAACTGCTCCATTTGTAAATTACGTTGTGGGTGGATGTGGTGATTCGTTAAGTACAAGGTTAACTCTTAACCCAATGAGTTTTTCAAGGTATTTTTCATCTAATCTAGTCATGGCTGCTTTGAAGCAGCCATGACTAAGATTTGATGAAAAATTCCTCTAAATTTAACTCAAGAAGTCATTGGTGGAAAAATTCATTTTCTTTACAGAGAGAAAATTGGATTAAATATCCTCAAATTGTACTTATTTCGGTAACATGCAAAATCCTTTCCTGGACAGGAATATATGCCAGCAGCATGCGAGCAGTTAATCCTATAGCGTTATAGTGCTGTTGGATTAAAATACTACTGAATCTCCCTTCAGATGCTGAATGGATATGTCCATTTCATCGTGGATAGTATTGTATGAGAAGGGTGACAATATTGAAGGGGTTAACATTTACTGCTAAGGAAATCGACTAGTAATGCTGACAACCAGTTGACATGAAACTAAATGCCAAATGTGATTTTTGCTCATCATGGTTGACTGGACGAACGGTTGTTCTGAGAGCCCTGCTGAAGATGTGAAATCAAATTACATTGTGAAGGAAGAAAAATATCGTAAAGTTACTAATATCTTATTTTAATTGCTAATAATAAGTTAAGAAGAATTTTATCGGGTTTTTTTTTGTATTTTCAGTGATGGTGGTTTCCTGTCTCACAATCTCTCCAAGGATAATTATCCTGCCCCTGCCCCTACAAAAGTTGTGCATTACCCAGCTAACAACAATAATCAAACAGATCAAGTTAACAGCAACGTTCCAAACTCTGTACACGATTTACCATCGTATCTGGTGAGTACACGTTTTTTGGTTTTCTTTCATGTTTTATTTTTAGTGTCATCCTGGTGCTTCAACAGCAGTTCCTTGGAGATCCATAAAATAAAGTATGTTTATTATACACCCATTTAAAATTAAGGTTTGTTCACGACATTCTAGGATGTGTGATAAAACTAAACTTTTATTGCACACGTGTGGGATACAGATTTTTGCACTTTTTAGCTCACCTGACTTTCAGTCAGGAGAGCTATAGTGATCACTCACCGTCCGTCGTCCGTCGTCCGTGAACATGGTGTTTGCGTCTTCTCCTCCCAAACCGCTGAACCAATTTAATTGATATTTGAGATAATAGTTTGTTATGACATCGCAATTTGATTTTGTTCAAATCAAGTTGCCCCGCCCGTGGTTAGGGCCACACCCAAAAAGTGTGCTGAAATCTTTAAAAATCTTCTTCTCATGAACCAGCAGTAGCAGAGACTTGATATTTGGTGTGCAGCTTCCTTTTGAGGTGTAGACTCAGATTTGTTCAAGAGAAGTTTGTGGGGCTATACTTGGCGTCGTTATGGGAGGGGCAAAATTTTTGGCCCCGCCCAAAATTTCTATTTTCCAAACCGAGAGGCTGATTTGAACCAAATTTTATGTGAGGGCTTATTGGGTCATAAGTACCTAATTTATGCTGATTTTTTTTTTCCCGTAGCCCCATGGGAACCGCAGGAGCTAAAAATAGAAAAAAATTAAAACGCCCATATCTCCAAAACTGCACGGCACCGAGAATTTTTATTTGGTGTGAAGCTTCCTTAGGACCAACTGAAAGAATTGGTAAAAAAAAAAAAAATTGCCATCGGTTTTATCATAGGGTACAGTTTCGGGACATTGAAAAAGTGCTGAGTCAGCACTTTTTAACACTGTAGGCAATGGGAAAAACATTAAAAAATCTTCTCCAGATCCAGCAGGCAGAATCTTTTCATATTTGGTATGCAACATTGGAGGGTGGATCTGATTCAAGTTTGTTCAAATCGGCCCCCTGGGTTCATATTTAGGCTCAGTATAGGAGCCCGATTTCGAACTTAGTGCATTTCAGGCAAATTTCTTAAAAAATCTTCTTCTCCAGATCCAGCAGGCAGAATCTTTTGATATTTGGTATGCAACATTGTGGGGTGGATCTGATTCAGGTTTGTTCAAATCGGCCCCCTGGGTTTATATTTGGGCTCAGTATAGGAGCCCAAATTTGAACTTACTGCATTTCAGGCAAATTTCTTTGAAAATCTTCTTCTCCAGATCCAGCAGGCAGAATCTTTTGATATTTGGTATGCAACATTGTGGGGTGGATCTGATTCAAGTTTGTTCAAATCAGCCCCTTGGGTTTATATTTGGGCTCAGTATAGGAGCCCAAATTTGAACTTGGAGCATTTCAGGCAAATTTCTTTGAAAATCTTCTCAAGATCCAGCAGGCAGAATCTTTTGATATTGGGTATGCAACATTGTGGGGTGGATCTGATTCAAGTTTGTTCAAATCGGCCCCTTGGGTTTATATTTGGGCTCAGTATAGGAGCCCAAATTTGAACTTAGTGCATTTCAGGCAAATTTCTTAAAAAATCTTCTCCAGATCCAGCAGACAGAATCTTTTGATATTTGGTATGCAACATTGTGGGGTGGATCTGATTCTATTTTGTTCAAATCGGCTCCCTAGATCCATATTTGGGCTCACTATAGAAGCTCGAATTTGAACTTAGTGCATTTCAGGCAAATTTCTTCAAAAATCTTCTTCTCCAGATCCTGCAGGCAGAATCTTTTGATATTTGGTATGCAACATTGTGGGGTGGATCTGATTCCAGTTTGTTCAAATCGGCCACCTGGATTCATATTTGGGCTCACTATAGAAGCCCAAATTCGAACTTAGTGCATTTCAGGAAAATTTCTTTGAAAATCTTCTTCTCAAGATCCAGCAGGCAGAATCTTGTGATATTTGGTATGCAGCATCCTTAGGGGGGTGAGATTCAAGTTTGTTCAAGCCATGTCCCTAGGTCCATATTTGGGCTCAATGTGGGCGCTTGAATTGTAACTTTGTTCGAAATGAGAAATTTTCTTAAAAAATCTTCTTCTTCAGATCCAGCAGTCGGAATGGTTTGATATGTGGTGAGTAGCATCCTTGGGGGGAGGGGGGATTCAAGTGTGTTAAAGCCAAGTCCATGGGTCCATATTTGGGCTCCCTGTGGGAGCCCAAATTATAACTTAGTCAATATGAGGAATTTTTCTTTAAAAATCTTCTTCTTCAGATTCAGCAGTTGGAATGTTTTGATATTTGGCATGGAGCAACCTTAGGGGGCTGAGATTCAAGTTTGTTCAAGCCAAGTCCCTTGGTTCATATTTGGGCTCACTATGGGAGCCTGAATGACAACTTAGTTCAAAATGAGGAATTTTATTTAAAAATCTTCAGATCCAGCAGATGAATGCTTTTGATATTTTTTATGCAGCATCCTTAGGGGGGGTAAGATTCAAGTTTGTTCAAGCCATGTCCCTAGGTCCATATTTGGGCTGATTGTGGAAGCTCGAATTGTAACCTGGTTCAAAATGAGGAATTTTTTTTAAAAATCTTCTTCTTCAGATCCAGCAGTCGCAATGTTTTGATATTTGGTGTGCAGAATCCTTAGGGGTGTGAGATTCAGGTTTGTTAAAGCCAAGTCCCTGGGTTCATATATGGTCTTCCTGTGGGAGCCCGAATTATGACTTAGTTCAGTATGAGGAATAGTCTTTAAAAATCTTTTTTTAGATCCACTGGTCAGAATATTTGGATATTTGGTTTCAGCTTTCTTAGGAGGAGCAGATGCAACTTGTGGAAATCAATTCACTGGGTTGATATTTAGGCTACCATGTCAGGTGAGCGCCCTCAGGCCCCCTGGGGCCTCTTGTTTAATGTAAGAATGGAACCAGTCATATTTCTGGGGATACAGTAAATGAGCCCGTTTCAATGCAATGGGTCATTTATTTTGATGTTGTGAAGTTGAGGTTCGCGGTCTATAGTATCTGAGTTTATATTGTTTCTGATGAAACTCATGTCCTATACACTGACCAACCATCAAAAGAAACTTTCTAATTTATTTTCTTAACCTGAACAATACTGACTGACTATTGATTAAATAATCTGATAGGTTATAGTATGGCATGGAAATGACTGACGTACAGATCAAACTAAAGAACAATGTAGACAGAATATGACAGCGTCTATGCGTGACGTCATTTCGAATGAATGACGTTGCGCGAGCAAGTTTCTAGGTCGCCAAATCAAAATACAAAACAAATTGCCTGTCGATATTCACTTGAATTCGTATGGATTCAGTACCCCTGTTAAAGGCTATAACATGAACTTTAATAAATGTTGAGCAGGCATAGTGAACAATACTATCATTTCTCTTGGATAATAAGGATATAAATTTAATTTACGTGGGATGAATTGACAATGACTACTGTAATCTTGACTTAAATCTTAACCTGTCTGTCAATCAGTTGAGTAACAACAGTCGCATGGAATTTGGAAGTCAGATAAACATGTGAGTTTTTTTTATAATTTCTCATTGCTGGATTTTCCGAATTTACACCTATTGTTTTTTGTGAATGTGTGGAAACTTTTTTGGTGGGGATCACATCAACCGTTCAGAATTTGGATTTTTGTCTTAGTTTATTTCCTTTACATCTCAGAAGGATAGGTTAATTCTCACTTAGTATTACCGTGAAAGGCCTGTTTCAGAAATTTGCGAAGGTGTGTAATAAATACAGAACCAAACAAGCGCTTGAATGGGTTAATGTTTATCGCACTCGTTTGGCTTCGCCTCTCGTGGTATTCTTGCGCCCAACCAAACTCACGCGATAAACATTAATCCATTCAAATGCTTGTGCGGTTCTGTCTATTTATTACAGTGGAGCCCTCTTTATTGGATATTTCTTAACCCTTAAGGGCCTAATTCCAACTTTGATAACTTTTTAATGCAAAGGAACAGGTGCATTCTTTGGGTAAACTCAAAACTTATTTTCTACCTACCTTGTCAGTTGTTTCTAGGCAAGTTTTGGCTGCCTCTGTAGGCAGCCAAGACTTGACTAGAAACAACTGCAAAGCCACTGGAGGTAGACTTTCAAAATATAGCAAAAATGTTTAAAAACCTCCAGGCCTTTAACTTGTAGTATACTAAATTATTTCTGGCTATCAAAATTTATTCATGTGTCTTTGCCTTGATACAATTTATGGAAGAGTGCCAAATGGCACTCTTCCATAAATAGCCACAAGACAAATCCATACAGATGAAATAATATCATTTCAAAGGTAATATGAAGCACATCCACGTAGTATGAAACCTTTAAGTTGTATCTGCACTTCAGACTCTAGTCCAAAAATGGGCTTCCAACACTCTACCAGTTATGGGTTAACTGTTTGAGTGTGGAAAACCCATATTGAGGCTCTATTAAAAAGTGCTAGTACCCCAATTAAAAGGCTTCTTATTCTATGAATGTGCTTTATATTCATATATTTGTTTGTTTGAGTTTAATGATGCTTCAACATCCAGGGTGGGGGCACGGTGATGTTGCGGTAAACGGTTCTCGTCAGATCACTGAAGTTAAGCAAGGTCAAGCCTGGGTGACCGTCTGAGCGTTCAATCCGGATTCCTGCGTTGTGAGTGTCTGTTGAAAGTGTTGTTAACCCTTTACCTAACAAATCGGGTGCATCAGCACACGTAATATGCAAATTCAGCAGTTGAAAAAATATTAATTTTCTGAAAATTACAACAAAACTATGTCATGTGACCTCTCATTGGAACGAGCTTATTGAGCTCGTTCCAAAGAGGGGTCACATGATATGGTTTTGTTGAAATATTTTGAAAAATTTGAAAAAATAATATTTAAAATCACAAATTTTTATATCGTCTGTGTTGAGTAAAGGGTTAAACCCCAATAAACAAACAAACAACTTGTACACACCAATTATCGAATATCATAATCGCTCAGGTTACTATTTCTCTTTCTTTCCTTAAATTCTGATTGATGTGTCTTGTTTAGTCCAACCATAAATATCTGCCTACTTTCTGAATACAGTACAGCCATCCTGGACTGGTCACTTTCCACAGGTGGGCAATATTTCCTCGGATGCAATCATATTAGATTCCAAACACTAACTACAAGAATAATCAAAAATTTGATTAATGAAGCAGCGGGTACAACCCGTGCTTCATTAATTAAAATTTTGCTGATGATTTTTAATTACCTCATAAACGCATGCATGGACATCACTGTCCATGCATGGATTATGACCTGTCCATGGCGGCTGTACTGTATGAAGCAGCAAATCTTATCATGATAATATTGACCTCAGCTGTATCATTGTTGATAGTTCATAGTCTTTGTCATGTATTATTCACCTGTATGGAAGCCAGTGTGCTGCATTTATTCTTTTGTCGTTATCACTATCGATTGCAGAGGTAGTACCCATGTATCTGCTAACCTAGGGAAGATATAGTTGATGCATAAAGCATGTAATTATTTGCACAGTGTTAATTTTCACGCTGCATTGTTACAACAAAAATAGTCACCACTGTGTAAATTTTATGTGTTTTGCTTAACCCTTTACCCTGATGGTATCTTCCATGTCAGTTCATTGGTAGCAATTGGAAAAGTCCATATTCATTATTTAGGTGTAGATCAAGAAATGTTATCAGTGTGCAGCCTTTGGGCTGTGCTTTGAAAATATTGATTGGTCTAAAGGACATTTTGATGGAGCAGCCATCAGACTTGATGAAGTCGCAACATGTCAATTTCATGGACCAAAAAAGTGGCCTTTTGGGTCCAAAGGGTTAAGATATGATTCAGAACTATTGTAATCAATAAAACATTTGGATCTGATCCACGTAGAATATTTTACATCGTGTATTTCAGGAAAGCATAAAATAATCTTTTACTATTTTGCAAATGATTTCTTTGAACACAGGTCTATTTATTAGTGAGTTTCCCAAATTTCATGAAATTTTCAAAGTAAAGAACTGATTTTCATAATATCATTTTGAATCATGATTCAAATCAAATGGATAAACTATGATAAATCCCAAACTCTCTCTCTCTCAGAGTGAGAGAGGAGGAGACTGGGGAGAGGGAGAGAAGAGGAGACTGGGGAGAGGGAGTATCAGTCTATTTCAGTGGCCACAACTGTACTGTAGATGTCATAAATCTAATAGAACAGTACATATTTCAATGTTCGAAAATGTCTGTTTGTCATGCAAAAAATCACCCAAGATTGCTGAAGAATGGATTTCTCTTTTTTTTGGAGGCAACACGCATAGAACGTAATTAAGTGCTTCGTAAAATGTGATTAATAAAATCAGAATTATGTGTTGCCCTCCATTGCACACACACTTACACCCATTTATTATTTTTTGTAATTTGCTAAATGTATTGGGAGAGATGTTGATATAGGCTGTGCCTGTTCATCAAACCCTATTTCTATTTTGAGAAATAAAATTATGTTTAAAAAAAAAAAATGATTCAAATCACTTTTAAATGTCTCGTCAGTCATCTGTGAACATGGCGTTTGCAACTTCTCCTCTAAAACCTCTGGAATGATTTTAGTTAAATTTGAGGTGATTGTTTGTTCTGTCATCCCATTTTGTTTTTGTTCAAATCAACTTGCCCAGCTCCAGGGAGGGAAAAGGCTGCCTAGCTTTAAAATATCGTCTTTTCACGAACCATCAGGTACAATGACTTGATATTTGGTACTGAGATTCCACTTGAGGTATAGAATCAAGTTTGTTCAAACAAAGTTTGTGGAGCAATATTTGCCTTTGTAATAGGAGGGGCAAGATTTTTTGCCCCGCCCAAAATTTCTATTTTAAGAACTGATTAACGGATTTGAACCAAATTTGGTATTTCCTTTTATTGAATTATAAGTACTTGATTCATGCAAAAAAATTCTCTGCATCGTTTTGGGAACCCAGGAGCTAAAAATAGAAATATTTTCAAACTCCCATATTTTCTAAACCGCACAAACCAGAGATTTCTTGTTTGGTATGAAATATCCTTAGGACCAGTACAATGGAATGGTAAAAAAATATTGTCATCAATTGTGTAATAGTGTCCTGTGGAGGGAATTAAAAAAAAAGTGCTGAGTCAGCATATTTGCAAAAATTAAAAAAATCTTCTCTAGAAACACTGCTCAGAATCTGTTAATATTTGCTATTACAGCATCAATAGAGGGGTCAGATACCAAATTGTTTTAAATTTAAGCTTCTCGGATTTATGTTTGGGCTCAATACTAGAGGCTGTTATGAATAATTACATGACATCATTCCTCTGCAGTGTTTATTGGCCATAGATGCTAATTAAATCTTTCTTTAATCAACTTTGTCAGGTGAGTGCCTCAGGCCCCATGAGCCCTCTTGTTTTGAAGAACCTCTCCATGAGCCTGCCAAAAAATGGAGCAGTGCTTGTTTACTGTAATAAACAAGTTCTGTTTTACTGATAAAACAGTAAAACATGGATGTAACACAGAAATTATAGTGTCATAGTGTTATGTAGAAACTCAGACTCGAGACTCATTACTGATTTGTATTACTTTCATTTAGTTTGGAGGGGGTACAGTGACTCCGTGTACATGTACTAAGGTGTACTGCACGTCAATGGTGCACATGTCTTCAACTTCTGTAACCCTGCTTGAAGGATCTTGAACAAAGTTAGAATGTTGAGGAGCTGACAGTTGCTCGTCGATGCTCCATGGTTCTCTCCGGGTACTCGGGCTTCCTTCACCCATAAAACTGTCACGCTCACGATTAGCCATTGTGCATAAGTGTGTGTATGACCGTAAACACCAATAAATAAATACATTTAGTTTGGAAATGCTTTATTCTCATATTCAATAGACATTGAAATTTGGTTTTCATGTCATTATTTGGAACAAATTTTTGAATGAGTGTGTTTTGATACTTTCATTATACTTTACATATAGCATGGTTGTAAATAGTTTCTATAGGACTCTGTTCCACCCATGCCTACCTGGGCTTGAGTGGGGCAGAATCCTACAGAGACTTTGTTTTAATCTACTTTAACCCTCCAATGGAGACATATCAAAAATTCAAGAAGTAATTTTTCCCATAATGCAATTAGGAATTTAAAAAAATTAACCTTCCTAGTGGAACCCTTCAGAAGTGAAGCAGTGCTTGTTTACTGTGGTAAACAAGTTCTCTTTTAACCAATGCATGAGGTGGAAGTCCTCTAAAATGGGCAAAATGCGTATAAACGATTGGCTGGACTTGGCTTTATATCCATGTTGGAGTCATTATTGTCATTGTGTTGAAATATGTGACCTTAAACACCAATAAATAAATAACCAATCTAACCTTGTTTGGCAGAGCTCATTGAGCTCTGTCAAACAAGGTTGGATTGGTTAAACTTCTAGCAACATTATGGGACTATTTGAAATTTTGATATTTCAACATTATTTATTTATTTATTTATTTATTTATTTATTTATTTATTTATTTATTTATTTATTATACCCCACGCAATGAAGTTGCTGGGGTATAATGTTTTTGACTGGTCCATCCGTCAGTCCTACTTGTTTTCCGGACTTTTTTTCTACACGCTTCCAGATATTGAGCTGATTTTTGATATGTGAGTCTAACATGGTGGCCTACAGATCAAGTTTGCATTTTTTTCCACTCCACTGATTTTTACCAAAATTACAGCCCTTGGACTCTGAAAAATTCAGCAAAATTACAGTTTTCCGGACTTTTTTTCTACACGCTTTCAGATATTGAGCTGATTTTTGGTATGTGAGTCTAACATGGTGGCCTACAGATCAAGTTTTCATTTTTTGCCGCTCCACTGATTTTTACCGAAATTACGGCCCTTGGACTCTGAAAAATTCATCAAAATTACAGTTATGCAGACTTTTTTCCTACACGCTTCCAGATATTGAGATGATTTTTGGTATGTTAGTCTAACATGGTGGCCTACAGAACAAGTTTGCGTTTTGTTCTGCTCCACTGATTTTTACCAAAATTACGACCCTTGGACTCTGAAAAATGCATTAAAATTACAGTTTTCTGAACTTTTTTTCTACACGCTTCCAGATATTGAGCTGATGTTTGGTATGTTAGTCTGACATGGTGGCCTGCAGATCAAGTTTGCATTTTGTTCCGCTCCACTGATTTTTACCAAAATTACGGCCCTTGAACTTTGAAAAGTTCATCAAAATTACAGTTTTCCGGACTTTTCTTACACACTTCCAGATATTGAGCTGATTTTTTATATGTTAGTCTAACATGGTGGCCTACAGAACAAGTTTGCGTTTTGTTCCGCTCCACTGATTTTTACCAAAATTACGGCCCCATAGACTTTGAAAAGTTCATCAAAATTACAGTTTTCCGGGCTTTTTCTCTGCTTGAATTCTTTTAATACCGTTGAAACTACAGAACACTGTTTTCTGCAGTATTCCTAGAATCTATGTTTATTTTTAAAAAATGATTAGAGCTTGAAATATCAGGGCGCATGGGGTATATGAGCGTGCTCACTGAGGTTCTTTAATTTATTTATTTATTGGGGTTTAATGACATGTTCGACAGCCAGGGTCACCCTGAGCCATATTTTGACATTAGTGTGCACAGGATTAAACTTTTGATATCATGCAGTGATAATATATATACCGCATTGATGATATTATTGGCTTTTCAAAATCCCTTCTTGGGAATCCCAGGAAGTGGAACAGTGCTTGTTTTGCTGCGGTAAACAAGTTATGCTCTGCTGGTAAAACTCCTGGATGTGAAGCAGTGCTTTTTTACTGTGGTAAACAAGTTGTGCTTTCCTGGTAAAATAGGACCTGGAACCAATTCCTGGGGCAGATGTCCTCTAAAGTGAGCAGCATAGGTTTGAACAATAGACTTCATACCTCTATTGTGTTAATGATTTAGCCATAGATCCTGAAGGTGACCTCAAATACCAATAAATTAATAAGTTTCCAAAATCCAGTTATCTTGTCAATGGTATTAAATTTGATACTTGTTGTAAGAGGTTATCATAATACCTAACAGCACTAAAATAATGTATTCTTCATTTTTAATAATTGATTTTTGCAAAGCTCAAAGAGCTGTTGTGAAGAAAATATGGCAGTGATTTAATTAAGATTACTGTTCAAGACAGGATGTGGACAAGGGAGTTAACTTCTGGTATGAATTGTTGTATATTTAGTATTCTGTCCCCCAGAATAGTCAGGTTGTTTTGTTTATAAACAGAATTGTGTTAACTATTTTTATATGTTTTTTTGACATCTGTGCTTTTTAAGGAAGTCACGAAAAGTAACTTGTGGTTTTAGTTCACCCATGCAAGCCAGCTGTAATTTAATGTCTTCACTGCAATCCCAGTAAATCATATTTTATCTGTCTCATTGTGAGAAGCCCCTGTCATGGCTTCACTACAGAATTTTGAAAGCAGTCACCAAAAGGCTGCAGATTGTGTGCATGTGTTTCATACTGATTATACATATCTCTATATGTTAATGTCACAGTGATCTGGGATTTTTCCTGTGGCCACTTATGGGACATTCCTTGGAATAGAATATGCTCATAGGGATAAGAGAGTTCATCGAATTTAACAGTTTCAGCTAATTATCTACCAAAGTACTTTTAAGTTTGTCTTTCTTTAAATTTATATTAAAATGGTCTTAAAAAACATTTTTAAGATGATTTAAAGAAATAAAATGTCTGAGGACACTCATCCCCTGTTAATCAATAAAAGACCGAAAGCTCCTGAAAAATGGCTAGGTAAGATGGATTCTTGATATTATGTTTATGTCCGCTTCCCACTGTTAACCTTTTGAGCACTGGTGGTGTCTTCCATGCCAGTTAAATAGCAGAAATTGGAAGAGTCCATATCCATTATTTGGGGGTAGAGCAATTAATAATATTTTCAACATGCAGCCTTCAGCCTGCACGTTGAAAATATTAATTATTCTACCACACACGTTCACCTAGTAGCCATCCCACTTAATGAAATTATGATGTATTGTGTTGCTGGACCGGAAAAGCGGTCTCATGTTGAAAGAGTTAAGTTTTACCAACTCTCCTGAAAATCTTTTGCAAAATGTAGGAAGAGTTAACAATACAAACATTTCTTGAGGGTAATCAATAACCGCACAAAAACTATTAAATTGGAAACCACAATGAATTCACATTTCCTATTGCTAACTCTTACCAAGGTTTGTGAAAATACATTGGTAAATTGCAAGTGTTGTTGAGCAGACAAACGTTTTGAGACAGAAAATCACTAAAGGCTCAGCTGGAAGACTTTGTAATAAATTTTGAGACTTAAATTTCCAACAATTATGAGCACTTTATCTATTTATTTATATTAATTATTAAGGTTTAATGACACTTTAACAGCCAAGGTCATATTGTGTCGATGACAGTTTTACGGGTGGAGGAAGCCGGAGTACCTCAAGAGAACCACCGAGCAATGATGAGCAACTGCCAGCTCCCCAACAACATCATAACTCCGCACTGCAGCACAGGCAGGGTTAGATTGGTTGAACACATGCGCACCATCGACGTGCAGTACGTCTTAGTACACGGCATCATCGTGTCCCCATGTGGATAATCGGGGTTAAGTGCCTTGCCCAAGGACACAACGCAGGAGTCCAAATTGAATGCTCAGATGGTCACCCATCCATGGACTAACCAGGCTCATTGTTGCTTAACTTCGGTGATCTGACGAGAACCAGTTACCGCAATGTCACCGTATTGCTCACCCCAAGTTTCATGAAAATCTGTCAGAGCCTTCAATTTTAAATTACTGTATACAGCCAAGTGTATACCAGTATCATTTTGATGTTCCTCTAACATTTTGTTGAGGGAATAAAAGGTAATTGTGGCATGACTCACTGGTCTTAATACAGATCTCTGCATGAATCTCCCAACCCCACCCCTTCCCATAAAAAAAGAATTGAATGAATTTAAAAAAATTTCAAAAGAACTGGCAACAAATTGAGTCATTTGATGAAAACCAGTAGATGCTGCATTTTAACCCTTTGGACCCTGATTTACATTCCATGTCAGTTCAGAGACATCAACTGGTAAAGTCTATTTTCATTACTTGGGGAGAAGATCAATCGATATTTTCAATGTGCAGCCTTGGGACTGCACATTGAAAATCTTGATTGGTCTACCCTACAAACTCACAAAGCAATTATCCACTTTATGAACTCAGATTTTTATCACAATCCTGGACTGGAAAAGCAGCATTTCAGGTTCATTGGGTTAAGGTTCATTCATATCCTCTGTGACTGCCGGGACGAAAATGCAGGAGAGTGAATAATCACTCTCCTTGTTTTAATTTTGCAAGAGTGAAAAATTCAGGAGAGTGATTTTAACACCTTACCTAACATGACATCCCAAACTGGCCAGCACTTTACACGAAAATGACCTTACAAATTTTATTTTTTCATGTTTGCTCTAAAAAACATAGCTTATAACCCCTCATTGGTATTATATAAGAAGAATGTTAAGTAATATTAAATTAATTAAGCTATTTCAGCAAAAGTATGTTTTTCTGCAAAACACAGGGAACTGGCGATTGGCCTATTTAATGGGCCAATATCAAACGGGTATTGATTGTATACTTGAGGGGAAAACCTTAATTTACACAAGGTTCAATCTTCCATTGACCCGAACTGCTGATTTTTAATAAGTACCGAGCAAATAAAATGACATTATTGATTGAATGATTGTTTTATTTGCTGATCTTTACAATTGCCTTTGATAGTTTTTGTGAATAATTCCTTAGTAACGCTTCCTGCCTTTTATTATTGACTTCATCACAGGATGTTGCAAATGGTATATATGTTGTTTTATGCCAGCGCCTTTAGTCCATTGAGTTCTTATTTAATATTAAAAGTAATATTTCATTCACAATAAAATGTGTGGAAAATATCTTTACATTTTAACCCTTTGATATCAAAATTTATTATTTTAAATATTATTTTGATAAACAAAACCATATCATGTGACCCCCCCCACTGGAACAAGCTTTCCTCCAATAAGTGGTCACATGATATGGTTTTGTTGAAATATTTTGAAATTTTCTTTTTCAACAGCTAAATTTGCATATTATGCTGCTAAATTTTTTCATTTGACCTGTAAGTATTCAATATGCTCTGAATAGGTCAGTTTCATTCTAAAATAATAAGGTATGTTGGCTTCCTTTTTGACAGTTACATACAATTAACAGGTAAATTCTGTTAACCAGCAAGAGATCGTGTGGGACTCATTGTGTTACCTGATTTGGTGACATGAGCGCTGAATAGGGAAAGTGCTTATTTAAGTATCAGTTTAAATATAAATGTCTAGGACATAAAAGTGTCCAGTAAAGCTACAATCATATTTTAAATGAAACGTTTATGATTTATAAATTCATTTCTCTTACCACAGTGTCTCCTGTTTGCTCGACAGGAAGACTGCTGCCTCATATTTCATTTTATCATATCACCTGGTGGTGTCTGACTCATTTGAAAAAATGAGGCTGTTGCTATCGGTAAATGTGAAGTCTTTTCTCCCTAACATGTCTTGTGTAATTCTTCGTCTAATTGTTTGGTCGTGTATTTCAAACAAAGCAAGATAGTTTTATCTCTGTATGTATTATGCATGTAATCTTAGACTGATAAATAATTGCTTTTCAGTAAGACAGAATATTCCTTTTTTATTTTATGTACATTGAGTTCAAATGCAAACTTATGAGTAATTCCTTGTGCATACATATCAACATGACCCTTGAGTATGTGGGCATGCTCTTTGTTCAAATTTGAATAATCCATTAATTTGTTTTCATCATAAATTTTATTTAAACTTTTTGATGTTGTTCTGGAGCATTTTACAATATTCATACAACTTTCTGTTGCTTCTCCATGGGAACCATGGAAAGTGATGCAGTGCCTGTTAACTGTGGCAAACAAGTGCTGTTTAACTCCTTGCATGCTGCTGGCGGATATTCCTGCCCAGGACAGAAAATTTCTTGCCATTAAAAATAAGTAAAATTTATGGATATTTAATCAGATTTTCTGCCATAAATTGTATAGACTTTTTGACAAATGCTTTCTCAAGTCAAAATTTTTATGAATTTTTAATCAAATCTAGTCATGGCTGCTGTGAAGCAGCCATGACTCGATTTTATGAAACATATTTTAAAATTACTCAGCAGGTGAAGAGTTAATGGTAAAATAGGATCTGGTACAAGACTGATCTAGGGAAATAGTTTTGGACCGTTTTGTCGAGGGAGTGAGGCAAAAAGATTTTTCAAGATTCCCATGTAAATCAGTGAATAAAACTAGGACCATCTACACAAAATTTGCTAAATAAATACATATGTGTTTTAATGGTGTACACGCTGAACTAACGCAGATTGAACTTAGAACATGTAGCATACAAAATAATGAGTTTTTTTATTTAAGTGGTTTGAAAATTTATAGTATTAGTGCTGTTTTTCTCCATCAGTTATTTGAGTGCAGGCCTTGCAAAACTGACTCAACTTTCACAGGACATTTGGTCTGGTAAATATGGAGAAAACTTTTTATTATTAATTGTTTGACGAAATTTTCATACATATGTTAGAAAATGTGTGCAGATGCTAACTTTCCATTTAAAAAACTGATAAATGCATGTCCTGAAGACACATTAGCTTGAATTTTCTTGAAGACCCTTTTGGTTGCCTGACTATCCATCCTGTATTCTTTTAATTTTTGGCTGACTGGCTGAAAAATTATCAGGTGGTCTGATGAATTTTGCAAGGCACGAGTGGGCGCCCAAACTTGATATCCCAGACTCGTTTCACAGGTTCAAAAACTGGATGAGGTCCTGCCAGGGATGGAAGTCCTCATAAGTCAGAGGCATAGGTATAAACAATTAGCTAAATTTGACTTCATTGTAATGTTGCGGTGCTGAAGTCAGCCATAGATACTGAAGTGAATTAACACCAACAAATAAATAAATTGAACAGTTCCATTGAATTTGTTGCATACAATTGATGGATAGTGATGTCAACTCATGGAATAATTGTAGTTACACTGACTACTGAACTCAGACTTTGTTGCATTATAGATTTAAATGCTGAAGGTCTGATTATGCAGCAATTGATAAAAATCTATTTCAGAGCCCAGGTGGATTAAAAAAGGTCTGTTTCACTGGTAAAATAGGACCTGGTAACCAATGCCATGGGTGGAAGTCCTCTAAAATGGGCAACATGGGTATAAACGATTGGCTGGACTTCACTTTATAAACATGTTGCGGTTACCATCAGCCATTGTGCAGAGATATGTGACCTTAACCCTTTACCTAACGTAACGGCCAATACCGGGCAGCACTATTTGCAAAAATCGCCGATTAATTTTCATTTTTTGACTCAAAAACATAGGTTATGACCCCTCTTTGGAACGAGCTCATCAAGCTTGTTCCAATGAGGGGGTCACAACCTGTGTTTTTGAGACAAAAAATGAAAAACATTAGTTTATCAAGACTTTTGTTTGCAAGTGCAGTCTGCTCTTCATGTTAGGTAAAAGGGTTAAACTCCAATAAATAATAGTAATAATAATTTGACTTTGGCAATGAAGTTCTGTGATGTCAAGCCCTTTTTTACTGTGTATTGCATCACATCATGTCATAGGCACAATGAAAGAATTTTATGAGAAAAGCTGCAGTATTCTGGGTTGTTTGTCCCAGCCTTTTCGTATGCCCCATTGAAAAAAACGGTTTTATTATGTAAATGGGTTGTCCATCCCTAAGTCTGGATTGATTTTTGGCCAGAGTGCTTCTCAGCCATATGTTGTCCAATCTTTTTCAAACTTAGTACCTACCTGTACACGAGTTAACCACCATGAGGGCCTGTGCAAGTGTGGTTTTGAGTTTGATTGGATTTTCTTAATCAGAGTTATGGTACAGTCTGACAAAGAAATTACTCAGTCAGTTGACACATTTTTGTCTGGAGCATTTCTCAGCCATTTGTTGTCCGATCTTTTTCAAACTTGGCAAAAAAGTTAACCACCATGAGAACCTTTTTTAGCTCAACTTGACAAAGTCAAGCTGAGCTATTGCCATCACTTCTCGTCCGTCGGCGTATGTACGTACGTACGTACGTACGTACGTACGTACATTAGTATGTTAGTACGTTAGTACGTACATCCACAATTTCCTTTGGCACACCTCACAGGTTGCATTTATGATCAGATTACTTTGAAACTTGGTATGCTTGTTTGGGGTGACCTCTAGATGGGAGCTATCGATTTTCTTCAATTTCCGTCAAAAAATGTTGCCGCTGCCAGCGTTCTTAGAACTTAGTTTAGTCAAACCACAATATTTCCCTTTGGCACACCCTACAGGGCACATTTATGATTTGATTGCTTTGAAACCTGGTATGCCTATTTAGGGTGACCTCTAGATGGGAGCTATCGATTTTCTTCAATTTCTGGCAGAAAATGTTGCCACGGCCAACGTTCGTAGAACTTAGTTTAGTCAGACCTCAATATTTCCCTTTGGCACACCCTACAAGGCACATTTGTAATCAGATTGCTTTGAAACCTGGTATGCTTGTTTGGGGAGACCTCTAGATGGGAGCTATCGATTTACTTCAATTTTTGTCAAAAAATGTTGCCGCGGCAAACGTTCTTAGAACTTAGTTTAGTCAGAAGACTCAATATTTCCCTTTGGCACACCCTACAGGGTACATTTATGATCGGATTGCTTTGAAACCTGGCATGCTTGTTTGGGGTGACCTCTGGATGGGAGCTATCGATTTTCTTCAATTTCCATCAAAAAATGTTGCCGCGGCCAACATTCTTAGAACTTAGTTTAGTCAAACCACAATATTTCCCTTTGGCACACTCTACAGGGCACATTTATGATTTGATTGCTTTGAAACCTGGTATGCTTATTTAGGGTGACCTCTAGATGGGAGCTATCGATTTTCTTCAATTTCTGGCAAAAAATGTTGCCACGGCCAACGTTCGTAGAACTTAGTTTAGTCAGACCTCAATATTTCCCTTTGGCACACCCTACAGGGCCCATTTATGATCAGATGATTGCTTTGAAACCTGGTATGCTTGTTTGGGGAGACCTCTAGATGGGAGCTATCGATTTTCTTCAATTTCTGTCAAAAAATGTTGCCGCGGCCAACGTTCTTAGAACTTAGTTTAGTCAGAAGACTCAATATTTCCCTTTGGCACACCCTACAGGGTACATTTATGATTGGATTGCTTTGAAACCTGGCATGCTTGTTTGGGGTGACCTCTAGATGGGAGGTATCGATTTTCTTCAATTTCCATCAAAAAATGTTGCCGCGGCCAACATTTTTCGAACTCAGTTTAGTCAGACCACAATATTTCCCTTTGGCACACCCTACAGGGCACATTTATGATATGATTGCTTTGAAACCTGATGTGCTTGTTTGGGGAGACCTCTAGATGGGAGTTATCGATTTTCTTCAATTTCCGTCAAAAAATGTTGCTGCGGCCAACGTTCTTAGAACTTAGTTTAGTCAGAAGACTCAATATTTCCCTTTGGCACACCGTACAGGGCACATTTATGATCGGATTGCTTTGAAACCTGGCATGCTTGTTTGGGGTGACCTCTAGATGGGAGCTATCGATTTTCTTCCATTTCCGTCAAAAAATGTTGCCATGGCCAACGTTCTTAGAATTTAGTCTAGTCAGACCACAATATTTCCCTTTTGTACACCCTACAGGGCTTTGAAACCTGGCATGCTTATTTGGGGAGGCCTCTAGATGGGAGCTATCGATTTTCTTCGGTTTCTGTCAAAAAATGTTGCCACTGGCAAAAAAAAATGACATTGGTACCAATGATCTTCAATTTTGCCATTTCCTTTATAACTTACCAAGTTCAAGTTTGTCAAGTTGAGCTACAGTGTCATTGACACTTTCATTTTAAGTTTTATTGGAGTTTCCGAACCAGAGTTATGGTACAGTCTAAGAAATTATACAGTTTGTGGACACATTTGGGGGTGCGGTGGCTCAGTAGGTAGAGGTGCAGGATGCAAGCCGAGAGGTCTTCAGTTCGAACCCCACCTGTGGCAACCGTGTTGTGTCCTTGAGCAAGACACTTCTCCCCCATTGCCCACGTGGGGACACGGAGGCGCTGTGTACTAAGGCGTACTGCACATCAATGGTGCACCTGTCTTCAACCAATGCTAACCCTGCTTATGTGGAGTTAGTATGTTGGGGAGCTAACAGTTGCTCGCTTGGTGGTTCTCTCTGGGTTCTTTGGCTTCCTCCACCCGTAAAACTGTCTTGTCATGATTAGCCATTGTGCAAAATATGTGACCTTGAACACCAATAAATGAATAAATGTGGACACAGTTATGTCTGGAGCATTTCTTAGCCATTTGTTTTCTGATTTTTAGCTCACCGAAGGGAGCTAAACTTATCACTTGCCATCCGTCGTCGTGAACATTTTTCAAACGACTTCTCCTCTGAAACTGCTAGGTCAATTTGTTCGAAACTTGGTATGGATGTTCATTACCATATGTCAATTCACGTTTGTTCAAATAAAATGGACATGCCAACTTGGGGCTCCATAGGGGGTATAACTCCGATAGCACCCTATGTATATTAGAGAAATTACTAAAAAATCTTTTTCTCCAGCACAAGTGGACAGAATCATTTGATATTTGGTATGCAACATTGTGGGGTGGATCTGATTCACGTTTGTTCAAATTGGCCTCCTGGGTTCATATTTGGGCTCAGTATAGGAGCCGAATTTGAACTTAGTGCATTTCAGGCAAATTTCTTCAAAAATCTTCTTCTCAAGATCGAGCAGGCAGAATCTTTTGATATTGGGTATGCAGCATGCTTAGGGGAGTGAGATCCAAGTTTGTTCAGGCCAAGTCCCTGAGTTCATATTTGGGTTCACTGTGGGAGCCTGAATTATAACTTAATTCAAAATGAGGAATTTTCTTTAAATTCATCGTCTTCAAATCCAGCAGTCGGAATGTTTTGATATTTGGTATGCAGCATCCTTAGGGGGGTGAGATTCAGGTTTGTTCAAGCCATGTCCAAATGTCCATATTCGGACTCACTGTGGGGACTCGAATTGTAGCTTAGTTCAAAATGAGGAATTTTCTTAAAAAATCTTCTTCAGATCCAGCAGTCGGAATGTTTTGATATTTGGTGTGCAGCATCCTTAGGGGGTGAGGCTCAAGTTTGTTAAGACCAAGTTACTGGGTTCATATTTGGGCTCCCTGAGGGAGCCCGAATTATAACTTAGTTCAATATGAGGAATTTTTCTTTAAAAATCTTCTTCTTCCGATTCAGCAGTCGGAATGTTTTGATATTTGGAATGCAGCATCCTTAGAGGGGTGAAATTCAAGTTTGTTCAAGCCAAGTCCTTGGGTTTATATTTGGGCTCACTGTGGAAGCCTGATTGATAACTTAGTTCAAAATGAGGAATTTTTTTTAAAAATCTTCTTCTTCAGATCCAGCAGTCAGAATACTTTTGATATTTGGTATGCAGCATCCTCAGGGGGGTAAGATTCAAAAGTTTGTGCAAGACATGTCCCTAGGTCCATATTTGGGCTCACTTGTAGGAGCTCGAATTGTAACTTAGTTCAAAATGAGGAATTTTCTGAAAAAATCTTCTTCAGATCCAGCAGTTAGAATGTTTTGATATTTGGTATGCAGCATCCTTAGGGGAGTGAGATTCAAGTTTGTTAAAGCCAAGTTTCAGAGTTCATATTTGGGCTCCCTGTGGGAGCACGAATTATAACTTAGTTCAATATGAGGAATATTCTTTAAAAATCTTTCTTTTTTTTTATATTCACTGGTCAGGATCTTTGGATATTTAGTATAAGCTTTTCTTAAGAGGGGTAGATGAAACTTGTTGAAATCAATTCCCTGGGTTGATATTTAGTCTACCTTGTCAGGTGAGCACCCTCAGGCCCCCTGGGGCCTCTTGTTTTCAAACTTGGCACAGAAGTTAATCACCATGAGAATCTGTGAAAGTGTGGTTTTGAGTGTGATTGGATTTTTGTAACCAGAGTTATGATGCAGTCTTACTAAGAAATTATACAGTCTTTGGACACATTTTTGTCCTTGATTTTGCATTTGTAGATCACCACCAAACTTTGTTTGTGTGTCGGTCATAGTAAAATACAGGTTTAAGTTCGAGTCAGGGTTCGATATGATGCTATTGGTTGGATGAAAACAGTAGTTATGTACAATTAGAAAAAGCCTACTGGGCGCATTATGTAATTCTAGGCGGTGCTCTTGTTATTTAAATACCAGTAATTACTTGCCTGTCGCTCATCAGAAAAATCAGAAGGATGACCCAAAAAACGGTTTGCCTGAAAAAATTAAGATAGCCATTTTCTCAGTTTTCCTTAATTTCTAATTTGTACATGCCTTTTTCAGTCATGCTCACCTCAGTGGTTGTAACCCTTCAACTACAAGCATCTACAATACCTTACTCTTGTTTTTCAGTGTACATTGAAAAATGCAAGTTATACCTTAAGTATATCAGCAGTCACAGATGTTGTTTGCTTACAGTTCATTTTGTAATTTTTCCTTGTATTCAGAAAGATGGTTTAGTAAGTAGAGAACTGTGATTCTAAAAGTTTGGGTTGAATCGAATACCAGTCATATCAGGCTGAGAATTTTAAATCAAGTTACATTTTGAATAAAATTTCATCGCTTTTCAGTATCTCCACTCAAGCAGGGTTCATACAGCTCTTGAAAAACCCTTGAAAATGAGTTTTTTCTTGAAGAACCCTGGAATTTGAAATTAGCCCTTGAGAAACCCTTGAACTTTCAGAAATCTCTTGAAAAACCCTTGAATACCAAGCTATTTCCTGGGCATTGTAAATATATGTGTACTTGCATTTTACTTGTTTGTTGCGCTCGTGTCGCTCAGTTAAAAAAAAAACATAAAAAAGTATGGAACGTTTTACCAAGAATACTGTAACACAGATCACACATCCTGACTTCCAAAGTCAGATCCGTGTCACATGAATCTTAGATTTTTAGAGCTCATACAGCAAGCTGAATAGTACATGTAGCCCTTGAAAAAAAAGAAAGAAGCCCTTGAAAAACCCTTGAACTTCGTGAGCAAATTTTTGTATGAACCCTGTCAAGTATTGCATTTAACTCTTTGCATGACGAATATTCCTGCCCAGGACAGGATTTCTCTTGTCACTGAAATATGTATAATTTAGGCATATTTAATCGAATTTCCACCCCGTAAATTGAACAATCGTTTCGCTAATGATTTCTTGAGTTAAATTTAGATGAAGTTTTCATCAGATCTGGTCATGGCTGCTTCACAGCAGCCATGATTAGATTTGACGAAAAAAATCTTTAAAATACTCAGCAGGTTAAGAGTTAATGGCAACTCGTCTGTGTTTGCAAGTCAATCAAAAAATCAGAATTTTCCAGAAATGAAATCAAAGTAATTTCTGGAGAGGAATTTCTGTCATCAGGGATAATAGAAGTAGAGTGCAAGAGGAGGCGACACTTGGTAGAATTTCAAGAACGTCTTGATTAAAAAAATGTTGAATCATGTCGACTCAAGTTGAATCATTGGGACGATTTTGAATCAAATTGAATACCACAGCTTGTCAGGGCTGTATTGGAAAGATTGGAAATTCATGTCAATTTATTTTTTAGCTGCATGAGTTGTGAGCATGAATTTTAATGTTTATATGCCCCTTCCAATTTGGCGAGGGGCGTTAAGTGTTACCCTTGTCCGTACGTATGTCATACGTCCCAAATATGGTTTCCGAACGATAACTTTAGTTTGACTGAACAAAATGAAACAAAATTTTATACATAGGTTTATAATCACATAATAGAGGTTGGGATTGATAGTGGGCTTGGTGACTTGGTCCAATATTTTTTGGTAGAGTTATGGCCCTTTTCCAACTTAGAAGACATGTTGATATTGGTTTCCAGATGGTAACTTGAGTTATAGGTGTCCAATTTCAATCAAACTTTGAATATGGCTTACTGTAGACAATATACCAGGCAGGTTTGATTTTGAGTGTGATAAGCTTTATCTGAGTTATGGCACCTTTTTTGGACTTTGTTAACCACTAAATTGAGTTTATCATAAAGTGGGGGCATTGGTGTCCCATGGACACATTTGGTGGTTTGATGTATTTGTGCTATGATTTAATGGAGATGAGATAAGATATTTATTAATTCAATATCAACAAAGATAATTGACTAGAAACTCATGCTTTGCAGTGTGTGTGTGGGGGTGGGGGGTGCATAGCCACCCTTGGCATTGCACTTATTTTGGGTTAAAGTCTTTTTATTTCTTATTTTCAATACAAAATTAAGTTTCATATGGCTTTACTTACAGAAATAGTTAAATTTGATATAAACATTGATATTGAACTCTGATAGAGCAAATTTGTGACACATGGCTGAAGCGGTTTATAATAATACTGACATGGAACAAAAGGTTTATTTCTTAAGAAATGCGTAGGTGATGGGTTAAAACTGAAGAGGGTATGATGGTCAGTGACTTGGATCGAAAGACATTTTTCTCTCATAATTGGCTGTATGTGTGTTCTGGCATTTCATTCTGGCAATGTATTGCATTAGATTATTTCTTAAAATAATTTTATTCTTTTCTGGTATTAACGATTTTTTTAAGATAATTGCCTGCACTTTTCAAATATTGACTTGGAAAACATTTCAGCAGTTCCAAGCAATTTCATTTGATTGATCTGTACATTTCATTGAGTTGCTATGTGGTGTATGTAAAAATATTATGTTTTAACACTTAGTGCCTAATTCCAGTTTGATCACTTTTTCTGCAACAGAACAGGTGCCCCAACATGCAGTCTATGGGTTAAATCACAAGTTACATTCTCAGTACCTTGAAAGTTCTTTTTAGGCAAGTCTTTGCAGCCTATATAAGCAGGCAAGATTTGCATAAAAACAATGGCAAAGCCACAGGATGTCGACTATCAAAGTGTGTAGAAAATGTTTTAAAATCTTCAGGCCATTAACCCTTTACCCAACGAATCGCGCGCATCCGCCCACGTAATATGCAAATTCAGCAGTTGAAAAAATATTATTTTTCAAAAAATTTCAACAAAACCATATCATGTGACCCCTCGTTGGAACGAGCTCGACGAGCTCCTTCCAACGAGGGGTCACATGATAAGGTTTTGTTGAAATTTTTTGAAAAATTTAAAAAAATTATATTTAAAATAATAAATTTTGATATCGTCTGCGTTGGGTAAAGGGTTAAAGGTTAACCAATGATTTTTAGATCTAATCACCTGACTGAAAGTCAGTGTGAGCTGTTGGCATCCAATGTTCATTAGTTTTTTGCATGTCAGTCTTCTTCAGAACCAACAGCTCAAGACCAGCCAAATTTGGCAAAGGTTGTCTTTTGGGTGATACCATTCTAAGTTTTTTCAATCTAAGTTGCTAACTACTGTGGAGTGAGGGTAATTCCCAAATCCCCAAAATCCTTTAACTTGTAAAGGCCTACTTCCAACATTGATCACTTGTTACTAACAATACAGCTGCCACAAAATGTACTATTTAGCTAAAGTTTCAAGTTACATTCTAAGTACCTTGGGAGTTGTTTCTAGGCAAATCGTGGCTGCCTATGTACACAGCAAAGATTTGCCAGGAAACAACTGCAAAGCCACAGGATGTAGACTGTCAAAGTGTAGTAAAAGGGTATACAAAATCTCCAAGCCTTTAACCCTTTACCCAACGAATCGCCCACATACGCCCGCGTAATATGCAAATTCAGCAGTTGAAAAAATATTATTTTTCAAAAAATTTCAACAAAACCATATCATGTGACCCCTCGTTGGAACGAGCTCGACGAGCTCGTTCCAATGAGGGGTAATGATATGGTTTTGTTGCAATTTTTTGAAAAATTTGAAAAAGTGCTATTTAAAATAATAAATTTTGATATCGTCTGCGTTGTTTAAAATGTTAAGGGTTAAAAATGTTCTTATAAACCATCAGTCCCAATGCTTTGAGATTTGGTTTGCAAATTCTTTTAATGATCAATATTAAAGTTTGTACAAAAGAAATTTTCTCTGATAATATTTGAGCTCACTCCAAATTTCTGTTTTTGGAACCTCTTGGCCTATTTCAACCAAATTTGGCAGCAGTACTATTGAGTGATATGTACTTGCTTTATGTAAAAAACATTTTCCTGCTCCTCCATGTGAACCCCAGGAGCTAAAAATAGAAAAACATTCCAAACCCCATACTTCTTAAACTATAGAAGACAGATATTTGTTGTTTAGTTTGAGACTTCCTTTTGAGTACTAGTATGAAGTAGACAAAAATACTGCTAAAAGTTGTTGCATGGGGCCGCATGTGGGGACCTCCATTTTTAAACTGTTGGAAGGGGGGAAAAACTCTAAACATTCATTTCTTCATGAACTTACGGCTGTTTGGATTTGATATATGATATGCAGTGTCCTTTGATGGTGTAGGTTCAAGTTTGTTCCAAGAAGTTTCCCTTTTGCATTTGGGCTTGTTCTAGGAGGGGTAAAATTTTAAAAGGTTTAATTTTTCAACAAATTTGCTGATTCATGTGTAGTAAGGGGAAATGTACTTGATTCATGCAAGTAAAAGGTTCACACAACCCTGTGGGAACCACGTGGAAACCCTGTGGCTAAAAATAGAAAACAGTTTAAACCTTAAGGGCCTGGACTTGTGTCTTGAATTCCCACCAGCCCACAGCCTCTGTACGTTCAGTGGTATAGCTTAGCTATCATTTATGGTCAATTCTTGACCGCCTTACAGCCAAGACTTGATGAGCGTACCCAATTTGTCTGTTGTCAACAGGACCTCATGATAGCATGTTAGGGGCACCTGTTCTGAGGTCGCAAAAGTTGGAAATAGACCTTTAAGGGTTAAAATGCCCATTTGTCTTGGAGCAGCATGGGAGAGATATTTATTACTCTCTGTGGATTATCATTATGAGTACAGTGGAGCCTACTTATTTGGATATCTCTTAATGGATTCCCTGTTGGGATTGAAAATTGTAATAGAGTTTTTAACTGATTATTTCTCCATGGGAACCCTGAGAAGTGAAGCATTGCTTGTTTACTGTGGTAAACAAGCTATGATTTTCTGCTAAAATACGACCTGATAACCAATGCCTTTGGTGGCAGTCCTCTAAAATGGGCAACATGCGTATAAATTAATGGCTGAACTTGCCTTTATATGAATGTTGCGATCATGATAAGCCATTGTGCAGATATATGTGACCTTAAACACCAATAAATAAATATGTTCACAGTTCTCCATTTTTCACACTTTATGACATTTTGTGCGAAATCCTGTGCCAGGCTATATATACCCATAAACTTCATAAATGTGCACCATTGCACAAGGTTGTGCCATGAACTTAAATCCAGAACTGAATAGTGCTGGCAGATATGGCCGTGTCGTTACCTAAAGCTCTTTCCTGTACCCAAAGTGTCAATATGTAATTATTTTATTACTGGCCATACTTGAGTTATGATCTGCCTATATGCCTTATGACATATTTTATAAGTATTGATAACCATATATCATGATGTGACACATATTTTTTTGTGATTCAGTGATTCCTATCTCCGATGAGCCTATGATTTCTAAACTGAATAGAGAACACCAGGGTATCATATGTAATCATCAAATAGATAACCCTACAGTTCACTTGATCCAAATACTCAGTGGGTTCCCTTCAATAATTGACTAAAACCCTTTGTTAGTAGCAGAGAGTATTACAAAACAAAAATGCTGATCACAAAGCTGTGAAGAAAAGATATGATTGTGAATTACTCAAAAAATGCAAACGATTGATTAACACAACACCTAACCCCTGTGGTTACTTTATCTTCAAAAGGCTGACCTTAATTATAGTTTTTTTGCTTGCTTCATATTAACACTTTCTATTATCAGATAACTGAGTACCCGATCATTGTAATGATAGCATCAACCTTTAGAAAAATTTCTTCAGGATGCTTGATTCTCTTGCGAAGCAGGCTTCAAACAATTTATTGAGTGTTTTAAGCATTTTTCAGCCCAGCTTTTAGTTAAATTTGTTCACTTATTCTCATGGGAAACTCTGAGAAATCCTTGATTATTGTAGAGTTTTGACAGCTTTTGAAAGTTAAATTAAAAAAATGGACTTTTAACCCTTAAAGGCCTATTTCCAACTTGTACAGGCTGTGGCAGGTGTGAATTTAGGAGAATACGGAACCCCGGAAAGTGAAGCGGTGCTTGTTTACCACAGTAAACAAGCTCTTTTTCACTGGTAAAATAGGACCCAGTCACTAATGCTTGGGGTATGAGTCCTCTAAAATAGGCAACATGGGGAATAAACAATTGACTGACCTTGACTTTATCTCCATGTTGTGGTCATGATTAGCCATTGTGGAAAAGTATGTGACCTTAAACACCAATAAATAAATAAATTGTCCAGCCCCTTAAGGGTTAACCCTTTTCTTAACAACGTGGATATTTTTTTCCCCCTAAAATAGCTTATTACCTCTCATGGAATGAGCTCAACAAGTTTGTTTGTTTGTTTGTTTATTGGGGTTTAATGATACTTTCAACAGTTTTATGGATAGAGCAAGGGAGAAGTACATGGGAGAACCACCAAGCAGTGGCTAGCAGTCAGACTCCAAAGACTCTCCAACTTACTAGCTCTGCACAAGCAGGGTTAGCATTGGTTGAAGACAGGTGCACCATCAACATGCACAATGGTGCATTACTCCTTATTACACAGCACCACCATGTCCCCTTGTGGGCAATCAGGATTAAGTGCCTTGCCGAAGGACATAACACAGTTACCCCTGGCAAAAGTTATATTTAATGAACAGAGTTATTCAATTAAGAGACAAGAGGCTTCACTGTATAATAGACCTCTGTAAAGATTCTTGGGATGTGAATTGTCTAAAGTGAACCACATATTTATAAACAGTGGCTTAACTTTACATTATATCTCTGTTTTATAATCGTAGATGGGTGTGTGGTGGCTTAGTGGTTAGGGCTTTGAATCAGATTGAAAGGTCCACATTTTGATACTGACCAGCAGTAACTGCATGGTGTCCTTGAGCAAGGCATTACATGCCGATTGCCCACATGGAGACATGGAGGTGCTGTTGACTAAGGCACACTGTGTGTCAATGGAACACTTGCCTTCAACCACTGTTAACTATGGTTATGAAGTTGGAAAGTCAGACAATTGCTTGCTGGTTCCTCCAGATTCTCCGATTTCCTCCTCCTCGAAAACAGTCTCTCACGATGTGACCATTTCTATTGAAAGTGTTGTTAACCCTTAGAAGCCTATTTCCAATTTTTACAGCCTCAGATGACCATAACATGCCACAATGAAGTGATCTTGTTGACAATAGACATACTACCTGGGCAGCGGTTTCTAGTCAAGTCTTGGCTGCCTTGGCAGGTAGTCAAGACTTGACTAGAATCTACTGCTTAGCCACTGGATATGTACAGGCTGTGGTCAGGTGTGAATTTAGGATAAGTGTCCAGGCCCTTCAGAGTTAAACCTTATCAAACAAACATATAGTCATAGATGAAGAAAGCGACTTTCTTTCTCAATAAATGTAACACTTCACATGTATGTTGGAAATAATGGGAAACAGTGTTTGTGAGTTACAAATTCTGTACCAAGACATTTAAATTTAAACATTGCTTTCTGTTCTAAAGTGGTTAAAACTTGAATAGTTCTTAGCATATTGTTTGTACTTCTTGTCATTCAGAGGTCAAGCAGTTGCTCGTTTGACGTTTGACATATCCATCAATATTGGTGACAGCTTCATTCATCCTTTGACATCATTATTCTGATCACAGGGCTACAGAGCATACCTCATTATACATCAGCTGTTTCAGTACCTGCATCGTCATAAATTGTACAGTTGCAAATGGTCGGCACACTTCAGTATTTAATCTGACAGTTGTCTGTGCCCAGGCCCATTAAGCACATACTAATGGTCAGCTGATTCCATTTTTCATTTAAACCAGTACCTTTCCTGTGAGTAATAATTACAGGTGCTTTGTATTTTGTCCATCTGTCTCATCATTTATAGATCAACTTGGAAATATAAAATTAAAGGCAGGTGAAATAATGTATGTGACCAACAATTTCAAGAACCATTAACCTTTCTTTGATGTGGTTCACTATTTTTGGTAACTTCATTATCAAGTTTTCAGTCACCATTTATCTACAGTATTGTTAGAAATAAGTTACAAGATTACTGCAAAACCTTTCTCTTATTCTCTTTTCACTGATCACACAGATCTCTCGACATTGATTCTTTCTTGGCAAGCTTTTTGAAAGATCTCTCAGGGGACACATTGACGTTGCGGTAACTGGTTCTCGTCAGATCACCGAAGTTAAGGAACGTCGAGCCCGGTTAGTCCTTGGATGGGTGACCGTCTGAGCAATCGATTCGAGCTCCCGCATTGTGTCCTTGGGCGAGGCACTTAACCCTGGTGGTCCACATGGGGCATGATGATGCCGTGTACTAAGGCATACAGCACATCGATGGTGCGCAAGTCTGCAACCAATCTAATCCTGCTTGTGCTGCAGTGCAGAGTTACGATGTTGGGGAGCTGACAGATGCTCGTCGTTGCTCGGTGGTTCTCTCTGGGTACTCTGGCTTCCTCCACCCATAAAACTGTCACCGACATGATATGACCTTGGTTGTTAAAGTGTTGTTAAACCCTAAGAAAAAAAAAAAGAAATAAAAAAGAGTTCCCAAAGAATTTGTTATGTAGAGACTGACGATACAGATGTTGAATAAATGTTTCGTTGGCGTCGTTCAACATATGTTAATTGTTAAGTATATACAGTGGAACTCACTTAATTGGATATCTTTTAATTGAATAACCCTGTTAACTCGTTGATTGATAGAAGCCACGTCATGGCTCTTGAAAAGTGATAGAAGCCACTTGAGTGGCTTTAAACTGTATGCATTGCTTGATGTTTGATCAGCAGTAGGAGAAAATGTTTTCATATGAAATTGTTTAGTTGCAATTTATTGGAGAGTGCCTATTGACACTCTCCATAAATTGTAACAAAACAATTATTTATGAACAACATCTTGCTGAACTAAGCCTCCTTGTGCTGGTAGCAGGGTATTTTTGAAAAAAATATCCATGTTTCAAATCACGTTTGGAAAATAATTTTCCACTCAATCAGTTAATTGAATATAACTTCCAAACACAAAATCATTTACCATGCCTTCAGTACAAATTTGACCTGTTAATTTCATATAGGTTATAGAGTAAACTTCTGTTAAGTGAATAAAAAATTTTATATATTGAGAAATTGTCTACAATTGCAAAATTCATCGTATATATATAATGAGTCAAAAAAGAAAGTATAATAAACTTTGAGGAGCACTTTTTTTTAGTATTATCAACTTTAATCCCAAACAAATTATTGTAAATTCATATTTCGAGTCTAGCTGTATAAATTTGCCTAATTTCATATTCTTACTGTTGCCAACATCATGTCAGGTCGTTGCAATTTAGACATGGGGTGAAATGAACAATTCACACATGCAGTCAATAGAGTGTATGTCCACCGTTTGCCTCTTGGATGGCAAGACACCGACGGTGCATGGACCTGATAAGTCTCTGGATGTCACCCTGTGGTATTGCGTTCCACTCCTGCCTTAGAACATTACGTAAATCGCCTAATGTCTGAAGATCATGAAGTCATACCCACCGGTCCAATTGATCCCAAAGATGCTCGATTGGCGACAAATCTGGTGAAAGTGGGGGCCAGGGAAGAAGTTTGATGCTCTGCTTCTCAAGAAAGTCCTGACAGATACGTGCCACGTGACATCGGGCATTGTCTTGCTGGAATAACTGCAATCCGACATTAGCGTTGAACAACGGGACAACAACAGCGTTAAGAATTTTGTCCCTATATCACTGTCCATTCAGATTACCATCGATGAAGATCAACTGCGTTCAATGATGCAAGGAAATCCCTGCCCACCCATTACACTATCCCTGCCAAAATGGTCACATTCCTCCACGCAAGCATCAGAAAACCGTTCTCCTCATTGGCGATACACTCTTGCCCTACCATCATTGCGCCATAGACAAAATCGTGATTCATCACTAAAAAGAACTGATGTACCCATTCCATTCTGATGGTACGATGACGTTTGGTAAGGATTGGTCTGTGGTATGGACGCCTACTTCGGATGCCGTGTTCAGCAAGTCTGTTACAGATAGTTTGTGTACTAATTAGCTCCGCCTGACAAAGTCAGCAGAGCTTTTCTGATATTGAGTTGTCTGTCTGCCGTCCGGCGTCAACATTTTGTTTGTCCGGGCCATAATTTCTTTACCACTGGATATTTTTTAACAAAACTTTATAACAGTATGTATTGTCAATAGGCAGTGTGCCATCAATCACAATAAGGTCTGTATCCATCAAGGTCAAGGTCACAGGCAACATGGTAAAGTTAACACTCAGGAAAAACGTCAACATTTTGTTTGTCCGAGCCATAATTTCTTTACCACTGGATATTTTTTAACAAAACTTTTTAACAGTATATATTGTCAATAGACAGTGTGCTCCTCATTTTTGTTACCGTGCATCGAAAAACATTGCTGCCAGAAGCATTTTTTGATTCTGATTGGAGGATTTTGAAAAATCCTCTCTGAAACCACAGGGCCAAATGTTTTAAAACTTTGCATGGTTGATGACGGGGACACCCTCAACCAATGATCCTCATTTAATGTTGATCGTGTTGCAAACATGGCCACAATTGCGGCTTATAGTTACTATAGAAACCCTATGGGAAATCACATTTTCATCTTCTTCTCCGGAACTCTGAGCCGACGTGAACCAAACTTCGCAGGAATGGTCTACAAACAATCCTCTTTTTGTTCCCATTGGTTGGAAAGTATTGCCACCAGAGACATTCTCTGATTCTGATTGATGGATTTTGAAAAAATCTTCCCCTCTGAAACTACAAAGTCAAATGTTTTGAAGTTTCACATGATTGAGGACTGGGACACCTACCAATGATCCTAATG
This sequence comes from Pictodentalium vernedei, assembly GCA_031216915.1. Taxonomy (NCBI): domain Eukaryota; kingdom Metazoa; phylum Mollusca; class Scaphopoda; order Dentaliida; family Dentaliidae; genus Pictodentalium; species Pictodentalium vernedei. The sequence goes on along the minus strand of CM062288.1, from coordinate 233,272,167 downwards.
TAATGTTGCAAACATGGCCACAATTGCAGCTCATAGTTACCATGGAAAGCCTATGGGAAATCACATTTTTATATGTAGTTCCAGGTGAGCGGTTACAGGCTCTTTAGAGGCTCCAGTTGTGCTTTGTGAAGTTTGAAGTGATCAGACCGGGTTTTTCTTACTTGTATATTTAGCTCACCTGACTTTCAGTGAGACTTTCAGTCAGGAGAGCTACAGTGATCACTCACCGTCCGTCGTCCGTGAACATGGTGTTTGCGTCTTCTCCTCCCAAACCGCTGAACCAATTTAATTGATATTTGAGATAATAGTTTGTTATGACGTCGCAATTTGATTTTGTTCAAATCAAGTTGCCCCGCCTGTGGGTAGGGCCACACCCAAAAAGTGTGCTGAAATCTTAAAAAATCTTCTTCTCATGAACCAGCAGTAGCAGAGACTTGATATTTGGTGTGCAGCTTCCTTTTGAGGTGTAGACTCAGATTTGTTCAAGAGAAGTTTGTGGGGCTATACTTGGCGTCGTTATGGGAGGGGCAAAATTTTTGGCCCCGCCCAAAATTTCTATTTTCCAAACCGAGAGGCTGATTTGAACCAAATTTTATGTGAGGGCTTATTGGGTCATAAGTAACTAATTTATGCTGATTTTTTTTTTTCCGTAGCCCCATGGGAACCGCAGGAGCTAAAAATAGAAAAAAATTAAAACGCCCATATCTCCAAAACTGCACGGCACCGAGAATTTTTATTTGGTGTGAAGCTTCCTTAGGACCAACAGAAAGAATTGGTAAAAAAAAATTGCCATCGGTTTTATCATAGGGTACAGTTTCGGGACATTGAAAAAGTGCTGAGTCAGCACTTTTTAACACTGTAGGCAATGGGAAAAACATTAAAAAATCTTCTTCTCCAGATCCAGCAGGCAGAATCTTTTGATATTTGGTATGCAACATTGGAGGGTGGATCTGATTCAAGTTTGTTCAAATCGGCCCCCTGGGTTCATATTTGGGCTCAGTATAGGAGCCCGATTTCGAACTTAGTGCATTTCAGGCAAATTTCTTAAAAAATCTTCTTCTCCAGATGCAGCAGGCAGAATCTTTTGATATTTGGTATGCAACATTGTGGGGTGGATCTGATTCAAGTTTGTTCAAATCGGCCTCTTGGGTTTATATTTGGGCTCTGTATAGGAGCCCAAATTTGAACTTAGTGCATTTCAGGCAAATTTCTTTGAAAATCTTCTTCTCAAGATCCAGCAGGCAGAATCTTTTGATATTGGGTATGCAACATTGTGGGGTGGATCTGATTCAAGTTTGTTCAAATCGGCCCCTTGGGTTTATATTTGGGCTCAGTATAGGAGCCCAAATTTGAACTTAGTGCATTTCAGGCAAATTTCTTAAAAAATCTTCTTCTCCAGATCCAGCAGACAGAATCTTTTGATATTTGGTATGCAACATTGTGGGGTGGATCTGATTCTATTTTGTTCAAATCGGCTCACTAGATTCATATTTGGGCTCACTATAGAAGCTCGAATTTGAACTTAGTGCATTTTCAGGCAAATTTCTTCAAAAATCGTCTTCTCCAGATCCTTCATGCAGAATCTTTTGATATTTGGTATGCAACATTGTGGGGTGGATCTGATTCCAGTTTGTTCAAATCGGCCACCTGGATTCATATTTGGGCTCACTATAGAAGCCCAAATTCGAACTTAGTGCATTTCAGGCAAATTTCTTTGAAAATCTTCTTCTCAAGATCCAGCAGGCAGAATCTTGTGATATTTGGTATGCAGCATCCTTAGGGGGGTGAGATTCAAGTTTGTTCAAGCCATGTCCCTAGGTCCATATTTGGGCTCAATGTGGGAGCTTGAATTGTAACTTTGTTCGAAATGAGGAATTTTCTTAAAAAATCTTCTTCTTCAGATCCAGCAGTCGGAATGGTTTGATATGTGGTGAGTAGCATCCTTGGGGGGAGGGGGGATTCAAGTGTGTTAAAGCCAAGTCCATGGGTCCATATTTGGGCTCCCTGTGGGAGCCCAAATTATAACTTAGTCAATATGAGGAATTTTTCTTTAAAAATCTTCTTCTTCAGATTCAGCAGTTGGAATGTTTTGATATTTGGAGCAACCTTAGGGGGCTGAGATTCAAGTTTGTTCAAGCCAAGTCCCTTGGTTCATATTTGGGCTCACTATTGGAGCCTGAATGACAACTTAGTTCAAAATGAGGAATTTTATTTAAAAATCTTCAGATTCAGCAGATGAATGCTTTTGATATTTTTTATGCAGCATCCTTAGGGGGGTAAGATTCAAGTTTGTTCAAGCCATGTCCCTAGGTCCATATTTGGGCTGATTGTGGGAGCTCGAATTGTAACTTGGTTCAAAATGAGGAATTTTCTTTAAAAAATCTTCTTCTTCAGATCCAGCAGTCGGAATGTTTTGATATTTGGTGTGCAGAATCCTTAGGGGTGTGAGATTCAGGTTTGTTAAAGCCAAGTCCCTGGGTTCATATATGGGCTTCCTGTGGGAGCCCGAATTATGACTTTGTTCAGTATGAGGAATATTCTTTAAAAATCTTTTTTTAGATCCACTGGTCAGAATATTTGGATATTTGGTTTCAGCTTTTCTTAGGAGGAGCAGATGCAACTTGTGGAAATCAATTCTCTGGGTTGAAATTTAGGCTACCATGTCAGGTGAGCGCCCTCAGGCCCCCTGGGGCCTCTTGTTTTATTTTGTTATTGGGAAAACCCTTGTCTAAATCTACCTATTGACATTATTCTATTTCCTCCATGTGCTGTTACTTGAACAAATGCTTTGGAATGTCCATCGCACTGTAACTTGAATAAGCAAGCATTGTAAATTATATTGTTTTTATTACAGTATGGCTGCAGTGGACTGGTCACTTTCCATGGGTGGGCAATATTTCCACAGATGCAATAATATTAGATTCCAAACACTAATTATAGGCAGGCCTGAAAGTAAGCAGTCTGACATTTGCAGAATGAGGTCCCCAAAGGGGGAATTTGATGATGCTGTCCCATACAGTGGGTCAGTGTATCCTCTGGGCACCTCTCTCTGTTTAGTTTTGGGACCCTGATTCAGATTGAGGTTCACAGAGGGTAAATTTAGTGATGCTACCCTGCTTTGCTTTGTGAACTAAATTCACCCTCTGGGGACCTCATTTTGCAGATGACAGTCAGCTTATTTTCTGGCTTGATTATAGGAATAATCATCAAAAATTTAATTAACTCTTTCAACACGAGAGACCGCTTTTCCGGTCCAGCAACACGATACATCATAATTTCATTAACTAGGATGGCTACTAAGTGAACGTGTGTGGTAGAACAATTAATATTTTCAACATGCAGCCTGAAGGCTGCACGTTGAAAATATTAATTGCTCTACCCCCAAATAATGGATATAGACTCTTCCAATTTCTGCCATTTAACTGGCATGGAAGATACCACCAGTGTTCAAAGGCTTAATGAAGCACCAGGTACAACGTGGTGATTCATTAACTGGTTGAGTGCTACATTATTTTTGGTGGTTTGAATCTGTTCACCAAAATTTGTTTTATTACAAATTATTGAAGAGTGCCAACAAGCACTCTTCAATAATTTGTGATAAAACAAATTTATATAAACAAAGTATTATTTGTGTTTGACTGAATGTGAAACATGAGCAGGGAAAATGTTGACATTTACTGTGGTACCCTCATAAAGCCCTGACAGTGGCTTCTAGCACTCAACCAGTTAATTATATTTCTGCTGCTGATGATTTTTGTTACCTGGTAAATGCATGCGTGGACATCACTCTCCACATGTAGATTATGTCCACTCCATGGCGACTATACTGTAGTCTCTGTTAAACTTGCCCCAAAAAGGCAAATCCAGGCTAAGATGAGCCCAGAGAGACATAGATGCCTGCTTTGCCCAGAGAGGCCTGGATGAGGCAGAGTCTTAAAGAAACAATGTTATAATCTACTTGTAACCCTCTGCCTTATGTGATTAGAATGTGATACTTGCAAAAAAAATCTTGACGCGATTAGAAGACATTTGTAAAAAAAATACTAAATAAGTAAACAAATTTCAATTGTTTATCTAAAAAATAAAGCTCATGTCCCCTCATCCAGTGAGGGATCATTAGATGTTGGAATAGGAAAAGTCACTCGAAAGTGCGAGAGGACTCCAAAGCTGGATATCCCGAATGAATATTCATACGGGATATCCAGCTTCGGAGTCCTCTCGCACTTTCGAGTGCCTGTTCCTATACTTATCAGTTAGACTCTACAAGATGGACATGACTTTGACTTCAGATGTACCGGCCGGAAGCTCCTTCAGTGACCATAGCTTGGGTTCCAGCACAAGCAACACCACCATTCTTATGGAGGAAATGACGGACCGCCCAAACGAGCACCAGAAACTCGATGAAGAACAGTATGTTGGAGAAACCAAAAGAAATTTTTATGTCCGTTTACGCGAACATTTAGCCGATATCCAACACATAAGGGACACGCCAATAACGTTCCACTTTAACCAACACCACCACACCTTTGAGGATCTTGGTTTCCACATTATACAGGTACTTAACTCCGACCCGGAAGCACCTAATACTGTGAAACAAAAGCGTAAATGCAAAATAGAATGGATATACACACTGAAAATGCTCCTACCACTCGGCTTGAACAGAAAGGACTTCTAGTCACTTTTTAAGGATCATTAGATGTTCTTGACCCAGAAATGGAAAAAATAAGAAAATTTCAATGGTGATTTTGTGAATAGCACTGTTGGATGTGGCTGTAGCTGAAGCGCGGTGGCTCAGTGGTAGACTATTGGACTTCTATGCTAGAGGTCCCAAGTTTGATCCCCGTCAGGGACGACCTGTGTTGTGTCCTTGGACAAGGCACTTTATTCTGATTGCCTACATGGGGGCATGATGACACCATGTACTAAGGCATACTGCACATCGATGGTGCACATGTCTTCAACCACTGTAACCTTGCTTGGGCGGAGCTTGAAACCAGTTAGAATGTTGAGAAACTGGCAGTTGCTCGTCAATGCTCGGTGGTCATGCTCGTTCAATGAGGGGTCATAACCTTTGTTTTGGAAGCAAAAAATGAAAATTTTTAGTTATACAAGGATGTTTTTTCCAAGTGCCGTCTGCAACTCAAGTTAGGTGATGGGTTCAAAAGTCATACTAAGTGGCTAATTTGTGCGTGTGTGTGTCATATGATAAATAGAATATGAAATGAGTGTTCTCACATAATATTTATGAAACTCGTCCTAATTTTTCTTAGACTTGTTTCATAAATATTATAGGAGAAAAACACTCCTTCCATATTCTATATTTATGACATAGTTGCAATTATAGGGGATTTTGAGTGGAATCACTCTCTCAGTGTTCACAAACTTCACTTCTGGTTCTTTGCATCATACACGTTTCTGAAAATTCCAGAGAATCTACGATTTTCCAGGATAAATTAGGATAAATTTTCATGTTCCATGAAAAAAAATGTACAAATCGATTATTTACTAATAACAGCAAATCATTTTCAAAGCATTTGCTGCACCTCGATCGACCAAATGAACTTCGATAATGCTAAATCTGATGTCGCCTGTTGGCTTCTGTACATTGTATTTTAATGTGTCTTAAAATTAAGGTCAATCACATTTTTCCCATGTACGCTGGTGTTTATCTATTCGAAAGAATATAAAGCAGATGGTCGGGTGTTAAAAGTTAGGGGGCTTGTATTTTAATAGAATGATGAGTTGTTAACGGTATCGGCAACTTAAAATATTAATGCTGAATTGAAAGAAATGCTATAAAAAAATTCACAGAGACGATAACCACTGGCAGTATTAATGTCTGTTTGTCAAGTTGTCAGCATATTTAATTTTCAAAATTAATGGATTATTTCCAACCAAATGTCAACCACCCACCCTACCCTCAATGTCTCCTGTGAATAAATCGCACAGTAATTTCCAGAAAATACATTAAATCAGCCAGAATGTTGGAAGCGCTGGAGCCGGGTTGTATTTCTTCAGAAACGGAAGTACCAAGTTAACAACTTGCCATTTTTCGTTTTCTGTCGTCACTTTTTTATTTCTTTCTCCGATGTATAATGTATTAGGCAGCATCTGCTGCAACCTGTCACTTACAAAGTTCACATTTGGGCATTTCTTATCAATTTGATCAAAATATGCGGCCCACAGGCTTCAAGATTCATCTTGATGAATTGACTTTCTGTCAATTTCGCAGAAAAATATTAATACCGAAATAAGTGGTGTTTTGATTTGGTTTCTGTATGGTTTTCGGTATCCCTATAATACCAAAACCATACCGAAAATTTGGTATACCGCACAGCACTAGCCTGTAGATGGTTAATCATTATTCGTGATAATGCCCAACACTGCTTATTCAATAATTTGTCTTTGTGACTCATCAGTGACACTTGATCATGCAGATTATTTCTTAATAGGTGACCTTAAAGATTAGGATATTGTTCTTAATCCCAAGAATGGAATGCAGTCAAAAGGATAAACATCCTGAAAATCTGATCTCTCTTATTCAAAACAATTTTTCGGTTGTATTTTTCTCTTATAATCAAGAGTGGTTTAACTGTTTGAGTGCTAGATTATTATCCCCCTTACAGGTAAAGTATGTAACAGAGCTCCATCTGTCCATCCATCCTTCCAACCATCAGTCTGTCCATCTTTCCTTTCAGTATAAGCATTCAGAGTTTTCTTAGTCTATGCTTGAGATAGACCTGAAAAACTCCAATTCACGATGAAAGAACATTTTGAAACATTTTTTTCTTCATTGTAAGCTTCATGGTTGAATGCTGGCAGCCGAAGATTTGGGCTTTATTATGCCCTGACCTCTGAAGGAGGATTCGTGGTAGTGAAGCTCTCCGTCCGTCCGTCCATCCATCCATCCGTTTTTCCATCCATCCATCCATCCATCCATTTTTCCATCCATCCATCCATCCATCCATCCTTCCATCCATCTGCCTGTCTGTCCATCCATCTGTCCATTTCTTTGCCCATCTGCCTGTCCATACAAACATTTTGCATTGTAACTTCAAAGCCATCGGTCGGATTTGGATCTCCTTTGGTATGCTGATAGACCTGCATGGGAGAATGGATATGCACAAGGAACGAATTCCGTCCAATAATTTTTCCCACAGTTTTGGCCTTTTTTCACGCTTTCAACTTAGAACATTTTTCTGTCCCACAGTACCTTTATGGCTGCTTCGAACATGCCTACAGGGTGGAGGCAGTGGCCCACGCATTGCATTTCCCTTGTTCTGAAGTGCATGTACTGCAGCTTAAAAGTTTCTATTCAGTGGATGTGCTTCTTATCATCCACGAAATGAAATAACTTGGGATGTATCGATTTGACTCGTTACAATGTATTAGCCCAAGAACATTAGGTTTCACTAGGGGAAAAAATCGGAGAAAGCTGATTTTTTCAGGGAATGTCGAGTACATGTCACTGAACGATTAGACAAAAGTCCCCTAAAATCCCAGTTGAGCTTTTTTTTCTACAGCCTTTTTTCGAAAACGCATTTGAAAAAAATTTTAAAAAATCGCACGAACTTTGTAACCTCGAATTGATCCAACTGTATTTTTTGTTTACGCGTATTTCGAGCTACATAATGTCTAATATACATTTACCTAGAGGAAAATGTGCATTCTGTGACAATTTCTGCGAAAAATTATTGAAAATTCACAAAAAAGTATGGGATTTACGCAAAAAATGACGATTTTCCTAACGGATTTGCCCAAAGGGTCGTAGTACAGAACGGGATGTTAGTTGGACAGACGATAAAAAATCCACCACCATTTGAAGACTTTTATCATTGCTTACAAAATAGACATTATGGAAGACCCCCTCTGCTTCTGGCCGAGTTCCCCTTTTGGCATAAAATTCGTCAGCATGAGAACTCAACTATTTTCGGGCTTGGGACCGAACAGACACGTCTGTGTCTGGCAGCATTAGATCAATAAATAATATTTACAGAATGTACAAAAATCAATAAATAATATTTACAGAATGTACAAATCAATCAACATGGATTAAGTTACATTGACTATTATCAACGCTATATACAGAAATGACATGACCTATATACATATTATTCATCGAACTCAGAAATTTCCAACAGGACAGTGTTTCTGTGGTTGTTACAAGAATCCGAACTGCAATTACACAAACCTGAGCAAGAGAGTCCTGCCTTCTTACACCCACACCTTTTTGTACAAGCACTCTTGCAAGCACAACTGATCAGATTCAGTAGGTTATCGGGGGCACATGGCTTTGTGGCTGCAGTCGGTACAAGAAGTCCATTGTCTAGCGACCACCCCCAATCCGTCGGAGGAAGCGAAGTGCCCAGCCATTGTTGGACCTGGAGATAACATCTGTAGACATGTTGTTGTGCAGCATCGCTGCTTGGTGGGAGTGAGGCTAGGTCGATGGGTTTATTCAGTTTAGATTTTGCTACATAACGCTTGTAAGTGACATATCTATATTGGTCGAGAGAGGAAACAGTTTTACTCCCGTATAAGATCAGGAGAAGTTGTTCCCCGGCAGCGGCTACTGCACTTGGTGTACTGTCATCCGCCAAAATTGTGTTGACATACTGTTGTGAGTCGCTAGTAACATCGGAGACAATTGTACTGAATACTTTCTTCTTACCAACTCGAAAGAGTGCAGAAGTAGTGTCACAACCACTTATAGAATGTGCTACAAGGAGGTTGCTTCTATGGTCACCCATTTTGGTTGCTATTTCACTAACTGAAACTAGTAAGTTTGGGGTAATGGAATACATCATGTGAATATTACATCCCGGTTGAACTCGAGAGGTAAGAATGACTAACAAGTCTGTGTCTGTTCCCACAACGACAACATTGTCATCTTGAGCGATGTCAAGTGCAGTTTCGGCTATCAGTACATCAGCATCAGCCTCGGCCTGCTTGGACTGAATATTGATAGCAGATAGCTCCTGCATTAGAAGATCGATCAGTTGGGTTTTGTTCTTGGCATTTGCAAGGAAATCGGATTGGGGTGTGGTGGCTGGTAACTCGGGTGAGATATTGATATCAATGGAATACCTGTCTTTAGATCTACGGGCTTGTTCCATGCCCTTTGTCGACATTGTACAAGCATAACCATCAAAAACAACCACGATGTTCGCCCCAAAATGTCTCACTAGATAATTGGAATATGATGTACATATGTCCTTATATGACGACTGTTTAGGCCATACAACTGCCCTCAATAAAAATCCACCATCTACAACAAACAGAGAATGTTCTGGGATTTTAGTTTGCTCGGAACCGTATGTTTTGAGGATCTTACCGAGCGTGCTTTTCTGTGTCTTCCTCATTCCAGCAGAATCAAACAATGCTGGTGGTTTCGGGGCGAGTTCACATTTGAGATACTCTTCCATCTCTGCTTGTGACTGAATAACACATGTGATGCGGTTGAACAGAATTGTGGGGTCAATCACTACCTTACTTCCACGGACTTTGATGCTATTTGCCATCGATGCGAAAGATTTCACAGTGTCAACACGTCGTAGTTTGATGCTGTTGAACGTTTTGCTTACAACATTCGATACGCAACATTCACCAATTTTGCGAACTTGGTCACAGTTCACAGTTTCGTCGGCCACAAGCCCGGTCGCTATAGAGACTAATTGTAGTGGATCTCTATTCTGAAAGGGGGAATGCACTCTGAGCCAGTTCAATAATTTGGTGATATCATTGGCATCAGTCAATTGTGAACTTTGATGGAGATCCCGATGTTGTTCGCCATGACCAGTGTGAGCATGAACAAAATTTTCGAGAGCATTACATATCGGAAGGCAAAGAGGTAGTCCATGTACTCATTTCGCAACAGTGCTATCGGTTATTCCCCTGCCATGTGTGAGACCACCAGGGAGCTTGAACATTCTCATTAAACACTGCTCTATGGTCTGATCAGAATATATCCCGTCCCAGAATTTATCTGAGCGCCTTATGGTAAAGTAACCTTTCTCAGTGAACAACTTCAAATCATCCTGTTGCATTATTTCTGTTAGCTCATTCATCTGCTGCAAATAGAGATGAGAACTTTTTGCGTATGCAAAATGACCACCTGCGTGAAATACTGGAATCATATTGCGAACACAATATGTGTGGAGTTCCCAGTCGCCTGTGCGCTCTGCTCTCAAGAACAACTGGAGAAGACCTATTTGCTCGTAGTATTGTACCCAAAGCTTTCCTGTGCGTCCTACGGACGCATTCTGGAGCAGTTCGTGTAATTTTTACAGTAGATGGTTGACACTTTCTTGATTGACAGCGTCAGCTGTTGAAACAATGATGCTATAATACGGTATTTGAATGAGAAAAGTCGATGCCGTTTGAATTTGAGTTTAGGGGGTATGGTTAATATTTCACACGTTTCACCAGTTCATTATGGAATAAATGACTATTGTTATATATCATTATAAAGCCACTGCTTTTCTGCAATTTTTGATATATAATTTAACTCCCAAAGTAGTCGTAGATTTGATTTAATAGACGTTGTGTACCATTGTGTGTATGAAAACAATAAAAAAAATTTTCGTAATTTTGTACATTTTCGTGAATATTTCACCATTGAGTGTGAGGATTGGTACAAAGTTGGCATTTTCTGTTGGGGATATGTATTCTCAATATAATTCAGCACGATATTTATGATTCTCACCCTACTAAGGCGAATAAGAATGAGAAATATGGAGCTGGGTCGAATTTTTTTTTTAAATTTTTTTTTCATCAAAAAAAACGCTATAACTAAAAAAGCTCAACTCGGATTCGCGGGGACTTTTCACACTTTATCCGCAATGTGTGTCCCGGAAACATATAAAAAAATCAGCTTTCTCCGATTTTTTTCCTTACTTTCTCATTTTTATGTCTAATGTGCCTGGACTATATGGGAGAGTGCCTCTATACAGTCTACCATCAATTTTAATAAGTCAAAGACACAAATTTAGATGACCAAAAGTAATGCAGCACTCTACCAGTTAACTGGTAGAGTGCTGGAAGCCCACATTTGTGCTTTATTCGGAAGAGCAGGTACCACAATCTAAAGGCTTCATATTTTGTGGCTGTGCTTCATATTATCTGTGAATTACAATTATTTAGTCGGTATGGATTTGCCTTGTTGTCCCCTGAAAATTTACTATAGAAATCAGCAGTGTCTGTCTGTGCATCCGTCTGTCCGGGCCAACATTGGAGGTTTAGGGGATATTATTATTAGGGGCTACCTCCAAATTAAGGTAGTGTTAGGGTTAGGAGTGGGGTGGGGTGGGGTTAGGAGTAGCCCCAGAGTTGGGCTTATGGTTGGGGAGGGTTAGGGGGAGGGGGGGGGGGGGTAGTTTTAGTAGCCCCTAAACCAAAAAATAGCTCCTAATCCTATTGTTTTGGCTAGGGTGGGTTTGGGTCGGGGGGGGGGGGGGGGGGGGGGGGGGGGGTTGAGGTAGCCCCAGAGTAGGCTTAAGGCTGGGGGGTTAGGTCCTGGGGGTGGGTGGGGGTTACGGCCTGGGGTGGGCTTTTAGGGTCAGGGTGGGGGGGGGGGGGTAGTTTTAGTAGCCCCTAAACCGAAAAATAGCTCCTAATCCTATTGTTTTGGCTAGGGTGGGTCGGGGGGGGGGGGGGGGGGTCAGAGGTAGCCCCAGAGTAGGGCTTAAGGCTGGGGGGTTAGGTCCCGGGGGTGGGTGGGGGTTACGGCCTGGGGTGGGCTTTTAGGGTCAGGGTGGGGTAGGGTTAGGGTGTGGTTTTTGGGTGGAGGGGTGGGGTTAGGGTTAAATATAAGTTCTAGGGTGGAGGGGGTGGGGTTCTGGGTAAAATAAGGTTTTGGACATACAAAATGTTTTTTGGTAGCCCATAAACCCGAAATGTTGGAGCGTCCGTATGTGCGTCCGTCCCACTTGGTGTCCCCATGATAACTCCAGTTTGGATCATTTGATTGGAACCAATTTTGGTGACTTAGAAATTTCAAGATTTGCGGTGTCCGGATGATAACTCCAGTTAGGATTATTTGATCGGAAAGAATTTTGGTATGTGACTTTCTGGGGTAATAATACAGGTCAAGTTCGAATATGGGTTCAGACCGATCATTTTTACTAGAGTTATGCCCCTTTTTTGACTTGTTTTTTCGGGGGACATGTGGCCGGGCGGCCTTTTATTACAGTTTGTGGGGGAGTGCCTCTCCCATAAATTGTAACAAGACAAAAAATTTGAACAAATTTTGTTGACCAAAAATAATTGAGCAATCTACCAGTTAAGTGTTTTGAAGCACAGATTTTGTTTTCATTTTAAGCAAATTGTCCATTACAGTACTTGGCTCACGGAGTGAGTTGTTTGAAATACTTAAAATAACAAGTGTCATACCTCGTATTTAATAAGGTTTAATATGTTGGTTTGTTGTGTAAAATCTCTTGGTATTGGGTTAATCAGCTTGAGGAAAAAAATATGCACCCTTGAAATGTTTTCACAGCTTTTAGTAGAGGCCCCCCTGGGCAGGTCAATGTTATAAATATTTGCTTTTTGATCTTGCTGTGGATAATGGTTGACATGTAATGAACAATATAGTTGATTATCTAAGGTAACAACTCTACTAAAGTATAAGAATAACTTACCTGTCCTATGAATGTTGTTCTGAATACTCAGTGGTAGCTGGTCAGTAAAATTAAGCTGAATGTTCAGGTCCCATTACTTGCCTGTTGTAGCAAATCAAATCACTACAGTGGAGCTCACTTAATTGGATATCTCTTAATTGAATAATACTGTTAACCTAATATAACTTCCAAACACAAAGCCATTTACCACACATTCAGTACAAATTTGACCTGTTAATTGATATAGGTTACAGAGTAAACTCCTGTTAATTGAATAAAAAATCAATATGTCGAGAAATTACCTTGACAATATGCGTCACTCACCCAATTCCCTTTGTTTAAAGACCTTTTTGGTCTGAGTATATCCAAAACAGTCTATTGTATCTTGTTTGACAGAGTTCCATGAGCTCTATCAAACAAGATATAATAGAATAAATGCTTAGTTTATCTTTGTAATATAGGAAAGTGTTTAAAATCCCTGTTATTTATTATTTGTTTATTAGGGTTTAACGACACATTAACAGCCAAGGCCATATCGTGTCGGTGACAGTTTAATGTGTGGAGGAAGCCGGAGTACCCGGAGAGAACCACCGAGCAACGACAAGAAGCTGCCAGCTCCCCAACATCGTAACTCTGCACTGTGGCACAGGCAGGGTTAGATTGGTTGAAGACATGCGCACCATCAACTTGCAGTACACCTTAGTACACAGCGTTCTCGTGCCCCCATGTGGACAGTCGGGGTGAAGTGCCTTGCTCAAGGATATAACGCGGGAGTCCAAATCAATCACTCAAGATGGTCACCCATCCAAGGACTAACTGGGTTCGATGTAGCTTAACTTCGGTGATCTGATGAGAACCGGTTACCACAACACCACCTGTTAATTGAATACTCCTGTTGATTGAATATTTTTCACTGCAAAAGTGGCTATTCAGTTAGTCCCACTGTATTAATTTGAGATAGGACTTGATCAAAAGCTTGGGGGCACAGTGGCGTTGCGGTAACCGGTTCTTGTCAGGTCACCGAAGTTAAGCAACGTCAAGCCCGGTTAGTTCTTAGATTAGTGACCGTCTGAGTGATCGATTTGGACTCCCGCATTGTATCCTTGGGCAAGGCACTTCACCCTGATTGTCCACATGGAGGCACGATGACGCCGTGTACTAAGGCGTACTGCACGTGCATGGTTACGCATGTCTTCAACTAATCTAACTCTGCCTGTGCTGCAATGTGGAGTTACGATGTTGGGGAGCTGGCAGCTGCTTGGTGGTTCTCTCCTGGTACTCCGGCTTCCTCCACCCGTAAAACTGTCACGATCATGATTAGCCATTGTGCATAAGTATATGACCTTAAACACCAATAAATAAATAAATAAATAAATAATCAAAGGCTTAAAGTAGAACTGATTTAATGAATGGGGAACATCAAATGTGTTGGACTCGTATTCTTTGTTAATTGGAATCAATTGAAAAGATTTTTTTCTGGCAGATTACTGCCAGTATCTCAAATAATTCTCGTTGTGATGCCAAAATTTGTTGAGTACATGTAGGTTGGTGCTCTGTGTTGAAAGCATCTTTCCATCTGTGTGTCCAAGTATTTGATTCAACAAATTGTCATAATTCCAGACCCACTTAGGGAACGTTCCTCTAATTTCTCATACATTTTAAGGGCATTGATGTGTATCACATGTAGCACTTGGGTTTTCAGCTCCAAGACCAAAGTTATAATTAAGATCAAACTAGTCCTTTCACGGTTAAATAGTAGCAAAATTTCTAGAGGAATATTCAGCAATCACCAAGAACTTAAGGACATGCTGTCAAGCCTGCAAATAAGCAGCCTGTCGTGGTCACCGACAGGCAGAACTTGCATGCTTAACCCTTTACCCAACGTAATGGCCAAAACCAGCCAGCAATATTCACAAAAATCGGCAATTTTTATTTTTGTCATTTTTTGTCTCAAAAACATAGCTTATGGTCCCCTCTTTGTAACGAGCTCATCGAGCCCGTTCCAATGAGGGGTCATAACCTATGTTTTTGAGGCAAAAAATGAAAAAAAATAGTTATTCAAGAATTTTGTTTGCAAGTGTCTTCTCCTTTTCATGTTAGGTACAGGGTTAACTCTTATATTTTGAACAAACATAATTTTCACTGTTTCTTGGAATGACATATTATCCCTTGAGTACATAAAGGTGCCATCTGCAATAGCATAGGCTGATACATGTTTTTAACTGTTGTGCACAAACAATATTTCTTTATTTATTGGGGTTTAATGTCACTTTCAAACAGCCAGGGTCACCTTGTGTCAGAAAGTTTTATGGGTGGAGGAAGCGGAGTATCTGGAGAGAACCACCAAGCAGCAGTGAGCAACTGTCAGACTCCGCAACGTATTAACTCTACACATGCAGGGGTAGCATTGATTGAAGACAAGTGCACTATCGATGTGCAGTATGCCTTAGTACTCAATGCCACCGTGTCTCCACATGGACAATTGGGATAAAGTGTCTTGCCCATAGACACAATGCGGTTGCCGCAGGTGGGATTCGGACCGAGGACCTCTCGGCTTGCAGTCTGCATCGCTGCCTACTGAGCCACTGCCCACCACCAAACAGTATAGAGCAACAGTTAATAAATTGTTTAAAAAAAATGTTCCGAGTTCAAGATATGAGTTGGCCATTGTCACATGCAAAATTGTTGTTCATAATATATTTGATGTCATCATACCCAGTGGAAGTTGTCTATTTTGCCCTATGAATAAAAGCATTTAAATATTTCATTTATTTAGTGGCAGAAAAATGTTGATATATGATTTCATGTCAAAGCTTTTCACTCTATGGGAAACTAAGCCTGGATGGAATGTTAGAAGCATTTTTCTCAGATATCATTGCTAGATCTTATTTTCTGTTTTCAAATACCATAAAAAAATAAATTATAAATGAACAGTGATTTAAAAATCTCCACTGCATGTTCAGGTAAAGGTGAACTAAAAAATATGATGAATGACGCAAGTAAATTAAATAAAAGATGGCATGCTACACTCCCTTATCACAATAATATACTCAGTGGAGTGTGTTCTTCTTGTTCTATTTATAGAAATAACATTCTCTCTCCATAATATAATTGAGGATGTTTGTTATTCAGTGAGAAGACACCTTCCTAGTAGTACTGTTATTGGAGGTAGCAATGAGATGGGAGGATACCAAGAATTCTGTTAACTCTCTCACTGAATGAGGTGTGGAATCTAGAATGTTTTACACTCTCTTGGTGTGGAAATAGAACTGCACCATGCAGGGAGGCTTATACTTTATAGCCAAAGCTTTCACATGTGAATCATTGTGAATACATTGTTGTGTTTTGAAGTTATTCACCTCTGTTCTGGAGATTCTGGGAGTTAATATTTTGTGTACATAATCCTTCAGTGTGGTTTTGTTCATTTTTCATCGGAGAAATTGAAGATAGTTCAAGCAGAATATTGTTTATAAAAAAAAAATTGAAAAATGTTAAGATCCTATTTAAACCTTCACCTAATGAATCAGTCAAATCAGCCTGCATAATTTACAAATTTTGGAGTTGAAAAAAACAGTAATTTTCAAAAAATTTCCATAAAACTTCATTTGAATAAACTCCTCAAGTTTGTTCCAATGAGGGGGGTCACATAATCTGGTTTTGTGGAAATGTTTTGAAATATTTGAAACAACA
Source organism: Pictodentalium vernedei (assembly GCA_031216915.1). Lineage (NCBI taxonomy): Eukaryota > Metazoa > Mollusca > Scaphopoda > Dentaliida > Dentaliidae > Pictodentalium > Pictodentalium vernedei. Next base: position 233,255,860 of record CM062288.1, on the reverse strand, counting down.
AGAATTGATATAATAATTTCGATATCCTATGTGTTGGGTAAAGGTTTAAAAGTCTTGTTTAACCCTTTACCCAACGAAAGGGCGACATCCGCCCACGTAATATGCAAATTCAGCAGCTGAAAAAATATTATTTTTCAAAAAATTTCAACAAAACCATATCATGTGACCCCTCTTTGGAACGAGCTCGTTCCAATAAGGGGTCACATGATATGGTTTTGTTGAAATTTTTGGAAAATTTTTTAAAAATGTTATTTAAAATAATAAATTTTGATATCGTTCGTGGTGGGTAAAGGGTTAATTTGTGTAATTGGCAGACTTGAGTGAGAATAACTTACAGCTAGTAGAGTTATGAATAATTTTTCAAAGATGATTTCTAACATGAGTATTTCAAAGATACCATGTTACCAGCAAGGCCAGTTTAGAAAAATATTGTTTATAAATAATTGTTTTATTACAATTTATTGTAAGTTGTCAATGCTCTTTCCAATGAATTGCAACAAAACAATTTTGTTCATTACTGAGCAAACATCAAGCTAATACAAAACAGTAAAGCCACTGAAGTGGCTTTCAACACTTTTTAGTAAAGCTATGATAGTGGCTTCTAGACTCAACCAGTTAATATACCCCGGGAAGTGAAGCAGTGCCTGTTCACTGCGGTAAACAGGCTCTGTTTTACTGATAAAATAGGACCCAGTCACCAGTGCTTGGGAGGTGCAAACCTTCTCTAAAATGGGCAGCATGGCTTATTAATGCTCACCCCTGGTCTTGAGTTGATACTCATGTTGTGGTCATGAGTAGCCATTGTGCCAAAATATGTGACCATAATTAAACATCAATAAATAAATATCCGTTTTAAATACGTGAATAATATTGGTCAGCTTCTTATATACTCAGTAATCTTAAATTTGTCATGTGAACTTCCTCTTAGATCTCATTGAAGAAAAAAAATATTTCATTCATCCAAAGAATTTGTTGATTGCAGTTATTCTCAGTGTTAACTCCCTTCACTCTGATGTCAGAATACCAAAATTTTAGGAAGCTGTTTTTTTCCCATAATGCATCTAGGAATTGAACCAATTCAATCTCGTTTGACAGAGCTCAATGAGCTCTGTCAAACGAGATTGAATTGCTTCAATTTCTAGTTGCATTATGGGAAATTTTTCTGCCTGAAATTTAGATATTTTGACATCAATGTGCTGGGGTTAACTGGTAGAGTGCTCGATTAACTTTGGAAGTTTGAATTTATTCATCGGTAATACAGGAACACTCCATTACCCCCTACCACCCTTGTTGTGCAACAGAATATTCTCCAATCACTCTGTTTTTCTCTTGTTTAACTATGAATTTACCCAATTATATCTTATGTGACAGAGCTCACAGAGCTCTGTCAAACCAGGTATATTTGCTTAAATATCAAACTGCATTATGGGAAATATTTGCTGCTGAAAACTTTACCACTTCGACATCAGAGTCAAAGGGTTAAAATTACAAATAAACTAATCCAAATAAACAAACATATTTTGCTTCTAAATGAACATGATGTATGTTCAAAGATTTTTAAGGCTTCATTTTATCACTCGAAGAACTTTTCAGTAGAGCTCAGCAATTCCCCTTGGGAACTCCAGGAAGTGATGCAGTGTTTGTTGACTGTGGTAAACAAGCTCTGTTTTACTGGTAAAATAGGACATAGTCAGCAATGCTTAGGGTGGAAGCCCTCTAAAATGGCCAGCATGGCCACATCACTCCATATCCATGTTGCAGTCACGATTAGCCATTGTGCAGAAATATGTGACCTCAAACTCCAATAAATAAATAGAGCTCAGCAAGTGGTTTGAGCAATATTAAACTAATCCAAATGAACAAATATGTTCAGCTTCTAAATGAACATGGTATATATTCAAAGATTTTGATGGTTTTATTTTAATATACCTTAAACGATAGATTATCTAAAAAATTGAAGAAAGAAATCGTATCCCCCACTGTGAAGATATAGAAATTTTCACTTTCACTGTATCAATCAAAATGGCAGCTTTCAAAGCATCACTTCAAGGTGAATACGAGTCAAATTATCACTGGAAATGATCAATTTGTTCTAAAAACATATAATGAAAAGTAAATCTAGTGTTTTTGAGTGGGTACCGATCATTTCAAGCAATAATTCAACACATATTCACCTTGAATTGATGCATGAAACCTGCTAATCCAAAAATGGCCTGAAAGTCTGTAATATAAGTTTTTGGTTTGGTACGTCCTTTCAAAGGACGTTCCAAACTGAAAACTTATATTACAGACTTTCAGGCCATGTTTGGACTAGAATCCTGCCAGCTGAATCGGATTGCAAGATGCTATCTGTTCAGAGTATCAATCAAATCACTTCCGTGTTTCAATGATTCAGTGTGTTGTTTACTGTCATGCATCAATTAAAGGTTGAAATGAGTGGAATTATCAGATTCTTATAAAAAGCGTATAATAAAAAGAAAATCTAGTGTTTTTGAGTGGATACCGAAAATTATCTCACTTGTGACCGAGATAAATGGTCATTTTCGCTTGCACAAGCCACACATTTGGCTCGGTCACTCACGAGATAATTTTTGGTATCCACTCAAAAACACTAGTTATCCTCTATTTATTGCTCCAAGAAGTATTCAGTAAAGCAAGTGATTTGAGCACACACAGAGTGTGATTACTCCCAAATGCAACATATTTTCATTATGATGTTTTCATGGTGGTGCTGTGCAGTAAGACATACTGCACACTGGTGAGGCTCTGGTCTTCAAACAATGCTAACCCTCCTTGGGCAGTGTTAATACACTGGGGGAGTCTGACAGTTGCTCGCCACTGCTCAGTGGTTCTCTCTGGGTACTCTGGCTTCCTCCACCCATAAAACTGTCCGACATGAAATGTCTGTCAAATGTGTCATTAAACCCCAGTAGAAAAAGGGAAATTTTGGTCTTTTCTCAGTCGATCAAAAAAACTTCTTGGCAATATACACAGCAGCCATCATTAAAATTTTTTCTTTTTTTCTTGTCAAATCCTGTAAGTTCAGTGCAGTTCTTGGCCTCCCAAAAGCAAATCAGGTTTCCCCAAACATCCCAGAAAATAGTCGAATATTTTTCCCTGTTTCGAGGCGTTGTGTCAAATCAAAGGCCATCGAAGCTCCAATCATAACAAATGAAACCCCCAAAAATATGAAAATTTGTGATTTAACATATTGATGCATTAGTCTTTGAATTGTGTAAGGTAAAGGTTAACCTTTTATTTAATATATCTGGAGGACAACACTTACAAAAAAAACTTCTTGATGCACTAAAAATATTCATTATTTGCCTCAGTCAGAAGTAGATCTTATGACCCCTCATTGGAATGAGTTCAACAAGCTCCAGTGTGGGGGTCAAAAGGTATGTGTTAGGTAATTTAGAAAATGATAAAATTTGAATGTCGATTTTTGTGTATAGTGCTGGTCCGATATGGCTGTTACATTACATAAAGGGTTAACTCTTTACCTTACAAACCGGACACATCCACCCACATAATTTAGAAATTGAGCAGTTGAAAAAAAATTATATCTAAAAAAAATTCAAGAAAACTGTATCACATGAACCATCATTGGAATGAGCCTGTTGTTATCGTTCCAATGAGGGAGTCATATGATATGGTTTTGTAGAAATTATGTGAAAATTTATTTGGAAAAATAAGTAAAATTACAAATGTTGACAACATATGTTCAGTAAAGGATTGACCCTGTACCTAACACAGTATGTTTAAAAAATATATTAAATTTCACAACTTTTTAAAACAAATTAAACACTTTTTCAATAAAACCATACAAATATGTATATCATTAGAACCAGCTCAACGAGCTCTAATGATATCCATATTTGTATGGTTTTATTGAGAAAGTTCCGAGATATTTTAGGTTGGGGTAGGCTTAATCTGGTTAATTTTCTGGCCATTTTTGGTCGCTATGTTAGGTAAAGGGTTAAAAGGATTAAAAGACGCTTCAGTTTAATTGGTAGAGTTATAGTCAATGGCTTTCTATCTGTTGAGGGCAGGATGAGTTAATTTTAACTTCTATCCAGATTGTTGCTGGTTAATAAGCCATGAAGCATGAATGAGTTTTGTGTGTTTAGTCACTTCTCTTTTCAAGTGAAGAGTTTACTGTTATACATTTGTGGCGATCATGTGCTGATGTCACATAATGTCTCTTGTGTATAAACTGCCTGTGGAATTCCTGGGAGAAATTTAATTGCATTTTTGAAGTGGAGGTGTGTTTTGTGTTGTAGGAAAAAGTCAGCCTTTTGTCTCTGAATTGTTCTGAGTCATCAGTGAGAGATAAGGATATAACATCATTCATATATTTCACAAAGTCAGGCGTTTTATACCAGACTTAAGTGAAAAACATGAGATTATTATAAAATATAAAATGAAGGCAATTTCTTCAAAAAGTACTCACTACAGCATATAAAATTGTACAACCTGAAAAACCATGAAATTATTGATGTTTTTTCAGAAATTATCATGTTTCATATTCAAGATATGGATTGTAAATTTCATTTGCTGAACCACTTCTTTGCCAAGAAATATTTGAAAGGAAAAAGGATCTGATGATAATTGATAACACCTTGAAATATAATTCATCTCACTGGCCAGTTATTTCTTTCAAGTCTCTGGACTGACACTGACAAACATACATTAAATTTTCGGTATTGGAACACAAGAATACAAGAAAAAGTTTTTTAGTACACAAATTCATAAAATACAACTTCTGCTGATATTTTCTTCATAGTTAATTTGAATTATTTATTGTATTTTTAATTAATTGCATTCCACATGAGAACTCTGGGAAGTGGAGCAGTGCTTATTAACTGTGGTAAACCAGTTGTTTCACTGGTAAATTAGGACCTGCGAAGCAACACCTAGAGTGATATTGCTGTATGCAACATAGCTTTTATTTATTTATTTATTTATTTATTTATTTATTTATTTATTTATTTATTTATTTATTTATTTGAGTTTAATCACACTTTTGAATGCAAGGGTCACCTTCTATCTGACAGTTTACTTTTCAAACTTTGGAGGAACCCAGGTGGGGAGAATGAGCATCAGGCAACTGTCCAGCATAGACATGAAGACTGGCTAAACTTGACTTTATACTTGTGTTGTGGTCTTGAAATAACCATAGCTTCTGAAAGTGATCTTAAACACCATTTAATGAATAAATTACATGTTTTTACTGGGAAAAATTATATTCAAGCATTTGCTTGCTATTTAGGTAATTGGAATACAGTATGAGGCGTGTTGTTTACTGCCAAAAAACTTCATAGAGTGACAGTTCCACTCTGGACTAAGATGCTTTGAATAAGGCTGTAACACAGGTTTTTATTTATTATAAATGGGATTTCTGGTTTTAACATGGAGGTTTTTCTTGTTGAAACATTGCTTTTGTTTATTGAACCATGTCACAGGACTCTAGGGTCTGATTTCTCAGTTAGTGGAGGCTCAGCATCTCAGTCAGGGGTTTTGATGTCTGTAGTTACCCATTGCATATTACATTTGAGTTTGGGGTGAACTCGAGACGTGGTATCGGTGAACTCGAGACGAGGTATCCCATTCTCATCGAGTGGGTCTAGAGAACATTTTGGAAAAGAAAAGGTCTGTGTGCCACTCCAGTGGCTTCTTTGTACTTGACCACAATGTTTTCCAGCCAAAATATTCCTGCTATTTTACGTAGACTCATCAAAATCTTGTAAAAGGAAGCACATTTATAACAGTTTGCAGGAGTCCCATGAAGAGGCTCTGGCTGTTAGCACATGGTACGGTGTTGTCCTATGGTAATTGATGTCCATGTGTTATTGTTGATAATACCCTGTCCTCCTAGTATGTGTGTGCGAGAAAAAAATTAACTTACAATAAGAAATAGACAGGATGCCCTTCTCAGGATCTGCAATTGACCTTGTGTACTATATGGATGGTAGCATGATGTTTTCTGTCTGAGAAGGTTAACCCTTTACACAACATAACGGCTAAAACCAGCCAGTGCTATTCTCAAAAATCACCAATTAATTTTCATTATCTTTTTCATTTTTTGCCTCAAAAACATAGACGTTATGACCCCTCATTGGAACGAGCTCATCGTGCTCGTTCCAATGAGGGGTCATAACCTATGTTTTTGAGACAAAAAATTAAAAAAATTAGTTATTCAAGAATTTTTTTTTTGCAAGTGTTGTCTGCTTTTCATGTTAGGTAAAGGGTTAATGATATACAAGTGACAAGTTTGTTTCTGGAGGAGTTTTATTTTTGCTGTGGGTGGAATATGGCAGATTCGTGGGAGAGCATGTTTTTGCTTACATAGGAACGGAAATATCTCAAATATTTGTTGACATGAAAATCAGTGGTGTTGGATTTATTTGTACAACTGTTCTGACTTGACTTAAGTGCAAGATATTTTTTTCTCAAATCCTTTTTGAGAGCATTTGATTTGAGAAGAGTTCTTTACATCCCATTACATTTGGGTCCATCAAATTAGGTCCATCAAATTAATATTTGATAGACAAAAAGGCTATCACAATGATCCTCAGCTCACATGGTCCTCTAGTTATTTCTGGAAACTCACAGTATGAGATATTTATTTAAAAATGTTTGAAAAGATATAGCTTTAACTTGTTACCTTACAGGATGGAAATACCTGTCCACCACCATTCACAAAAATTGCCATTCAGTTTTATATTTCCTTATTTCTTGTTTCCAAAACTCAACTTGCGACCTCACTCTTGGAAAGTGAAGTTCAAATCTTTTTAACCTTTTTTAAAGCTTATTTGTTTTACAAGGATTGGCAAACAAGTTATGCAACTTATATTAATGCCTTGGCCCTATGGCGCAGGTGTGTGGGATGACCATAGCAACTTCATGGCCTCGCTTTTCTCGAATTACTTCAGAGGGATCTTTAGCCTTTACGGATTGTGTCTCTCTCTGCACAGAGGACATCCATTTTACGTCCCCACCAGATCAGACAGGAGTCTGTGACAGCATGAACCCCACAGTTGATGCTGACAGAGATCATTCAGCACCTTGGGAATTTTCCCCTACTGTGGATTGATCCTGGGACCTCTGGCATGATGAGAGACCAGTGCACATATCCACTCAGCCACCACTCTCACAAATCTTTTTTTTCATCTTGTTTCCAATATAGAAATTTGGGAACACATTTGTCATTTGCTGTACCAGAATTGGGTAAGCCTTTCAAATTTGGTATGCAGAATCAGCACTTTACTCTGGGATTCAGACCTCAAGATGGTGTCTCATTAAAAAATTAGCTTCACAGCAATTTGTGTGTTGTCTTGGTTCCTCCTTTCGCAGCCACGACTTCGATAAGAAGCCTATTTGAGTCACACATCTTTAGAATTCATGTGTTACAGAAATTTGTGAAGAAATTCTTATGTCCTGAAGGGCTTTGGAGTAAAAAAGGATATTGTGCAATCTTAATACCCTGTTCTTATTATTTTTAGCTCAACTTGACATCAAGTATGAGCTATTGGGATGGGTTGCGATCTGTATGTCCATACCTCTGTCTGTCCACAATTCCTTTAGCACACCCTACAGGCTGTATCTCTCACCTGATCAGTTTCAAATTTCATATGTGGCTTTGGGGTAATGTCTAGAGGGGAACTATCAAATTCTTCAGAATTTCATTGGAAAATATGGCCACCGGCAGCCATCTTGGATTTGGCATATAAATTGTCAACAATTCCATTAGCAAACCCCACAGATCACATCCCTCGCCCAGTCTTTTTCAGATTTCTTATGTAGCTTTGGTGTGATGTCTTTTCTGTGAAAACTTGAGTGAATGACTTTGCATTACTGGAACTTTTTATTTAGTTCAGTCTACTTTTGGTCAAATTGAGCTGCAGTGTCATTGACACTTTCATTGGGGTGAGTTCTAATGAGGCAAGTTGTCCCTGGAATTAAGGTCAGAAATCAATTTATTTTGATACATTAGTGCAATGAATTCTGTCAAGGTAAATATTCGTTTGATCAATAATCTTCCTTCCTTCTTTAGAAATAAAATTGATTTTTTTAATGTCTATTCAGTTCCACTAATAATTAATTCCTCTAATATTCTTATGCTTGGAAAATTCTTGTTTATTATTCACACAACAGTTAGCAAGATCTCCCACGAACCAATTCAGACCACTGATGTGGAAGATGGAATTACATATTCAGCAAATATGTAATTTTCTCATTTTTGCACTCATTTTAATGCTCAGTAGTGATTTTTTTTCAATAAAAATATGTTATTGAAGAAGATCTCAAAATTTAATTTTCCATCCATGCTAGTCAGGTTATTCTCAATAATGAAGTGTTCCTTGGATTTTTTAAGATCGATTTTTGTTGTTTAATCCATTACCCAAGGCAGACGATATCAAAATTTATTATTTTTAAATATTTTTTAAATGTTTTCAAAAAATCCTCATTGGAACGGGCTCGACAAGCTCATTCCAATGAGGGGTCGCATAATATGTTTTTTTTAAATTTGTTGAAAAATAATATTTTTTCAACTGCAGAATTTGTATATTATGCAGGCGGATGCAGCCGATTTGTTGCGTAAAGGGTTAAATCTGTCAAACAAGATAAGATTGGTGAAATTCCAGAGCTGTCCCATAAGTACCCCAGGAAATGAGCAGTACTTGTTGACTGTGTTGACTATGGTGAGCAAGTTCTACTTTACAGGTAAAATAGGAGCTTGTAATCAGCACCAGAAGCCCTCTAAAGTGGGAGGAATTACTATAAAAAATTTAGCTAAACTTGACTTTACACTTGTATTACCAAAATGAAGTTTGGCTAAACTTGACTTTATACATGTACTTGTATTACCATCTTGATATAGCCATAGATGCTGAAAATCACCTTAAACATCAATTGGTAAATGAAGGAAAATCCTGGAAAATGTATCAAGAGACCTGGCAAAGTCTTGAATATTCATGAAATAAAAATGCAAATGAAGCGCGTAATCATAACTATATAGTTTTATATGCCAGAGTTCATTAAGGTATAGTCCAAACTGGACTCTCCGGTCATTACCTCCTCCTCCCACTTCCCTGTATAGTTTAATTTACCAGAGTTCATTAACTGGTTGAGTGCTAGATTATTTTTTGAAGTTGGAATTTGTTCATATAGATTTGCATTATTAAAAATTATTGGAGAGTGCCTTAAGGCACTCTCCAATAATTTTTAATAATGCAAATCTATATGAACACATTTGTATTTGCTTATGACTGAATAGGAAATTTGTGTAAAGAATATGAAGACTTTAATATGGTACCCTTATGTTTCTTGAAAGCCATGATAGTGGCTTCCAGCACTCAAGCAGTTAAGGTGTAGTCTTTAATAGGATCTCTGGATGTAATGGCCAGAGGTCCTAGTAAGAACTAGTAAATGCAGGATCTGGAAAATTCTTGAAATTGGCTATTGAAGGGCCTCAAAAAATGTTAAAATATATATATATATGAATAGCCTTGGATTTTGTCAGTCCTTTCCTGAAGGAACCCCAAGTTTATTAACCCTTTACCTAACCGGAAAAGCAGACAACACTTGCAAACAAAATTCTTGAATAACTCATTTTTTTTTATTTTTTGTCTAAAAAAAACATAGGTTATGACCCCCCCCTCCCCCATGTTTTTGAGACAAAAAATTTTTAAAATAATGAAAATTAATCGTCGATTTTTGTGAATAGCGCTCTCCAGTTTTGGTTGTTGCGTTGGGTAAAGGTTTAAACTAAAAACTTTTTTCTTTTTAGTACACTGTTATGATTTTCTTTGAAGATTTTTGCATAACACATACAATCTATAGTATGATTTAGTTCTCATCCACCCAATGGTTTACTTGAGACCAGGGCTCAGCCTGGCAGCTGATTTTAGGGAGAAGTGACTTCTCCCTCCAGAGACTTTAGGGAGAAGTCAGGAGCCAGGAGGGAGAAGTCAGAAAAAAACATAAAACGCATATGACATCGTGACAAAATAAATGTACATAGAGGACACAATTGTGGAGAAAAAAATAAATAAAAGTTATACAAACATACATATACACACAAAACTAAGTCATGTAGGTTAAAATCCTCCCCCTCCCCTACAAAAAATTGTGTCGTTCATGGTTTCTGAATATCCTAACTCTTTCCCTAACAGTGATGACTGGCGTTACCATGCAGTTGATTTTGTATTTGCCTCAATGCAATGGATTTGAAATTTAGTATTACCCATGCTGAGAGTGTTCTTCTCTGTAATAGAAGGTATATTCTTTTAAAAAAAATATTTAAAGTATTTAAAATAAATTTCAAGTTCACATAAGAAGCTGGGTCATTCATGGTTTCTGGATGTCCTAATTGAATTGAAAAGCGTAGTTATTTATTTATTGGTGTTTAAGGTCACATACTTATGCACAATGGCTAATCGTGACCGTGACAGTTTTACAGGTGGAGGAAGCCGGAGTACCCGGAGAGAACCACCGAGCAACGACGAGCAGCTGTCAGCTCCCCAACATCGTAACTCTGAACTCTGCACCGCAGCACAGGCAGGGTTAGATTGGTTGAAGACATGCGCACCATCGACGTGCAGTACGCCTCAGTACACAGCGTCATCGTGCCCCCATGTAGGCAATCGGGGAAAAGCGTAGTTAAAAAAGTTTTCGATATTCTTTGTAAATTAAGTGTCATTAACAATTTGTGTTAATTTATTTCTGAGGTAAATGACAAAATATTTCAGTTGTCTCCCTTGCTTGTTGCGCTAGGTGACAATGCATTGTTCAGAAAAATTACAATTTCTGCCAACCATCTTTCATTGACACATGCGATTGGTGCTATAAGGCCTGCCATTCTTATCCATCCTAATGTGTGATTTCTATCATAGCCTTATTACATTTAACCCCCTTCCAAAACAAGTTTTCAAAGAAAAACTTTCAATGCAAATTGTGGGGCGAATTTCAATGCAACCAATTTTTCAGCGGACGTGAGCGCAACCGTAAGCAATTTCGACGTTTTTTATGGTTGGATTGTCTCCAACACATTTTTTTGGTTTTGAAACGGTGGTTAGCTTTAATAAATTCTAATTAACTTGATGCGTGTCTTGTGTAATTTGTTGTTTTTGCTGGCACTTTTGTTTTTAAATAGCATTTTATGCTGGTTGCTATCAGTTGGGGCATATTGTTCGAACGACTACGCCATTACAACTCTTTTGAGAAATATAAAATTGGGCTAGTTTAGGCTATTTTCAGAGCCGTATGACAGATTTTAACAGCAGCCGTGTTTACTTTTTGTGAATGCAGAAGCGTTTTTTGGGGGGGAAATAAAACATAAGAAAATACAGTAAACTGCTATGTCTCCCAAGGAAGTTTTGGAAGGCGACTTGAATTTCGCCCCCAGTGTAAGCCAAGGCGACTTGAGGATTGACAAGGCGACTTCTTCGCCCTAGTCGCCCACTCGGCTGACCCCTGCTTGAGACATACATGCACTTATCTGCTAGTTAAGTATTAACTTGAGGTCTCAACATGTAGTGTGCTCTTCATGGACCACCAGGTGGATTACATGACATTCCATGATCTGCAAATCTGCATGTTGAGACCTCAAGTTTTTATCGACTTTCAAGTAATGGAATATTGTGGTGTCGACTTGTTAGGTGTATTTTACTCATTAGGTGGCCAAGTTCTATATCACTGTACTGCACGTAGGTGATTAATAAATTTTGAATCTTAACCCTCTAACTAACGTAACTGCCAAAAACTACCCACATTCACAAAAATGGCCATTCAGAATTTCTTTTTTTTTCAATTTTTGTCTCAAAAATAAAATAGCTTATGAACTCTCATTGGAACAATCTTGTTGAGCTCCTTCCAGTGAGGGATCAAAAGATATGTTTTTGAGACTGAAAATGAAAAGGTTCGTTTATTAAGGATTTTTTTTTTTTGCAAGTGCTGTCTGCTATTCAAGTAAAGGATTAATTTTATTACCAGTACATGAATTTTACAGATAGAAAAGACAGATTATTGGAAATATGTTATATTGATCATTCAGTATATGTATACAGATGTCTCATGCAAGAAATGCCAGCTACCGTAACTTGATTTCTGCATCATGTTGCTCTACATGGCCACACCTTCAGATATAAGTGTCAGTGAATCTGCCTTAATGACAGTAAGTGACCTTCACCAAGATTCCTCAAGACTAGCTTTAGAATGTGACAATAAATCATCTGTCCCATGGACACGTGATGATAGTTACACTTATCAGTCACTACAGAAGTCAGCCACTGAAAAACTAAACTCCAGGTCGGCATCACAGGGGGATACATGTCTAGACAATAAAACTTCTGTAACAAAAGAATTACAAAACAGTTTGTCATCACTGGCTTATATGAAATCTCAATTTAATAAAACAGAAGCACAAAAAGAATTGTTGACAGAGAGAGCTGTGTTGAAATCAACAAAATTGAAAAGAGAGGATGAAGTTACAACTTGTAACAAAAAATTAGAATTAAAAAACTCTCAAGCAGAAAATACTGATTTCATAGAAGAGTCACATTCAAATGAGGGAGAATCAAGCACAGAAGGTGTAGAGAATAATTCTCTAAATTCTGTAAGCTCAGAAGCAAAATTTCCTAAAATTTTATCTGTGGAAAAAGATTCAAACGAAAATGCATTTTCAAGGTATAAAAAACAAATAGCTTCCAATTCAAAGGCAAGAAAGTTATTACTACCAAAACTTCGTAAATTTTCATTTAAAAACCTGATTCGTAAATCAACTTCTATTCCTAATTTGCATAAACCTGACATCAAAAATGATGCAGAAAAGAAATATTCTTTGGATAGTGAATTTAACACAAGAAGGAACATTCTTGATGATGGTGGAAAATATTTTAGCGAGAAAAGGTTGGTAAAATATTCATCAGAATCTCAGCTGAATGTACTTTGTTCTGATAGTGGATGGCCAGAGTTTGGTAGAAGGAGTCAAGATGATTCTTCTTACACTACATTCTGTTTAATCAAAGATTCCTGTGATCATTCAAAAACTCAAGTATTCAATCAAAACACTTCCCCTGTAATCTGTGATAATGCTTCTAGTAGTAACCTCCAAACACAGCTATCAAATGCTGATCGGTCACAAACTAAGCCATCAGGTAAATCGGTCTTTTACAAACCATGGAAAAGAATTATTTCTTCAACCCCCAAGCCTAAGGAAACACCGATTTGCAATACAGATCAAAAATCAACACCTTTAATAAAAAGTGACCCTTCTGAGAGTGTGTCTAGTGTTTTTGATGCAGATAGAAATTTTCTAGTCAATAATAGATTAAATTCAGTGCATTTACAAAGACAGAATGTGTTAACAGAGATTGTGCCTGTTAACCCTCAGGAAAGTTCTTCTGTGACATTAAAAGAGGACAAACCTTCTGGAAGAGTTATATTTCATCCAAAGACTTACACAAAGAAAACTTCAGTAGATATCACACTGAGTCGGTCTCCTTCTGACTTAATAAAACAGTTAACATCTAACTGTCGTGATCTGAGGACTTCCAAATCTTCATCTGACTTGAGCTCAACATCATCGGATTCTAGCTATCAGTCATCAGACTCATGCAGCAGTAGTGGTTCACGTTTCATCCTTAAACAATGCCGTATAGGATCTGGAGTGGCATTTGGTTTAGTCCAGGTTCCATCACCTGTAAGTATATATATAATGGCATTTCTCTGTAAGGCCTGTCGTTAAGAAAATGTCAGGAAAGCGACGCATGCCCTCCTGGATAAATGTTCAGGAGGGTTGACTGCCATCACATAATATAACTTAGCGATTTCACTATGATCTCAAACTCTGTACCTAGGCTTTTGCTTAGTACCATCCATTGGAGCTGCTAACTGTCAAAGATCTGTATTTGACTTTGACAAGCTCTATGGTCTCAGAACAGGTACTTGAAGAAATAGTTAGGAAGAGGTCCATTGTGGACAAAAGTCCAATTATCTTACAGGTAATTAGAATATATGCTCAGCATATCCCCAGAATGTAGGAAATCCCAATTATTTGAATACCTCTGTTTAACTGTTAGAGTGTTAAATTATTTTTGGTCGTGAAAATCTCTCTCTTTGCCTTGTTACAATTTATGGGAGAGTGCCAGTAGGCACTCTCCCATGAATTGTAACAAGACAATTCCATACAGATGAAATAATTTCACTTCAAAGATGATATGAAGCACATCCACTGAATATGAAGCCTTTAAGTTGCAGTACCTGCACTTCAAAACAAAGCCAAAATATGGGATTCCAACACTCTTCCAGTTAACAACTGCATAATTTTCACTGGCAAAATGGCTATTCAGTTTATAAGATTCCAGTGTATCAGAAAAAAATTAAGAATAAATCATTTCTGGATTGCATTTCATTATTTTATCTGAAAGTATGATGCCAGAATTTAATAAATTTGTATACTTTTAGTCACTTAAAACTATCAGAAAAAAATTAAGAATAAATCATTTCTGGATTGCATTTCATTATTTTATCTGAAAGTATGATGCCAGAATTTAATAAATTTGCATACTTTCATTCACTTAAAACTAATAGATGCTTTTTTTACAGAATTCTGAAGTCCGCACAACAAGGGCAGAGTATGGGGGACGAGAATCAACGAACCAAGTAGGGAGTTTTTGAGGTGTTTCACAAGTGCTGTAGGCATGAGGAAAATACATGAAAAACTCCCAACAAGTGCCATCGATTCCTGCCCCTCCCCCAAACTCTGTCTGAGTTTGGTTCTGTATTTATACCACAGTTAAATTTGAATTTGTTTATGAAGCACAGATTTTGAAAGAAAATATCGCCTTCAGGTAATTTGAAAAATAGAAATGCCTACAACTATTAATCTTCTTGAAGTTCATGTTGGGTAAAGGGTTATATTTGACACGTGAATATAAGTATTTCACAAGAATGAGTCCATTGAAAGTTTCTCTATAGATGTGTGTTGTGATAAGAATGAAATATTGTAAAGGTATTTATAAGGGGGATTCCTTTAACAATACATAAATGCACATTCTGTGTCTTACCTGATACAACTTATGAATCATTGATGCAGTTTTTCGCCGTACAAACATGTCCGACTAACAGCTACATGTACTTTATATATTTTCTTTACCCTTCATTCAGATAGTCTTTTATTGAGAGAAAAGATACACTGTATGGGTTCAAAATATGTGGCTTGAGTATCATTACAACATTAAAAAGCTGTGTTGGGATTTTCAAATTTGTGTACGAAGTCGAAGCAGGCCACATTTTTCTTTAAATTTTTGGGGTCTCTTTTTAGATTTCAGATTTTTTTTCTTTCTGGAAACCCATCAGAATCCTAACATGGATTGCAGTCAAAGATATACACATTACACCAACCATGGTTGAAAATTTATCCCAAAAGCTATTTTCTTCCCTGAGCCTGACTAGAACCTCAACCTGATTGAAAGTATATGTGATATGAGCAAGGCTTCTGCTTCGAAAATAATGTTGAGGCTGCTCAGTGAAAAAAATTAGGATTTGATAACATTTAACCCTTTGAACCCAAGAGGCTGCTTTTCCAACCCAAGACCATGATACGTCATAATTGCATAAAGTATGATAGCTGCTAAGTAAATGTGTGGAGTAGACCGATCAATATTTACAACGTGCAGCCTTCGGGCTGCACGTTGAAAATATTCATTGGTCTATCCCAGATAATCAACGTGGATTCTCCCAATTGCTGCTATTGAACTTACATGGAAGATAACGTCGGTGTTCAAAGGGTTAAAATCTTAATGGTGTTTGCTGTGGAATGAGATGAAAAGGAATATTTTTTATTTTATCATACTTCAGTGTGATACACCATATCCTGGTATCTGAGACAATGAATCTGGCTTTTTCATAGGATAGATTGCTGACAGTTGTGGTCGTACAATGCTAACAAATTGCCCAACTTCACACTCTTCAACTATTTTAAATATTCTGACATTGTAAACTTGAAGAAATGAATACTGAAATTTGAAATGGTGTTCAATGCAAAGATACAAGTTTTATGTTAATAGCATATGGTTATTATTTCTTTGCCATGAGCTCAACTTGTGCCACTTGTACTGCCAATGAAGGATTTAGCCTGTCGCTTGAGCTGCCCAGGCAACAGTAGAAAATGTTTGACATCAAGGCAAAAAGGTACTGAAACATGTATTCAACAGCACAAATAATTAATCTTGACTGACAGTTTCGCTTGCCAGTCTCCCGAGTCTAATCAGTATATTTCAGGGCATCAAAAATCAGTGTAAGTAGTCTTTTGATTTTGAGGCGAGTTGTCGCTCATATATGCCATCGCACCTGCAATATTTACTTTTTGCGCATAGAAAATAGTGCACCTTGCTTCCACCTAGTGAGCGATTAACCCTTTACCCAATGCAGACGATATCAAAATTTATTATTTCAAATACCATTTTTTCAAATTTTTCAAAAAATTTCAACAAAACCATATCATGTGACCCTTCGTTGGAACGAGTCCGACGAGCTCGTTTCAACGAGGGGTCACATGATATGGTTTTATTGAAATTTTTTGAAAAAATAATCTTTTTACAAGAGCTGAATTTGCGTATTACGCAGGCAGATGCGGCCGATTTGTTGGGTAAAGGGTTAACCCTTACCTAAACAATCAGATGCATTCATCGCGTAATATATCAATTGTGCAGAAGAAATTGGGGGTTGGGGGGGGGAATTCAACAAAACCATATCATGTGATCCCCTTATTGGAACGAGCTCATTCCAGTGATGCGGTCACATGATATGGTTTTGTTGAATTTTTTTAAGAATTGGGGGATAAATTAAAATAACAAATTTTGATATGTTTTTTCTTTAAAAGATTAAAATCTGTTTGTGGGAAATAGGCCAAATAATACATTGCTTGCACGAAAATATCAACAATACACCATGAATTATAAGCTGTACGTAGCATTCCAAGACTTCAAACTGATGAAACTTCAATTTCCGAGAATTGGTACTTAAACAACATAATTTGACAAACTTCAAAGGTCAATAATGCGACTCACTGTCTTTTCAGTCATGTATTCAGTGGAGAAGCATCCGATTGACTTGCGGTTGCTCCATTGCAGTCACATTTCATGTATTATACCAAACTAGAATAAATTTGATTATTGCTGCACAAGGCTTATTAAAAAAAATCGGGTAATATTTTTGGAATCCCTGCTTACTGTGCACCAGTGGAGTGAACGAGTGTTGCCAATGTTTTTCTTGGAAAACATTTTCCTGATGCCGGGACTCAACAATGGCGCACTTCACTTCTAATGAATATTATGATAGCTAGCAGTATGCAGCACGCCTTCCATTTTCAAAAGACTGAGTGTAGGCTTTTTTACATCACAGTCGATGTGACTAAATGATATTCATATCTGATAGTTGTCTAAATATACTACTAACACTGCAAGCCTGGAAATTAACAATCTGTTATTTGCAGAATGAGGTCCCCGGAGGGGGAATTTGCTGATGCTATCCCATACAGTGGGCTAGAATCCCCTAATTTATCCTTTGGGTACCTCTCTGTTAAGGCCTGAGACCTTGATTCAGACTAGGATCACAGAGGGTAAATTTAGTAATGCTACCCTGCAGTGCAGGGTAGCATCACTAAATTCACCCTTTGGAGACCTCATTCTGCAGATGACAGTCTACTTATTTCCAGTCTTAACTACCAGCAATCACTTTTGACAGTTGTTTTCCTATGCAGGGTCCTCACACATTAATGAATAACCTAAGCTGTCAGACTGCTTTTTAAAATGCTGGATATTTTGATTACTTGTACGAACTGGGCTTTCCCACTTCTTTGGTAAAATGTTGAGTGCCTTTTCCAACACTTTTACGTGACAGCCTAGCATATGCTGAATGGGAGAATGTGGGTCATTATCATTAAACGTGTCAGTTCACTGGCACCCACTTAATTGTATATCCTCTAATTGAATAACCCTATTAATTGAATATAACTTCCAAACACCCAACCATTTACCATACCTTCAGTATAAATTTGTCCAATAAACTCATATTAATTGAATAAAAAAAATTGTCAATGGTTAAGAAATAACCCTGAAAATCACCAAATTGCACTTGTTTTAGACTTTTATTTGGCGTCAGTACATCTTTTTCAAGCATTAATCTATTATATCTTGTTTGACAGAGCTCAAGTAATTTGGCCTCAGTAAATCCAAAACAAATATGTATCCACCATCTCTTGTTTGGCAGATCTCCACAAGATCTGTCAAACAACACATTAGATTCAGTATCCAGATTGTCACCAGGAAATAAGAAACTGATCATTAGCAGAGCTCAGCAGTGGTGGCGCCAGAAATTTTTTTTTGGGGGGGGGGGGGGGGGGGGGGGGCAGACTCCCATGAAGGGGGGCAAATATGTAAAGGATCATATCATTACTTTGTTATGAGGTAGTCGAAACTTGGACCCAAAGTCCGTAATATACTTTTTTGGTTTGGTACGTCCTGTGGACGTACCAAACCAAAAAATTATATTACGGACTTTGGGTCCAAGTTTCGACTAAATGTAATGGTAATTAGCGGTCCTCCTTTCAAAAAATCCTGGATCCGTGTCTGGTGGGTCTGTGCATGAGAGAGAGAGAGAGAGAGAGAGAGAGACTTCAAATAATTGAACAATGCAAGGGAGATAATGCCCGTCTGCCATAATGCGAAATCCATGAATTTTTTTAGACAAGGGATATAGATAGACATGCCTTTGTTGGCTCATAACTTAATTATATCTTATAAGTATCTGCATCCCAGTCTTTAAATCTCTACTGCCTGGATGTGTTCATCAGCTAGCCTGAGGCTTTGGGCTAAGTGTGTATGGGAAATTATTGGGAATAAAAAAAGAGAGGGGTGTGTGTATGTGTGAGAGAGAGTGACTGAATGTGTTTGTGTGTGAGGGTGGATGGAAATGCATGCAAGATGGTTGGGGGGGGGGGCAAAGTTTTCATTTGGGGGGATGCTCCCCATGCCCCCCCCCCTCCGTAGCGCCACCACTGGAGCTCAGGTGTTCTCAAAATGTCTCTCAAACAGTGTTAATGAAATAGTTAATGGTTTATAACTGTATCAAATATAAAATATGTCAGTGGATGACAAAAAACTTGTAATTTCTGAGTTGGAGTATAAAATTATATGTATCTTATTAACCTTTGAATTGTGTTCCAGTAAAGTGATGAAAATGTAGTTAAGCTGGTCACATGTTGTTTCCATGTGGAAACTGTCTGGAGTTCAAATAATTGCATATTTGCATTTCAGCTAAGATATTAGTCATTGTGGAGTTGTCAAACATAACAAGATCTGTTTTATTGGTATAATAGTAAGATGTTCTGTTCAATCTTCACCAAATACATCTGTTGTAGTCATGATGAAGCCGTAGATGTTGAAAGTGAAATTGAAAAAGATATGCGACAACATTGAATATGAGATGCTGTTGTTAGCTGCAACAAGTAATACATGATGTTGCAATGTCATTTGGTTAGTCAGTCATTCAGTGACCAATGAGTTTTTAAACTCAATAACTTTTAAAATACTTGGTAGAATGACATTTTATTTGGTATGCAAGTGTATATTATTGATGTCTAGTCCCATGTTCAATACAGATGGAAGCCGGAGTATTTTTAGCTCATCTTGACAAAGTCAAGCTGAGCTAATCTCAGCGATCTCCATCCGTCGTCCGTCGTCCGTCAGCACCATGTTTTGGTCTTTTCCTCCAAAGCCACTGGGCCAATTCAAGTGAAAGTTTGTGTGAGTGATGGTCCCAAAGGGGCATTTCATTTTTGTTCAACTCAACATGCCCAGCCCCATAGGGAGGGAGTGGGGGAAAATGCTCCAAAATATTTTTAAAATCTTCTTCTCAAGAACCAGTGTGTACAATGACTTGATATTTGCTGTGGAGCTTCCATATGAGGTGTAGAATCAAGTTTGTTCAAACGAAGTTCGTGAAGTGATATTTGGCTTTGTAAAAGGAGGGGTAAGATTTTTGGCCCCGCCCAAAATTTCTATTTTCTGAACCAATGGTCCGGTATGAACCAAATTTGGTTTGTGGTAGTATTGGGTCATAAGTACTTGACCTATGCAAAAAAAAAAAATTCTCGCATCCCCATGGGAGCCCTGGGAGCTAAAAATAGAAATATTTTCAAACACCCATATTTCCCAAACCCCACGGAACAGAGAGCTTTTATTTGGTAAGAAGTATCCTTATGACCAGTAGAATTGAATGGTGAAAAAAAATTGCCATCGGTTATGTTAGGGTGTTCTGTAATGGGCATCGAAAAAATGCTGAGTCAGCATATTTGCAAAAATTTTTTAAAATCTTTTCTCCAGAACCAATCATCAGAATCTTTTGATATTTGGTATACAGCATTCAGGGGGGAGGGGGGGGGGGGGGGGGGGGGGGGGGGGGGGTCAGATAAAAGTTTGTTGAAATAAAGCTCATTGGTTCATATTTGGGCTCTCTACATGAGCCCGAAGTTTTAACATAGGGTAATATGGGGAATATTCTTTAAAAATCTTCTTCTTCAGAACCACCAGTCAGTTTTAATATTTGCTATACATCATTGTTATGAGTGTCAAATTCTAGATTGTTCAAACCAAGTCCCTAGGTTAATATTTGGGTTTCCTACAGAAGCCCAAATTTTATCTTTGTTCAATATGGAGGGTAATTTAAAAAATCTTCTTCTTCAGATCCACCAGTCAGAATGCTTTGATATTTGGTATGCAACATCTCTATGGGGCTCAGATTCAAGTTTGTTCAAATCAGATCCCTAGGTATATATTTGGGCTCACTATGGTAGCCCAAATTTTTACTTAGTACTTGGTATGCAACATCTCGGGGGGGGGGGGGGGGGGGGGGGGGCTGTCAGATTCCAGGTTGTTCAATTCGAGTGCCTAGGTTAATATTTGGGCTCCATATGGGAACATGAAATTTAACTTAGTACAATATGAGGGAATTTCTTCAAAAATCTTCTTCTTCAGATTCACTTGTCAGAATGATTTCACATTTGGTATACAACATCTCTAGGGGGGTCAGATTCAAGTTTGTTCAAATCGAATCCATAGGTTAATATTTGAGCTCGCTATGGTAGCCCAAATTTGAACTTAGTGCAATTCAAAGAAATTTCTTTACAATTTCTCTTCTTCAGATCCAACAGTCAGAATGTTTTCATATTCTATACACAACATCTCTAGGGAAGTCAGATTTAACTGTGTTCAAATCAAGCGCCTGGGTTAATATTTGGGCTCTCTATGGGAGCTGGAATTGGCCATTTTGCTGAAGAATTAAAAAATTTGTATTCAGTACCCTCTAGAGGTAATAAGATTAATCCTCATAGGTTGTATCAAGGGGCTTCATAGGGGAGCTCTACATTTTACTTTATGATCAACTGAAGAAAAGGCAAGATGCCCAGATTATTTTTGTCACTCCTGAGGGACACAAAGATTGACAGAGTAGCCTATGGAGATGGCTTGCTTAATGTAGACTCATTCTTGGACTCTGTTTAAATTGTGTTCTGTACAAGATTAGTGCTTCAGGCCCCGTGGGGCCTCTTGTTATACCCCGACTCTCAAAGAGAACGGGGGTGTAGTGGGTTACATGCATGCATCCACCCATCTGTCTGTCCATCCATCCATTCTTCTGCTTGTAGAATGAACCATTTACCCCTGTCAAGAATTGTGACAGTTATAATGTTGATTGATGCTATATATTTCTGGTACATAAGGGACCTTATAATATTTCTTTGATAGCTTCAGTCAGAGTCAGTTTTGTAGAATTGCATAATGATTTTTTTCTTCCACTAAAGATATGAACTTTAAATGTATTCAGTGATAAATAATACTTCAGATATTATCTAGGTATACACCCAAAATGAACCCAATGCATCCTTAGATTTCACTTATATTAGTTGGTGTGTTTTGTTCTTGTGAAATCCAGCACCTTAGTTTATAAATAATATGGGATAAATTCAACAAAGTTTGCATACCTATATCCACCCAATAGCTCTAGACAAAATGTACTCACTCTTGACATGCTGTATTAACCCATTACCCAACGCAGACGATATTAAAATTTATTATTTTAAATATCATTTTTTTAAATTTTTCAAAAAATTTCAACAATACCATATCATGTGACCCCTCGTTGGAACGAGCTCGTTCCAACGAGGGGTCACATGATATGGTTTTGTTGAAATTTTTCGAAAAATAATGTTTTTTCAACTGCTGAATTTACATATTACGTGGGCGGGTGCAGGCGATTCGTTGAGTAAAGGGTTAACTCTAACCCTGCAGAGTATTTTGAAGATATTTTTAAAACTAGTCATGACTGATGTTCAGTTAGGTGAACACCTGCTGTGTATATAAAAATATTTTTCATCAAATCTAGCCTTGACTAGATTTGATTGAAAATTCAACTCTCGTCAAAAATGTGATTCAATTTTGCCCTTTTCCAACATAACGGCCCACAAACTGGCCAGTGTTATTCACAAAAATCATGGTTCAAGTTACATTATTTTATTTATTTTTTGTCTAAAAAATAGAGCTTATGACTCTGCATTGGAATGAGTGGGTTGAGCTCATTCCAATGAGGTGCCATAAGCTGTATTTTTTCCACAAAAAATGAAAAAAATTAGCTATTCAAGAGTTTTGTTTGCAAGTGTCGTCTGCCTTTCATGTTAGTTAAAGGGGAAAACTAGGTTTAAAGTGCCGAATTATACCTATTTTAGTTCCCCAATGGAACTACAGAATGTCGTGCAGTGCTTGTTAACTGCAGTAAACCAGTTCTGCTTTAATGGTAAAATTGGACTCGGCACCAATGCCTGAGATGGAAGTCATCTAAGTGGGCAGCATAGATATAAACGATTGGCTAAACTTGACTTAATTCCTATGCTGTGGTTTGAGGTAGCCAAAAATTCTGAAAGTTACCTTATAG
Source organism: Pictodentalium vernedei (assembly GCA_031216915.1). Lineage (NCBI taxonomy): Eukaryota > Metazoa > Mollusca > Scaphopoda > Dentaliida > Dentaliidae > Pictodentalium > Pictodentalium vernedei. The sequence goes on along the minus strand of CM062288.1, from coordinate 233,232,868 downwards.
ACAGCTTTAACTTTTTGCATGCCAATGCTGGCCAATGGCAGATATTCCCGTCCAGGGAATAAGGATAATTTAGGAAAAAATAATCAAAATTTCCTCCAAAAAATAATTTTGAATGGACTTTTCCACCAATGATTTCTATAGTTAAATTTAGATGAATTTTTCATTAAATCTAGTCATGGCTTCTCTTCAGCAGCCAGGGCTAGATTTGATGAGAAATATCTTGAAAATACTCATTGGGTTAAGAGTTAAATAAATAAATACTTATATTTTTGGCAAGAGATTTCCTGTCCTCTGCAGGAATATCCATCAGCAGCATGCAAGGATTAAATTGAATATTTTCCTGTGGGAACCTCATCAAATGAAGAAAACCATGTTTTCTATTATGTACAAGCAGAAAAACGAAATGTAAGTTTTTTTCTGTGGTACATATTTCAAATGTGTTCTGGATGATTATTTCATTGGTTGGATTTTGATGTTATTTCTTCATTGCTCATTAAATTTTGATGAATTTTGTTGCCTTAACACAGATGGTATTTGCATGGATAATGTTCAAACGTGGGTACCCTACACCATTTCCTGATCAAAATCTATAGTGGGTGTGCCCACCCTGGGCTTCAGTTGCTTCTCTAACTTTCCTTACCATTGAACCCATCAAGTTGTTTATGGTCCTTTGTGGGATGTTATTCCACTCCTGAAGAAGGGCCTGCTTGAGCTGAGCAACATTGTTTGGGACGTTGATGTGCTTCCTGGCACTCTTGTCCAGCTTGTCCCACATATGCTCGATCAGGAACAAATCTGGACTGTTGGGTGGCCAGTTGAGAACTGGGTTTTGGTTGAGAAAGTCACGACAAATCCTAGCAACATGCTGCCTCACATTATCCTGTTACAATGTATGGATAAGTGGAAGGATCTGAGGCTTGAGGACCTGATACCGATATCTTACAGCTGAAAGATTGCCCTGGATGACTGCGATAGGATGTTTCATGCCTCATGCCATGAGAAATTCCCCCCCCCCCCCCAATCATAACAGACCCTCCCTTCAATCTGTTGTTAGCTCACCTGACTGAAAGTCAGGGTGAACTTTTCTGATCACTTTTTGTCCATCGTCTGTCGTCCGCCGTACGTCGTGAAGGTGGTGTTTGGGTCATTTTCTCCCAAGCCACTGGCTGCAATTCAATGAAAATTCACATGAGTAGCAGTTATATAGGGGCATTTGGGTTTTTCTTCAAATTGTGTTTCTGCTCATATTGTGGAGGGGGGTGGGGCCAAAATGCACAAAATTTTAAAAAATCATCTTCTCATGAACCAGCCATAGTAGAGACTTGATATTTGGTATGGAGCTTCCATTTGAGGTGTAGACTCAAGTTTGTTCAAGAGAAGTTTGACGGGCAATATTTGCCTTTGTTCTGAGAGGAGCAAGACTTTTTGCCCCTTCCAGAATTTCTATTTTCTGAACCGAGAGGCCAATTTGAACCAAATTTAATATGAGGTATTATTGGGTTATAAGTACTTGATTTATGCCAAAATATTTTTTTCCTGCAGCCCTGTGGGAACCTCAGGAGCCAAAAATAGAAAAAAAACAAAAACGTCCATATCTCCAAAACTGCATGGCACTGAGAATTTTTATTTGGTGTGAGGCTTCCTTGGGACCAACAGAAAGGAATGGTAAAAAAAATTGCCATCGGTTTTGTCATAAGGTACTTTTTCGGGACTTTGAAAAAATGCTGAGTGAGCATTTTTTACACTGTGGGCATTAATTAAAGAATTGTTTGCTTCCAAAGCACTGCTCCAAAAGCTTTCATATTTTACATATAACATCTTTGGAACATTGATTCACATATATTTGTTGAAATCAAATCCCTCGGTCCATATTTGGGTTCCCTATGGGGGAAATTAGTGCAGTATGAGGAATATTCTTTAAAAATCTTCTTCTTCAGATCTACCAATAAGAATCTTTTGATATTTGGTATGCAGCATGCTTAGGGGGGTGAGATTCAAGTTTGTTCAAGCCAAGTCCCTGGGTTCATATTTAGGTTGAAAATTTGGGGTCCCGGTCCGAACTTAGAAATTTTGGATAAAAATCCGGAAATGAGTTTTTCATTTTTTTATGCATTTCGGTCAATTTTAAGACAAAAAAAATTTTTTATTTTACACTGGAAATTTGGGGTCCGGGTGGGACTTGAAAAATTTTGGAACAAAATCAGGAAATTTGTTTTTTAGTTTTTTATGCGTTTTGGTCAATTTCAAGGCAAAAATTTTTTTTTTTTTTTACACTGAAAATTTGGGGTCCGGGTGGGACAATTTTAAGAAGAAAAAAAAATTTTAGTCTGAAAATATTTTGTTTGGGACTTCAAAAATTTCCGAACAAAAATAAAAAAAAAATTGTGTTTTATGCATTTATCTCAATTTTGGGACGTAAAAGTGCAGGAACTGAAAATAGAACGAAAATCCTGTGTATTGTGTGGGCACAATCGCTTCATCTAGTTGGTATATGCATTTCTTTGGAGGGGCGTATGCAGCTTAATTAAGTCAAGTCCCTGGTTTGATATTTAGACTACCATGTCAGGTGAGTGCACTCAGGCCCCCTGGGGCCTCTTGTTTTCCTTAACACATGTGTCAGAATATCGCTCGATGTCAATAGCAACGTTGTCCATCTGACCTGTAAAGCGTGCACCGAGACTCGTCAGTGAATAACACACATCTCCAATGGGCCAAGTGAAACCGATATGGTGCATGTGCCCACAGCCATGGCAATCGACATTGACATCTCCTGTGTGTAAATTGCGGACCAACGTAGGGACATTGTGGCCTTAAATTGAACTCCTGCAACCGATTCCTAATTGTTCTTAGACACATTCGCCCACCATGAGTGCCTACAAAATGACTCTGTGTCTCCGTCGCCATCTGAAATAGATTGCGGTGATGTGAGAGATGTATGCCTCAATCATGATGTAACGTTCAGACATCCACACCTGGAACAGTCAGCTAATCTTCCCGTGGCTTTGAGACACCCAAGTAAATGAGCTATCATTGACTCATGGATCCCCAAATTGCTGGGCGACGAGACATTGTGATTAATTATAGCAATAGCTCTTCCCCTATCAACTTCGGACATTTGCAGCATTTTGCTTTTCAATTGAGTTGAAATGAAATGTTGTTCAACCTATGTATATTGTTCAAAACTTCGATTTGGTATGGTTTTCAATCCCATAGCACATGGGAGTGCCCCCGATACATGCTTTGTCGCAAAATCTGTTGAAAACATGGTTATGGTTGACCAAATTTTAACCAAAGACTCTTTAGACAGAACACTGAGGTAGCTATGTGTCAAATTTGACTACATGTGGTCTATGGATAAAAAAAATTATATTACCAAAACTGAACTTTTGTTTCTTTTTACTGTTAGTATAGATGAATTTTGCTGTACTAATATAATATGATCTGGTCCACACCACCTCTAAAGTTGGTAACATAATTTAAAGGACTAGCCAAAGTTGAATTTATATTTGTGGTACAGTCACAATACAACCATGAATGCTGGAAGTGACCTAAAAACCCTGTAAACATTAACATAATTTTTTGTTCTTTTCTGGTACCGATCCCTTTACCATACATTCCATGGAAATTTACCTATTAATTGGATATAGGTAAGAATAATTCCCTAATCATAGATATAATCTTTCATTTCTTTCGGAAATCTGTTAGGAAGATTGACATACATACCATGCTTCAAAAACTTCATCTGAAGTTAAATATTTGTATCAAATTAATTAAGATCCTATTGCACAGAGCTCTGTGTGCTCGGTCAAGATATTAAAATAACTCCTTATTAGAACACACACTATGAGTTTTGCCAAATAGGGGGCATTTTTAGCTCAACTAAGAACTTGACAACATCAAGTATAAGCTATTGGGATGGGTTTCGATCCGTCATCCTTATGTACATCCATACGTATGTCCGTATATATATCCCTCTCTCCGTCCACAATTCCTTGAGCACACCCTACAGGCCACATCTCTCACCTGATCAGTTTCAAACATCATATGTGGCTTTTGGATAATGGGAGCTATCAAATTTTTTCAAATTTCATTGAAAAACATGGCCACTGACAACCATCTTGAATTTGGCATATAAATTGTCAACAATTCTATTAGCACACCCTACTTGCCGCATCTCTCACCCGATCTTTTTCAAATTTCATACGTAGCTTTGGTGTGATGTCCTAATGGGAGCTATCAAATTTTTCTGAATTCCGTTGAAAAACATGTCTGCCAGTGGCCATCTTGGATTTTGCATATAAATTGTCAACAATTCCATTAGCACACCCTACAGGCAACACCTCTCACCCACTCGTTTTCAAATTTTATGTTGCTTTGGTGTGATGTTGAGATGGGAGCTATCAAATGTTTCGGAATTTCGTTGAGAAACTTGGCCTCCAGCAGCCATCTTGGATTTGGCATATAAATTGTCAACAATTCCATTAGCACACTCCACAGGCGGCATCCCTCACCTGATTGTTTTCTGATTCCATATGTAGCTTTGGTGTGATGTCTTCTGTAAAAACTTGAGTGAAGGACTTGGCATTTCTGGAACTTTTCTATTTAGTTCAGTCTGTTTGGTCAAGTTGAGCTGCAGTGTCATTGACACTTTCGTTTAAACAGTAGAAATATTGAGAAAAGTTATTGATCAATTCTAATGTATTTTATATAGATGGACAAAGGTGGCCGGTTTGTTGAGTTCATGATTAGTAGCTTTAGTTGCAGGAGTAGGTGAAAGTCACACTAGATTAGTACATAACTGAAGGCAAGATGGTTGGGACCTCAGACTTGTAATTGGGAGAATTTCCAGCTAACATATGTATTTAGCCTCTCATCTTAACCCTTTACCCAACGAATCGCCCGCATCCGCCCGCGTAATATGCAAAATGAGCAGTTGAAAAAATTAAGTTTTTTCAAAATATTTCAACAAAACCATATCATGTGGCCCCTCATTGGAACGAGCTCATTGAGCTCGTTCCAATGAGGGGTCACATGGTATGGTTTTGTTGAAATTTTTTGAAAAAATTTAAAAAATGATATTTAAAATAATAAATTTTGAAATCGTCTGTGTTGGGTAAAGGGTTAAAATGAAATAAGGTCCTTCACTTGAACAGTCATTTTAACCTACCAAGTTGACTGTCATGTGACATCTTCACTCTGCAGAATGGAATGGGTTAGTCAAACCACAAGTGTTGGTGGTGGAAAGTGGTGTCATTTTGGAATATTTCCCTGCTTGGGATTGAATCTGGGATCTCTGACATGAATGTCCAGAATTCTTATCTGAAATGGATTGGATAATTTCATCGTATGATAAAACTATCTTGTTGGCGAGGGTTATCAACATATTTCAGACATTCCTTGACAGAACAATTAGTCAAGTAATCGGCCAAGTGCTAGAGGGGAATATTTTCTGCATGGTCAGTTCTGAATAGTTGTGAAATGAGATATTGTCACTCTTAATTATGTTCTACATCTCAATGAGAAATAAAAAAAAATAGCACATAAATAACTCAGTTAAAGTGGTCAGTGGTGAGACATTACCAGCAGAGATGAAATCGGTGATATATAAGCAGCAGAGATGAAATAAGTTTTAGACTAGTACTCTACTAACTTCTTAATGCCCGAAGCACTAACTTCCACTGCTTATAACAGTTGCCCGTCATGACATTTTAGGTAATGGTGAAGAGAAAAAGTCATGTTACCTGGGCAAGATTCCAGAGATAGGCCGAATCAATTTGTTTACATGTTGTTTGCCTCAAATCAAACAAAAATTCTTTTTGTTTTTTAGCTCAACTTTGACGAAGTCAAATTTGAGCTATTGTCATGGCCCGTCGTCCGTCTGTCCGTCCGTCCGTCTGTCCGTCTGTCCGTACATCAACAATTGGCTATGGCTCGGGCTAGAGGTCGTATTTATGAACCGATCTTTACGAAACTTCTTGTGTACCTTTGTTATGACCCTGGGACGGGAACGAGTGTTTTTGGGTGTGGTCCGAAATTCAAGATGGCTGCCAGTGGCCATTTTGTACCGATGATGCAAAAATCAATTTTTTGTACAGAACTTCTGTATGAAAGTTCTGATTTGAATAAAGTTTTGTATAAATGTATAGTACAATGGGATACATCACATATAATACGGGTTTTTTTCTCGTGCGTAAATTATGCAAATTAGACTAACTTTGATTTATTTAGTGTTACTTTCAGAGCTGTAAGTGCCAAGCTGCTATGGCTCGGGCTAGAGGCCGTATTTATGAACCAATCTTTACGAAACTTCTTGGGTACCTTTGTTATGACCCTGGGACGGGAACGAGTGTTTTTGGGTGTGGTCCGAAATTCAAGATGGCTGCCAGTGGCCATTTTGTACCGATGATGCAAAAATCAGTTTTTTGTACAGAACTTCTGTATGAAAGTTCTGATTTGAATAAAGTTTTGTATAAATGTATAGTACAATGGGATACATCACATATAATACAGGTTTTTTTCTCGTGCGTAAATTATGCAAATTAGACTAACTTTGATTTATTTAGTGTTACTTTCAGAGCTGTAAGTGCCAAGCTGCTATGGCTCGGGCTAGAGGCCGTATTTATGAACCAATCTTTACGAAACTTCTTGGGTACCTTTGTTATGACCGTGGGACGAGAACGAGTGTTTTTGGGTGCAGTCCCAAATTCCAGATGGCTGCCAGCAGCCATTTTGTACCGACAATGCCGAAATCTGTTTTTTGTACAGAACTTCCATATGAAAGCTCTGATTTGAATAATTTTTTGTATGAATGTTTAGTACCATGGGATACATTACATATATTACAGGTTTTTTTCTTGTGCGTAAATTATGCAAATTAGGCTAACTTTGATTTATTTAGTGTTACTTTCAGCACTGTGAGTGCAAATCCCAATACGGCTCGGGCTAGAGGCCGTATTTATGAACCGATCTTCATGAAACTTCTTGGGTACCTTTGTTATCACTGTGGGACAAGAAGGAGTGTTTTTGGGTTCAGTCTGAAATTCAAGATGGCCGCTAGCAGCCATTTTGTTCAAAATTAAGTGCAATCAGATTTTTGCGCAGAACTTCCAAATGAAAGATCTGAATTGAATAAATTTTTGTATGAATGTTTAGTACCATGGGATACATTACATATAATACAGAGTTTTTCTCGTGAATAAATTATGCAAATTAGGGGTCCGGGTGGGACTTAGAAAATTTTGGACCAAAATCCGGAAATTAGTTTTTTGTGTTTTGATGCATTTTGGTCAATTTTAAGAAGAAGAAGAAAAAATTTGAGTCTGAAAATATTTTGTTTGGGACTGAAAATTTCCACACAAAAATAATAATCTACAATGATTGGTCTTAATCTGTAGTCCATTACAGTCACCTTGTAATTCTTTTATTATTGTTGACTGGGCCAAAACAAATACTAATTCCTGCCATATTCATTATTCAGTTGTCTTGGTCACAGCAAGTACTAATTCCTGTCATATCCAAGTTGAGCTACAGAGTCATTGACTCTTTCATTTTCTCCTACTGGAATGATTAATGGGAATATATTTTAACACTCTGCACTCTAATGTCAAAATACGTAAACTTCATGCGGCAATGTGTCCCCATAATGCAACTAGAAATTTAACCATTTCAGTCTGGTTTGACAGAGCTCTGTTACTCTTTAACACAAGAATTAATTGTTTTAATTTCTGGTTGCATTATGCGAATAAATAGCTGGGTGAAATTTTCAAATTTCAACTTCAGTATGCAGATGGTAAACAAAATATATTCCTGTTAATAGGATCGATGTCTTCACAAATAATTTCAGATCATCCTTTGTTAGAATTTTTTTCATCAAATTCAAATTTTTTTTATTTTTAAAGTAAAGAGGAAAAAGGATTTGCAGTCATGAAAAATATACTTCTTACTTTAATACCCAAAACAATTTGAGTGTTGATGGCTGATTGGTTTTCCAATCTTTGTGTGAAGGGAGTACTACTAAAAAAATGGACAGTAGAGACGAACCCTGTTAATTGAATAGCCACTTTGTCAATGAAAATAAATTATTTAATTATCTCCCACCAAAACGATGTTTGTCCGTTTGTTCGTCCTCCATCTGTCCACCCATAACAACTTTGGACCTTCATATCTCAGTCAGTGGATGTTGGATTTAAATGATCTTTGGTGTGCTGATAGACCACCACAGAGGAAAGGTTATTCACAAGTAACAGGATTTGTCCATTTTTTTTTTATCTAGAGTTATAGGCCTTTTTCTGGGTTTTTTCAACTTGGAATTCCCCTTTTTATGTGTACCCATACTATGTATGGTACACATAATGCCGGCATTCGGGGTGGCCATCAGTCGTTCATCCATCCTTTGTCCATCCGTCTGTCTGTCTGTCTGTCCGGGCTTAGCAGAGGTACATTGTGGGGTTTACAATTTAGAGTCAGTGGTAGTTGTGGGGCTGGGTTAGTACAGTGGCCACTTGTGGGGTTATTTTTTGCACTGTGGGGTTAATTTTTTGACCTTGTGTGTTTAGGGTTTAACATGGGAAAAACCCCACAAGTAAGAACGTGTAAGAACAGACGTCTGTCCATCCATCCGTCCAGCGTCCATATCCATAACTTGAATAATATTGCTTGGATTGTCAAGTTACTTTATATTTGTGTTCAGGTGACTGATGTGCCGAGCTGTATAGTTTTTGGTGTAAATCGGATAATTTGATCCTGAGATATTAACTCTTTATCCTTCAAATTGAGAATTCTTCCAATCCCTTTGGCATGAGATAACTCAAAAAATATCAATCCAATTGTCATGTTACTTTATATACATCTTCAGGTTACTGATGTTCCGAGCTATATAGTTTTGGTGTAAATCTGTTATTTTGATCCCGAGATATTAACCCTTTATCCATCAAATTGAAAATTCCTCCAATCCCTTTGGCATTCGATAACATGAAAATTATTGCTTGGATTGTCAAGTTACTTTATATTTGTGTTCAGGTTACTGATGTGCCGAGCTGTATAGTTTTTGGTGTAAATCTGATAATTTGATCCCGAGATATTAACCCTTTATCCTTCAAATTGAAAATTCCTCCAATCCCTTTGGCATTCGATAACTTGAAAAATATTGCTTGGATTGTCAAGTTACTTAATATTTGTGTTCAGGTTACTGATGTGCCGAGCTGTATAGTTTTTGGTGTAAATCGGATAATTTGATCCTGAGATATTAACCCTTTTCCTTCAAATTGAAAATTCCTCCAATCCCTTTGGCATTCGATAACTTGAAAAATATTGCTTGGATTGTCAAGTTACTTTATATTTGTGTACAGGAAAATATTGCTTGGATTGTCAAGTTACTTTATATTTGTGTTCAGGTTACTGATGTGCCGAGCTGTATAGTTTTTGGTGTAAATCTGTTATTTTGATCCTGAGATATTAACCCTTTATCCATCAAATTGAAAATTCCTCCAATCCCTTTGACATTCGATAACTTGAAAAATATTGCTTGGACTGTCAAGTTACTTTATATTTGTGTTCAGGTTACTGATGTGCCGAGCTGTATAGTTTTGGGTGTAAATCTGATAATTTGATCCGGAGATATTAACCCTTTATTTTCAAATTGAAAATTCCTCCAATCCCTTTGGCATGAGATAACTCAAAACATATCAGTCCGATTGTCATGTTACTTCATATATGTATTCAGGTTACTGATGTGCCGAGCTGTATAGTTTTTGGTGTAAATCTGATAATTTGATCCTGTGATATTAACCCTTTATCCTTCAAATTGAGAACTCCTCCAATCCATTTCTTCGGCATGCGATAACTCAAAAAATATTAATCCGATTATCAGGTTACTTTATATATGTATTCAGGTTACTGATGTGCTGTGCTGTATAGTTTTTTATGTAAATCAAATAATTTGATCCAGAGATATTAACCCTTTATCCATCAAATTAGACACTCTTCCAATCCATTTCTATATGCACCCATACCATGTATGGTGTAAATAATGTCGGCATCCAGGGTGGCACTCTGTCATAGATAAGCTATTGCCATCATCTGACGATTTAATCTGCCTATTTTTAGCTTAACTTGGCAAAGTCAAGATAAGCTATTGCCATCACGTGTGCGGAAGTCTGTGAGTCTGTTCACATTTTCCTTTAGCACAGGCTACACCCCGTAGTTCTTGTTTGATCATCACAGAATTTCATATGCAAATTTGGGGGTCATGTCTAGATGAGAACATCCTCTTTTGGTCGTGATCGGTCAACCGGTAAGGCTGCCGAGCCCCAAACCCAAAAAACATTAGCACAGTCTACAGGTCATATTTATGAAGGGATTTCATTGTAACTTGGTAGGATGCCTCTGTATAATGCCTAGATGAGAATGTCCCTTTTTGGGCATGATCTGTCAACCGTGATGGCTGCCCAAGCCCGAAACCCAAAAACTTTTAACACAGTCTGCAGGTCATGTTTAATATGGAGGGATTTCATTGTAACTTGGTAGGATGACTCTGTATGATGTCTAGATGAGAATTTCCCTTTTTGGGCGTGATCTGTCAACCGTGACGACTACAGGGGCCCGAAGCCCGAAAACCTTTAGAACAGTCTACAGATCATATTTATGAAGGGATTTTATTGTACCTTGGTAGGATGACTTCAAATAATGTCTAGATGAGAACGTCCTCTTTTGGTCGCGATCATTCAGCCTTGATGGCTGCCCGGGCCCAAAACCCCAAAACCTATCTAGTCTATATTTTGGATTTATAGAAGGATTTCATTGTAAATTGTTAGGTTGACTCCATATAATGCCTAGATGATGACATCCCCTTTTGGTCGTGTTTGGTCAACTGTGATGGCTTCCGGGGCCCGAAGCCCGAAAACCTTGAGCACAGTTTACAGGTCATATATATGAAGGGGTTTCATTGTAACTTTGTCTCCAGATTATGCCCAGATGACTACGCCTCAAAACCCGAAAAACTTTAGTACAGACTACAGGTCGTATTTGTGAAGGGATTTCATTGTAACTTAGTAGAATGACTCAGTATATTGTCGAGATGAGGACGTTCCCTTTTAGTTGCAATCGGTCTACTGTCATGGCTACACAGGCCTGAAGACCGAAAACCTTTAGTACAGTCTACAGGCCACATATATGAAGGGATTTCAGTGTAACTTGATAGGATGACTCATTTTGGAATAATTTCACTGTAACTTTGTAACTTTCGTTGACATACGTTAACTGTGAGGGCCACATACATTAACTGTGAGTCCATATTAACCCACCCCCTCAGCTCTTTAGTACAGTGTATACCTCATGTTATTTTTATTAAAAACATAGCATACAGGGAACAGAAATTAACATATTCCCAATTATCACAATTCTTGTCTCATTTCATAATCCTTTCATAAACATTGAACATTATCCTTTTCATCAAACACAACACACAGACAAGTTAAGCTACAGTGTCATTGACACTTTCACTAGTAAACCACCTTGACATGGGGATACACCCAACATGGATTTAGTCACTTGACTGTATTCAAAAGATAAATTGATCATTTATTCTATTATATCTTGTGTGACAGAGCTCATAGAGGATAATGGATGTTCTGAGACCAAACAGGTCTATAAACAAGGGGAATTTGGTGAGTGTCATAATTGTTTGACATGTTGCAAGATTTTTATTCAGTTAACAAGATTTTACTCTATAATCTATATGCAATTAACAGGTCAAATTTGTACTGAAGGTATAGTAAATGGTTTCGTGTTTGGAGGTTATATTTTGTTAACATGATTATTCCGTTAACCCTTCAGGCCCTGGACAATTGTCCTGAATTCACCCCTGACCACAGCCTCTACATGTCAAGTGGCTTACCAGTATTTTCTAGTCAAGTCTTGGCTGCCTCTTAAGGCAGCCAAGGCTTGACAAGAAACCACAGTCTAGGTATTTTGTCTATTGACAGTAGGACTTCCTCATGATAGCATTTAAGGGCACCTGTTCTGAGGTTGTAAAATTTGGAAATAGGCCTTTAGGGGTTAAGAGGTATCGCATTAAGTGGCCTCCACAGAATTAGTAGCCTTAGGGTCAAAATATATAATTCAACATTTTCTTTATTGACCGAACAATGTGAAAATCTTATTATTGTCATCTTCTATTTGTTCAACTGTTGATAAGTAGATCTAAATATTTAACTTTTAGAAATTTCTTTTTTGAAAAGAAAAATATTCAACAGTGGCACACAATAGTGGGCCATCTTATTTTTGAATTGCAGTAATATTTTTGAAGGTCATGAACTAACAAAAAGGATTGTTGGTCAGATGGATTAAAATTCTTCTTGTGACATGTTTAGATCTAGCTACATAAGCAATCGTTCTTTTGAATTTCCATATGACCCTAGAATGTGGTGTTTGGATTATTTGAAAGCATTCTGTTAGCCTGTTCTCATTTCAGCACTCAGAAAAGAATATTTAACACTCAGCCACACATGACCGATTATTGTTAAACTCATTTGTTACCGATTGGCCACTTTCAGATTTCTGGTCTTTTTTATGTTAAATACAATTCTATAGCGTCCATTTGAGAACGTTGAAATGTACAAACTTGCTATAAACAATAAACCTGGGAACCACACGTGATTGATGTGTGGGAAGTTGGGGAAGGCAATAAATGACAAATATTCATGTGAACAGGTAGCGCAAAACTTGGCCTTTATTAGAACCAGCAGACCTGGCTGTTTGAGGTGAGTGGTCTCTCTACCACTTGTCTGTCTCATTTCATTTTGAGGAAGGCTCTATTCTGCTACCTCAAAAATCATGGAAGTCACACTGGAACATTGATTAAATATATAGGTTTCCAATCGTCAATTCTCCCTAAGTACTGATGGGTATCATGTATTATTTTATTTCTCCATGCATTCCAAACACAATAGTGAACAGCTGCATCAACACTGTTACACTCTTGTGCAGATTGTGTATAATGTCAGAAAAGTGTTTCTGTACATTAGGAGCAATGGTGAGCAACTGTCAGACTCCCCAACATACCAACTCCACACAAGCAGGGTTAGCATTGGTTGGAGACAAGTTCAGTACGCCTTAGTACACAGAACCACCTTGCCAAAGGACACAAAGCAGTTACCACTAGCAGGGATCGAACCATGGACCTGTCGGTTTGAAGTTCAATGCTGTAAGCACTGAGCCACCACAGTCCCAGCTAAAGGGTTAAAAACATACCAGCCAAGAAAAACTTAAAAGGTGTTGCAGACACCCCATCGGTAATTATTGAACTGTCTGATATAAGTAAAAAAAACTGTGAGAATTCATTGCTTAGCATATTGGTGAGAAGTTTCCAAGTTGCAATGTTTATGTACCACAACACTGTGCTAAGTCTGTCTGGCATATTGACTCCATGTTCTCTCATCAAGATGTTTGCTCTGGGCAGTTGAGAAATGTATGAAAAACTGCTTCACTTTCACTCGATGTTTATCTGTTACAGTGAGAATAGGAAGGGCATCATGAAGTACTAACACAACAATCAACAAGTTTGATGACACAGCCAACAAGTCGTCTGTCCCGCCAATCCTTGTTTCAACATCTCATACTTTTTTAATCCTAGCATAAATGTGTGTAATCCTTGCCTTTCAACCCTTATCTCACCTAACAGTTTGGCTGAAATTCTGAAATACATTCTGATAAATATGACATTTTTTTATAAAATGATATTCTTTCTGATATTGAAAATAGCAACTAAGCTGCAGACAATACTTGGGTGAAAGATAAACCAGCCAAAGACAGACTCTACTTGCCTGAGATGACCTATATAAATGATCGACAATTACAGTTGCTAACTAGACTTGCCTGAAGAACCAATATCATGAACCAAATCTTTCCCGCTTCCTTTCTTGCTTGGCTGCGATTGTTCATTTGTCGATTCCCAACCTATCATTATACTGCAGGGATGAGATTTTTCAGTTTTTAATCGGATTTCAGTTTATTTTTTATGCCTCCGCCAATTTGGTGAGGGGCATTAATTGAGTGTTACCCTTGTCTGTCTGTCCGTACGTACATCTGTATGTACATACATACGTCCATCCATATGTACGTATGTAGTACTACGTACATCCATCCCAAATATTGTTTCCAGACGATTACTAATTTGACTGAACGAAATGAAATAAAATTTTATACATAGGTTTATAACCACATAATACAGGTTGGGATTGTTAGTTGGCGTAGGCCGATATTTTTTGGCAGAGTTATGGCCCTTTTCCAACTTGGAAGACATGTTGATATTGGTTTTCAAATGGTAACTTGAGGTACAGGTGTCTGATTTCAATCAAACTTGGAATATAGCTTACTGTAGACAATATACCAGACGGGTTTGATTTGGCACAGGCTAAACCCCTTAGTTCTTGTCCGATCATCACAAAATTAATTTCTTATGCAGGTTCAAGGTCATGTCTAGATGAAAACGTCTCCTTTTGGTCGTGATCGGTCAACTGTGAGGGCCACACGGGCCCAAAATTTAGCACAGTCTACAGGTTGTGTTTATGAAGGGATTTCATTGTAACTTGGTATATGGTCTTGGTAGAATGTTTAGATGAGAACGTCCCCTTTTGGTCATGATCAGGCAACCATGATGGCTTTGTGAGCCCAAAACCCAAAAACCTTTAGCACAGTCTATAGGTCGTATTTATGAAGGGATTTTATTGTATCTTCGTAGGATGACTCTGTATAATGTCTAGATGAGAACGTCCTATTTTGGTCAGGTTCAATCAACCATGATGGCAGCAGGGACACGTTACCTAGATTCTTTTAGTTCAGTCTGCAGCTTGCATTTATGAAGGGATTTAATTGCAAATTTGTAGGATGACTCAGTATAATATTTAGATGAGAACGTCCTATTTTGGCCGTGATCAGTCAGCTGTGATGGCCGCTCAGGCACCTGACCTAGATTTGTTTAGCACAGTCAACAGTTCATAGTTATGAAGTGTTTTCATTGTAACTTGGAAGGATAACTCAGTATGATATCTAGATAAGACTGTCCTATTTTGGTCACAATCGGTTAACCATTACTGCCACCTGGTCACATGACCTAGATTCCTTTAGCACTATCTGCAGTTTGTTTTTATGAAGGGATTTCATTGTAACTTGGTAGGATGACTTGGTATGATATCTAGATGAGACTCTTCTATTTTGATCATGATCTGTCAACCTTGACTGCTGAACCGTCATGTGCCCTAGATTTGTTTAGCAAAGTCTACGAGTTATATTTATGAAGGGATTTCATTGTAACTTGGTAGGATGACTCGTTTTGGAATGATTTTACTGTAACTTGGTAACTTTGGTTGACATACATTAACTGTGAGGGCCACATTAACCCAGGCCTCAGTTCTTTAGTACAGTCTACACCTCAAATTATTCTTATTGAAAACATAGCATATAGTGAACAGAAATTAACATATTCTCATATATCACAATTCTTGTCTTCTTTGATAATCATTTCATAAACATTGAACATTATCCTTTTCATCAAACACAACACACAGTCAAGTTAAGCTACAGTCTCATTGACACTTTCATTATTTGAGTTATAGCCCCTTTTTGGTCATTGTTTACCACTAAATATAGTTCATCATAAAGCAGGGGCCTGCTGTATTGGTGCTATGGTTTAATGGAGATAAGATAGGATATTTGTTAATTCAATATCAATGAAGATAAATGACCAGAAACTCATGCTTGGCAGGGGGGGGGGGGGGGGGGGGGGGGAGGAGTTGGCATAGCTGCTGTTTACACCACAATTGCTGTGCATATTTAACATTATGTGATACAATACAGACATTGGGAAATGTGCAAGATACACCATGCATTGAATCTGGATTATGCATTAGAATATCATGTAAGAATACTTCTGATTTGTCGTTGCACGTCTGAGTAACATTGTGCCATCAATGAAATACTTCGGCACAAAACAGTGTTAAGCAAGAAAGTTATCAGGCCACCAAAGGTGTCATTTTTCTTTAACCCTTTACCCAACGTAATGGCCAAAACCGGCCAGCGCTATTCTCAAAAATCGCCAATTAATTTTCAAAGTATTTTCATTTTTTGTCTCAAAAACATAGGTTATGACCCCTCGTTGGAACGAGCTCATCGAGCTCGTTCCAACGAGGGGTCATAACCTATGTTTTTGAGACAAAAAATGAAAAAAAATAGTTATTCAAGAAATTTTTTTTGTAAGTTTCGTCTGCTTTTAATGTTAGGTAAAGGGTTAATATTATCAGCTTTATTCACTTAATTCAAGTTTAATTGTGGTATAAATACTGGCACAACACAGCTAGAGTATGGGGGATAGAAAGAATCAATAACCTTTGGTGGAGTTTTTCCTGTATTTCTTGTGCATCTTTGGCACAAATGAAAAACAACAAGAACTCCACCTCAAGTCATTGATTCCTGTCCCTGTACACCATTCTTGTTGTTTTCTATCTTATTAATGAATAATTACATTTTTATACCCCCCCGCAAACAAAGTTTGGGGGGGGTATATAGGAATCACCCTGTCCGTCCGTCCGTCTATCCATCCTTATAAGCGCAACTCCTCCTAAACCGTTTGAAGAATTTTCATGAAACTTTACACAATGGAAGAACTCCATATGAAGATGTGCATGAAGCAATATAATTCCGTTCTGACATTTCCAAGGGGAGATAATCTAACTTATACATTTCAGGCGCAGGGGGTATCACTTTGTGAGCTTGCTCACAGTACCTCTAGTTAATTTTTAGCTCACCTGACTAAAAGTCAAGGGGAGTTTAGGTGATCACTTTTTGTCCATCGTCTGTCCGGCGTGAACTTTACATTATCAACTTCTCATAAACCACAGAGCTGAATTGAACCAAATTTGACGTGCAATTTCCTTATCATATGTCAATTCATGTTTGTTCAAATAAAGTTGCCACGCCCACAGAGGGCACCACAAAGGACATTACTATGATAGTATCCATAAATTGTGTTCCAAAATTAAAAACATCTCCAGAACCATCAATTAGAGTCTTTTGATATTTGGTATATAACATCTCTAGGAGGGGAGGGGGGGGGGGGGGGGGGGGGGGGGGGGGGGCATCAGTTTCAAGTTTGTTCAAATAGAGTGTCCCAGTGTTAAGAATTGGACTCCCTGTAGGAGCCCAAATTTTAACTTAGTGAAATATGAGAAAATTTCTTTTAAAATCCTTTTCTCCAGATCCGTCGGTCAGAATGCTTTCATATTTGGTATACAACATCTCCAGGTGGGTCAGATTCAAGTTTGTTCAAATTGGGTCCCTGAGTTAGTATTTGGTCTCTCTATTGGAGCTCAAAGTTTAACGTTGCGCCATTTGAGGAAATTTCTTTAAAAATCTTCTTCTTCAGATCCACCAGTCAGAATCCTTTCATGTTTGGTATACTGCATCTGTAGGGGGCCAGATTCAAGTTAGTTCAAATCGGATCGCGGAGTTAGCATTTGGGCTCTCTATTGGAGCCCAATGTTTAATTTGGTGCAATTTGAGGAAATTTCTTTAAAAATCTTCTTCTTCAGATCCACCAGTCAGAATGCTTTCATATTTGGTATACAACATCTCTAGGGGGGGGGTCAGATTCAAGTTTGTTCAGTCCTAGTCCCTGGGTTGATATTTGGGCTCCCTATGGCAGCCGTAATTTAACTTAATGCAATATAAGGAAATTTCTTTAAAAATCTTCTTCTTCAGATCCACCAGTCAGAATCCTTTCATATTCGGTATACAACATCTCTTGGAGGGTAAGATTCAAGTTTGTTCAAATCTGGTCCCTGGGTTATTAAATATCAAATACTTCTTTGAACCGCTTTGGCAGGTGAGCAATTAAGACCCTTGGGGCCTCATGTTTAAATTCACTTGAGTATGGTTTTTCTGGCTATTTTCATGTAAATTCGAAGAATTGAAATGCCTCATTTGTCCACATTGTCATTTATCTGTGCACATAATGCTCAATTTTGGAAAAGTTTTATCCCTGCAAACATAACTTCAGTTGATTTCATTTTATTTTACAACTCTAATCTGAATTACAGTCATCAGGGTCAGAGGGGGCAGTACTGCCCCAATACCATCCCTACTTCCAAAACTATTGCTTAAAAATAATTGTTCAATGAAAGGAATCAAATTTTTAACAGGGTGTTCAATCCAATACTTTGCGTCTTAATTTCTTTCTTTTTTTAACTCATAGAGTATGATGACCGTTGGGAATGACCATCGATATCTGCTGTGCAACAATGGTGTTCAACTGATGACTCGGAGACAAATTAAAGATGATAACAATTTAATATTGAATCTGGTATTCCAAATGTCTAACAGCGACAAACATTTAACAACTGGTCTTGTTGGATATCCGAACAATATCACCTTAATAATAGCTTGTGGGATTTCCCAGTAAAATGAATCATAGTAACGTTTGGAAATCCAAACTATAACTGAATTCTTAATTGTGATCAAGGCTATATATACAATATATTAAATGTGTCTTGTATAACAAGTTTACTTGGTATAAAGATTATAGTAAGCTTTCACTGGGTCTTAATGCTATGCCTTATTAACTTAGTGAATAGAGCTTAAATAAACAATGGAGGGAAACAATGAATAGAGGCAGCTTATTAACAATTTCTATAAGAGAGGCTTGCTGTCACACGACGAATGAAGAAATATGCCAAGTTTGAAACAATTGAAATTAAATTGGACAAAATGCGAATAGTAGATTGTGAATGCAATATAATAACAATAAATTTGCCTTTTTGTTTCGAAAGTTTATCATGGTCTGTACAGGCTGCGGTGATAGTATTCATAGTCTTTTATTTTCAAATAACTTTTCAAACATCATTCAGAGAAAAATATAAATATTCAACCCTTTTTTTCAGGGACAAATACATTACTGTAGTTGTTTTGGGGGACATGAGATAATATCACTCGCATTATAGAGCTGTGCTGTACACCGTATATAATGTGGTATCATGCCAGTATTGATTTACCATACCAATGGAATGTCAAAATACCGAAATTCCTACATTTATAAAATACTCCCGCCATTAACTAGAAATAGTTAAAACAACAAATATTAACCCCAAATTAATATTTGGGGTTAATATGGACTACTTATTTCCACAGACACTTTCCACTGGCCATCTGATATGACATCACTGAGAGAAAGTACCCCAGGAGGTATTTTGTTTAGGCTTTTTTGTTTGCTCAACTTGACAACGTCGAGTATAAGCTATTGGGATGGGTTGTGATCCATCATCTACGTACGTCTGTATGTCCATCCATCCTTTAGCACACCCTACAGACTGCAGCTCTCACCCAAATTTCATATGTAGCTGTTAAGCCAGCCAAGATCTGACTAGAAATCACTATCCAGGTGATTTGTCTATTGTTGGCAGGACTCCTAAAGATGGCGTGATCAGGGCATACATAGATTGCAAAAGCCTGAAATAGGTCTTTAAATGTTAAGGTGCATTTAGAACAATAAGTCACAAAATTACTGTAGATATGATTTGTGTTCATAAAAGAATGCCACTGTTGAGCTCATTGGCAATGGCATTTATAGCATTGTGGTAGAGTGATACAAGAATGGCTTATTCTGTTTTTTCCTGATCTGAATTCCCCTTTTGTACTACCTGCAAACTTAGTCAAGTCAGATATTGAACCAATACCAAGGTATACCCTCCTAAAAATACTGAAATTGATAACAAACTTAAAATCCCAATACCACCCATCTTTACTAATAGCAACACTGGGCCTGAAATTTCAATACCACCCAGCTCTATGCATTGTACTTTTATTCATTCAATGCATTTCAAATTCTTTCAATACAGATTAAATGTATGACACACAGGCCTGAAATAAGCAGTCTGACATTTGCAGAATGAGGTTCCCAGAGGCTGAATTTGGTGATTGATGATGCTATCCCATACAGTGGGCCAATTTATCCTCTGGGTACCTCTTTCTGTTTAGTTTTGAGACCCTGATTGAGATTGAGGTTCACAGAGGGTAAATTTAGTGATGCTACCCTGCTGTGCAGGGTAGCATCACTAAATTCACCCTCAGTGGACCTCATTTTGCAGATGACAGGCTGCTTATTTTCTGGCTTGATGACACATACCACCATGTTCCTTGTGAAGCACTAAAAACAAGATATTAATTGAAAATAGAATATCTTTTCATTTTTAGAATTCATTAAAAATAACAATGAGGGATCTAAAGCTGAGTTTGAATAGTACTTGATGGCTTTAGCCATTATGTTGGATAAAGGTTTGATTCAGATGAGATTTACACGAAGGCTGTACAGTGCAGAGAGTTAGTTACTGAGTTTAAAATTTTAAAAAATTTATAATCAGAAAGTGTGACACTTTCTGGTTCTAAAACATTTGCTAACTGCCATATCATACACTACATGAAAATATACTGTAAAAATGCACAGGGTTAGTGGTTACATGTTGTTACGTAGGGTGCAGGATTCAAGGAACTACTGGTAATGAAAATACTTTCACATGATTGTGACAATTATTGAAAGTGACTTCCATAAATGAAAACATTATATTTTCAATTAATAGCTTGTTCAAAGTAAGTTGTTTCTTGTTCAAAATAGCTCTTATAGTCCCATTCAGCAAGATGAAATGGGTCATATTTTGAAATCAATGGGAGCAAACAAGTCTACTGCTGGATAGGAAATTTCAAATTGAGAGTTAAGGGGTGAATATAAATTACGTTGTCTGGAACATAGATATAAGTTTTTCATTTCTCTGAAAGAGTGATTCCAGATCATTTGATCACCAGCAAGTTTATCTCTCATCTGTTCTCATTTTTCACAGAAACTGAAATCATTAGCATTTGACTTGGGAATGAAGAAATAAGTCATATTTGATGTACTTTGGCAGCTTTTTTCTTTTCTGTAAAGTTGGATCACATCTGCAAGAGGAAATACATTTGATATGCCTGACATTTGCAAGTACTTCACTTTACAATCTTGTAGCACACGCCATACCAAGAATAAAGGTGGAATAATTTTCTTACCGTTAGGACACAAATTGCTGGTTGGTCTGTTCTTAAGTTTCTTTGGTGTCAATTTATCGATCAAAACAAACCTGCAAGTCACCTGATTTTGACTCAACAATGTCAATACTTAACTACTCATAACTCACTATTTTTTATGGGGGTGCGGTGGCATTGCAGTAACCGGTTCTCGTCAGATCACCGAAGTTAAGCAAAGTCGAGCCCGGTTAATCCTTGGATGGGTGACCATCTGAGCGATCGATTCGGACTCCCACGTTGTGTCCTTGGGCAAGGCACTTAACCCTGATTGTCCACATGGGGGCCTGATGATGCCGTGTACTAAGGCGTACTGCACGTCGATGGCACGCATGTCTTCAACCAATCTAACCCTGCCTGTGCTGCAGTGCAGAGTTATGATGTTGGGGAGCTGGCAGCTGCTCATCGTTGCTCGGTAGTTCTCTCCAGGTACTCCTGCTTCCTCCACCCGTAAAACTGTCACAGTCATGATTAGCCATTGTGCTTAAGTATGTGACCTTAAACACAAATAAATAATACTATTTTTTATACAAATATTTGGCTGCAACTTTTGGAATTGTAATAGTCAAAAGGGAGATATTTTGGGTGGAAATTTGGTTTCTGATTTTAACATGGACATATATGGCATTAAAAATAGTGATTCCAAGATTCTATCTGATTTTACTGGGAGAAGACCAGTCAACTTACGGCTGGCGAACAAGTTGGCATGAAAATTTCCTAGTTTCAAAGCTAATGTTTTTAACCTCTGATTGCAGTTAAATTTCTGTGCATGGTGAATTTCTATTTCTGACTAATGTGAGGAGTCAGTAGTGAAAATAGCCTCTGGTGTGTGTCTGAGTGTGTGTGTGGGAGGGGGGGGGGATTGGTCGAGAGGGATTGAAAATCAAGGCCATAAGATTTTGAAAGACTAGCAACTGGAAATTTACTTAATGAATCCTCAAGTTTTTTCTTAACAAGCTCATGTACCTTGATACAGATACATTTTTTGGCTGGGGAGTACCCTTGATACTGGCTTGATACAGATAATCAGCCATTGCTTGCCTGTGTACCCTTGTTACAGGTTTGGTGCAGACCCTCAACCACAGAGTCCCACAGGGTGAACTGTTATTAGCTGATGCCACAAAATTAACACATACAGTAGAACCCACTTAATTGGATATCTCTTAAATGAATAACCCTGTTAATTGAATATAAATTCCCAACACAAAACCATTTACCATACTTCCAGTACAAATTTGACCTTTTAATTGAATATAGGTTATAAAGTAATCTCCTGTTAATTGAATGAAAAATCTTGTAACCTTGTCAAGAAATTACCCTGACTCTCCCCAGTTTTCCTTTGTTTATAGATCTATTTGGCCTCAGTACATCCAATACAAACATTTAATCTATTATTTCTTGTTTGACAGAGCTCATGGGGCCCTGTCAAACAAGATATAATAGAATAAATGCTAAGTTTATCTCTAGAATACAGGAAAGTGACACACTCCCTGTTAATTGGATACTCCTGTTAATTGAATACTTTTCATTGGCAATGTGGCTATTCAATTAACAGGGTTCCACTGTATTTTTAAAAAGCCTTTGTCATCATGAATTTACACAATACTTATTGCAACTTGAATGGGCATTTGCACAATGTACAGAATCCTGTAATACTTAACTATATAGTAATGTGTTGGTTAACCAAACATTAAGGACCAAGGGATTGACAGACATTTTTGCTGCAGTTTGATAGCCTTCATCTTGTGACTTCAAAGATGTTTTGTGCAAGTCTCATCTGCTTACACAGGCAGCCAATACTTTCCTACAAACAACTGACATGATATATGGAATTTAACTTGTATGTTTAATCAAAGACTGCATGTTAAGGCACCTGTTTTGTTGCTGCAAAAAGTGATCAAAATTGGAATTAGGCCTTTGAGGGTAAAATGTAAATAACAATGCAAAGAACATACAAAGAACATATTTGGACTGCTGTGTTGTTGGATTACCATATCAATAAAACCTGTTCAGTGGATGACAATTATACCAGTGTGTATACAGCTGAAATGATATGCCTTGTATTTTAAGAAAGCTCATTTTATCATTTACATTTATTCCTTATATCTGATAATCTTGATGATTCACCCCATGCATTCTATATTTGCACAACAATGCAGCATTTGCAGAACTTGACAAGTATTTATTAGATGGATTTATGCTGTCGTTTCTAAAAGTAATATGAAAAACCATTGTGATAAACATAACCTCTTCCCCGCAAAGAATATTATTTGCGTCAAACCAAAATTCTGATTATTATTTTTTTTTGCTATGAGTTCAGGTTAACTCCTTGCATGCTACCGGCAGATATTCCCACCCAAGACACAAAACTTCTTGCCACTGAAATAAGTATAATTTGGGCACATATAACCAAATATTTCCTCAGTAAATTGTATGGAGTTTTTAACTTGTGATTTCTTGAGTTAAATTTAACCCTTAAGAAGCTGGACAATTGGTTTGAATTCACACCTGACCACAGCCTATACACATCCAGTGGCATAACAGTGTTTTCTAGTCAAGTCTTGACTGCCTGACTTGAATAGAAACCACTGTCTAGGTAATTTGTCTATTGTTAGCAGGATTTCCTCATGATGGCATGTTGAGGGCACCTGTTCTGAGGTCATAAAACTCAGAAATAGGCCTTTAAGGGTTAATGAATTTTTCATCAAATCCAGTCATGGCTGCTTCACAGCAGCCATGACTAGATTTCATGAAAAATATCTAAAAAATGCTCAGCAGGTCAAGAGGTAATCCTGCAAGGTTCACTTCAGCTTAAAGATCTCTTATAATTTGGGGGAAAAATATTTTTGTTTTTTGTCTCCACAATACATAGCAGATGACTTCTCATTCATTGCCTTTTTATCTACCAAATAATACAGCACCTGACACTGATGCTTAGAAAGCTCATTCAGATAGCTTCCAAAGGATGAAATATATGCCTGCCTTCAACTGATGCTGACCCTGCCTCTCGGTTTAGGAATTTGGAGAGTTTAGTCTTGCTTCCTTCACCCATCAACTGTCGGACATAATATTACCCTGGCTGCTGAAATGTGTTGTTAAACCCTGATAAATAAATAAATATAACATGGTTATTCTTTTCAACAACATTTAGTTAACCCGGCCCCAGTATATCTGTTACGTGGGAAGACTCCATGCATTAAGGGTTGTGGGGGGTTACTATTACTTGCATAACAGTATGTATATTTATTAAGTTTTCTAACTCTGGGCTATTTTATCAAGATTGATTCTCCAGATAAGCTTTACATATAGACTTGGCTTGTTTGTTGTCACAGTGAGCCATGAAACATATGCAGCTTTTGAAATATTCATGTTTTACAGTGATATTTTTATTGGCCTATTTCAACTGTAATTTCTCACTTTTTAAAGAGTGTATAGTGAAGCTGGTATGTAAAATATCCTTAACACTTTACCCAAGATGATTAGAAGATGATTCTTGTAATAAAAATTCTTGAATAAATAAAAATTCTCACTTTTTATCTCAAAAATCAAAAACATAGCTCAGAGTGTCTTATCGGAATGAGCTCTACAGGCTCATTCCAATGAGGGGTCACTAGGTATGTTTCCAAGACAGAAAGAACACAAAATATAATACAAATTGAAAGGCTATTTTTGTGAAGAACACTGATATTTGTGGACACAGTGTTTGGTAAAGGTCCAACTCATTTTTTTGATGGTACAGCAGTGCCCACTTAAATGTAATATCTCTTAATTGAATAACCCCTGTTAATTGAATTTAATTAACACCAAACCATGCACCATACCTTCAGTACAAACTTAACCTGTTAATTGCATACAGGTTTTAGAGTTAAATCCTGTTGATTTAATAAAAAATCTTGTAATATATCAATGAATTACTCGGACAGCTGCAGAATTCCAATGTAGGGATTTATTCTAATGTTGGGATTTATTCTATTAAATCTAGTTTGACATAGCTCAAAGAACAACTAGATGTAATAGAATAAATGATCATTTTAACACTACAATATAGGAAAATGACTAGTTAATTGAATACTCTTGTTAATTGAATATTTTTAACAGTCAAAGTGGCTATTCAATTAACCCCTAAAGGAAGGCCTGGCATTCTTTAGGAGTGCTGCACGCCTAGAAAAAATTGAGGCAGAAAATTTTTTGCACCCCTTGATTTTCTGGAATGCCAGACCTGTTTGGAACTGCCTTTAAAATCTATTATCATTTCGTTCCCTGAGTTCCAATGTGTTCTCTGTGCCTACTGACACAGAGAACACATTGGAACTCGGGACGATTTGTCAATGTTGCATTGATTTGCAATAATTCATGATCCATTCAGTGTCGCATTTCGATACATTTTGAATGTAAAAGACAGTCACATAAGAATTGAATGCAACATTTTGAATAATGAGAAGATGTGAGTGCCAATTTTTCCACTGTGTAGTTGAATGTAGTACACTTTTTCAGTCACAATATTAATACCTTGGGGTGAATATAACCAAAATAGCATACAAGTTTTTGCATAGAAAATTTCTTGTTCAATTGCTCTCCCAAGCAATCTGAGAAGGGCAATTGTTTTGCACTCCTTGATTTTCAAGTTTGCCAGGCCTGTAAAGGCCTATTTCCGGGTTTTCCGACCTCAGAACAGGTGCCCTTAACATACCATCATTTGGAGGTCCTTCGGAGATCACTGCTAAGCCATCAGAGGCTGTGGTCTGGTGGGAATTCAAGACACTTGTCCCGTCCCTTAAGGGTTAAAAGGTTTCCACTGTATTATTTATGCACAGCATCTTCTGAGAAGCATTATTATGTTACGATAATGAACTTTTTTTGTGTGGTGATCTATTCCAGAAAAGGATAATTGCTGAACCTTTTGTGTGGTGATCTATTCTGGAATAGGATGATTGCTGAGCATGATCAACAAAATATTACTTTAACCCATTAGCTAACATAACTTGAAGTACCCTTGAGAAGGCAGGATCTAAAGCATTGTTTGTTAAGTGTAGTAGATCAGTTATGATTTAGTGGTATAATCAGGCCTGGAAATAGAGAGTAATCTCTTGACTGGACTGGTTACGTGAAATAATTCATGAGAGGTGAGGGGCGTTGTACAAACATAGTGTTTTACAATTTCATCCCTCGACTCGAATGAATTATTTCACGTAACCAGTCCAGTCAAGCGATTACTCTGTTTATTACTTTTCATTATTAACGATAATTATATTATTTGACCCTTTACCTAACGTAAGGTCAAAAACTGCCAGCGCTATTCTCAAAACTCACCAATTAATTTTCATTATTTTTTAGCTGCGACTAGCAGCTCTATAAGTGGCAGTGTCGGTCTGTCTGTCGGTTGGTCTGTCTGTGACCAACGAGTTTGTCTGTGACCAACGAGTTTCAAAACTCAATAACTTTTGAAATACGTGATGGAATGACTTTATATTTGGCATGTTAGTGTATCTTATTGATGTCTAGCCACTGTTCAATGCATGTGTTGTTCCAAATATTTTTCTTGGAGTTATGGCCCTTGATGAACTTAGAATGTCGGTCGGTCTGTCTGTGACCAATGAGTTTCAAAACTCAATAACTTTTGAAATACTTGATGGAATGACTTTATATTTGGCCTGTAAGTGTAGCTTATTGATGTCTAGCCACTGTTCAATGCATGTGTTGTTCCAAATATTTTTCTTGGAGTTATGGCCCTTGATGAACTTAGACTTTTGTGAAATTGCACCACCCGTCGCAGCTACGGCGTCGATGTCGCGATTTTTCATTTTTTTGTCTCTAAAAGATAGTTTATGACCCCTCATTTAAACGAACTTGTTGAGCTCATTCCAATGAAGGGTCATAACATGTTTTTGAGACAAAAAATTAAATTAATAGTTATTCAAGAATTTTTCGGCAAGTGTCATCTGCTTTTCATGTTAGGTAAAGGGTTAGAAGAAGCAACAAAAAAACAATGAAGTCCCCATTACACCCACGGCAAAGCATCTTCGTTTGTACGCACAGACACATGACACAATTGTTGATTGCATAATTCACTTGTGAAGTTATTAGCTGCGACTAGCAGCTCTATAAGTGGCAATGTCAGTCTGTCTGTCGGTCGGTCGGTCTGTGACCAACGAGTTTCAAAACTCAATAACTTTTGAAATCTTTGATGGAATGACTTTATATTTGGCATGTAAGTGTATCTTATGGATGTCTAGCCACTGTTCAGTGCATGTGTTGTTCTAAATATTTTTCTTGGAGTTATGGCCCTTGATGAACTTAGAATGTCGGTCGGTCTGTCTGTGACCAACGAGTTTCAAAACTCAATAACTTTTGAAATACTTGATAGAATGACTTTATATTTGGCATGTAAGTGTATCTTATTGATTTCTAGCCACTGTTCAATGCATGTGTTGTTCCAAATATTTTTCTTGGATTTATGGCCCTTGATGAACTTAGAATTTTGTGAAATTGCACCACCCGTCGCAGCTACGGCGTCGATGTCGCGATTTTCTTTTATAATCAAACCCAGAAATCCCAGTAAATCACACGTTGGAAAGTAATAAAGGACTTCTATCATAACATGTTGGCAGGTTATTCTATATAGCATGGTGGTAACCCATAGGAAAAAGGGTGTTGTGATGCTTCTCCACCTTCTCTGTTTTTTCTATGTCAGTCTGTGTCAGTGATGCTTTTCACATCTCAACAGGATTTCTGTCTATGTAAATATCAACAACTAGTGTGTGATCTCGGTGAAGCAAGATCGCACGTAAGTTGTTGCTATTTATTTCGGTGGAAATTCTTTTTAGATGGAAATAGCATGTCCTTCTATTCATATGTGGATGTAGCACTCAACCTTTCAGTCAAGATCGTTCTAAAAGATTGCCAAGTCTTTCTTGTAAAACATTCAAGATTAGTAATTTAACTGCTCGCACTCTAGTATTTCAAATTTGTTGTCATTGCCACCAGATTGCCCATGCATCATGAAACATTTAATAAATTATATCTTAATGGGAGAGCATTGGTCAGAGCATTGGACTTCAGATCGGAAGGCTATAGCTTCAGTCCTGAATCAGACACATAATTCCATTTGTGCTAGTGGGAGAATGGTGGCACAGTATGCTAAGGCGAATTAGATTTTGAGGGTACACATGCTTTCAGCCGATGCTAACCCTGCTTGTGCGGGATTAGTAAGTTTGAGGGTCAACAGTTACTTGTCACAGCCCATTGGTTCGCTGGATACTCCAGCTTCCTTTTCCCATAAAGTTGTCCAGAATGATATGACCCTGGTTGTTGAAAGTGCCATTGAACCTCAATAAATAGATAAATATTTGATATAATATCCCAGTGAAACCCTGAAAGTGGAACAGTTCTTTTTTTGCTGTAAGAAACAAGTTCTGTTTTACTGGTAAAATCAGATCCAGTAAGCAAAATCTCGGGTGGAAGTCATCTGATGTGAGCATCATAAGTGTGACTGATTGGCAAACCTTGACTTCATTCTAACTTGTGGTGTAGTCATGTTATAGCCTTAGATGCTAAAAGTGACCTCAAATGTCATACATAACATCTTTGTATTCTTGGGCTAGAGTATTAATAAGTACAGAGTAAAAACACAAGACATGTCCATCGTCATCTCTTCCAGTAATTAAAAATATATAATGGCAAAGTTATTTGTGATTTTATGATTAAGCATACATATATATTTCACCTGTAAATCAATATCCCTTTAAGAAAAATCAATACTGCATCAGTATAAAACACAGTAACCATTTATGAGAACAACTGATTTTAGTAATTAACTTGCGGCAGGGAATTGAACAAACATAACTGCTTCATTAAGGTTGTTGCTTCTGATCTTGATTACATGCAATAACGTTGAGGTTCCTGTCAGAAATCATTTAAAAACTCAGGTGTGGTAATAATTGTTCAGAATAGATCGATTAATAATGTACAATGCTTGTCAAAATAAGTAGTAGGATCACCACAGACAAATTTCTCTCATTTTCAATCCAGTAGCTGCCATTAACAATGTACCTAACATTACTGGAGGAATAAAATTTCTTGCAAAAGATTTTCATTTTTTGCCTCAAAAATGAAGCTTTAAGCACTATTTGGAACAAGCTCGATGAGCTGGTTCATTTGAGGAGGTCAGAAGCTAATTTGGGGAATAAAAAATAATGAAATGGGATTTTTGTTAATAATGCTGTCCAAATAAGTCCTCTATGGTAGGTGAAGGGTTAATTTGAAGAGAACTAGCATATGTCCACATGTGACCAACTGAGTAGCCTTTAGAATTTTGATTTCTACTCATCAGATGAGGAGTACAGCTGTTGACTGGGTTCATCTCTTGATTTTGAGTTTGTGGTGGAGGGGATGATAAATAGAATGGGGCCAGCCTGATTACTTGGTCTGGTGCAGTTAACAAGATTAACTTAACGTTATATGAGGTGATCCAATGCTGCGAGGCTGCGAGAAGATCCAATTAAATATTTCCAGAATGAAGAAAAACTGTGGGTGGTTTCTACATTAGGGCAAACAACACTTTTCAACTCAGTACCTTTCAGCACTGAACAATTGTCCTGAAGGAAGCATGGGGCTCATTTTCATTATGTCCTTGGCCAAGATTCTTAATCCCATTTACCATCGTAGGAACACTGTGACACTGTAGACTAAATCATATAGCACTTTGATGGAACACTGAACACTTTCCTTTAATGAGCATTAATTCTTTACCCAATGCAACAGCCAAAACTGGCCAGCACTATTCTCAAAAATCACCAATTAATTTTCATTATATTTTCATTTTTTGTCTCAAAAACATAGGTTATGACCCCTCATTGGAACAAGCTCGTTCCATCAAGGGGTCAAAACCTATGGTTTTGAGACAAAAAATGAAAAAAAATTTGTTATTCAAGAATTTTCTTTTGCAAGTGTCGTCTGGTTTTTTTGGTAGGTAAAGGGTTAAACTCTACTTGTGCCAGATTAGTACATTTGGGAATCTGACAGTTACTCACTTCTTCTTGATGGCTTAGTAACTTTGAGAGTCTGATGATTACTCACCACAGTCATTGGTTCTCTCTTGGTATTCTGGCTTGCTCCACCCATAAAACTATCTGACATGATATGACCCAAGCTTTTTAAAGTTCAGTTGAGCTCCCCCCCCCCCCCCCCACCCAAACAAAAAGAAACCCATTTTTCAGGGGGTCCAAAATGCAAATTTTTAAGTGTAGTAGTTTAGTAGTGATTTTTCATCAATTCTTTCAGCCATAACTTTGCTAGAAAGCACTGTTTTTAATTTGTTTGTAGAGTTGCCCAATTTTCTGGAAAGTGCAGAAAGTGCTCACTTTGAGTCCCCAGGAGAGCATTAGCTCTCCTAAACTTTGAGTCATTTTATTTTGGAGAAGAGTCCACTGCTGTGTGTTCTTTGAACATGATGTATGATCTGATGAAATAATTCTAGGGAGAGTCTTACTGGTGATTCTGATTTCAAGAAGTGCAGGTATTTCCTGGTAACATATTAATTAATTGGCTGCAATGTTTTGGGGATATCTCCTCAATCTGCTTTTTATTATACAAAAACACAGATCAAGAAAATACCACCCACACACAATGCTACATGTGCAGATTTAAGACAAGTTCCCAACTATAAACTACTAAAGTGCTGCCAGAATTAGAATACCATGTTTCAGACAAACCACTCTGTGTTCCGTCAATATTCTTCCCTTCTGAAAACAATAGGTGATTAATGGTGAGCATGGACAGTCGCTTTCCTAAGATAGCCAGGAGGTCTTCCTCATGATTGCATGGTGGGACACCTTTTCTTTGGACTCAAAAATATTGTAGTCAGAATAAGGCAATGGGTTAATGGTGGGTGTAATAATAAGTACAAAAGTTGTATTCCAACCAATGTTGTAGCATACAACAAAGGATGAATGTTACTGAATTATACTCCACTTTTAAGTCAGTAGCATATGTTACCTGACCTCCTTAGCATCAACTTATGCACCACATGTCATGTTTTCCATAATTAATATGGCGTGGTTATAATTTCAATTGATTGAGAGGCAAACATGAATAGGTTGCCAGTGATCAGTGGCATATCACTGATTCCACAGTTTCAGTGAAATTCCAGTCAAAATCAATTGAGAAGTCCCACAATTAAACAAAAACCCTGAGTTTGCCTGTTATCACCATGACAACATTACTTCCAGGTGTTGGGAAGAAGAGTCTCTTGGTAAATATTGAAAGAATGATCATATACATGCTAATTAAACAACAAAATATTGAATATTTCAAACTTTTATTTTATCGTGTCACTCAGGGGATTTCACAGAATGCGGAGGGTGTGGAGAATGGATTTTCAGCAAGACACTGGTGGAGAGGAATTTCTGCTCCACAAACCTAAAATTGTGTGAAGCGTAAGAGACGCAAACAATGTTTCAAGTGGTGGAGCTCACTGATGTCTCCACAAGTTGATTGCTGGAACATCGCAAAATCAGCAACTCACTCTCCCACCACATGACATCATCAAATCAATTAAAACAGTAATACAGCCATCAATGACAATGACAAGCCATATGCTGTTACTGAAATCACAGCATAATAGTTTTCACTTCAAATATCAAATGAAAGCCAAGCATGAAAACTAGTTCAATGGAACCCTGGTAATTGAATAGCCACTTTGCCAATGAAAACTATTCAGTTAACAGGAGTATTCAATTAACAGGGATTGTGTCACTTGCCTGTATTCTATAAATAAATTTAGCGTTTATTCTGTGAAACAAAATATAATGGATCAAATGCCTGTATTGGATGTACTGAGTCTAAATAGGTCTATAAACAAAGTAAAACTGGGGAGAGTCCAGATGATTTCTCGACAGATTACAAGATTTTTTATTCAATTAACATGAGTTTACTCAATAACGTATATTCAATTAACAGGTCAAATTTGTACTGGAGGTATGGTAAATGGTTTTGTGTTGGGAAATTATATTCAATTAACAGGGTTATTCAGTTAAGAGATATCCAATTAAGTGGGCTCCACTGTAACACCGTAACTTTGCAATCTCAATATTTGTTTTCTGTCAGTAGTGACCAAAATATGTTGTAAATATTAAATTTGTGTTGTCAAGAAAAATTAGCATATAATCAACATATTCATTTTGCACAGGCGTTGCAGTAACCGGTTCTTGTCAGATCACCGAAGTTAAGCAACATCGAGCCCAGTTTGTCCTTGGATGGATGACTGTCTGAGCGATCGATTCGGATTCCCGCGTTGTGTCCTTGGGCAAGGCACTTAACCCTGATTGTCCACATGGGGGCACGATGACGACATGTACTAAGCCATACTGCACATCAGTGGTGCGCATGTCTTCAACCAATCTTACTCTGCCTGTGCTGCAGTGCGGAGTTATGATGTTGGGGGAGCTGGCAGCTGCTCGGTGGTTCTCTCCAGGTACTCCGGCTTCCCCACTCGTAAAACTGTCACCAACACAATATGACCTTGGCTGTTAAAGTTTCATTAAACCTTTAATAAATAAATAAATAAATTTTTCACTGATATCAAAGTATACTCTTGAACTTTTTGAGTGCTAAAAGCCACTATCAGGGCTTTCAAAAAAAATGAGGGTACCAGAACAAAAGCAAGCATTTTCCTTTGTCTCGTTTCAAATTCAGTCAAACTAAAATAATATTTTGTTTATATAAATTTGTTCTATTACAAATTATTGGAGAGTGCCTTTGTAATAGAACAAATTTTGAATAACAAATTCTTACCACCAGAAATAATCTAGTCCTTAAGCAGTTAACCCTTTATCTAATACGAAAGGTGGACAAAACTTGAAAACAACATTCTTGAATATCGGTAACTATTTCTTTTTCATTTTTTGCATCAAAAACATGGCTTATGGCCCCACATTGAAATGAGCTCAACTCAATAAGGGGCCATAAGCTATGCTTTTGAGACAAAAAAATGAAAAAATAATGAAATTGAATGTTAGTTTTTTAGAGTAACACCCGCCGGTTTTGAATATTAAAATTTTGTTATTTCAATTTTTTTTCAAAATTTTTCAAAACATTTTTACAAAATCCTGTCATGTGACCCCTCAGTGGAACAAGCTCATTCCACTGAGGGATTCACATGATACAGTTTTGTTGAATTTTTTTGAAAGACAATTTTATTTCAACTGTTCAATTGATAAACTACATGGGCAGATGCGGCCAATTCATTAGGTAAACTGTCACGCCATATGTGTCAGAGGGCCAATAGATCTATCAAATTTTCCTGACTACTTTCTCATGACTGAAAATTGCCTACATGATCATGACAAAATGCCAGAATTATCTACTTCCCGTTGGGCAGTTTACTTCAAAAAATTTTGAAAGAAAGTTATTCCCTGCTGTAGGTATTTATTTATTTAATACATTTCAATAGATGGAGGTTTTGTAGTAAAGGGTCAAGTTAAATGTCTCAGGACCTTGTATTGTCTCAAAATGTATTATACCCCCCGCAAACAAGTTTGGGGGGTATATAGGAATCACCCTGTCTGTCTGTCTGTCTGTCTGTCTGTCTGTGTCTGTCTGTCTGTCTGTCTGTCTGTCTGTGTCTGTCTGTCTGTCTGTCTGTCTGTCTGTCTGTCTGTCTGTCTGTCTGTCTGTCTGTCCTTCCTTATAAGCTCAACTCCTCCTAAACCGTTTGAAGAATTTTCATGAAACTTTACACAATGGAAGAACTCCATATGAAGATGTGCATGAAGCAATATAATTCTGTTCTGACATTCCAAGGGGAGATAATCTAACTTATACATTTCAAACGCTGTCCATCCTTATTAGCGCAACTTCTCCTAAACCGTTTGAAGAATTTTCATGAAACTTTATACAATGGAAGAACTCCATATGAAGATGTGCATGAAGCAATATAATTCCGTTCTGACATTTCCAAGGGGAGATAATCTAACTTATACATTTCAGGCACAGGGGGTATCACTTTGTGAGCTTGATCACAGTACCTCTAAGTATTTTAATTATTGTTTTTTTTTCAAATTTAAAAAAAAATTTAAACGAAACCATACAATGTGACTCCCTCATTGGAACAAGCTTGAACAAGCTTGTTCCAATTAGGGGGTCACATGGTATGGTTTTGTTAAAAAAATTTGAAAAATGTCTTTTTTTTTCAACAGCTTAATTTATAAATTACGCAGACACATGCGGCCAATTCCTTAGGTAAAAGGTTAACTAATGAAATATTCCTTGCACACTCACAAATGCTTTGTTCAAGCTGAATTCAAGTTTGTTGTAATAAAACCCAGTTCAAACAATCATATAATAGACAGGTACACTATCCCATCATTTTCCATTTTTATGTGTCCTGATTTTTCAATGATGAATTATAACAGGCTGAATGTGCAGAAGTACCCTATAATTTTACCAAGTCAAAAGCTCATTCAGCTGACTCACAGGATAAAGCACCTCTTTTTTACAGTTATTAAATGGTTGACACACTGCACCTCTTAACACTGAACTGTTATTTTCCTTAACCCTCCAGACTTTGCAGTCAAAATACTGAAATTTTAATCAGGAATTTTTTCTTATAATGCATCTAGAAATTTAACCAATCTTGTTGAACTCTGTCATACAAAATTGAATTGCAAGCTGCATTATGGGGAAAAAAGTGCAGCTTAAAACTTTGTTATTTTAACAACATTGTGCGGAGGGTTAACCTTTTCAAACCGGTATGCATAAAATTTCAATGGCTTGAAAATAAACAACAAATCAGAAGGCATGTTTAGTGATCATTTAATTTGAGTTCTGCAGAAGTTGGATATTCCTAAACAGTACAAATACCTTTTTACTAGAGGTATAGTCCATTCTCATCAATAAATAGGGCTGTGGAAAGAAAATTCGGGCCCAGGGTTAATTCTGTGATGGGACCCCTTTCAAAAGTGTTGGGATTCTGATGCAGAATGCAGATGCAAAGCATCTGCCACGAACGGCAATGGCACGATCGCTGATGGGGGTTTGGGGTGGAAATTTTGAAATCAGTTATTAACTGGGGACTTCTGGTAGCTTTTGGAATAAAAAAATCACTTTCAAGTTCATCAGCGTCCAGTGACCTAGAGTTATAGATTTTAACTGCACAATTCTTATATCAAGTTGATGTAATAAAGTTATTACTTAAAGAATCATGCAGTCCAAAATTACATCTGATGGTGAAGTGCATGATATTGGCCCCTTCTTAACTGTTGACACAGGAGTTAGAAACTGTGTGTGTGGGAGGTGGGTGGGCTAGTCCAAACATAGCCTGAAAGGCCGTATTGTAATTTTTTGGTTTGGTACGTCTTTTCGAAGGACATACCAAACCAAACAATTAAAATACGTCTTTCACACCATCTTTGGGGGTGGGGGGGGGGGGGGGTGGAAACAGGCTTAACCCCAAAAATTCTGGACTCCTGGGCCAAACCTGGGCCCCTCCCCCCAAAGTTCTGGGCCACATGGTTACTACCACAGCCCCTCTCTCCCCAGCTGTGTCAATAAAATAGACCCCCATAAGTAGATAAGGAGAAGAGTCATCTGATCAAT
The DNA here is from genome assembly GCA_031216915.1 of Pictodentalium vernedei. Taxonomy (NCBI): domain Eukaryota; kingdom Metazoa; phylum Mollusca; class Scaphopoda; order Dentaliida; family Dentaliidae; genus Pictodentalium; species Pictodentalium vernedei. Next base: position 233,197,180 of record CM062288.1, on the reverse strand, counting down.
GATTGGGGGGCGTAGCGGATCAGTGGTTAGAGCATTGGACTTCAACTGATAGGTTGATGGTTTATTCCTGACCCAGGGTGACTGCAGCTTAAAATCTCCCCTATTTTGTTCAGTAACATATCAAAAACTAAATTAAATTTAAGAGGCAAAAAAATTTCTCTCTTTTGTGTATCGTCTCAATATTTTTCTTTAGTTATGAATGAAGAATCATTACGTAGCAAGCCCAGAATACTAGAGGTCCAGTGGAACCCTGTTAACCCATTACCCAACGCAGACGATATCAAAATTTATTATTTTAAATATCATTTTTTTTAATTTTTCAAAACATTTCAACAAAACCATATCATGTGATCCCTCGTTGGAACGAGCTCGACGAGGGTTCACATGATATGGTTTTGTTGAAATTTTTTGAAAAATAATATTTTTTCAACTGCTGAATTTGAATATTATGCGGGCGGATGCGGGCGATTCGTTGGGTAAAGGGTTAATTGAATAACCACTTTGCCAATGAAAATTATTCAATTGACAGGGATTGTGTCACTTTCCTGTATTATAGTGATAAACTTAGCATTTATTCTATTATATCTTGTTTGATAGAGCTCCATGATAATTTATAGTAGATTAACCCTTTGTCCAACGTAACGGCCCAAACCGGCCAGCGCTATTCACAAAAGTCACCAATTAATTTTCATTATTTTTTCATTTTTTGTCTCAAAAACATAGGTTATGACCCTTCTTTGGAACAAGCTTGACGAGCTCCTTCCAAAGAGGAATCATAGCCTATGTTTTTGAGACACAAAATGAAAAAAATTAGTTATTCAAGAATTTTGTTTGCAAGTGTCATCTGCTTTTCATGTTAGGTAAAGGGTTAAATGCCTGTATTGGATTACTGAGGCCAAATAGTTCTATAAATAAAGGAAAACTGGGGCGAGTCAGGGTAATTTCTCGACAGGTTACAAGATTTTTTATTCAGTTAGCAGGAGTTTACTCTATAACCTATATTCAATTAACAGGTGAAATTTGTACTGGAGGTATGGTAAATGGTTTTGTGTTGGGAAATTATATTCAGTTAACAGGGTTAAGAAATATCCAATTAAGTGGGCTCCACTGTATTGTCATCATATGATTTTCAATGATCTTTGTACTCTTACACACTATCTTTGTACTAACAATCTGTCCCTACAAGATTTGGTGATTGAATTTACAATTGTCCTTAATAAGAGCAGATGGCGATCATCACATGTGCTTTTGAGATTTTTCTTTTTTTTTCTTTCTTTCCTTTTGAAAAAAGTATTGAAGTTTCTTCTTCAAATCTTTTGATGGAGATAACAGACTGAATCCATATTAGATGTTCAAGTATACCTTATAAATATCAAGATCACATTAAGTACTCTTTAAAAATATCGAGATCACATTCTTATCAAAATTGTTCTGAAGTCTTGAAACTTCATCAAGAGAGTTATATGTTTTTGTAGTTTTGATTTCCTACAGAACCCTGAAAAGTGGAGCAGTAAAATTAAATTGGTTTTCCACATTTTAACTGGTAATGTATGCAAATCTTTCCAGGACTTGAAATTTATGCGTGAATCTGAATAAATTCTTGCAAGGAAAACAATGAGAATCAACTTTGATTCTTGCAAAATTGTTTATTTGATTCTCGTCATAGATTCTAAAAGTGCCTTTAAAGGCAAGAAGAATTATACTTATTTTTTGCTCCCTCATAATAAGGTAACACTTTGACTTAGCATTGGTGTCTAGTGAAGTCTTGGCTGCCTATACAGGTAGTCAAGACTTCACCAGAAATCACTGCCAAGGTACTGTAACTTTCATCAGCAAGACCCCCACAAGGCTGTTTCTTGGAAAATGTATTCTACGTGTACATAGAATACAAGGATCTCACAAAAATTGTATGTAAGCCCTTTAGAATTAAACTGAAGTAAATATTTTATATATAAATATGAGGTTTGTTTTTACGCCCATTGAAAAAATGGTTGTATTATGTAATCAGTCTGTCCATCCACGTATCCATCCGTTAGCATTTTTGGTTTCTGACTGATAACTCCAGTTTGGATTATTTGATCTCAACCAAAAGTTGGTATGTGTATTTTATAGCTAATAATACAGACCAGTTTGAATATGGGTTTCCGTCAAAATATTTTTACATGAGTTACATCCCCTTTTCGACTTAGAACTGGCATATTGAGCCATGTCTGGCGGTGCTCTGGTTTATTAGGATTATGGATTGATTGCATTCACAAGGACAAGGGTATAGCAGTACTATCAAATTCTAAATAGAGAACTGAAAATTGATTCTCACCAAAGAAGTTTATGAGAATCCAAATTGATTCTCACAGATTGGGATGAATTTTGAGGTCTGCAGGAGTGACTTCAGCTTAAATCTTGCTCATTTTTGTCAGTAAGATATCAATATGCAGGCTAAAACAAATTTTAGAGACAAAAAAATTCTCTCATTTGTGTATCTTCTGAATATTCTTGTTCAGTTGTCAATGATGAATCCTTATGTAGCAAATCTTGATTATTTGAGATATTGTTGTCATATGAGTTTCAATTTCATAAAATACGCAGTAGACACAATATACACAATAGATATAAAAAACAAAGCTTATGAGCCCTCCTTGGAACAAGCTCCTTGAGCTTGTTCCCATGAGGGTTCAAAAGCTATGTTTGGGAGGCAATTTTTATTATTCAATTTTGTTACATGCACAGCATGTTCGGAAGAAAAATTATGCGATTGATTAGTTTATTCACATGAGCAGAATGGGTTAAAAAATAAGATGAAAACAAAGAAAAATTGAAATATTTGGCAACTTTGGCATGCACTTATGACAGATAGAGAGAGATAGCTGATTATAATTCATTTGTGCTGGCCCAAAGTAGGTACTCACCAGACCATAAGTCTTGAATTATAGTAAAATATTTGTGGAATTCCTCTCATGTCATCCTTCACTTCATTCATTCATTTTTAAACCTTTTGTCATTTATATCCATGTAAAGAAAAGTACAGAGAACAGGTGCACTGCTATATAGATATGTTGGTTTCTTGATGGGTTTTGGTCTCTTTGTTGAAGCAAAATAAAATTTTGAAGACATCAACATTGCTTTCAAAATATCAAGCTGTTTCAACTAAACTGAAACCATATTAATTTAAACCTTCACCCAACGTAATGCCCAAAACTGGCCAGCACTATTCACAAAATTTACCATTCATGAGCTTGTTCCAATGAGTGGTCATAAGCTATGTTTTTGACGCAAAAAATTAGTGTTTCAAGAATTTTATTTGCAAGTGATGTCTGCTTTTCATGTTAGGTAAAGGGTTAATAGCCACTTTCCTGGTGAAAAATATTCAAATAGTAGGAAAATTCAATTTACAGGAATTTCGTCATTATTCCCCGCCAAAATGAAGTTTGCAAGGGATCTACCAATGGGGTATGTCTGTCTCTGTTTATCCATTTGTTTGTCCATCCATCCACCCAGCCATAACAACTTTAGACCTCTGTATCTCGGTCAGTGCATTTGAATGATCTTTGGTATGCTGATGGACCATCATGGGGGAAAGGATATTCATAAGTAACTGGGTTTGTCCAATCATTTTTTCAAGAGTTATGGGCCTTTTGCAACATTTTTCGACATAGAAAATTTAAATTTTTGTGTTTCTGATTTGTAAATCACTTCTCGGCAGGGGTACCGGTGGCATTGCACCTTGTTTTCATAATATTATAGTGATAAACTCAGCATTTATTATTTTTTATCTTGTTTGACAGAGCTCTTAGAGTTGTTTTTGGTGATGCTCTTACCGGGAAACAACAACATGATGTTTGTTTACAGTCCCCCAAAAGATAGTTCTGGACCCTCCGCAAGGAACTGGCATATACCATTAATATTAATTGTATTCTCAGTGATACCACTGATGTCTTTATTCTGTGTGCCAGCCATGTCTTTATTGTGTGTGTCTAGCCAGTCATAGGGGGCAGATTTACAAGATGAAAAAATGGTTTCAGCATTCTGCAGTGACGGTGTGGGGTTATGCTGGCTTGGCATTTTCAGGAGAGCGATTTATTTGCTCGTCTACTGCTCACCTTAAAAAAATTAAGGAGGGCAAAAACTAGCCCTCATGGCCTTAGAAAATAATAATTACTTTAACAGCTTGTTCCTAAAACCCACATCTTTTCAGATCTCTGCTTTATTAGTTGTCTCTGTAAGACGGCCACACTGTCCCTCCCACACCTCCGGGCTTTGCCGAGGCCCAGAGGTGTGGGAGGGGCATTGTAGCTGTCTCACAGAGACTATCCTGTTTGCACCAAATAAAATGTATAAAACCCACTAGGCAGAATTCATTAATAGTAAATCTTCATTTTTCCACTTTTAGCTTTTGTAAGCTTAAGGTGAGCTGATCACTTCCCTAGGCCATGTGACGGAAGCGATTTTAGTCCTCCTGCATTTTTAAGAATGTCAGGCCTGGTTATGCAATCCCTTTTGACCATGTTGGCAGTGTTCTGTGTGTCTGACACAACCACATTGACAAGGCTTTGCAAGGGAAGGAAAATATGTCTTTTACAAGCATTTTTACTTTTAATTTGACAGGATTCAGTTGAATTAATATGTAAAAGTGTGTTTTTGCATGTTCTGCATAATAGGGAATTAATCCTTAGAATTGACATACAACCCAGAGGCGCTCTTATTAACGAAATGAAGTGAAAGATTATTGATGACACACATTATCACCTGATGCCAGATTAATAATTACATTGACAAAGCTGTGACAGTAAGAATTTATGTTTCATGATTAAAGTGGAAAGAATGTTGCCATGGGTTGATCAGGACAAATTAGAATGAACAGATTCATTCTTCTCATTGCAAATATCAATTTTACTGTGTTAGATTTTTCTCATTTTTAGCTCATCTTGACAAAGTCAAGCTGAGCTAATCTAATCACTTCCTGTCCGTCGTCCGTCAACACCATGTTTTGGTCTTCTCCTCCAAAGCCACTGGGCCAGTTCAAGTGAAAGTTTGTGTGAGTGATGGTCCCAAAGGGGCATTTCATTTTTGTTCAACTCAGTATGCCCGGCCCCATAGGGAGGGAGTGGGGGAAAATGCTCCAAAATATTTTTTAAATCTTCTTCTCAAGAACCAGTGTGTGCAATGACTTGATATTTGCTATGGAGCTTCCATATGAGGTGTAGAATCAAGTTTGTTCAAACGAAGTTCGTAAAGTAATATTTGGCTTTGTAATAGGAGGGGTAAGATTTTTGGCCCCGCCCAAAATTTCTATTTTCTGAACCGATGGTCCGGTATGAACCAAATTTGGTTTGTGGTAGTATTGGGTCATAAGTACTTGACCCATGCAAAAAAAAAATTCCCGCATCCCCATGGGAACCCTGGGAGCTAAAAATAAAAATATTTTCAAACGCCCATATTTCCCAAACCCCACGGAACAGAGAGCTTTTATTTGGTATGAAGTATCCTTATGACCAGTAGAATTGAATGGTAAAAAAAAATTGCCATCGGTTATGTTAGGGTGTTCTTTAATGGGGCATCGAAAATATGCTGAGTCAGCATATTTGCAAAAATTTTAAAAAATCTTTTCTCCAGAACCAATCATCAGAATCTTTTGATATTTGGTATACAGCATTCATAGGGGGGTCAGATAAAAGTTTGTTCAAATGAAGCTCATTGGTTCATATGTGGGCTCTCTACAGGAGCCCGAAGTTTTATCAAAGGGTAATATGGGGAATATTCTTTAAAAATCTTCTTCTTCAGAACCACCAGTCAGAATCTTTTAATATTTGGTATACATCATTGTTATGAGGGTCAGATTCTAGATTGTTCAAACCAAGTCCCTAGGTTAATATTTGGGCTTCCTATGGAAGCCCAAATTTTATCTTTGTTCAATATGGAGGGTAATTTAAAAAAATCTTCTTCTTCAGATCCATCAGTCAGAATGCTTTGATATTTGGTATACGACATCTCTATGGGGGTCAGATTCAAGTTTGTTCAAATCAAATCCCTAGGTTTATATTTGGGCTCACTATGGTAGCCCAAATTTTTACTTAGTGCAATATGAGAAAATTTCTTTAAAAATCTTCTTCTTCAGATCCACCAGTCGGAATGCTTTTATATTTGGTATACAACATCTCTAGGGGGGGTCAGATTCAAGTTTGTTCAGATTCCAGGTTGTTCAATTCGAGTGCCTAGGTTAATATTTGGGCTCCATATGGGAACATGAAATTTAACTTAGTACAATATGAGGGAATTTCTTCAAAAATCTTCTTCTTCAGATTCACTTGTCAGAATGCTTTCACATTTGGTATACAACATCTCTAGGGGGGGTCAGATTCAAGTTTGTTCAAATCGGATCCATAGGTCAGTATTTGGGCTCGCTATGGTAGCCCAAATTTGAACTTAGTGCAATTCGAAGAAATTTCTTTACAATTTCTCTTCTTCAGATCCAACAGTCAGAATGCTTTCATATTCGGTACACAACATCTCTAGGGAAGTCAGATTTAACTGTGTTCAAATCAAGAGCCTGGGTTAATATTTGGGCTCTCTATGGGAGCCGGAATTGGCCATTTTGCTGAAGAATTAAAAATTTTGTATTCAGTACCCTCTAGAGGTACTAAGATTAATCCGCATAGGTTGTATCAAGGGGCTTCATAGTGGAGCTCTGCATTTTACTTATGATCAACTGAAGAAAAGGCATGATGCCCAGATTATTTTTGTCACTTCTGAGGGACTCAAGGATTGACAGTGTAGCCTATGGAGATGGCTTGCTTAATGTAGACTCATTCTTGGACCCTGTTTAAATTGTGTTCTGTACAAGATGAGCGCTTCAGGCCCCATGGGGCCTCTTGTTTTTAATTCTCTTGAGTATGGATCGACAACATGTTCAGTTTGTTTTTTAATTGAGTATAGACATGATGAGTATTCTGAAAGATTTCCGTGAAACTGACTCACTAGCTTGACCCTTAACTGCAGCTTGTGGATATTCTTGCCCAAGACAGGAAATCTTGTGCCACTAAAATAAGTAAATGTTGAGCACATTTAATAACAATCTCCCCTGCAAATTGTATCAACCTTTGGATCACTTATTTTTTTTAGTCAAATTTTCATGAATTTTTCATCAAATCTATTCATGGCTGCTGTGAAGCAGCCATGAACAGATCTGATGAAAAATAGTTTAAAAATATTCAGCAGGTTAAGAATTAAAGGCTTTAATCCAACTATGATCCCATTTACATATTTTCTATATATTTGGCCAATGACAAGCAGGAATTCCACCAGGCACTGTCCTTGGTCTGAGCCACTGAACTGAAAACTCAAAGTCTGGGGCCATAGACCTATGTATCCAACTTTCATCCCCATTTACATATTTTCTATATATGTGGCCAATGACAAGCAGGAATTCCACCAGGCACTGTCCTTGGTCTGAGCCACTTAACTGAAAACTCAAAGTCTGGGGCCATAGACCTATGTATATTATATATAATGCTAAAAAAACATGAATAACATCTACGCAGAAATATACACTTAACAGAAAGTAGTCATCAAAGATAATTTCACTAAAAATATTTTGATATAACACATCTCTTCAGAAATAAAACAATCTACAAGTGATCCTTCTTTTATACATTTGTAGAATAAAAGGCCAGATTAAAAATATTTACTGGGCATTCTTCTGATAACATTAAGTTTTGAGAGAGGTGAATTCTACCTTGACAATTGTATCTAGACAAGCTGACCAAATAGACAGCCAAGACTTGTTTGGAAATAAACTGCATAGTCAAGAATGTACACTTTCTCAAAGTGAAGCTAAAAACTATTAAAATCTCCTGATCTTTTGGGGTTTACTGGAAAAACTGTTATTTAAATATACGCTATTTTAAAATTCTTTAACTTGATTCTCATCTTAAAGTCAAAAATTTATTGGTGCTAAATTTTCCCACCAGAAATTCAACCAATCTTGTTTTACCCTTTACCGAACGCAGATGATATCAAAATTCATTATTTTCAATATCATTTTTTTTAAATTTTCAAAAAATTTCCACCAAATCATATCATGTGACCCCTCATTGGAACGAGCTTGACGAGCTCATTCCAAAGAGGGGTCACATGATATGGTTTGGTTGAAATTTTTAGAAAAATAATATTTTTTCAGCTGCTTAATTTACATATTACGCGGACTAATGTGGCCGATTCGTTGGGTAAAGGGTTAACAGAGCCTTTTGGCCTCTGTGAAGTATGATTGAATTGATCAAGTTCCTAGTTGTATTATTGGATGAACTTGCGAGTTGAAATATTTTTGATATTTGGACATCATTGTGCAGAGAGTTAATCAAATTCCTAGAAGCCATTATTAGAGATGGGCAGTATAGTGAAGCCCACTTAATTGGATATCTCTTAACTGTATAACCCTGTTAATTGAATATAATTTCCCAATACAAAATCATTTACCATACCTCCAGTACAAATTTGACCTGTTAATTGAATATAGATTTTAGAGTAAACTCCTGTTAATTGAATAAAAAAATCTTGCAACCTGTCGAGAAATTACCCTGACTCTCCCCAGTTTCGTTTGTTTATAGACCTATTTGGCCTCAGTGCATCGAATACAGGCATTTAATCTATTATATCTTGTTTGACAGAACTCATGGAGCTCTGTCAAACATGATATAATAGAATAAATGCTCAGTTTATCTCTAGAATACAGCACAGTGACATATCCCTCTTAATTGAATACTCCTTTTTAATGAATAATTTTCACTGACAAAGTGGCTATTCAATTTACAGGGTTCTACTGTATACCGTAAATACTGTTCGGTTGCGGTATCGAGACAATACCGATTTACCATACCATGGGAATATCAAAATACCGAAATTTTGGTATTAGATAATATTCCTGACATTAGTTAAAGAATAAAAGGACAAACAACTGAACATTATGCAAAATTTATGACACGAAGATTTCATGGACTATGTATTACTAAAGGCAGTCACCACCAGTCCCTTTTTGTTACAAAGAAGCTGAAAGAAAATATCCAGCGGAAAATTTTCTCTCATCTTTATCTTTTACATCAAATGACCGACGTTGAGTTCCCAAGTAGCTTCCAACACTTGAACATTTTGTCTGTTGTAAAATGGTGAAGTATAGCTGGAAAGTATACCAAAATTACCATTTGATACTTGTTGCGGTGTGGGTACATGCATGTGGTTGACACCGAATACCGTACAGATACTGAGGTAAATCATTCTAAAAACACCGATAGCGAAAATGAACTTGAAATTTCAGTACCTCCCAACTCTAGCCTTCTTTTGAGCTGACTTGAAAGGTGTTGGAAACTCACATTTGGCAATCGCAGAACAGTGTCAAACAAACTGCTGTGGTTTTCTACCCTCAGAACTAACTGCTTGAAATGAATAGAAAAGATTTGTAATTGACTTCTTTTGTTGACTATTGAAACATTCCGTTCCTTTCATATGACCCTGTTTTCATATGCTAGTGTATTCTTCATTTTTGCAGAGTATCTGAGCAAAACACTGTTCACTCTGGCTGCAATTGTATCTTCTTACTTATATATTGATAAAACTGTTCAATCAAAAGAACAAATTATTGATAATATATAAATAGCTGCTTGTAGCAGTAAATATTTTTCCATCACCCAGAGAAGACTGTTCAACAAAGGTATAGATATATGTATATTTATGGTTGGAAAAGTCAATTTTTTTAGATAGGTTTAAAACCAAAATGTGTGGCCCTTGGTTTGACAAGATACAAAAAATTGTGTTTGCTTTGTAAAGGGCCTTATCAAATACCAAACATATTTAATCATCGTTCATGCATTCCTTTACATATATTGTGCTGTTACCACAATGGATAAGTTTTTGCAATGTCATATTGTCCTTACTTTGTTCGTTCTTGTTTTTCAGCCTAACGGGAATGGTTACTCTGATGGACAGGGTTTGGTTACCATCAGGATGAAGCCAGATGATCATGGTAGATTTGGTTTCAATGTTAAGGTAAGTAGATATCTTCATAGAGTGTCTCCAAATGAGTCACAAGTTTATTGTGAAATTTACATAAGTTACGGTCATGATACAGCCAAAGATGCTAAAAGTTACCTTAACCCTTTACCCAACGTAACGGCCAAAACCGGCCAGCGCTATTCTCAAAACTCGCCAATTAATTTTCATTATTTTTTTCATTTTTTGTCTCAAAAACATAGGTTATGACCCCTCATTGGAACGAGCTCGTTCCAATGAGGGGTCATAACCTATGTTTTTGAAAAAAAATGAAAAAAATTAGTTATTCAAGAATATATTTTGCAAGTGTCGTCTGCTTTTCATGTTAGGTAAAGGGTTAACTCTTAACCCTCTGAGTATTTTCAAAATATTTTTCATCAAATCTAGTCAAGGATTCCTCACAGCAGCCATGACTAGATTTGATGAAGAATTCATCCAAACTGAACTCAAGAAATCCTTTTGTGAAAAAATCCATTCATTCACAGGGAATTGTTTGATTAAATGTGCCCAAATTATACTTATTTTAGTGGCAAGCGAAATGCTGTCCTGGGCAGGAATGTTCACCAGCAGCATGCAAGGAGTTAAACACAGATAAATATTTTGAGGAGAGCTCCCTTGCTTTTGCTTCTGAATATTCTTGAAAATTTGTCAATTTTTCTAGCTCCTTGAATTTTCTTGCAAATAAACAGGAGAGATCCTGGAAAATCCTTCTCTGCCTCATTTCCTCAATTCAAGTAGAATCATGGTATAAATACAGAACCCTACTGGGGTAGAGCACAGTGGACAGGAATCAATAACCCTTGTTGGAGTTTTTCCTGCATTCCATGCACATCTTCAGCACTCATGAAATATAGGAAAAACTCCCCAACTTGGATCGTTGATTCCAGTCCCCCATACTCCAGCCTCATTATGTTCTGTCTTAATCTCGTAATTAACATGCATTCTGGCCAATAGAATATCTTTGTTATTTTAACATTTTCACTCCAATACAAGTTTATTAAAATTAAGCCCCTTTGTTCATATTTGGACTCAATACATGAGCCCGAATTTCAACTTAGGGCAATGGGGAATAATCTTTAAAAATCTTCCTCTTGAGAACCACCAGTGTTAATCTTTTAATGTTTAGTATACATCATTGTTATGAGTGTCAGATTGAAGATTGTTCAAATCAAGTCCCTCGCTTAATATTTGGGCTTTCTGTGGGGCCCAGATTTTAACTTGGTGCAATATGGGGGGAGATAATCTTCTTTCCCAGATCCACTGGTCAGAATCTTTCGATATTTGGTATGCAGCATCCTTAGGGAGGTTAGATCTCGTATTGTTCCATCCAAATTCCTGGGTTACTATTTGGGTGACACTGGACCAGTTTTGACCGGTCACTCCCGGTCTGGTATTTTCTGGTCTGGTCCACTATTTTACATTGTGCCATCTATTGCGAATTTATCGCGTATGTGGCCTAAAATTCAATTAGCAACGTTGTATTAATGTATTCAAGTAGTTAATAGTCGAATATTTGATGCCATGAAAACATCGCAATCGCATAATTATACAGATGTCACGATGCCCATGCTGCACTGTCAGTGATTCAGTTGAATGCGGCTTTGTGGTCAATCGCGTGATTTTGATGTCGCCGACTTACGGCTGCATGCTTTGATGTTGCCTACTTCTGACTTCTTGTCACTCTCGACATTGTTGCAATGCCAGAAGTCTGCCAAAACAGATTTCGGGATGACTATGTGTCACACAAGCCTTTTCAAAGATCAAAGAGTAGAAATGATGATTGAAAGATTTTTTTTAGCTGTCAGTCAAGTCATAAGCTCCTGATTAGTACACGGTTCCAGAGAACAGTTGTATATTTAATTCATCAAACATTGTATATGCACTCTTTGCAAGCAGTCAATTTTATTTTTTAATATGTTGGTTAACATCTTTGAGAAAACGGGTAATTCATTAACAAATGAGTGGACCGGACCACTTTGGACCAGTCCAGGCATGGGTACCGGACCGGAAGTACCTGGACCGTACTGGACTGGACCACCTTGACAGTGTACTGGACCATCTTGAGTGGTCCGGTCCGGTCCAGTCCGCATCACTTTTCCCATTGGAGCCCAAATTTGAACTTAGTCCAATATGAATAATAATATTTTAAACTCTTCTTCTCTAGAAACACCAGACAGACTCTTTACAGGGGTGGATTCAATTTGTTCAACTCAAGTCCATCACTTGATAATTGGGCTCTCTAAGGGAACCCGGATTTTAACATAGTTCAATATGAGGAATAGTCTTTGAAAATCTTCTTCAGATCCACCAGTCAGAATCTTTTGATACTTGGTATACAACATCTTTAGGGAAGTCAGATCTAAGTTTGTTCAAATCAAGTCTTTGGGCTAATATTTGGGCTCCCTATTGGAGCCTGAATTTTAATTTAGTCCAATATGAGGAATAATCATTTTAACTTAGTCCAATATGAGGAATAATCTTTAGAACTCTTCTTCACCAGAAACACCGTTAGAATCATTTAATATATGGCATACAGAATCCTTACAGGGGATGGATTCAATTTGTTCAACTCAAGACCATCGGTTAATAATTGGGCTCTCTAAGGGAGTCTGAATTTTAACTGTGCAATATGAGGAATAATCTTTGAAAATCTTCTTCAGATTCACTAGTCAGAATCTTTTGATATTTGGTATATAGCATCCTTACAGACGCCAAATCTAAGTTTGTTCAAATCAAGTCTTTGGGTTAATATTTGGGCTCCCTATTGGAGCCCAAATTTTAACTTAGTCAATATGAGGAATAATCTTAAAAAAAAAAAATTTAAAAATCTGTTTCTTGAGATACAATCAGAATTTTTTTATATTTGGTATCCAGCATCCTTAGAGGGTTCAGATTCAATTTGTTCAAATAAAGTCCTTGGGTTGATATTTGTAGTGTGTGTGTGGAGGGGGGAGGAGGAGTGAGGGGGGGATTTAAAAATAGTGCAAAATTGGTAATATTCTTAAAATCTTCTCCAGAACCACCAGTCAGAATCTTTTGATATTTGGTAAAAAAACATCCTTCAAGTTTGTTCCAGTTAAGTCCCCAGGTTGATGATATTTGGACTCCCTAGTTTTGCATTACTGAAAATCTGGGCATTATTTCTGTGGTTGCATCCCAATATTAGAGAAAAATCATTGGCATGGACAAAAGAGTTATAAATAGTTAAATAACTTCATTCCTCTGGATTGTTAACCAGCCATAGATGCTAATTAAATTCTTCTTTAATCAACTAGGGTCAGACCCCATGTGGCTTCTTGTTTTCAGGTAGAGCTGATCAAGGTATGCCAATCATTGTATCTCGAGTTGCTCCCAATACACCATCAATTTGATTCTTCAGCAAGCAAAATTTAGCTGTAGTTGAACGCCAATAAAGTTACAATTGTTCTTTTTTTTTAGGGTGGAGCTGATCAAGGTATGCCAATCATTGTATCTCGAGTGGCTCCCAATACACCAGCAGATCTGGCAATCCCACGACTAAATGAAGGTGACCAAGTATTATTTATAAATGGCAGGGACGTATCTCAACACACTCATGAACAGGTAAGCATTTAGTAGTGTATTATTAGATATTGGTGTCTGCTAAAGTGCATGCAGTTTTTTGTTTTCCACTTGCAAAATTAAGTTTCTACTGTTTGTTTATTTTAACAACAGCTGCAAAGTAACTGATCTCTTCCTTTTAGCTTGACTTGAAGAATATTTGGCTTATATTTATCTGTGATGCAAAAACTCTCATACTTTTCTGGATTCAATGTATTTTCTTCAGAAAAGTAAAAGAATGAAAAAGAAAAATTCTCAAAAGGGTTTCTTTTTTTCCCCTTCTTTTCCAAAATAAAACTCATTTCTTATTGAAACAGCTTTGTGTGGTTGATCAGCGTCCAGAGAAGTAAAAGGTTTTCATTTTCTGTAATCGCTGTAAGCGATTTCCAGCAGTGATATATTTTCCACTAGTTCCTTAAATACTGAAGCAGCCGTGACTTAGCCCAAATACAGATTTAAGAAAAACTCTGCAGGGTAGCGAATGGATTTTGAAATCCTAAGCCCTTAAGGGTCCAGAGATTTTTACATATTTTTGCTACACTTTGACAGTCTATATCTTGAGACTTTGCTGCTGTTTTTTGGCAAGTCATGGCTGCCTATATAGGCAGCCAAGACTTGCCTAAAACAACTATCAAGGTGCTTAGAATGTAACTTGTGAGTTAACCTAAAAACTGCTTGTAGGGGCACCTGTTCTGTTGCAAAATTGTGATCAAAGTCAGAATTAGGCCCTCAAGGGTTAAAAATACTTGAATTCAAAAATAAGTTTTTAAGGTGTTTGTGATGCTTGAAAATGCTACATTAACCTTCAGTTTCGGAGTTTCTGAAATGATTATTTGAATGCAATGTTTCTGATTGTTGGTATATTTGAGGAGCTTCTTTACAATTGGCTTTTTAATTCACAGAAATTGGAAAAGGTGGGGGGGGGGGTGCTTTTTAGGGCTGCATATCCATTGCAGTGACCAAACCTGTACTAGCAAACTTTATAATTTCAGGCAACCCCCCTTCCCTTTTTGATAAGTTGTGTCTAACACTATTTCAGGCACCACTCATTTTTTAGAGGTCTCTGGAATAGATTTGGGAATTTTAATGCCTATTTTACATTGGGAATGGGGCCAAGGATTCTTCTGCCCTCTTTGGGAAAGGGTCAAGGGCCCATACAATTCTGAAAATCTGCATCATGAAGGCTCCAATTGGGAATTTATTTGGGAGAAGAAACACACAAAGAATAAAAAATATTATCTAACAATCATATAGATTTTGGCCTGAAAAACCACAAGAAATGGTACGTATCACATAATGTGTTCCGATTCCCTATCATTTAGACAACTCATTCTGACTTTGTATCATATAGAAGACTCGTTTCAGGTAAAGCAATGGGCTATCATAACTGGTACATGAATATATGTTATGTGCGTTTCAGTGATCAATTCAGCTGATCGCTTACAAAACAAAACAAAATTCATTACAGTTAGCGACAAAACTATTAATAGCCAATGACCCCCACCTCACCACCACAATAAATAGAAACTGCACAATTCAATATTACACCTACCCAGTTCCTGAAGATGTGCCGACATCGCACACTCATGAATTCAAGTGGATCATCATAGGAAGTGACTCTGAGAGTGAATAATTTGACAACACAATTTTGAAAATTGTGATGACTGCGTTACTCATTGTTTATTAGAGTGCACAACAATATAGTTCCTCAAATATGGGTTTTTTTTTTTTTTTAGCTCACCTGACTTTCAGTCAGGAGAGCTATAGTGATCACTCACTGTCCGCCGTCCGTCGTCCGTGAACATGGTGTTTGCGTCTTCTCCTCCCAAACCGCTGAGCCAATTTAATTGATAATTGAGATAATAGTTTGTTATGACATCGCAATTTGATTTTGTTCAAATCAAGTTGCCTCGCCCGTGGGTAGGGCCACACCCAAAAAGTGTGCTGAAATCTTAAAAAATCTTCTTCTCATGAACCAGCAGTAGCAGCGACTTGATATTTGGTGTGCAGTTTCCTTTTAAGGTGTAGACTCAGATTTGTTCAAGAGAAGTTTGTGGGGCTATACTTGGCGTCGTTATGGGAGGGGCAAAATTTAAGGCCCCGCCCAAAATTTCTATTTTCCAAACCGAGAGGCTGGTTTGAACCAAATTTTATGTGAGGGCTTATTGGGTCATAAGTACCTAATTTATGCTGATTTTTTTTTTCCCGTAGCCCCATGGGAACCGCAGGAGCTAAAAATAGAAAAAAATTAAAATGCCCATATCTCCAAAACTGCATGGCACCGAGAATTTTTATTTGGTGTGAAGCTTCCTTAGGACCAACAGAAAGAATTGGTAAAAAAAAATTGCCATCGGTTTTATCATAGGGTACAGTTTCGGGACTTTGAAAAAGTTCTGAGTCGGCACTTTTTAACACTGTAGGCAATGGGAAAAACATTAAAAAATCTTCTTCTCCAGATCCAGCAGGCAGAATCTTTTGATATTTGGTATGCAACATTGTAGGGTGGATCTGATTCAAGTTTGTTCAAATCGGCTCCCTGGGTTCATATTTGGGCTCAGTATAGGAGCCCGATTTCGAACTTAGTGCATTTCAGGCAAATTTCTTAAAAAATCTTCTTCTCCAGATCCAGCAGGCAGAATCTTTTGATATTTGGTATGCAACATTGTGGGGTGGATCTGATTCAAGTTTGTTCAAATCGGCCCCCTGGGTTTATATTTGGGCTCAGTATAGGAGCCCAAATTTGAACTTAGTGCATTTCAGGCAAATTTCTTTGAAAATCTTCTTCTCAAGATCCAGCAGGCAGAATCTTTTGATATTGGGTATGCAACATTGTGGGGTGGATCTGATTCAAGTTTGTTCAAATCGGCTCCCTGGGTTTATATTTGGGCTCAGTATAGGAGGCCAAATTTGAACTTAGTGCTTTTCAGGCTAATTTCTTAAAAAATCTTCTCCAGATCCAGCAGGCAGAATCTTTTGATATTTGGTATGCAACATTGTGGGGTGGATCTGATTCTATTTTGTTCAAATCGGCTCCCTAGATTCATATTTGGGCTCACTATATATAGAAGCTCGAATTCGAACTTAGTGCATTCTTCTTCTCCAGATCCTGCAGGCAGAATCTTTTGATATTTGGTATGCAACATTGTGGGGTGGATCTGATTCCAGTTTGTTCAAATCGGCCACCTGGATTCATATTTGGGCTCACTATAGAAGCCCAAATTCGAACTTAGTGCATTTCAGGCAAATTTCTTGAAAAATCTTCTCCAGATCCAGCAGGCAGAATCTTGTGATATTTGGTATGCAACATTGTGGGGTGGATCTGATTCAAGTTTGTTCAAATCGGCCCCCTGGGTTTATATTTGGGCTCAGTATAGGAGCCCAAATTTGAACTTAGTGCATTTCAGGCAAATTTCTTTGAAAATCTTCTTCTCAAGACCTAGCAGGCAGAATCTTGTGATATTTGGTATGCAGCATCCTTAGGGGGGTGAGATTCAAGTTTGTTCAAGCCATGTCCCTAGGTCCATATTTGGGCTCACTGTGGGAGCTTGAATTGTAACTTTGTTTGAAATGAGGAATTTTCTTAAAAAATCTTCTTCTTCAGATCCAGCAGTCGGAATGGTTTGATATGTGGTGAGTAGCATCTTTTGGGGGGTGGGGGGGGGGGGGGGGATTCAAGTGTGTTAAAGCCAAGTCCATGGGTCCATATTTGGGCTCCCTGTGGGAGCCCAAATTATAACTTAGTCAATATGAGGAATTTTTCTTTAAAAATCTTTTTCTTCAGATTCAGCAGTTGGAATGTTTTGATATTTGGCATGGATCAACCTTAGGGGGGCTGAGATTCAAGTTTGTTCAAGCCAAGTCCCTTGGTTCATATTTGGGCTCACTATGGGAGCCTGAATGACAACTTAGTTCAAAATGAGGAATTTTCTTTAAAAATCTTCAGATCCAGCAGATGAATGCTTTTGATATTTTTTATGCAGCATCCTTAGGGGGGTAAGATTCAAGTTTGTTCAAGCCATGTCCCTAGGTCCATATTTGGGCTGATTGTGGGAGCTCGAATTGTAACTTGGTTCAAAATGAGGAATTTTCTTTAAAAATCTTCTTCTTCAGATCCAGCAGTTGGAATGTTTTGATATTTGGAGTGCAGACTCCTTAGGGGTGTGAGATTCAGGTTTGTTAAAGCCAAGTCCCTGGTTTCATATATGGGCTCCTTGTGGGAGCCCAAATTATGACTTAGTTCAATATGAGGAATATTCTTTAAAAATCTTTTTTTAGATCCACTGGTCAGAATATTTGGATATTTGGTTTCAGCTTTTCTTAGGAGGAGCAGATGCAACTTGTGGAAATCAATTCTCTGGGTTGATATTTAGGTTACCATATCAGGTGAGCGCCCTCAGGCCCCCTGGGGCCTCTTGTTTAACTTTTTCTCGCCCAAGTTTATGTACCCAAACTGTATTAATAATTTAAGATTTAATCTGTTTATGTGATGTAATTGTTAGATAAATGAATTATCATGATAATGTGCATGTCCTGTGATTTGCATCAGATTCTCGGTGGTGTCCAATAATGGGATCACAACTCACCTGCAAAGCTGGCTCATTTTGATCCCATTCTGGACACCACCTCGAATCTAATACAAATCACAGGACATGCACATTATCATGATAATCTGTATTTATCTTCATATTAAACTGAGAATATTAATACAGAATCTACAACATGTATAGAACATAAAGTAAGTTTAACAAACAATCACATGAAAAAATGATCAGCTTCTATAAATCTCTATTATATAAGTTGTTCTCATACTGTTAAATAATGTAAATATTTATTCATTTTGCTACCCTTCAACATTCAACATTCTGTGACTTTGTAGTTGTGTCTAGACATATCTTGGCTGCCTATATAAGCAGCCAAGACTTGCCTAGAATCAACTGACAAGGTTCTTGGGATGAAACTAGCAAATGTATTTGAAAACTGCCTGTTAAGGTACCTGTACCAAGTGAACATGTGCATATTCTAAAATTTTTCATTTGCGACAATTTTAACCATGTTATCTACCCAGAACATAGATTTATTATGGATTTTCAAATGAGATTCTTGTGTGTGCAACTCCTCCTACATTATTGTACCAATTTTGATGAAACTTCTTGAACATAGCGACTAATGAGTGAACATGTGCATATTTCCAAATTTTCCATCTGTGATGATTTTTACCAGGTTATCTCCCTTTCAATTTAGAAGATTTAATATAGATGTGTATATTAGATTTTTAGCTGCGACTAGCAGCTCTATAAGTGGCAATGTCGGTCTGTCGGTCGGTCGGTCGGTTTGTCTGTGACCAACGAGTTTGTCTGTGACCAACGAGTTTCAAAACTCAATAACTTTTGAAATACATGATGGAATGACTTTATATTTGGCATGTAAGTGTATCTTATTGATGTCTAGCCACTGTTCAATGCATGTGTTGTTCCAAATATTTTTCTTGGAGTTATGGCCCTTGATGAACTTAGAATTTTGTGAGATTGCACCACCCGTCGCAGCTACGGCGTCGATGTCGCGATTTTTGTGCATTCAACTACTACAGTTTTAACCGATTTTGATCTAACTTCTCAAACATTATGACTAGCAAGTGAACATGTAAATAGTCTAGAACTTCTCATCTGCAACAATTTTAACCAGGTTATCTCCCCTGAACTTAGATTTATTATGGACCTTCAAATGAGATTCTTGTTATTGATTTTTCAAGCTCAATATTCCATTCTAGTAAGCGGGAAGTGGGGTTATTAATCACCTTCAGTGACAGTTCTAGTTGAATTAGGCCAAAGAACACCCATATATATTTGTTTCCAGTTTGTCGACCAATCTGGTCGCCAATGCCTCGTCATCTTAACTGCTTTATTATTTAGTTGCCATTTTCAGTAGTTTTCAAAGAGCTATAAATCTTTTATTGGTGACAGAAAGCAAACTAGAAGTTATAGAAAATAAAGAAAGAAAAAACAGTAATTTAAAACAATTCATCTGTGTTTTTGTAGGTTGTGATGTTTATCCGAGCCTCACGAGAAACTCACTCAGGAGAACTAGTGCTTGTAGTTAGACCAAATGGTGAGTAGCTTGTTTATCGAATATTTCAAGATGTGTAACTTTTTCTTTCACAGAGTTTGGAAATAAAGGCTTCCTACACTTTGTTCAAATATTAATTGCTTTAATAACAGGCAGAAAATTTTTAATGTTTTTACAAGCATGTAATTACCAGAAAGTTTGCAGACGAAAGGCAAGTTGGCTTGGCAGTGTTTTCAAAAAGTAATTTTCTAAACACATTCTGAATGGGTTTTTTTTCTGATAATTCGATATCCCCCATTCCATTTAAATACTCATTGATAGGTGATTAAAAGGAGGTAGATGGTCATGGATGAAGGAGATTTTAGAATGGATATGATTTCATTTATCAAAAAAACATGAAAATTTTATCACGAAACGTCTCCAGCCAGTCAGAGCCAAAATATCCCAAGTCCCATAGATAGCGCCATAGATAGCGCAGTTTATTTAAGTGCAAACGTTTAACGATTTATTTAACAAAAAAATGCATTTTTATTCACAACGGGTGTTATAAGATTTTTTTACCAATTTATTCTAAATTATCAGGACTAATTTGAACCACTATTTCATCTGTAAATATTTTGGGGGGAGGGGGGTGCTAAATGCGAAAACTGACTGAATTGTTTGCATTTTTTAGTCCCCTACGGAAACCGTAAAGGGACTATCGGATTGCACTCCGTCCGTCTGTCTGCCCATCCGTCCATCTGTCTCTGTCTGTCTGTCTGTCTGTCTGTCTGTCTGTCTGTCTGTCTGTCTGTCTGTCTGTCTGTCTGTCTGTGTCTGTCTGTCTGTCTGTTTTTATGTTACCACCTCTCCCTCCAACATGCTTTAAGCTACACCTTTCATATTTGGCACATGGATAAATGGTTCTGAGGGGATGATGCACTCTCAAAATTTTTTTTTCAAAATTCAAGATGGCAGAATGGCGGCCATTTTTGTTGTGTTTTTTAAGCTTTTTTCTCTATTTTATCTTACCACCCCTCACTCCAACATGGTTCAAGCTACACTTTTTATATCTGGCACATGGATAGAGGGTTGTAATGGGATGTTGCACATTCAATATTTTTTTTCCAAAATTCAAGATGGCGCCATGACAACCATTTCTGTTGTGGTTTTTTAAGCTTTTTTCTCTACTTTATGTTACTACTACTCCCTCCAACATGGTTCACGCTACGCCTTTCATATATGGTGCATGGATAAAGAGTTGTGAGGGGATTATGCATGCTCAATATTTTTTTTTCAAAATCCAAGATGCTTATATACTCGAGTGTCTTTTGTGACAAAAACACCTTATGTCACAAAAGTGCCGTAGGGGACTAATACCACCTCGGTGGTCAAAAACTTGTTATTGCTTGTTTCAGTGTAAAAATACAAAAAACTCATACATTTACGGGAAGTTGTACTTCGTCAGAGACAGACGTCACTGATGACATTTTGTACAAACTTCTATAATCTCGAACTTATCGTGTGATTTTAGAGTTTGTAAACAAAAAAAATATGATGGTACTGAATAAGTATTTTGAGGAGTATCAAAGCAGGAGAAAATAGGATGTTACCAGGAGGGTGGGAAATAGGAATCAAACCATGATTCTGCTAGTGAAATCAGGAGAGTTAGCAGATCTGAGTTCTACTGCGAGATCAATTTTAAGTTCTTAAAATAATTTAAAATTTCTGAGTATTGTTATACCCTTGTGAGTGCAGCCAGTACATATTCCATAGTAAAAGAAAACAAACCTTGTATTTACATATGTAGTTTCTAGAGGTTAACCCTGTGGGGCATAGTTTCAATCTAGTGAGTTTCTCTCATACATGTGCATGTAGAACACTATGCCAACATACAGGCTTTTGGTGGTCTTGTTGATGGAAGGTGTAGTGCCTTGTCACTGGTTTCTAGTGAAGTCTTGGCTTCACAAGGACACCGCTAATAAGTCAAGCTGTTACTGTTATGAGGCAGCAAAAAATAAGTAGAATTTCCCAGGCCTTTTAAGGTCACTTTTAGAATGAACATTTGTGAGAATCAAAGCTGATTTTCATTATCATACCACCCACTTGAAAAGTGGGTGGTTTATAGTGTTCACTATGTCTGTCCATCCATCCGTTACGCTTTAGGGGGGTACACATCTGCTATCCGCAACTCCTAAACCAGTGAACGGATTTCATTGAAACTCTCAGACATTCTTTTACATACATTGAAGATGTGCACCTCCTATTTTCTTTTCAGATATTTTCATATTTACAGTTCCCCATATTCAAAAATGGTCTTTGTCAATTCAGGTTTTAGTAGGAAGGGGTATAGATCTGCTATTCGCCACTCCTCTTAAACCATTGAACAAACTCCATTGGAACTTTCAGACCTTCTTTTACATATATTGAAGATGTGCGCCTCCTGTTTTGTTTTCAAATATTTTCATTTTTAAGGTTTCCCATATTTAAAAATGGGTTTTGTCAATTCAAGCTTGCTTGGGGGGGGGGGGGGGGGGGGGGGGGAGGGAGAGGGGGGTTGACATTTGCTATCCTCAACCTCTTTTAAATTAGTGAATGGATTTCAATGAAACATTCTTTTACATACAGTGATGATGTGTACCTTCTATGGGTTTTGGCAATTCAAGCTTGCTTTGGGGGGGGGGGGGGGGGGGGGGGTTGCATTTGCTATCCACAACCTCTTTTAAATTAGTGAATGGATTTCAATGAAACATTCTTTTACATACAGTGATGATGTGTACCTTCTATTTTGTTTTCAGATATTTTTGTTTTTACTGTTTCACATATTGAAAATGGGCTTTGTCAATTCAAGCCTCGGGGGTGGAGGTGTGGGAGGGGGTGGAGGTGTCAGTGTTTGTGCTCTCTACATTAAACACACTTTTACTGTTGTAAAATGTTTCTTGGTGGAAGTGGGTGGTATCATTTAGTGAGTAGTGCTCACAGTTTTTTATCCCCCCGAAAAAAAATTTCGGGGGGATATAGTCGTCACGCGTTTTTTTTTTGTCCGTCTGTCCGTCCGTACGTCCGTCCGTTTACATTTCGTTTCCGGATGATAACTTCCCTTGAAATAGTTTGATTGTAACCAAACTTGATATGTGGCTTAAACATATAAAAATACAGGTCAAGTACGAATCCGGGTTCATCCTGATTAATATTACCAGAGTTATGCCCCTTTTTAATTTAGAAAATCTTATGATTTTCGGTTTCCGGATGGTAACTTCCCTCAAGATAGTTTGATTGTAACCAAACTTGATATGTGGTGCAAACATATCAAAATACGGGTCAAGTTCGAAAATGGGTTTGTCCTGATTAATTTTACCAGAGTTATGCCCCTTTTCAACTTAGAAAATCTTATGATGACCACACTTTTTTCGGGGGGACAGGCTGCCCCGTGGATGTGGCAGCCCTCTAGTCTAGTTTTCCTTGCAAGAATCAGTTCTGGATAAGTTTATTCCAGTGGGAGGTCAAAAGGTATGACCTCTCATTGGAATAAGCTTGTGACCCCCCCCCCCCCCCCCCCCCCCCCCTCCTCTCATTTCAATTAGATTATTGTAATGAGGAATCATGAGCTATTTTTTAGGAAAAAAATTCAAAATTAATAAAATTTGAGTGACAATATTTGTGAGTAGCACTAGCCTTTTTATGCCATTAAGTTAGGCAAATGGTTAAAAATTGAATTTTTGATGGGTAAATATAACAACAATGTCAAAAAAAAGCTAACTTTTTCATATGTACTGTATTTGTAGTGTATGTTGGTGAGGATCCATTGGATGAACCAGATTTTATGTACATACCAGAAACTCATCAGATCACAAGCTCTGCTGGTGCTAATGCTTTAGAGGCTTCCTTGATACTCTTGCAAGAGAGCTTAGAAAGTGGAGCTGCATTGGCTCAGTTTGATGTAAGTTTATGCATTGCCATTACATATTGGTACATTTGCCTGTACCACTCTGACAGGTACATGCAGTTTATGTGGTTGCTGCATTGAAATAGTCGGATACAATTTAACCCATATCACAATGTGCTTTGTAATGCAAAATCTGAGTTAAGCAATATCATTTTTAGCTCAACTTTGGCAAAGCCAAATTTGAGCTTATGCCATGGTCCGTCTGTCCGTCAACAATTGGATACGGCTCGGGCTAGAGGCCGTATTTATGAACCGATCTTTACGAAACTTCTTGGGTACCTTTGTTATGACCGTGGGACGAGAACGAGTGTTTTTGGGTGCGGTCCGAAATTTAAGATGGCTGCCAGCCGCCATTTTGTACCGACGATGCAGAAATCTGTTTTTTGTACAGAACTTCCATATGAAAGCTCTGATTTGAATAATTTTTTGTGTGAATGTTTAGTACCATGGGATACATCACATATAATACGGGTTTTTTTCTCGTGCGTAAATTATGCAAATTAGACTAACTTTGATGTTTTTTGGTGTTACTTTCTGCACTGTAAGTGCAAATGCCAATACGGCTCAGGCTAGAGGCTGTATTTATGAACCGATCTTTACGAAACTCCTTGGGTACCTTTGTTATCACCGTGGGACGAGAACAAGTGTTTTTGGGTGCGGTCCGAAATTCAAGATGGCCGATGGCAGCCATTTTGTACAAAATTTGGTGCAATCAGATTTTTGCACAGAACTTCCATATGAAAGCGCTGATTTGAATAATTTTTTTGTGTGAATGTTTAGTACCATGGGATACATCACATATAATACGTTTTTTTTTCTCGTGCAGAAATTATGCAAATTAGATGAACTTTGATTTTTTCAGTGCTACTTACACACAGTAAGTACACATGTCAATACGGCTCGGGCTAGAGTGTGTATTTATGAACCGATCTTCACGAAACGTCTTGGGTACCTTTGTTATCACCTTGGGACGAGAAAGAGTGTTTCTGGGTGCGGACCAAAATTCAAGATGGCTGCCAGTGGCCATTTTGTACCGAAATTAGGTCCAATCAGTTTTTTGTACACAACTTCTATACGGCTCAGGCTAGAGGCCGTATTTATGAACTGATCTTTACGAAACTTCTTGGGTACCTTTGTTATCACCGTGGGATGAGAACGAGTGTTTTTGGGTGTGGTCCGAAATTCAAGATGGCCACCAGCAGCCATTTTGTAACAAAATTATTGCAATCAGTCTTTTGTACAGAATTTCTGTATGAAAGTTCTGATTTGAATAAATTTTTGTATGAATGTTTAGTAACATGGAATACATCACATATAGTACGGGTTTTTTTCTCGTGCAGAAATTATGCAAATTAGACTAACTTTGATGTTTTTTGGTGTTACTTTCAGCACTGTAATTGCTAATGCCAATACGGCTCGGGCTAGAGGCTGTATTTATGAACCGATCTTTACGAAACTCCTTGGGTACCTTTGTTATCACCGTGGGATGAGAACGAGTGTCTTTGGGTCCAGTCCGAAATTCAAGATGGCCGATGGCAGCCATTTTGTACAAAATTTGGTGCAGTCAGATTTTTGCACAGAACTTCCATTTGAAAGCGCTGATTTGAATAATATTTTGTGTGAATGTTTAGTACCATGGGATACATCACATATAATACGGGTTTTTTTCTCGTGCAGAAATTATGCAAATTAGATGAACTTTGATTTATTCAGTGCTACTTATACACTGTAAGTGCACATCTCAATACGCCTCGGGCTAGAGGCTGGATTTATCAACCGATCTTCACAAAACTTCTTGGGTACCTTTGTTATCACCTTGGGACTAGAATGAGTGTTTCTTTACCTACACATTTGTTACAGGCAACGGTCAGCATTTATGTACAGACCGTTACAATACTTTATATGTACCTTTGTTATCAGGTCATTACCTAGATGTTTGTCATTGCTGTGTCACATACTATACATGTACATGTCTTTGTCTTGACAAGTTGAGCTACAGTGTCATTGACACTTTCATTCTTTTGCTGACTGCTATTTGCAATCCATTTGTCCACTGAATATGTATGCATTTTCCTAAGGAAACAGCTAATAATAAATAGTGCAGGGAGAGCTGGAATTTTTACAAGGTGCAAATGATTTTCTTATAAAGTGGATGTTTGGCAGCCAAACGTGGGTTCAGTTGGAAATTCAGAAGAGGCACATTTCTGAACCAAAACCCACTAGCCCAACTTACCTGCAGACATTGATCAAATTGCCATGGGAGTGGATTCTAGCCCAGACTTGACTGCCTCCACAGGCAGCCAAGAGTTGGCAAGAAATTGCTTCTGAGCAAACAAGACAAATGTGCTATGATGTAGCAGAAAGTCAGGAAAATTGTCCAGGCTCTTAGGGGTAAACTTGATTACCCAACAAGCAGTCTATAAGTTTCTGCTGCTTTTGCAAGTATGGGTATGGGAAAATATTCATCTGCTGAGTAACAACTTTATGCATACTATTTTTATGTGAGAAAAAGTGCACTGCAATTTTTTTTAAATTATTAGCTCAACTTTGACGAAGTCAAATTTGAGCTATTGTCATGGCCCGTCGTCCGTCTCTCCGTCTGTCCGTACGTCAACAATTGGCTATGGCTCAGGCTAGAGGTCGTATTTATGAACCGATCTTTACGAAACTTCTTGTGTACCTTTGTTATGACCCTGGGACGGGAACGAGTCTTTTTAGGTGTGGTCCGAAATTCAAGATGGCTGCCAGTGGCCATTTTGTACCGATGATGCAAAAATCAGTTTTTTGTACAGAACTTCTGTATGAAAGTTCTGATTTGAATAAAGTTTTGTATAAATGTTTAGTACCATGGGATACATCACATATAATACGGGTTTTTTTCTCGTGCGTAAATTATGCAAATTAGACTGACTTTGATTTATTTAGTGTTACTTTCAGAGCTGTAAGTGCCAAGCTGCTATGGCTCGGGCTAGAGGCCGTATTTATGAACCGATCTTTACGAAACTTCTTGGGTACCTTTGTTATGACCGTGGGACGAGAACGAGTGTTTTTGGGTGCGGTCAGAAATTCAAGATGGCTGCCAGCCACCATTTTGTACCGACGATGCAGAAATCTGTTTTTTGTACAGAACTTCCATATGAAAGCTCTGATTTGAATAATTTTTTGTATGAATGTTTAGTACCATGGGATACATCACATATAATACGGGTTTTTTTCTCGTACGTAAATTGTGCAAATTAGACTAATTTTGATGTTTTTTGGGGTTACAAATGCCAATACGGCTTGGGCTAGAGGCCGTATTTATGAACCGATCTTTACGAAACTTCTTGGGTACCTTTGGTATCACCGTGGGACGAGAACGAGTGTTTTTGGGTGCGGTCCGAAATTCAAGATGGCCGATGGCAGCCATTTTGTACAAAATTAGGTGCAATCAGATTTTTGCACATAACTTCCATATGAAAGCCCTGATTTGAATAATTATTTTGTGTGAATGTTTAGTACCATGGGATGCATCACATATAATACAGGTTTTTTTCTCGTGCAGAAATTATGCAAATTAGATGAACTTTGATTTTTTCAGTGCGACTTACACACAGTAAGTACACATGTCAATATGGCTCAGACTAGAGTCTGTATTTATGAACTGATCTTCACGAAATGTCTTGGGTACCTTTGTTATCACCTTGGGACGAGATCGAGTGTTTCTGGGTGCGGTCTAAAATTCAAGATGGCTGCCAGTGGCCATTTTGTACCGAAATTAGGTCTATCAGTTTTTTGTACACATCTTCTATACAGCTCAGACTAGAGGCCATATTTATGAACCAATCTTTATGAAACTTCTTGGGTACCTTTGTTATCACCGTGGGATGAGAGCGAGTGTTTTTGGGTGTGGTCCAAAATTCAAGATGGCCACCAGCAGCCATTTTGTACCAAAATTAGTGCAATCAGTCTTTTGTATAGAACTTCTGTATGAAAGTTCTGATTTGAATAAATTTTTGTATGAATGTTTAGTAACATGGAATACATCACATATTGTAAGGTGTTTTTTTTCGTGCCGAAATTATGCAAATTAGATGAACTTTGATTTATTCAGTGCTATTTACACAATGTAAGCACACATGTCAATACGGCTCAGGGTAGAGGCTGTATTTATGAACCGATCTTCACAAAACTTCTTGGGTACCTTTGTTATCTCCTTGGGATGAGAATGAGTGTTTCTGGGTACGGTCCAAAATTCAAGATGGCTGCCAGTGGCCATTTTGTACCGAAATTAGGTCCGTTCAGTTTTTTGTCACAAGTTCTATACAGCTCGTATTTATGAACTGATCTTCACAAAACTTCTTGAGTACTTTTGTTTTCACCTTGGGACAGGAACGAGTGTGTTTTGGGGTGCCTTTGTTATCACTGTGCTATGAGAACAAATATTTTGGGGTTCAGTCAGACCCACTCTGGGACTCAAAGACTTCTTTTCTAGTTCAGCATCTGACTGTCACCCACCTTTACAATACTTTACCTATACATTTGTTACAGGCAACGGTCAGTATTCATGTACAGACCGTTACAATACTTTATATGTACCTTTGTTATCAGGTCATTACCTAGATGTTTGTCATTGCTGTGTCACATACTATACATGTACATGTCTTTGTCTTGACAAGTTGAGCTACAGTGTCATTGACACTTTCATTTTTTTATTGGGGTTAAGTGACACTCTTGATAGCCAGGGTCACCTTGTGTTGGACAGTTTAATGGGTAGAGGAAGCTAGAGTACCTGGAGAGAATCACCGAGCAGCGGCAAGCAACTGTTGGACTCCCCAACATACCGACTCGTCACAAGAAGGGTTAGCTTTGGTTGAAGACAAGTGTGCCATCGACCTGCAGTATGTCTTAGTACACAGTGCCACCTTGCCCCCATGTGGGCAATCGTGCTTAAGTGCCTTGCCCAAGGACACAATGCAGTTACCCCTGGTGGAGATCGAACCATGAACAATTCAGTTTGAAGTCCAATTCCATAACCACTGAGCTACCATCCTCCCTTTAAAATTGATATGAAATTTTCTAAATGGAGCTGTTTGTCAAACAAGTCAGAGAATGATATATTATAGTATTTCCTGGCCATACATACTCATGACAGAATTTCACTGAGCTCACCAAGTAAGCTAACATTAAGTTGACATCGATGTACAATATACAGAGAGTAATCATTTGACTGGACTGGTTACGTGAAATAATTCATGAGAGGTGAGGGATGTTGTACAAACACACAAGTGCGCGAATGCGCATGAGTGTTATACAATATAGACCCTCGCCTCAAAGGAAGAATTTCATGTAACCAGTCCAGTCTAGCGATTACTCTGTTTATTACTTTTCATTATTAACGCTAATTATATTATTTAACCCTTTACCTAACGTAACGGCCAAAAACAGTCAGCGCCATTCTCAAAAATTGCCAATTAATTTTCATTATTTTTTTCATTTTTTGTCTCTAAAAGATAGGTTATGACCCCTCATTGGAACGAGCTCATCGAGCTCGTTCCAATGAGGGGTCATAACCTATGTTTTTGAGACAAAAAATGAAAATAATAGTTATTCAAGAATTTTTTTTTTTTTTGCAAGTGTCGCCTGCTTTTCATGTTAGGTAAAGGGTTAAAAAAACAATGAAGTCCCCATTACACCCACAGCAAAGCGTCTTCGTTTGCGCGCACGGATACATGACACAATTGTTGATTGCATAATTCACTTGTGAAGTTATCGTTTATAATCAAACCCCGAAATCCCAGTAAATCACACTTTGTAAAGTAATAATATAAGTTTAAAGTAGGTAATAACATAATTTTTGAAGACCCTGTCTCTCCCATGCTACTTTAGCTCTACTGAGCCCAAATAGGCCAAGGTGGGACAGAGTCTGGAATTCCTGCAACATTGTTAGTCTAAAATTTGTCCGAAATGACAGGCCACAAAAAGCAGTGCTTGTTTACTGTGGTAAACAAACTCTGTTTCACTGGTAAAATAGGACCCAGTCACTAATGTTTGGGGTGCGAGTCATCTAAAATAGGCAACATGGGGTATAAATGATTGACTGACCTTGCCTTTATCTCCATGTTGTGGTCATGATTAGCCATTGTGCAGAAGTATGTGACCTTAAAATCAATAAATAAATAAATAAATAACAGTCCACGAAAACAGAATGATATAATTAGTCTGCAGGTATATTTATTCAGACCTTTAAATATTTCTGAACTGAACAACATTAATGAATTATTAGTAAGTCTGATGTATGAATTTATGCATGACCTGCACAACAATTATCAACATGTGTCCACAATACTTGCCTCATTGTAAGACATCAAGAAAACAAGACTTTTTTGTTTGTCTTGTTTTGGGGTGATTTATCTCTACAGATTTACACCCATTTTTAACCCCCTCCACCCCCCCCCCCCCGCCCCCCCCCCCCCCCCCAAAAAAAGACATGAATTGTGTACTTCAAACTGAGATAAAACCATGAGCCACAATTTATATGTGCCTTATCATAGCTTGATTTCAAGCATCAATTTATCCCATAATGCAATTGAGAATTTAATCAATTCAGTGTTGTTTGACAGAGCTCCATGATCTTCATCACACAAGGTTGAATTGGTTAAATTCCTAGGGGAAATATTTGCAGCTTAAGATTTAGATATTTTGACATCAGGTGCAGAGGATCAGTGGACAAAATCTGAGTCGCCATGAATTCTGGGTAATTCAGATTGATATTTTCATTAATACAGTGGAACCCTGTTAATTGAATAGCCACTTTGCCAATGAAAATTATTCAATTAACAGGAGTATTCAATTAACAGGGATTGTGTCACTTTCCTGTATTGTAGAGATAAACTTAGCATTTATTCTATTATATCTTGTTTGACAAAGCTCCAAGAGCTCTGTCAAACAAGATATAATTGATAAAATGCCTGTCTTGGATGTACTGAGGCCAAACTGATCTATAAACAAAGAAAAACTGCGGAGAGTCAGGGTAATTTCTTGAAAGATTACAAGATTTTTTATTCAATTAACAGGAGTTTACTTGATAACCTGTACTCAGTTAACAGGTCAAATTTGTACTGGAGGTATGGTAAATGGTTTTGTGTTTGGGAAATTATATTCAGTTAACAGGGTTATTCAGTTAAGAGATATCCAATTAAGTTCTCTCCACTGTATTGTCAACTATGTGTGGTTGAAAAGTACTAATTTTACAATTGTTTATTTCAGCAATTGTACAGAAAGAAACCAAACATGACAATGAACTCTGCTCGGCAAGAAAAAAATGTGGCTAAAAATAGATACAGAGATATTTCTCCATGTAAGCATATTATTCATGTACTTTTATTTAGACAAAAGGAAGTGAAAAGATATTTATGGTAGCAAGTGTCATATTTCACTCAGATGTGAATTATATATTTTCTTAATTGTGTTCTTATTACTGATGATCTTAGTGATATTGGTGCTTCCTTTTAACTTTAACCTTTTAACTGATGCTCACAATATAAAATTTTTTTATTTTAATTATTTTTTTAATTTTTCACATTTCAATAAAACCATATCATGTGCCCCTTATTGGAATGAGCTTGAAATGGTTCCAATGAAGGGGTCACATAATATGATTTTGTTGACATTTTTTTCATTTAACCCTTTACCCAACGTAACGGCCAAAACCAGCCAGCGCTATTCTCAAAAATCGCCTATTAATTTTAATTATTTTTTTCATTTTTTGTCTCAAAAACATAGGTTATGACCCCTCATTGGAACGAGCTCATCGAGCTCGTTCCAATGAGGGGTCATAACCTATGTTTTTGAGACAAAAAATGAGAAAAAATAGTTATTCAAGAATTTTTTTTTCAAGTGTCGTCTGCTTTTCATGTTAGGTAAAGGGTTAATTGCACTTCTTGAAATCTGCTGGTAAAATGTTATCACCAAGTGCAACAATGTGTCCTGCTGCAATATATTTTGAAATTTAAGCTTGTTTTCATAAAGTTTATCCAACTGAATACTTCTCTGAATGTTCTTTTAACTTCAGTGTTCGTTATATTTTCATATAATCTAATCATGGAGGCTTTTAAAGCAGCCATGACTTTATTTCATGGAAAACTCAAGAAATTACATAACAGTATGAGACCTATAAACTTGTGACCACTTGTAATTCCAGAAATAAAAAGTCCTTTCTGTGCCTTGTGTGTACAAATGTGGATCCCTTTTCTCTTGTGTTAATGTTAGCAAGGGGGGCAAATATGCTGTGTCAATAATCCATTCATAGTTCCAGCCCACGAAATTAAGAGAATATTTCTCCACGGCCACAAATTGCCATGGACAAGGTTACAGTCCACATCAAACTCGATGGCAATTTTAACGATCAGCCAACCACACTTATTCAATGCTTCTACTGTTGATGTATCGGTAAAATAGATGATTTTAACAAATTTACGATTGACTTCAAGTCTTGTGTTGTTCTAATGCCCCTCTGTGGTACATTGATAATGCTAGTTATAAATCGCCTTCTTCAAATTTTAGGGAAAAAGCCCACAGCATTTGTTGATTGCCATGGCTAATTTCAAGGGCTACATGTAGTTCAGTGACCTGGTTAACACAACAAGGCAGGCTAAACTGGTGGAGTGCTGAATTATTTTTGGTCGTCAATATTTGTTCACATGTCTTGGACTTGTTACAATTCATGGGAGAGTGACTTCAGGCACTCTCTTATAAATTGTAACAAACCAAAACAGTACAAACTAAATTTTACTTCAAAGATAATAGAAAATATATCCACTTAATACAGAGCATATATTACATGCCTGTTTTATGTAATGGTCATCTGCAACAACACTAAACCGTACAGAAAATGAAAATCTGTTCCGCACATATATGCGCGGAAAGGAAATCACTGAAGGACTACTTGTAAATAGAAGTGAAATTTCACTGCAATTTTCTACAAATTGTGCAACGCAATTACAATTTGAATCGCCAGCGATAGCTGAAAATCGTCTCCTGAGTTCCAGTGTGTTCTATGTGCCAGTAGGCACATAAAATACATTGGAGCTCATGGGACGAAACAGTAACACGGGTTCCCCTCCCAAATTTGGTTGGTGATAAAATGTGTTCTTTTGTTGATAGTTGTCAAATGAATTTCTGAGTGTCCTTCTAATAATTGTTTGTAGCTCACCTGACTGAAAGTCAGGGTGAGCTTTGCTGATCACTCTTCGTCTGTCGTCCATCCGTTGTCCTGCGTGAAGGTGGTGTTTGAGCCTCTTTCTCCTAAACCACTGGCCACATTTTAATTAAATTTCTTGTAAGTAGTGGTTATATAGGGGCATTTTGATTTTTATTCAAATTAGGTTTCAGCTCATATTCAGCAGAGGGGTAGGGAAAAAATGGCCAAATTTTTTGAAAATCTTCTTCTAATGAACTACCAGTAGCAGAGACTTGATATGTGGTATACAGAGTCCTGTTGAGGTTTAGAATCAAGTTTTTTGTTCAAGAGAAGTTTGTCGGGCATTATTTGCCTTCGTTATGGGAGGGTCAAAAATTTTGGCCACGCCTAAAATTTCTATTTTCAGAACCATCAGGTCGATTTGAACCAAATTTGATTTGAGATGATAATGGGTCATAAGTAGTTGATTGATGCCAAAAAAATTTTTCTCATTGTCCCATGGGAACCTCGGGAGCTAAAAATACGAAAAACCTTAAAACTGCCATATCTCCAAAACTACATGACACAGAGAATTCTTATTTTGTATAAAGCTTACTTTTATCCAGTTGAATAGAATGGTTAAAAAAAATCCCTATCAGTTTGATCACAAGGTACTTTTTTCAGGACTTTGAAAAAGTGCTGAGTCAGCACTTTTTAATACTGTAGGCAATGGGAAAAACATTAAAAAATCTTCTTCTCCAGATCCAGAAGGCAGAATCTTTTGATATTTGGTATGCAACATTGTAGGGTGGATCTGATTCAAGTTTGTTCAAATCGGCTCCCAGGATTCATATTTGGGCTCACTATAGAAGCCCGAATTCGAATTTAATGCATTTCTGGTCCCCCGTGGGAACCCCGGAAGTAAGCAGCACTTGTTTACTGTGGTAAACCAGTTCTGCTTTACTAGCAAAATAGGACCCAGTCACCAGTGCTTGGGGTGAAAGTCCTCTAAAATGGGCAACATGTAGATCAACGATTGACTAAACTTGACTTCATCTCCATGTTGTGTCACGATTAGCCATGGTGCATAAATATGTGACGTTAACCACCAACAAACAAACAAACAATGCATTTCTGGCAAATTTCTTCAAAAATCTTCTTCTCCAGATCCAGCAGGCAGAATCTTTTGATATTTGGTATGCAACATTATGGGGTGGATCTGATTCAAGTTTGTTCAAATCGGCCCCCCTGGATTCATATTTGGACTCACTATAGAACCCCGAATTCGAACTTAGTGCATTTCAGGCAAATTTCTTCAAAAATCTTCTTCTCCAGATCCAGCAGGCAGAATCTTTTGATATTTGGTATGCAACATTGTGGGGTGGATCTGATTCAAGTTTGTTCAAATCGGCCCCCCTGGATTCATATTTGGGCTCACTATAGAAGCCCGAATTCGAACTTAGTGCATTTCAGGCAAATTTCTTAAAAAATCTTCTTCTCCAGATCCAGCAGGCGGAATCTTTTGATATTTGGTATGCAACATTGTGGGGTGGATCTGATTCAAGTTTGTTCAAATCGGCCCCCCCTGGATTCATATTTGGGCTCACTATAGAAGCTCGAATTCAAACTTAGTGCATTTCAGGCAATGCACCATGATTAGGGGGGGGTTGTGGGGGGGGAGGGGGGGGAGATTCAAGCTTGTTCAAGCCAAGTCCCTGGGTTCATATTTGGGTTCACTGTGGTAGCCCGAATTATAACTTAGTTCAAAATGAGGAATTTTCTTTAAACATCTTCTTCAGATCCAGCAGTTGGAATGTTTTGATATTTGATATGCAGCATCCTTAGGGGGATGAGATTCAAGTTTGTTCAAGCCATGTCCCTATGTCCATATTTGGACTCACTGTGGGAGCTTGAATTGTAACTTAGTTCAAAATGAGGAATTTTCTTTAAAAATCTTCTTCTTCAGATCCAGCAGTCGGAATGTTTTGATATTTGGTGTGCAGCATCCTTAGGGGGGTAAGATTCAAGTTTGTTAAAGCCAAGTCCCTGGGTTCATATATGGGCTCCCAGTGGGAGCCCGAATTATATCTTAGTTCAATATGAGGAATATTGTTTAAAATCTTCTTTTTTTTTTTAGATCCACTGGTCAGAATCTTTGGATATTTGGTATAAGCTTTTCTTAGGAGGAGCAGATGCAACTTGTTGAAATCAATTCTCTGGGTTGATATTTTGGCTACCATGTCTAGTGAGCACCCTCAGGCCCCTTGGGGCCTCTTGTTTTTAGATCCACTGGTCAGAATCTTTGGATATTTGGTATAAGCTTTTCTTAGGAGGAGCAGATGCAACTTGTTGAAATCAATTCTCTGGGTTGATATTTAGGCTACCATGCCCCCTGGGGCCTCTTGTTTATAGATGTGGAGGCATGTAATAATCAGAACAACTCACACGTGTGAATGGGCTAATTGATATGGCACTTGTGACGTCACGGAAGGATGAAACTCGAGGCCTGCATCCTCTTATTCTATCCTTCCACGCTGCACTCGTGCCATATCGACTAACCGATTCACACATGTGTCGTTCTGTGTATTTATGTTGGGATACCGGCTCTATAGAGTAAAGCCCAAATATGGGCTTCCAGCACTCTAGCAGTTAAGCATGAATGAGTATTCATGAGACAGACTCTACTGAATATTGTTGGATATCATCTACAATAATGTCATAAAAACTTTAATGTAAAAAATTAATTTAGGTTTGTAACATTTATCTGAGAAAATTGTTGTAGATAATGTGATGTGTTAAACTATTAATAAATGCTTTGGTGCTGTGATAATCAGTTATTGAAATTATATTGATTGTCATGTAAACAGATAGAATCCAATTTTTCAATTTCATTTTTTTTGAAGCACTATATTAAATTGGTTCTTTGTGTTGTTTTTTTTCAGATGATCAGACAAGAGTGATATTAAAATCTGGTGAAGATGGAGATTATATCAATGGAAATTTTGTAAATGTGAGTTCACATTCACCAGTTACATTCTGATTGATACAAATTTAATTTCCCAGTGTTACAGAAAAATTGAGGACCACTCAGACATGTTAACCTCCAGAATAATTTTTCAGGGAACCTCAGGGTGATTTTCAGGGAAATAGGATGGATTTCAGGGAAAAGTTTGCACAGGGACAAAACAAAAGAAAAAACTTGTGAATTTTCAGCTCATGGACCACCATTAACACCAGTTATATCCAGATCTAGTTGTCAATTATGCTGATGCATTTATGCTATGTTAAAAAATCATAAAATAATTGTTGATTTGACCCCCGCCATCCTCCTCTTCATGACACCCCACCCACAGAGCACCAACACCTGTCGTTTTATCAAAGTCTATTAAGCTAATAATTTCCCAAGTCTGGAAATGTTAACAGGAAAAGATGTCCCAATGTTCAGTTACTTCAAGAAAATTAGTACTTGGAAAGTATCTTTATCAATATCCTTCATTCATGTGTGGACATTTGTGCCTTGCACAAAACCTTTTCATCATTGAAGGATTTTTTTTTAAATTCCGTTCAAAATTTTCTGGGTACAGGCGGTCAACAGTTAACAGTTCAGAAGTCAGCACAACAGAATAAATGTAGTGTTAGAAAATAAGTCCATTGTGTATAAATATGCAGTCATAATTTTTCGGCATTATAATCGACTTTAACCTATTTTTAAACTGTGTTAACTAGTTGGAGTTGAGGTGTTGTTTACGTTTTGATTTGGAAAAGGGATGAGAATTAAAGCTATTTTATGAATAAATAAATATATATTATTTAATTCTTTTTCATATTTGTTATTTACCAAAAAACTGCATTTAAATGAACGTGGAGTTTTCAAATTTTTGAAAGTAAGTCACCTATTTTCACTTCGATACTTGCACATTGACAACGAATCTCTGATTACAAAGAAAAAAAGCAGAAATAAACATGAATACAGTTGAAATATATATAACATAAAATACCCTTTTCTTAAATAATTTTAACTTAAATCCATATTTTGCTGCTTCATGAGTTTTTACAAGAGTTTGAAATGCATGTGATTTGACTCTGAATGTTTTACAGTTACAACGGGAAAAAAATATTCGACTGCTGTTTCGCAGGATTTTTGGTCTAAAACTGATTCCCGTCCGGGAGGCCAGCAACTACACTGAAATGTTGGGATTTTCCTAGGCATTTTGGTAGAGTCAACATGTTTGGGACCACTGCTCTCAAAGTGACTCTAAAATCATGGACATTAGTAATTCCTCTCTATTTGTCAAAATGAAACAGACATAGTCTAGAATTTATATTTTGAGAGGTTCTGGATTTCAAATGTTTACAAAGTACAGCGGAACCCTGTTAATTGAAAAGCCCTTTTGCCAATGAAAATTATTTAACAGGAGTATTAAATTAACAGGGATTGTGTCACTTTCCAGTATTCTAGAGATAAACTTATCATTTATTCTATTACATCTTGTTTGACAAACAAGATATAATAGATTAAAAGTCTGTATTGGATGTACTGAGGCCAAATAGGTCTATAAACACAGAAAAACTGTGGAGAGTCAGGGTAATTTCTCTACAGGTTACAAGATTGTTATTCAATTAACATGTTTACTCTAAGCTATATTCAATTATCGTTTATTATTTTAATTATTTATTTAATTATTATTTATTAATTTATTATTTTAAATAGTATTTTTTCAAATCTTTCCAAAAATTTCAACAAAACCCTATCATGTGACCCATCATTGGAATGAGCTCAGTGAGAAGTCACATAATATGTTTTTGTTGAAAATAATATTTATTCAACTGCTCATTTTGTATATTACGCAGGCGTATGCAGCCAATTTGTTAAGTGAGGGGTAAGTCATTCATCCAACATAACAACCATAACTAACGAGTGCTATTTCACAGAATTCACCACTCAAATTTAATTTTGTTTTTTATTTCACTTTTTTCCCCACGGGAACCCCAGGAAGTGAAGCAGTGCCTGTTCACTGCGGTAAACAGGCTCTGTTTTACTGGTAAAAGTGGAACCAGTCACCACTGCTTGGGAGGTGCAAACCCTCTCTAAAATAGGCAACACAGCTTATTAACACTCACACCTGGTCTTGAGTTGATACTCATGTTGTGATCATGATTAGCCTTTGTGCAAAAATATGTGACCTTAAACACCAATAAAAATTATACTTTTTGCCTCAAACCATGGTTTATGACCATTTATTTGAATTTTCTGATTGAGCTTGTTGAATTGAAGGTCTTAAGTTTTTGAGGCAAAAACTAACAATTTTTTAGTGACTCAAGAAAACCTTTTTTGCAACCGTTGTCTTCTGTTCATGTTAGGCAAAGCATTAATTATATTCCTTCTATTTATTGTACATGTAATAGAAATTTAGCTATAGATTGCTTATTAGTTATAAAAGAAATTCCTGTTAACTGGATATGATAGTTCAGAAATTCTCGAGGGAACTTTTTTCATGCTTCAAAAATATAGTTTGGATTAATCAATTAATTAAAAGGGTGAAAGATTTTCTTACAGTTTTCTAGAAACTGATTTGAACTATTTTTAAATATTATTTTGTAAATTAATAGTTATTTTCCAAGTTTCCATGTGTTAGGGAAACAAAATTGCCATTTTTATGGAAGTCATTAAGTCTTGAAAAAAACTTTTGAATATGTCTTTAAAAATCATAACATGCCAAATATTCTTTTCCAGCTAAAAATTAAAATTTTAGAATTAGCGCAAGCATTAGGCCTAAAATAATTAAAAATCTGTTTCTCAGGCCCTCCTGCATGGTCCTTTTGGCAGCCACATGCTCTCTTTTTATAACCAATGTCAACTTTAAAAAAAATAAAAATTAAATGGTTTATGTCTGATAATTTACCCAAGTTAAAAAAATTGATAAGTTTGTCCCTGGAGTGAAAGAAGGCTTTGCAATGCTTCAGCCTTGCAATGCTTTTTTGATCTCAAGGGACAAAATACACCACCACCCATGCTGTTCCATACATTATGAGGCCTAAAACATAAACTAAGAACATGAAATTTTGATGGCAAAGAAATAATGACAAATAAAAAATAAAATAAAAACCTGCTCGCCCGCATGAAATTTTACAAATAATGTCCTGAGAAACAGATGATCTACTTTGTGTGGCCTTACCTGAAATCTTTATCACCTGTTCTTTTACTTGTTTTCTGTTACAGATGGAAATTCCACAGTCTGGCATTTTGAATAGGTACATTGCTGCTCAGGGTCCATTACCAAATACCTGTACAGACTTTTGGGAGGTATGTAATTTAACATCTGTATTTCATTAAAAAAAAACCTTGTCATCCTTTGATTATTGAATACACCTTACTTCACTAAATCAGATACTGTTTAACCCTTT
Source organism: Pictodentalium vernedei (assembly GCA_031216915.1). Lineage (NCBI taxonomy): Eukaryota > Metazoa > Mollusca > Scaphopoda > Dentaliida > Dentaliidae > Pictodentalium > Pictodentalium vernedei. The sequence continues at coordinate 233,158,013 of CM062288.1, read as the reverse complement.
ACCTAACATGAAAAGCAGACGACACTTGCAAACAAAATTCTTGAATAACTAATTTTGTTCATTTTTGTCTGAAAAACATAGGTTATGACCCCTCATTGGAACAAGTTCATTCCAAATAGGGGTCATAGCCTATGTTTTTGAGACAAAAAAAAAAAAATAATGAAAATTAATGGGCGATCTTTGTGAATGGTGCTGGCTGGTTTTGGCCGTCACGTTGGGTACATGGTTAATGGACGATCTGTGTCAAGTTTGTTTAAAAAGCCCCAAACCATTTACCATACAGTTTGGCTTGTTATTTTCCTACTGTTTACAGATTAAATTCATTCATCTTAAATAAATGTAATATTGTGTGTTTTCAGAAAATGTTAGAAAATACAGGGTTTGCATATGGATTCTTTCAAGTGTGTGAAAGTGCTTGTATTTTAAGACTGAGATTTTAGGACTTTGAAAGTCCTTGAAAATTAGAGTTTTTGCTGTGTTGTTATTGAATAAATTTAATTTTTATTCACTGAAATAATACCTGCTCCCAGCACCGATCTTTGGGAAGCTCTTACAGAGACCTTCTCCAGGGCCTGTATCAGGTACAGGTACTACTGGATTAACTATTAATAAGCATAGAAACTACTAACTGGTATGTAAATACCAAAAATAATGAAAATAATTTCTGACTGAGGTTGGGGAAAGTACTTGAAAACTCCCTAAAATAGTCCTTGAAAGTTTTGTTGGGTGGGTTGTTTTTTTTCTTTTTGAGACTGTTCTCATGCTGAAATATAAAAAAAAATTTCTAGCTTTTTCCACTTCATTTGGTATCAAAATTGAAGAATTAATATTCTATATCAGATAGCAGCACAAACTCTTAACATCACTAGAAATTGGCAACAACATGTCTTTTGAACTTGCAGAGTGGTTGCAGTGTCAGTAATGTATACCATAGTTCGATCATGGAAGTGAAAATAACACTTTTTTTCCTTTGCTTCATTTGGATTTATCCTGTTACCATTTACTGGAGAGTGCCTATAGGCACCTTTAATAAATTACTGCAAAACAGTTATTGAAGAGGAAATTTGCTGCAGCTAGTATTATTGAAAAACTCAGAATTATTAGTCAATGAAAGAAAAGCCATAAATTAACTACAGCTATTGTTGTATCTCTCAAATAATATTTGCACCAAAGGAGTTCAAAAAACAACAAACTGTCTTCTTTTTTTACAGATGATCTGGGAGCAACAGTGTTCACTAGTAGTAATGTTAACAACCAAAGTAGAAAGGGGGAGGGTAAGTAATCTGTCACATATATAGGAAAAATCACATTTTTAGAGAATTGGTTAAATGTTGATCCTATGATACAATGATCTGCAGAAGATTTAACTGGTAGAGTGCTGGAAGCCCATATTTGGGCTTTACTCTGAAGTATAGGTACCAGAACTTAAAGGCCTCATATGCAGTGGATGTACTTCACTTTATCTTTGAAGTCAAATTATTTAGTCTGTTAGGATTTGCCTTGTTACAATTTATGGGAGAGTGCCTATTGGCACTCTCCCATAAATTGTAACAAAGCATAGACATGTGAACAAATTCTAGTTTCCAAAAATAACTTAGCACTCTACCAGTTAAAGAATGGCTTGTATGCCTAAGAATAACTCATATTAAGAACCAAAGCTGTATGCAATTTCATCAGCTGATTCAGATATGTGGTTGGTTGCCCATGTTCTCCTTTGTTTAGATGTTTACACATTTTTAACCCCCTCCACACTGTCAAAATAACTAAATTTTAAGCAGCAAATGATTCCCATAATACAACTAGGAATTCCTGTTTGCTTTATGGGAAATATTTGTAGGTTGAAATGTTGATATTTCTCCATAAGTGTGCAGAGGGTAAATATACATGTGTATTCCATTCTATTTTCAGACTTTGAGAACTAAATGAAATTTGGTTGTCAAATTTTGTTCGCAAGTCTTTGCCTTGTAATGATTTATAGAAGAGTGCCCATAGGTACTCTCCCATAAATTGTAACAATGCAAATCAATATAGACTAAACAATTTTATTTTAAAGATGTTGTGATGCAAATCCGCAGAATACCAAGCCTTTAACATGTGGTACCTGCACGTGAGGATAAAGCCCAAATATAGGCTTCCAGCACTCTAGCAGTTGATTAAATACCAAGATTTTGTCAGTAGTGTTATGATATCATAACATTCTCATTTCATAATTCAGCCTCGACTGACATACCCTCAAACTTGGCTGATACACATCTGATATAAGTTACATGGGCAATTATTGACAGTGATTCTTGTTTGGTCCTACCAACCACCAAAGCATATGCATTCTCTTTGCTAACAGAATTTTTTTCATTTTTTTTTTTTTTATTCTGTCTATTTCAGGTATTAAATTCATCTAAATAACTGGTATTAAAATGATGTTGATAAAAAATATTACATGATATGGACTATTTTTTGCAGTTAACAAATTCACTTAACTTGATCAGTGAGAGTCTATTGATATGAATGCTTGTGATTACCAACCACTGTAAATCGAAATAAAAGGCACCCTATCTATGAGGTATCAAACACAGACAAACAGAACTTGCTTTAAAATATAAATAAATTCCCAACAAGACAGCCTATCAGTAGCATACAGCAATTTTCAAGTAATGCAAGAATAAACAGTGAAGAAATATTGAAATGTGAATAAGGAAGAGAGTATGGCCAAATCTAAAGAAATTGAATAGAAATCTGTTTGTCCTTTGGTTTCCAAATGTGCATCTGTTAGCATATCTAAATTTGTTTTTATCTTGTCCAAGCCATGGTTGAATGGCTTTTGAGTGGCGTTGTAATTAAATCATCTTATTAATAAACAGGTTATCACTTGCTTGATTCTATATCACTCTTGATATTGAACCCTGGTAATACTTCGACTATCAGTCTCAAGCTAATAACTTATGTTCCAATAACACAAAAATACTCTCCCTCTGATTGGACGAGAGCTTGCTTAGTTTTTTCTATGTTTACGGCTCCATCGGCATATGTTACCATCAGAAGCTTACCAAGTGAAAAATTTGAAAAGATGATAACACTGGGAGGAGATTCAAAGTACGTTCTACCTATGAAATCATATTTTTTGAGGCCAGTGATTATTCTATGAATGTATTCCCACAACCCACTTATAAAAAAGTCAAGACCTGTTACTCCATCTCAGTTCAAATCATGAACTTGTTCATGATTTGAACTGAGATTGAGTAACCTCGACCTTTATCTAAGTTGTTGAATTTTTGTTGTCCAGTGACGTCGTGGGGGTACACAAGAGGTTTATTTACTAAATTTGTTATTGTTAAAAGTTGCTCTGTACATTGAAGTTGCCTTGTTCATTTCATGATGTAGGTTTTGGGCTATGGGTAGGGTCTTATTTGAACATATGCGTTATTGTGATGAATTGGTGGTAATAGGGTCTGAGGTTTGCGGCTCAGAGTATTTGTTTAGCCTTGATGCTTTGCATCTCAGTTGAACATAAGCTTAGAGCCAGAAACTTCAGACATGTTACTGTCAATTTATCACAGTAACTTATAACAGTGTGCTGATATCAAGACTGATATCAAATCAAACAAGTAACAACTTCTTAAAATTCTTATAATGTTAAACTAGTTTATGACTTTTCTGACGCATCTTTTCAATTGAAATATTTTTGAACCCTTTACCTAACCAGTCGGTTGCATCCACCCACATAATTTCATAACTGAGCAGTTGGAAAAAAATTATTTTTAAAAAATTTCTTTAAAATCAAACCATGTGACCCCTTATTGAAACGCGCTCAATAAGCAGGTTCCAACGCAGGGTCACATGATGTTTTTTTGTTGGATTTTTTGGTCGAGTTGTGTTAACAAACGAAACCTATGGTTTGCATCTATCGGTGTGCATCCAGGTGGTGGGGGGGGGGGGGGGGGGATTGGGAGGTAGGGTTGGGGTGGGGAGATGTCCAGGTGTCTTCACACTGTTAGCACAGTAACTTGAACAAACATTCTTTAATTTGACTAATATTTGCCATACAGGTCTTTTGCAATAATATCTCAAGCGAGTTTGAAAACTTGCCCGACCCAACATTTTGTTATAGAGTTATGGGCCTCAATTAGTCAATTTTTACAAATTTTGAGTTCGTTAGCACAATAACTTCAATAGACGTTCTCAGATTTTACTAATAATTGCCATACAGGTCTTTTGTAATAATATCTCGAGCAAGTTCGAAAACTGACCCAGCCCAATTTTTAACTCAACTTGACAAAGTCAAGATAAGCTATTGCCATCACGCATACGGAAGTCTGTTAGTCTGTGAGTCTGTTCACATTTTCCTTTAGCATGGGCTACACCCTGCAGTTCTTGTCTGATCATAACGAAATTTCATATGCAGGTTTGGGGTCATGTCTAGATGAGAACGTCCCCTTTTGGTTGCAATCGGTCAAACGTTATGGCTGCCCGAGCCCAAAACCCGAAAACCATTAGCACAGTCTACAGGTCGTATTTATGAAGGGATTTCATTGTAACTTGGTAGGATGCCTCTGTATAATGCCTAGATGAGAACGTCCCCTTTTGGGCATGATCTGTCAAGCGTGATGGCTGCCCAAGCCCAAAACCCAAAAACTTTTAACACAGTCTGCAAGTCATGTTTAATATGGAGGGATTTCATTGTAACTTGGTAGGATGACTCCTTATGATGACTAGATGAGAATTTCCTCATTTGGGCGTGATCTGCCAACCGTGACGACTGCCCGAGCCCTAAACCCGAAAACCTTTAGCACAGTCTACAGGTCATATTTATTGAGGAATTTCATTGTAACCTGGTGGGTTGACTTCATATAATGTCTGGATGAGAAAGTCCCCTTTTGGACGTGATTGGGCAACTGTGGCGGCTACAGGGCCCCAAGGCCCAAAAACCTTTAGCACAGTCTACAGGTCATATTTATGAAGGGATTTCATTGTAACTTGGTAGGATGACTCCAAATAACGTCTAGATGAGAACGTCCCATTTTGATCGCGATCATTCAGCCTTGATGGGTCCCCGAGCCCAAAAACCTTTAGCATAGGCAAAAGGTCATATTTATGGAAGGATTTCATTGTAACCTGTCAGGTTGACTCCATATAATGCCTAGATGATGACATCCCTTTTTGGTCGTGATTGGTCAGCTGTGATAGCTACAGGTGCCCGAAGCCCAAAAACCTTTAGCACAGTCTACAGCTCATATTTATGAAGGGATTTCATTGTAACTTTGTAGGATCACTCCAGATTATGCCCAGATGAGAATGTCCCCTTTTGGTTGCGATCATTCAACCATTATGGCTGCCCGAGCTCGAAGCCCGAATACCTTTAGCACAGTCTACAGGTCATATTTAAGAAGGGATTTCATGGTAACTTGGTATGGTAGGTTTAACTTCATATAATGTCTAGATGAGAACGTCCCCTTTTGGACATGATTGGGCAACTGTGTCAGCTACAGGGGCCCGAAGCCTGAAAACCTTTAGAACAGTTTACAGGTCATAATTATGATGGGATTTCATTGTAGCTTGGTAGGATGACTCCAAATAATGTCTAGATGAGAACGTCCCCTTTTGGTCGCGATCATTCAGCCTTGATGGCTGCCCGAGCCCAAAAAGCTTTAGCATGGTCTATAGGTCGTATTTATGGAAGGATTTCATTGTAACTTGTTAGGTTGACACCATATAATGCCTAGATGATGACATCCCCTTTTGGGTGTGATTGGTCAACTGTGATGGCTACAGGTGCCCGAAGCCCAAAAATCTTGAGCACAGTCTACAGGTCATATTTATGAAGGGATTTCATTGTAACTTCGTAGGATCACTCCAGATGATGCCCAGATGAGAATGTCCCCTTTTGGTTGTGATCATTCAACCATGATAGCTGCCCGTGCCCAAAGCCCGAAAACCTTTAGCACAGTCTTCAGTTCATATTTATGAAGGGATTTCTTTGTAACTTGGTAGGTTGCCTTCATATAATGTCTAGATGAGAACAGCCCTTTTTGGACACCATAAGGCAACTGTGACAGCTACAGGGGCCTGAAGCCCGAAACGCTTTAGCACATTCTACAGGTGATATTTATGAAGGGATTTCATTGTACCTTGGTAGGATGTCTCCAAATAATGTCTAGATGAGAACGTCCCCTTTTGGTCGCGATCATTCAGCCTTGATGGCTGCCCGAGCCCAAAACCTTTAGCATAGTCTATAGGTCGTATTTATGGAAGGATTTCATTGTAACTTGTTAGGCTGACACCACATAATGCCTAGATGATGACATCCCCTTTTGGGTGTGATTGGTCAACTGTGATGGCTACAGGTGCCCAAAGCCCAAAAATCTTGAGCACAGTCTACAGGTCATATTGTAACTTCGCAGGATCACTCCAGATGATGCCCAGATGAGAATGTCCCCTTTTGGTTGTGATCATTCAACCATGATGGCTGCCCGAGCCCAAAGCCCAAACACCTTTAGCACAGTCTACAGGTGATATTTATGAAGGGATTTCATTGTAACTTGGTAGGTTGACTTCATATAATGTCTAGATGAGAACATCCCCTTTGGACGCAATTGGGAAACTGACGGCTACAGGGGCCCGAAGCCCGAAAACCTTTAGCACAGTCTACAGGCCATATTTATGAAGGGATTTCAATGTAACTTGTTAGGATGACTCGTTTTAGAATAATTTCACTGTAACTTGGTAACTTTCATTGACATACATTAACTGTGAGGGCCACATACATTAACTGTGAGGTCATATTAACCCACCCCTCAGCTCTTTAGTACAGTGTACACCTCATATTATTTTTATCAAAAACATAGCATACAGGGAACAAAAAATGAACATATTCCCAATTATCACAATTCTTGTCTTATTTCATAATCCTTTCTTAAACATTGAACATTATCCTTTTCATCAAACACAACACACAAGTTAAGCTACAGTGTCACTGACACTTTCATTCACTTCAGAGTTACGGGCCTTCATTCATCAATTTTTATGAATTTTGAGCTCATTAGCACAATAACTTGAACAAACGTTGTCCGATTTGCCTAATATTTATTTGCCATACAGATCTTTTGCAATAATATCTCAAGCGAGGTTGAAAACAGCCCCAGTCCGATTTATCATTACAGAGTTATGGGCTTTAATTAGGCATTTTTTTTTTTATTTGAAAAATGGTAATTAAAAAATAAAAGTTTTATATTGTGAGCTTTGGGTAAAAGCTAACAGTAATAGTGTAATAATTAATCCTTTCCCCTGCACAACACTGGAAACACAGCAGGAAATTCAAAGACCATTTTGTTTTCACAGGCCAAATGAAGATGTAATAGAATGAGTGACTGAGTACAGTTCTATGATAACAAAATTGGCTTCTGTCTTGATCTGATTATGCTAGTTGTTCTAGATTTCAGAAACAGAGTTTTGCAAAATCAAGACTAAATAAAAAAATATAAATGGAAATAGCATCTGAAATTCAATGTTCTTGCATTTCCCTTTCATCAAGAAGGATTCAACAAGGTTGTTGATAGGTAAGCAGATAGGGAATTTTGACCAGATTCTAACCCAGTTGCAGTCTGGTCAAAATTGTCTGTCCACATCTGTGATCACTTCTGTAATTAAAGACTGTGTCTAGTGTATATAAAATAAACATATTACTGAAATTTTCTCTATTTGTCTGTAGGTGAAGTGTCACCAGTATTGGCCTGAATTATATGAAACAGCTGATTTTGGGAAATTGCAAATAACCTGTTTGAAGGAAGAAGAGACGCCATCATTTGCTTTTAGAGAATTCAACATAACGCATGTAAATGTGAGTTTGAAAAGAGTTAGATTATAATATTTTTATAGTCATTTCTACTTCACTTGCCGAGTGACCTGAAATTTTACTTTTCATTGAAGAGTTGTAACTAGAGTTTTGACATGAACAAATATTTTTAGTATAGTTACGAATCAAGTGTTGTTAACAAAAAAACAGGCCTATACAAATTAGGCAAAAGCATAGGTGTAGTTGCTTGAAAAGCTTTGAGGGTGCACAAGCCATCTGCCCAAAGGCTTATGGATTTCCAGTAGAGAGGGGCAATATACTGAAAAACCATTGGGATACCAAAAAACCAAACCAAACCAATCGTTGAATACCGATACCATCTGAATTTTCAAATTTTCCTACATTCGCTATTTATACGTCCTTGTTGAGGCTTGATAACAGTTGAAAGTTTCATTTTCATGTAAGAAGTGACTCATTTTCCTTTCAATTTTGTTAACCCTTAATGGACTGGCCAACTGTTCTGAATTCCCATTAGACAACGACCAATACATGCCCAATTGCTTAACAGTGATTTCTAGTCAGGTCTTGGCTGCCTTACAGGCAGCCAAGACCTGACTAGAAATCACTGTCCAGGTGTTTTGTCTATTGTCAGTAGGACCTCTTAAAGATGGCATGGTCAGGGCACATGCTCTGAGATCACAAAAGCTTGAAATATGTCTTTAAACATAAGAACAAGTCACAAAATTACTGCAGATATGATTTGTGGTCATAAAAGAATGCCACTTTTGAGCTCATTGGCAGTGTCATTTTTAGCATTGTGGTAGAATGATACTACAACGACTTACTTTGTTTTCCTGATGTGATTTCCTCTTTGGTACTATCAGCAACTCTCAGTCAAGTCAGATACCGAAAATCGAACTGATACCGAAGTATACCCCCTAAAAGTACCCAAACCAATACCAAACACAAAATTCCAATACTGCCCATCTCCAACTTCCAGCCTTCTGCAAACTTTTTCTCAAAGCGTTGAGTTGATGTTTGATCCCACCCCAAGAATGAACTTACGGGTTTTGCCATCCAAATTTGTGCTGGGCAGAACCATACATCATGAGTACTCAAAAGAAAGATTAGTTGCTAATTGTATTATTAGCAGCCTAAGTTTGTGAGTGCCGCAAATAAGCATGGAGGCCTTCTTAATTTATTGGAGGGCTGATAATATAACATAGTTTCCAACATAATCAAGTTATTATTATTATTATTATTATTATTATTATTATTGTCACTTATAATGTTTGCAGTCAGAATATGCATGATGCCTCCAACTAAATTATTCTACCACAACACTGACATGCAACATTTTGATATTGGTCTAAAATTGGATACTGCTGTAATTTAATTTTTGCTCATGACCTGGTCTAACCAGTTATGTTGGACCATACACCAAAATTAAATTTCACCTTGACTGTCCTAGTTTCGAAACTTAATATACCCTACAGCTAAACATATTAAACAAAATACCATTTGCATGCATAATGCCTATTTCTGATGCTATAAAAAATATGCACCTCAGTTTCAGCATTTGGCATGGTCTATGAAACTTAGAACCCAATTCAGTGCACTGACATGACACTGTAGGGTCAGTACTAAAGCCTCATGTTATAAAAAAAGTTATAAATCTGTTTCTCAGGCCCTCCACATGGTCCTTTTGGTTGCTGCATGCTTTCTTTTTATAACCAATGCAAACTTAACAAAATGAAAATTAAATGGTTTATGTCCGATATTTTACCCAAGTTAATAAAATTGATAAATTTGTCCGTTGAGTGCATCAAGGCTTTGCAATGCTATAGCATTGCAAATCCTTCTTGCACTCAAGGGATGAAATACCCACCCCCCTCCCCCATACTATTCTGTAGATTATGAGGCCTAAAACATAAAACATACCAAGAACATAAACTTTTTACAGCAAAGATATTATTACAGAAATAAAAAATTAAATAAAATAAACGCCCATTCACATTCTATTTTATAAAAAATGGCCTGAGAAACAGAAGATCTGCTTTGTGGGGCCTAATGTCCTTAACTTATTCAATCCTGATTGAGTGGTGTCATCTTACACACCAAAACATATATAATGTGTTTTAGCAATGGTGGTGAAATGCAGTAATAATTTTATCGTATAATCCTACAGGGCTGTGGGATTAAATTTTCATTGATCTTCCTGTTCAGTTTGGTGTTTAATATGTTGTCTACTCACATCTGCGAAGTTTTGTTTTAAGCAAAAATTTACACAAACTAGTTCGAAAGGGTTAAAAACAGTCCATTCAGTGGTGCCCAATTAATTGGATATCTCCTAACTGAATAACCCTGATAGTTGAATATAATTTTCAAATCCAAACCATTTACCATACCTTCAATACAAAATTGACCTCTTAATTGCATGGAGGTTATAAAGTAAACTCATGTTAATTGAATAAAAAATGGTGTGAGCTATCAAAGAATTACTCGGATGACCACAGAATTCTGCATGTTTATAGACATTTCTGGTCTTAGCACATCAAATATAAGCATTAAATCTATTATATCTTGTTTGACAGGGTGTCACCGGTACTCTGTCAAAAAGATATAATAGAATAAATGCATAGTTTATCTCCAGAATTCCGGAAAATAATCTGTTAACTCCTGTTAATGGAATATTTTTCTCTGGCAAAGGAGATATTCGGTTAACATTATACCATTGAAATATCACCCATCAAAATGGTCAGGTTCTTGGATTTTTGTAGTGAAATGCCTCCATGTAACACACTGTTGGAAAGGCTTCTTTGAGGTTAATCTAGCACTGTGTCATTTAAAAATAGCGCTATATTTTTTTTTTTTTATTAATCGGTTTTGTTTATTGGGTTTAACAACACTTTTAACAACCTGGGTCACCTTGTGTTGAACAATCTTATGGGTGGAGGAAGCAGAGAACCACCGAGCAGCAGCAAGCAACTGTCAGATTCCCCAACATACAAATTTTGCACAGGGTTAGCATTGGTTGAAGTCAAGTGCATCATCAATGTGCAGTATGCCTTAGTATACAGCACCACCATGCCCTCACATGGACAATCAGGATTAAGTGCCATGCCCAAGGACACAATGCAGTTACCCTTGGTGAGGATCAAACTGTGGACATTTCGGTTTGAAGTTCAATGCCATAACCACTGAGCCACCATACTCCAGTTAAATGATTGTTCTGTGATATAAAGTATTGGCTGAGTGCGCACTGTATTATATTGATATATCATAACCATTGACTTTAAAAATAAAGTTAAACCATTTGAGAAGTGTTGATTTGATCATTGAATATTCATGTTTTGTATTCAACTTTAATAGACAAATGAAGAGAGGCATGTATCACATATGCAGTACATAGCCTGGCCAGATCATGGAGTACCAGATGACCCATCTGATTTCTTAGATTTTGTTATGAAAGTGCGACAACGACGCAGTGGTATGGGAGAACCTACAGTGGTTCACTGTAGGTAAGTACTTTTATGATCACCTCTTTGGACATCACAGTATTTTTTATAAACCCTTGGTTATTGTTGTCGGTGGTTAAAAGTAGCTTTGATGTTGAAGCAGTGGGAAAAAAAAGAATTTTTGAAGAAATTGTATGTGACCCCCTCATTGTAAAAAGCTTGTCGAGCTCGTTGCAATAAAGAGTTGCATGATATTTTTTTGTTCATTTTTTTTTTAAATTTGAAAACAAAATAATTAAATTTTGATTTTGTGTGTGTTTGGTAAAGGATTAATAACAAACATTTTGTTAATTGCATACAAATATTAGACACTTTAAAATAATTTTGACTTGTTAATTAATGATTGCTTGTTGAAAAAAAAGATGAAAGAACAATTTGTCGACCCATCAGAAATCGGTACTGATGACCACGAAATTCCTCTGCTATGTTTTTGGCAATGGTATTTTCAGTTGAAGCATTTAGTGCATTATAATTATGTACAGTCGGACAGGGTGCATGACACCCTGTCAAACAAGATATGATATAGTATAATTTAGTATTAATTTGACAAAATTCAGGCCAAGTTATGTTGTTGTTTTTACCCCTCCTCCCTGCATCAAATTTGTCAGTTTGGTATACTGAAATCAGCTTTTTCATCCATCTGTGGATACAGTTTTGTCCATAGTTTTTTCCGTCATTTGTAAGTCAATATTTTTTTCACTTAGCATATACATATCTTAATCACCATGGGGACCTGTTCACCTGCAATTTTGAGATTGATCGGACATGTCGTTGCTGAGTTATTGCCCATTTTTACTTAGAATATGACTAGAATATGTCATGTGTGGACACAACTTTGTCTGAGCTTGTCCTCAAATTTCTTTTGCTTGAGAAGAAGATTTGGAGGATTTTGAGTGATTTTATGCAAAGAGAACTTTCACCCTTTCGGTAGGGATGGACAAGGAGAAGGCGGTCCACTGGGTGATCTTTTTTCTGTTCGTTTCAAAATGTGTTTTAAGGGGTTTGAATGAGGTTACACACAAAAAAATTCACCCAACAGACTCTTCTCCCCCACTTCTCTAGCTAAATAAGATTGACTATATTAACTTGTAGATGCTGAATGTGACCTAAAATCCTTCCCTAAGCAATTTTATCAGGTGAGCGGTTAAGGCCCCTTGGGGCCTCTTGTTTAACTGGCCAAGTGCTAGAAAATTTTGGACACCCGTATTTGTTCACATATCTTTGCTTTGTTACAATTCATGAGAAAGTGCCTCTCGGCACTCTCACATAAATTGTAACAAGGCAGATCAGTACAGACTAGATAATTTCACTTCAAAGATAATATGAAGCATATCCATTGAATATGAAGCCTTTACGTTACAGTACCTGAAATTCAGGATAAAACCCAAATATGGGCTTCCAGCACTCTACCAGTTTAAGGACAGGTTGGTCACTTCTTAGGGGTTATATTGTGAGATGAGTCGGTCATTGCCACACTGGAAGGTAAGAAACTGTGTTTTGAAGTCTTGAACTTGAAAATTGAGCCAATATCGGCTCATCCTTCGGAAAAATTAAAATATGCCCAGAGATGATGGCTTCATTTCAGTGCACCATCTTGGCCCCCCGCTTAATGTGATAATTTATATGGGTTTAGTTGATGCAAGGAGTAAAAATTTGATTTCCAAATTTGTTTGTATTTCTGTATTTTTATACTGTACCAATGACCCAGACTTAGCTGGTGCTAACTCTAACAAAACCAGGGCCAAACACAAATTTTGCCCCCCAATCCCCAAAATTTGCATCCAAAACAAAAAGAAATCATGTCCTAAAGGACCTCCATACTACGCCTCTACTGCGCATGCGCAGTGACGCAGTCGTCCCGAAATTGGTGCCAAATATCATTCTCTGTTTGGCCCTTCATCAGTCAACATCTCACTGATCTTTGTGCTTGTAAATCTCAGTTTAAAGGATGCCAGACACGTAATTTTTGGAGAAAATGTGATTCTAAGGAGGATAGAAGGAGGAGAGGAAAAAGAAGTGGCAAAAAATAATCAGGGCTGTACTTAAAATTTTTTGATGAAATTATGTTAAGTTGCCTATTTTCGAGGCATGGGCCTCTTGTTGTCATTCTTGCTAATTGTTGCACTGCTTATTCAGTGTTTCCTCTCCCCTAGCCTTCTAAAGTCCCCCCTTGCAATTCTCCCATGCTTTTGGCATATTTTTGAGAAATTTCATTTCTAAAATTTCCTGGGAGAGTTGCTTGGTTACAGAATGTTTTCTGTTATTTTCCCCATAGTTACGTTTTCACCCATGGGTGTATAACGTTTGTGTTCTGCATCTTCCATCTGATGTTCTACAGATTCTCCCCTGGGAGTCTCTGTTTTGCATCAGATAGAGTGTAATTGATGACTGATTCCGGGCCAGTTTTTTCAGTGCCTGGAGTCATGTTTTCTGGTGTTTTTACACTGTTTGTTTTCATTGGCAACAGCCTTTTTTGAGGGGGGCTGTTTGCCTTTGTTGTAGTTTATCTCATTATAAGATAAATTTATATTATCCGAAAGTGTCTCATTAATTATTTTATATAAATTTAAAATTTTTGACCACACTTTGCCATCGGATCCATCGGGGCTCAACGTTACTTTTCAGCAACTTGGGCTTCGCTGAAAAAAATATTTTTTCAAAATTATTTTGTTTTGCAATTGTTTTTTCATTTATTAATGGATCATGTTATTATGTATCTTTGTGTCAGGGGTTTTTGCGAGTAACTAGGACTTATTGTTGTTCTTTCACAATGAAGGGACGTTGTTCAAATTGTAATAGGAAGAAATCTTCCTCTGACTTTCATGATCATTGTATTAATTGTAGTCGGTGTTCTCGCATTAATCCCTGTCCTATATGTGAACATTGGGATGAGAAACATTGGAAACGTGTGTCACGATATGTTGTTTCTGGAGAAAGAGCGATGCCGGCTCTTTCTCCGCAAGGTCACTTTACTCTCTCAGTTTCTATTTCAGAGGAACCAGAACAGGGTGATGTTTCCATGTTATCTTCTTCAAGTGTGCGTCTGTCGTCACAAATGAATTCAGAGCTAGCGGCAAAAGTGCTCATGGAGATTAGACAAATGTCGTCCGCTAGCTCGCCCGGTGTAGCATCCATTCACCGAATGGTTCGGCAGCCGGGTTCGTCCGATGCGGTCCAAGAGGAAATTTTGGGTGATGCGAGCACTATAAACATAATAGATGCACACCCAGTGACGGCGGATAGTAAGCGAGAACGGAGGAAGCCTTTTAGTCCGGTTCCTAGCTCGTCCAGGTCCAGCCGGGCCACGAGCGAGAGAGGTCCCTCTCTCGTACAACAACATCTGGGACCAGATGTTGTGGTACAAAATGTGTCTTTAGCGGAGCATACGTCCGTCGCTCGGGACGCTCCGTTGTATAAGCAGTCCGCAGAGACTGTTAAGGCTTCCTCTTCTCGTCAGCGCACACGACCGCACCTTGGCTGCGTGACCGCCGATATATTACCAGCTTCGCCGATGAAGGATTCTTCGGCGACCAGGTCACACCATCCGGCAGCCAGGGGTTCGAGACCGATGGACTCTGGACGTTCGCATAGGAAAAGTATGCGGGAGCCATCTGATGCGGAGCTGCCCTCGGCGAAGCAGCGAAAGACTGCGCCTCCGCAGGTCTCGACGCCGGACATTCTTGTGCAGATAGCACAGCTTATCGCAGCATCCCAGCAGCCGACAGAAACGGTGTCGGATCGAGAATTATCCCACGGCGCTGGGTCGGTACGCTCCGCCGAAGCATCGGGGGCGGACGACCGGGAACATCATGAGGTCCGACCGAATGGTGAAAGGGATACGGATGACTTGGAGCTATCCCTTTCGGAACAACATAAAGCTGCCGTGGACTTCATCCGGCACTTTCTCCCTCAAGTTGTTCCGTCGGGCCAGACTGCTGCGCTTCCGGACAAGAGAATTATAGCGTCATTGGACTCTGAATTTTTTGAGCGGTTCAGGGACATCGCTCCCGAGTTTCCGTCGCAGTCCAATAATGTTGCTAGAACATTTGAATTATTGAACGACGCTATATTTAAACTTGCTTCCAGGACGGGGAAAGCAGGTTTCTTGTCCACTAATACTCTCAACCTGCCTTTCATTAATGCAAGGAATAAATTCGATACGGCAGGACAGGGTGTACCGAGAGTTCCTCTGCGTATGGACGACGAGGCGGAAGACTTAGAGCTATCATTACCGTCGTCAGCTTCTATTCCAACCGCGGTGTTGGAAAAAGCTATTGCGTCTAACAGAGCCAATTTAGATGCCTTATCTTACGCAGATCACCTTACTAAGGCGTTATCACTGCGCCTTCAAGGGGAAGAGTTTCAGGATATACAATCCTCTTTAAGACTTCTTTCAAGGGCAGTAGCTTATTCCACGTGTAACTCCGCCCTTTCAGTGGCAAATCTGGAGTTGGTTAGACGTGACGCAGCCCTAGCTACATCCACACTAGTGGATTCTAAGGTGAAGAACTCTCTTAGAGTCGCTTCGGTCTCAGGAGAAGTTCTCTTTGACGGCAAGCTTTCCGCTATTTATGATAAAATTAAAAAGAAAGCTAATGATTCTCTGTTGTTCAGATCGGCTCCTAAGAAGTCGGATACAGCAGACACGAATAAGACAGGCTCTTCTGGGTCTAATGCGCCCAAGAGAGGTTCCTATAGAGGTTCCGGTGCGTCCTCTTGGTCTTATTCGAGAGACCGTCAGGATAGCGACTCTCGTTCGGGACGTCCTTCAGGCCGGGACAATCGGTCGGACGCCCCGAGGTCGACGAGGCGAGGTGCGGGTCGTGGAAGACGTGGTTTCTCCTACCGCAGGCCTCGCAGGTCCAGGAGGTGATGGCTTAAACCTCTATCGCGTTCCGGTTGGCGGAAGGTTGTCAAGTTTTTCACAAGAGTGGGCGTCGATTACGGACGACCCTTGGGTGAGAGGAGTGACTTCGGAAGGTCTGAAGATATCCTTCAAACGAAAGCCTCCATTAACTCGAAGTCCAAAGTGGACTCATCTTCCGTCAAATCCAGAGAAAAGAGACGCTTTGTTATCAGAGGTGCAGTCTCTTTTAATGAAGAACGCGGTAGAGGTCGTAGAAAACCAGGAATCTCTGGGATTCTACAGCCATCTGTTTCTGGTTCCGAAACCAGACGGCTCGTTCCGTCCAGTCATAGATTTGAGCTGGATAAACAAGCTGATCGTCGCTCCGAAGTTTTATATGGAGACGATTTGATCGGTCAGAGCGAGTATTCGGGTGAACGATTATGCAACGAGCATAGATCTCAAAAATGCGTACTTTCACGTCATGGTACATCCGACATTCCGAAAGTATCTACGCTTCGCAGTCCTTGGAGTGGTGTATCAATTCCGGGCGATGTGCTTCGGATTGAATCTAGCACCCTGGGCTTTCACTCGGGTAATGAACTCGGTAATGATCTACTTCCGAGCTCATTCGTCTGCGGTAACGTCGGCCTACCTGGACGACATTCTTCAGAGGTACGGCAACGAGTTAACGCTTCAGAACGATGTTCAGAATCTTCTTCTATTGCTCCGACGTCTCGGTTTTATAGTAAACGAGGAGAAGTCGGATCTGGTGCCGTCCAAGTCATTCACTCATCTGGGAATGAGCTTCGAGACGCACAACAATCTCGTTCGTCTGCCGTTAACCAGAGCGAAATTAGTCAGTTGTTACGCTCGCTATTGTCTGCACGCAGACAAAGTCACGGCGAGAGAATTTATGAGACTGATAGGTCTGTGCGGAGCCGCCGCAGATCTCATTCCGATGGGGCGGTTACGCACACGTCCTCTTCAAATTTTCCTGACTCAGAATTGGAGTGTGAAAATTCATTCGCTCGATGTAGACGTTCTCTTGTCAGATCAAGTGAAACAAGAGATTCAGACTTGGGCAAACATTCAGTGGTTAACTCAAGGAGTTCCGCTGCAGTTGCCGGATCCGAGTTTTACCGTTATGACGGATGCCAGTCAAACAGGTTGGGGTGCATCATTAATCCCAACGGATTCGAGATGCCAGGGTCTTTGGGATCCGCAATTC
This sequence comes from Pictodentalium vernedei, assembly GCA_031216915.1. Taxonomy (NCBI): domain Eukaryota; kingdom Metazoa; phylum Mollusca; class Scaphopoda; order Dentaliida; family Dentaliidae; genus Pictodentalium; species Pictodentalium vernedei. The sequence goes on along the minus strand of CM062288.1, from coordinate 233,140,632 downwards.
CTGTGCAAGCACATAAACATCAAGGAAATGATGTTAATTTGGCTTGCGTTACATCACTGGATGGACATTATTCACGATGCTCATGTCCAAATCCTATCCGACAATACGACAGTAGTGGCGTATATACGGAATCAGGGAGGCACTCATTCAGTTCCGTTGTTCAATCTAACGGAAAGAATCCTTCTGTTTGCGTTAGAACATCACGTTCTTCTTTCGGTCCGTCACATACCGGGTCGTCTGAATGTGCTAGCAGACTCCCTTTCACGAAAGGGTCGTTTGTTGCCGTCGGAGTGGACTCTCAACAAACAAGTATTCAATCAGATTTGCTACCAATGGGAACGGCCAATGATAGACTTATTTGCGACACATCTCAACAATCAGTTGCAGACGTATGTGTCTCCTTGTCTGGATCCAAGAGCATTTGCAGTAGACGCTCTGTCGATCCCTTGGGACGGAATGATAGGATATGCGTATCCTCCAGCGCCGTTAATTCAACAAGTATTGCTAAAGATAAAACAATCTCAATGCAAGATTCTGTTGGTAGCATCTCTGTCGCCACAGAGACCGTGGATAAATCTACTCAGGTGTCTGTTGTGGGACCTACCGCGGAAGCTTCCTCCACGAGAGGATCTTCTTTCGCAGGGGAAATCGCGCCAACTCCATCACAACCCGCAAGGTCTCAACCTTCACGTTTTTCCGTTGTGCGGTCCTTCTTGCATGGCAAGCACTTTACAGGACGAGCAGTGGACACGATTTCTAACTGTAGGAGGACCTCCTCTTCGCTAAACTATGCGGCTAAGTGGAAGGTTTTTCGTCGTTGGTGTAGGGATCATTCTGTAGATATATTTGATCCCTCTATACCAGACATTGCAAACTTTCTAGTATACTTGTTTGACGAAATCAAACTGCAGCCTGTTACTATAAAGGGTTATAGATCTATGTTATCTGATACCTATGCACATCATGATAGTTTACAAATTGGATCTAATGTCTCTTTATCGAAGTTGGTTAGAAACTTTTCGATAAATAGACCCAGAACTCTTAGATTAATTCCTAAGTGGAATTTAGCTTGGGTTCTCCTTAACTGGTAGAGTGCTGGAAGCCCTATTTTGGGCTTTACTAAATGTGACAGGCAATAACTGTCTGTAGCAACATTCTGCCTGAGGAAGCCTTTATTGTCCCTGATATGAATCAGATTTATTATACAAAACCTTGCTCTCTAACATTTAATTGGATAGTGCCTATAAGGCACTATCCAATTAAATGTAATAGAGCAGTATATGATGAGCTTTGATTTGTTGTCAGAAAAAACTCAGCACTTTACCAGTTAAATTGAAGGAAAAGCCATTTGAACCTCTTGGGACAGTAGATTTCAAATTCTTATCTTATAAGACAGCTTTTCTCTTAGCTTTCTCTTCTGCCAGAAGAGTCAGTGAGCTTCATGCACTATCGGTGGATGATTCTCATTATCGTAGTGTTGGGAACACTATCACCTTCACTACTAATGTGGGTTTTTTAGCTAAGAATCAGGCTCCTAATAAATATCCGGAACCTATTGTTATTAAGGCTCTTCCGTCTTCTGACGGGCGTAGGCCTTTACTCTGTCCTGTTAGAGCTCTACGTATCTATAAACAGAGATCTCAGTTTATCAGAAAGGGACGGAAACGTTTCTTTCTGTCTTTGATGCCTAATAGAAAGGACATTTCAGTCCATTCTATTGCTAGATGGATTCAGTTAACTATCCGTACTGCTTATGAAGATTTATCTTCTTCTCAGCAGTCTGTGCTTAAGATTTCTGCTCATGAAGTAAGAGCTCTTTCTACTTCCTGGGCTTATGCTAATAGTGTTGCTATTACAGATTTAATGAAGGCTGCTTATTGGTCTCAGCCATCCACATTTACGAATTTTTATCTCAGAAATATTGAGTCCATTTCTGGAGACCTGCATTGTTTAGGTCCGTTATCTGTTGCTCAGAATGTCGTCCACTAAGCAGTTGCAACTATAGTTATGCAGGCTTTCTGTTCCGGCAGTGACTCCGTCCGGCTGCCCTCTTCGCTCTGGGCTATTTGACCCAGGGCAAGGGGAAGGGGGGGGGGGGGGGGAGGCGGGTGTTCCCTTAGGTCACCTGCTTTATAGTGAAAAGCAAGGGAATGCCTCCTCCAAGTCAGTATTTCTGAGTCGCTTCCGGGATGGTTTTAAAGTGTAATATTAATGTTTAAATTCATTCATGTCTTATTTTTAAAGTGTAGCTCGGTGTGAAGCATTTGTATATGTCAAGTGTCAAACGGGCTTTAATATACAATACTCGGACACTTTTAAATGACTATAAAGAGTCTCAATTCTCTGGACTACTTTATTTATTGGCTTGCTTTAAAAATAATTAGTATAAGGGTTATACTGGATGTTAATAGAGAACATGAATGTTATTGTGCTCAATTATTAAGGGTAGTGTATCTTTCTAATTTAATATTAAATAAGAAAGATACATGTAAAGCCTAATACTCCTTTTCTCCTTAAGGGGTTACCTCTTTACTATATAGTTGAGCTTATTGGATTTTCCTCTATGTCCTAGGCCCTCCAGCCTGTTTACTATTCAGCTAAGTCTGGGTCATTGGTACAGTATAAAAATGTTAAAAAATTTATAGTAATTTATATATTTTTTATACTTACCAATGACCCAGACGGGGATGGCCCTCCCTGGAGTTGGGAACTCTTGCCTCCCCGCTGAGGACATAGCGCTGACCAGGCACTGCCAGTAAGAATGATATTTGGCGCCAATTTCGGGACGACTGCGTCACTGCGCATGCGCAGTAGAGGCGTAGTATGGAGGTCCTTTAGGACATGATTTCTTTTTGTTTTGGATGCAAATTTTGGGGATTGGGGGGCAAAATTTGTGTTTGGCCCTGGTTTTGTTAGAGTTAGCACCAGCTAAGTCTGGGTCATTGGTAAGTATAAAAAATATATAAATTTACTATAAATTTTTTAACTTTTCTTGATATTGTTTTTCAGTGCTGGTATTGGGAGAACTGGTGTTTTGATAACTATGGAAACAGCCATGTGTTTAATAGAAGCTAATCAGCCTGTCTATCCATTAGCATTAGTGCGACAAATGAGAGATCAGAGAGCCATGTTAATTCAAACTGCTGTGAGTGTTTCTAACCAGATGGAACTGATCATCATGTCTCCCTAATTTCTCTCTAAAATAAACAGCAACCAGCAGCAAGACAAATCTATATGAAAAAATATTCAAAATACACTTAATTGGATTTCTCTTATATTGAATAATCCTGTTAAATGAATACAACATCCAACCACAAAAACACTTACTATTCCTTTAGTACAAATTTGACCTGTTAATTAGATAATGTTTATAGAATAAATGCCTGTTTATTGAATCAAATATCTTATAACATGTTGAGAAATTACTCAAGACAGTCACCAAATTCCCCTTGTTTGTAGGTCTATTTGATCTCAGTACATCCAGTACAGGCATTTAGACTATTATATATTGTTTGACAGAGCTCCATGAGTACTGTCAAACAATATATAATGAAATAAACACTCACCAACAATCAAGTTACAGGAAAGTGACTCAGTCCCTGTTAATTGAATCAAGTTACAGGAAAGTGACCCAGTCCCTGTTAATTGAAGCAAGTTACAAGAAAGTGACCCAGTCCCTGTTAATTGATTTGAGTTACAGGAAAGTGACCCAGTCCCTGTTAATTGAATACTCATGTTAATTAAATAATTTCCAATGAGGCTATTCAATTTCCTTTGTTTGTAGGCCTATTTGACCTGAGTACATCCAGCAGGCATTTAGATTAGTGTTTATTGTTTGACAGAGCTCCATGAGTACTCTCTCACAATATATAATAGAATACACACTCAACTACAATCAAGTTACAGGAAAGTGACCCAGTCTCTGTTCATTGAATCAAGTTACAGGAAAGTGCCCCAGTCCCTGTTAATTGAATCGAGTTACAGGAAAGTGATCCAGTCCCTGTTAACCCTTTACCTAACATGAAAAGCAGACGACACTTGTATAAAAAATTCTTGAATAACTAATTTTTTTCATTTTTTGTCTCAAAAACATAGGTTATGACCCCTCATTGGAACAAGCTCTTTCCAATGAGGAGTCATAATCTATCTTTTTGAGACAAAAAATAATGAAAATTAGTTTGCAAGTTTTAGCTCACCGAAGGGAGCTTAACTTATAACTTGCCGTCCGTCGTCGTCCGTCGTGAACTTTACATTATCGACTTCTCACAAACTACTCGACCAAATTGAACCAAATTGTGTGTGCATGTTCCTTATCATATGTCAATTCAAGTTTGTACAAATAAACTTGCTGTGCCTATGGGGCACCAGAAGTGGCATAACTCTGATAGCACCCATCAACATCTCTAGGGGGGTCAGATTCAAGTTTGTTCAAATCGAGTGCCTGTGTTAGTATTTGGGCTCTCTATTGGAGCCCAAAGTTTAACTTGGTGCAATTTGAGGAAATTTCTTAAAAAATCTTCTTCTTCAGATCCACCAGTCAGAATCCTTTCATGTTTGGTATACAACATCTGTATGGGGGTCAGATTCATGTGTGTTCAAATCCAGTCCCTGGGTTAATAATTGGGCTCCCTGTAGGAGCCCAAATTTTTACTTACTGAAATATGAGGAAATTTCTTTGAAAATCTTCTTCAGATCCACCAGTCAGAATGCTTTCATATTTGGTATACAACATCTTTAGGGGGGGGGGGGGGGGGGGGGGTCATATTCAAGTTTGTCCAAATCGGGTCCCTGAGTTAGTATTTGGGCTCTCTATTGGAGCCCAAAGTTTAACTTGGTGCAGTTTGAGGAAATTTCTTTAAAAATCTTCTTCTTCAGATTGGCCACTCAGAATCTTTTCATGTTTGGTATACAACATCTATAGGGGGGTCAGATTCAAGTGTGTTCAAATTGAGTTGCTGGGTTAATATTTGGGCTCCCTATGGGAGCCCAAATTTTAACTTTGTGCAATGCATGGAATATTCTTTAAAAATCTTCTTCAGATTCACCAGTCAGAATCCTCTCGTATTTGGTATACATCATCTCTAGGGGGGGGGGGGGGGGGGGGGGGGGCAGATTCAAGTTTGTTCAAATCGAGTTTCTTGGTTAATATTTGGGAGCCTGAATTTTAACTTAGTGCAATATGAGAAAATTTCTTTAAAAATCTTTTTCTTCAGATCCTCCAGTCAGAATGCTTTCATATTTGGTATGCATCATCTCCAGGAGGGGTCAGATTCAAGTTTGTTCAAATTGGGTCCCCGGGTTGAAAAGTTTGAGTCTGGTTCAGACTAAGAAATTTTGGACCAGAATTTGAGAAAAAAAAATTGTTTTGGATTTTTTATGCGTTTTGTTAAATTTTGAGATGAAAAAAACCCCAAATTTTTAGCCTGAAAATTTTGGGTTCGGTTCTGACTCCGAAATTTTGGTCCAAAATTCAGAATTTAAAAAAAAAAATTTATGTATTTTTTGTTCAGTTTTAAGACGAAAAAAAAAAATTTTGGGCCAGAAAATTTTGGGTCCAGTTCAGACTTGGACATTTTGGACGAAAATTTGGGAAACAAAAATTGTTTTTTTATGCATTTTGTTCAATTTCGAGATGAAAAAAAAAATTGGGGTCAGGTTTGGACTCCGAAATTTTGGACCAAAATTCGGACATTTTGGGAGGATTTTTATGCATTTTGTTCAATTTTGAGATGGAAAAAAAAAAAATTTATAGCCTGAAAATTTTGAGTCCTGTTCCGACTTGTTTTTAAAATCTTCTTCAGACCATGTAGTCAGAATGCTTTCATATTTGGGATACAACATCTCTAGGAGGGTTAGATTCAAGTTTGTTCAATCCAAGTCCATGGATTGATATTTGGGCTCCCTATGGGAGCCAAAATTTTAACTTAGTACAGTATAGGAAAATTTCTTTAAAAATCTTCTTCAGATCCACCATTCAGAATCCTTTCATATTTGGTATACAACATCTCTTGGAGGGTAAGACGCAAGTTTGTTCAAACCTGGTCCGGGGTTATTAATTTGGGCTACCTATGAATTTTAACTTAAGTGCAATGTATGGGAATTTCTTTTAAAATCTTCTTCTTCAGATCCACCAATCACAGAATCCTTTCATATTTGGTATATGGGGGCGTGGTGGCTCAGTTGGTAGAGGTGCAGGCTGCAAGCCGAGAGGTCCTCGGTTCGAATCCCACCTGAGGCAACCGCGTTGTGTCCTTGGGCAAGACACTTCACCCCGATTGCCTACATGGGGACACGATGATGCTGTGTACTGAGGCGTACTGCACGTCGATGGTGCGCATGTCTTCAACCAATCTAACCCTGCCTGTGCTGCGGTGCAGAGTTCAGAGTTACAATGTTGGAGAGCTGACAGCTGCTCGTCGTTGCTCGGTGGTTCTCTCCGGGTACTCCGGCTTCCTCCACCCGTAAAACTGTCACGGTCACGATTAGCCATTGTGCATAAGTATGTGACCTTAAACACCAATAAATAAATAAATATATTTGGTATCCAACATCTCTAGGTGGGTCATATTCAAGTTTGTTCAAATCGGGACCCTGGGTTAATATTTTGGCTTCCTATTTGAGCCCAAAGTTTAACTTAGTGCAATGTGAGGTGATTGCTTTAAAAACCTTCTTCATATCCACCAGTCATAATTCTTTCCTTTTTGGTATATGACATCTCAAGAAGGATCAGATTCAAGTTCAATTCGAGTCCTTGGCTTAATATTTGGGCTCTATGGGCAGGGGAGGGGTGGGGGGCATGTTACGTTCAGGTTTGTTCAAATCCATTCCTTAGTGTTTTTCCATAAAATTTGCCTCTCATGACTTCATTTCTTTGTAGTTTTGATGAACCATGTCTAACTGAATGTGACCCCCAAATACTTCTTTGAACCACTTTGTCCGGTGAGCAATTAAGGCCCCTTGGGGCCTCTTGTTTAGAATAGCACTGGCCGGTTTTGGCTGTTACTTTGGGTAAAGGGTTAATTGAATACTCCTGTCAATTGAATAATTTCCATGAGTAAAGCGACTATTCAGTAAACAGGGTTTTCAACTGTCTTATTTGTTTCTAATTGAGTATCATGAATATTCATAGACTATGAAGTCTTCATAGTTGGTGCTAGCACTTTTCCATGAATCCCATTTATTATCTTTAGAACTCGGCCAGTTAACTGGGTGCTAAACTATTTTTCTTTTATCACATGTATTGTTTCCAGTTGAAGAAATCTTAGTGTAGCAAGGTTTTGTTCAAAATCATTTTATAAGCTCAACTTGACAAAGTCAAGCTGAGCTGTTGCCACACTTCTCGCACGTACGTCCACAATTTCCTTTGGCACACCTCACAGGTTGCATTTATGATCAGATCGCTTTGAAACTTGCTGCGCTTGTTTGGGGTGACCTCTAGATGGGACTATCGATTTTCTTCAATTTCTGCCGAAAAATGTTGCCACGGCCAATGTTCTTAGAACTTAGTTTAGTCAGACCTCAGTATTTTCCTTTGGCACAACCTACAGGGCACATTTATGATCGGATTGCTTTGAAACATGGCATGCTTGTTTGGGGTGACCTCTAGATGGGAGCTATTGATTTTCTTCCATTTCTGTCAAAAAATGTTGCCACGGCCAACGTTCTTAGAATTTAGTTTAGTCAGACCTCAATATTTCCCTTTGGCACTCCCTACAGGGCACATTTATGATCGGATTGCTTTGAAACCTGGCATGCTTGTTTGGAGAGACCTCTAGATGGGAGCTATCGATTTTTAGTTCATCTTGACAAAGTCAAGCTGAGCTAATCTAATCGCTTCCCGTCCGTCGTCCGTCAACACCATGTTTTGGTCTTCTCCTCCAAAGCCACTGGGCCAATTCAAGTGAAAGTTTGTGTGAGTGATGGTCCCAAAGGGGCATTTCATTTTTGTTCAACTCAGTATGCCCCATAGGGAGGGAGTGGGGGAAAATGCTCCAAAATATTTTTAAAATCTTCTTCTCAAGAACCAGTGTGTGCAATGACTTGATATTTGCTATGGAGCTTCCATATGAGGTGTAGAATCAAGTTTGTTCAAACGAAGTTCGTAAAGTAATATTTGGCTTTGTAATAGGAGGGGTAAGATTTTTGGCCCCGCCCAAAATTTCTATTTTCTGAACCGATGGTCCGGTATGAACCAAATTAGGTTTGTGGTAGTATTGGGTCATAAGTACTTGACCCATGCAAAAAAAAAAAATTCCCGCATCCCCATGGGAACCCTGGGAGCTAAAAATAGAAATATTTTCAAATGCCCATATTTCCCAAACCCCACGGAACAGAGAGCTTTTATTTGGTATGAAGTATCCTTATGACCAGTAGAATTGAATGGTAAAAAAAAATTGCCATCGGTTATGTTAGGGTGTTCTGTAATGGGCATCGAAAAAATGCTGAGTCAGCATATTTGCAAAAATTTAAAAAAATCTTTTCTCCAGAACCAATCATCAGAATCTTTTGATATTTGGTATACAGCATTCATAGGGGGGTCAGATAAAAGTTTGTTGAAATAAAGCTCATTGGTTCATATTTGGGCTCTCTACAGGAGCCCGAAGTTTTAACATAGGGTAATATGGGAAATATTCTTTAAAAATCTTCTTCTTCAGAACCACCAGTCAGAATCTTTTAATATTTGGTATACATCATTGTTATGAGGGTCAGATTCTAGATTGTTCAAACCAAGTCCCTAGGTTAATATTTGGGCTTCCTACGGAAGCCCAAATTTTATCTTTGTTCATTAAGGAGGGTAATTTAAAAAAATCTTCTTCTTCAGATCCATCAGTCAGAATGCTTTGATATTTGGTATGCAACATCTCTATGGGGGTCAGATTCAAGTTTGTTCAAATCAAATCCCTAGGTATATATTTGGGCTCACTATGGTAGCCCAAATTTTTACTTAGTGCAATATGAGAAAATTTCTTTAAAAATCTTCTTCAGATCCACCAGTCAGAATGCTTTTATATTTGGTATACAACATCTCTAGGGGGGTCAGATTCCAGGTTGTTCAATTCGAGTGCCTAGGTTAATATTTGGGCTCCATATGGGAACATGAAATTTAACTTAGTACAATATGAGGGAATTTCTTCAAAAATCTTCTTCAGATTCACTTGTCAGAATGCTTTCACATTTGGTATACAACATCTCTAGGGGGGTCAGATTCAAGTTTGTTCAAATCGGATCCATAGGTCAATATTTGGGCTCGCTATGGTAGCCCAAAAATTTTGTATTCAGTACCCTCTAGAGCTACTAAGATTAATCCACATAGGTTGTATCAAGGGGCTTCATAGGGGAGTTCTACATTTTACTTATGATCAACTGAAGAAAAGGCATGATGCCCAGATTATTTTTGTCACTCCTGAGGGACTCAAGGATTGACAGTGTAGCCTATGGAGATGGCTTGCTTAATGTAGACTCATTTTTGGACTCTGTTTAAATTGTGTTCTGTACAAGATGAGCGCTTCAGGCCCCGTGGGGCCTGTTGTCTTCCATTTCCGTCAAAAAATGTTGCCGAGGCCATCGTTCTTAGAACTTAGTTTAGTCAGACCTCAATATTTCCCTTTGGCACACCCTACAGGGCACATTTATGATCGGATTGCTTTGAAACCTGGCATGCTTGTTTGGGGTGGCCTCTAGATGGAAGCTATCGATTTTCTTCCATTTACGTCCGTCAAAAAATGTTGCCACTGGCAACGATCTTTGAACTTAGTTTAGTCAGGCATCAATATATTCCTTTGGCATGCCCTACAGGGCACATTCATGATCAGATTGGTTTGAAACTTTGTATGCTTGTTTGGGGTTACCTCTAGATGGGAGCTATCGATTTTCTTCGATTTCCGTCAAAAAATGTTGCCACTGGCAATGACCTTCGATGAACTTAGTAAAAACTTACTGCAGTTAAGCATCAATATTTCCCTTTGACACACCCTACAGGGCACATTTATGATTGGATCGCTTGCAAACTTGGTGTGCTTATGTGGGGTGACATCTACATGGGAGCTGTTGATTTTCTTCCATTTCTGTCAAAAAATGTTGCCACTGACCTTTGAACTCAGTTTAGTCAGACCTCAATATTTCCCTTTAACACACCCTTCAGGGCACATTTATGATTGGATCACTTTGAAGCTTGGTATGTGTGTTCGGGGTGACCTCTAGATGTGAGCTATTGCTTTTTTTCATTTCCATAAAAAATTATTGTCATTATCACCAACCTTTGAACTTACTGCATTTATGCATCAACTTATCCCTTTTGCACTCTCTGCAGGGTATATTTATGAATTTTCATACCCCCCTCCCCCCCCCCCCCAAAAAAAAACAAAAAAACATTGCCACAAGCAATGACCTTCTACTTAGTGCATGCTACTTTGTATGCTTATGCAGGGTGACAAAGATAGGAGCTATTGATTTTCTTTTCATTTCCATCAAAAACTGTTGCTGTTAGCAACAATCTTTGAATTTATTGCATTTGTGCATCAACATCTTTGACATGGCCTACAGGCCACATTTATCATAGGATTGTTTTTGAACTTGGTGTGCTCATAAGGCAAGACCTTTAGATAGGAGCTATTGAGTAGCATTCATTTCTGTGAAAAAAAATTGCCATTTACAATAACCTCTGAACATACTGCATTTGTGTATCAACATTCTTTCTTTAGCCAGTCTTACAGTTTACATTTAAAATGCATGGATTACTCTGACGTTGTGCACACACAATGCTATTATGTTGAAATTTTATCAAATAACATTGGTACCAATGATCTTCAATTTTGCCATTTCATTTATAACTTACCAAGTTCAAGTTTGTCAAGTTGAGCTACAGTGTCATTGACACTTTCATTTTGTTCTTTCTTCACGTCTTTACAGTTCACACTGGGGATTTGGGACTTGGACACCTTGGGATGAACAACTACCTGTACACTTTGTTGCTAGACTTGTAGAAAATTTGAGTACCCAACAAGAAAATTTGCAGTTTATGAACAGCAGTAGGCCACCTGCAGGGTTTGCATTTTGAAAAATGGTTGGGGCCGGAAATAAGTCCCCAAGATTTAAGGCTCAGGGCCTACTCGGGGTTGATTTTTAGCTCAACTTTGACGTAAGTCAAATTTGAGCTTATTCCATGGCAAGTTGTCCGTCTGGCCATCTGTCCGTCAACAATTCAATACGGCTCGGGGCTAGAGACCGTATTTATGAACCGATCTTTACGAAACTTCTTTTGTACCTTTGTTATGACCTTGGGACGAGAATGAGTGTTTTGGGGTCCGATCTGAAATTCAAGTTGGCTGCTAGCAGCCATTTTGTACAAAATTAGGTGCAATCAGATTTTTGCGCAGAACTTCCATATGAAAGCTCTGATTTGAATAATTTTTTGTTGGAATGTTTAGCACCATGGGATACATCACATATAATACAGGTTTTTTTCTCGTGCGTAAATTATGCAAATTAGACTAACTTTGATGTATTTCGTGTTACTTTCAGCACTATAAGTGCAAATGCCTATACGGCTCGGGCTAGAGGCCGTATTTATAAACCGATCTTTACAAAACTTCTTGCGTACCTTTGGTATCTGCATGGGCCGAGAACGAGTGTTTTTGGGTCCGGTCCAAAATTCAAGATTGCTGATGCCAGCCATTTTGTACAAAATTAGGTGCAATCAGATTTTTGCGCAGAACTTCCATATGAAAGCGCTGATTTGAATAATTTTTTGTGTGAATGTTTAGTACCATGGGATACATCACATATAGTACGGGTTTTTGTCTCGTGCAGAAATTATGCAAATTAGATGAACTCTGATTTTTTCAGTGCTACTGACACACAGTAAGTACACATGTCAATACAGCTCGGGCTAGAGTCTGTATTTATGAACTGATCTTCACGAAACATCTTGGGTACCTTTGTTATCACCTTTGGATGAGAACGAGTGCTTCTGGGTGTGGTCCAAAATTCAAGATGGCTGCCAGTGGCCATTTTGTACCGAAATTAGGTCTAATCAGTTTTTTGTACACTACTTCTATACGGCTCAGGCTAGTGGCCGTATTTATGACCCAATCTTTACGAAACTTCTTGGGTACCTTTGTTATCACCGTGGGATGAGAACAAGTGTTTTTGGACGTGGTCCAAAATTCAAGATGGCCACCAGCAGCCATTTTGTACCAAAATTAGTGCAATCAGGTTTTTGTACAGAACTTCTGTTTGAAAGTTCTGATTTGAATAAATTTTTGTATGAATGTTTAGTAACATGGAATACATCACATATAGTACGGGTTTTTTTCTCGTGCAGAAATTATGCAAATTAGATGAACTTTGATTTATTCAGTGCTGCTTGTACACAGAAAGTGCACATGTCAATACGGCTCGGTTTAGAGGCTGTATTTATGAACCGATCTTCACGAAACTTCTTGGGTACCTTTGTTATCACCTTGGGATGCGAACGAGTGTTTCTGGGTGTGGTCCAAAATGCAAGATGGCTGCCAGTGGCCATTTTGTACCAAAATTAGGTCCAATCAGTTTTTTGTCACAACTTCTATACAGCTCGTATTTATGAACTGATCTTCACAAAACTTCTTGGGTACCTTTGATATCTTGGGACAGGAACGAATGTGTTTTGGGGTGTCTTTCTTATCACTGTGCTATGAAAACAAATATTTTGGGGTTCAGTCAGACCCACTCTGGGACTCGAAAGATTTCTTTTCTAGTTTAGCATCTGACTGTCACCCACCTTTACAATACTTTACCTATACATTTGTTACAGGCTACGGTCAGTATTTATGTACAGACCATTACAATACTTTATATGTACCTTTGTTATCAGGTCATTACCTAAATGTTTGTCTCTGCTGTGTCACATACTATACATGTACATGTCTTAACGAGTTGAGCTACAGTGTCATTGACACTTTCATTAAACAAGCCTTAATAGTTTAGTTTTGTTTGAAATTTTTGTCGGGCTGGAAAATCAGCCCTGACAGAAGCTCTCTCAGGGCTGATCTCGGGGCCTGGGCTGAGCAGCCCCAATACAATGCAAACCCTGCACCTGGTGGTCCAGGAACTGCAGATTTGCATGTTAGATCCTTAAGTGATCATAGTAGAGCCCACCTAATTGAATATCTCTTCATTGAATAATCTTGTTAATTGAATATAACTTCAAAACACAAAACCATTTATCATACCTTCAGTACAAGTTTGATCTGGTAACTGAATATAGGTCGTAATATGTTGAGAAATTATCTTGACAATCATCAATTCCTTGTTCATTAGCCTCCAGTATATATAATACAGACATTCGATTTATTCATATATCTTGTTTGACAGAGCTCCATGTGCTTTGTCAAATAAGATTTAACCCTAAAAGGCCTTTTTCTGTCTTTTCCGACCTTAGAACAGGTGCCCTTAACCCCTTCAACACTGGTGCCCTGGAAGGTATCATTTGAGACAATACTGTCAATGGTGAAATGGGTGAAACCATCCTGGTTTGTTGCGAGGTTCAGTAATAATTTAATGATTAAATTATTACCAATCCTCTCTTCAGATTTTGCTCTTTATATTGTCTGCTCATCCACTACCATTTTTTTCTTCACGCAAAATTTTATGCACACCAGGTTGAAAGGGTTAACATGCCATCATAAGGCGGTCCTTCTGACAACAGGCAAATTACCTAGGCAGTGGTTTCTAGTCAAGTCTTTGTTGCCAGACATCCAAGGCTTCACTAGAAATCACTGCAAAGCTATTGGACATATGGAGGCTGTGGAATGGTGGGAATTCAAGACCCTTGTCCAGGCCCTAAAGGGTTAATAGAATAAATGGCCAGTTTATTTGTACATTGCATGAAAGTATTCAAATATTGGTTAGTCCTGTACCCAATGCACATGATATCAAAATTTATTATTTTAAAACATATTTTTCAAATTTTTAAAAAAATTCTACAAAACCATAAACATGCCTCTCATTGGAATGAGCTTGATGAGTTTGTTCCAATGGGGGTCAGTAGATGTGGGTATGTTGAAATTTTTTGAAAAATATTTTTGTTCAGCTGCTCAGTTTGTATATTACATGGATAGATGCAACCAATTCATTTGGTAAAGGTTTAATTGAATACTCCTGTTAATGGAATAATTTTCATTGGCAGAGGGCCAATCAATTAACAGTGTTCTTGACGAAACTTGCAAGTAAGGGTATGAAATGATGTCAACCAGCTTAGTGGTTGACCATAGAATCACCCTGTTTGTTTTGTACATCTGCAATGGTATTAATTTGTCATTTAGACCTGTGGTATGAGTTATATAGGTGTGTTTTCATGTGTGTGTGATTGTGTGGAGGAATGGGAGTGATGTGGGTAAGTGAGGCACATGTTTGTGAAATAAATTTTTGGAAAAGATCAATTTACTGTACCACCTCCATTTAGTTATATTTGTTGTTTATATATCTCATTTCAGAGTCAATATAAATTTGTTTGTGAAGCAATATTACGGGTTTATCATGGTAAGTTTTTAACTTTATGCTGTCAGTAAATTATGTAAAAAAAAAACCTTCTTTACACTATCTTATTCAGAAATGAGCACTTGGGGGCCTAAAATTTTCCTGAAAGATTTTCTTTCTTGTAAGCAGGTTCTTTCAGCAGTTCATTTAACCCACTTGGTTGTATCTTAACCCTTTACCCAACATAGACGATATCAAAATTCATTAATTTAAATATTGTTTTTTAATTTTTTTCAAAAAATTTCAACAACACCATATCATGTGACCCCTCATTGGAACGAACTCGATGAGCTCATTCCAACGAGGGGTAACATGATATGATATGGTTTTGTTGAAAGTTTTCGAAAAATAATATTTTTTCAGCTGCTGAATCTGCATATTAGGCGGGCAGATGCAGGCGATTCATTGGGTAAAGGGTTAATATCAATAAATTTCAGACCTGTTTATCATTTGTATGTGATTAGTGGTAATTCATAATCATGGGGTGTGAGATTATAGTGCAATAAAAAATTTAATTGGTGTCGGCCAGCATTTCCTTTTGTACAGTGAAATGGGGCCCTGTGAATATTCAATATTCGAAAATGTATTTGACTCGACTGCCGTATTCGATTTGGCAATTCTCATGAGTATCGATCAAATGCTTTTGTCTGTGTTTTAGCATGTCTTGGCACCTATAAATGCCAGAAATTGATGATAGTTGTGGTTGTTGACATCAACCACAATGGAATTTAACACCACTGTGGCCTGCTAGATCAAATTTCTCTTTCTCCTCGCTATTTCAATTTATTACATAGCCGAAGAATAAAATGTTTCCTGAAATTCAGAATTTGGTGCATTGAAACAATGATCAAGTCAAGCTTAATAGTGATCCTTAAAGGATATATAAGATGAGCAACTGTTATACCTGAGGAACGGAGCCTGTTTCGTAACACATGCAAGGAGTAATTAGTAATTGTCACCATGGCGCAATTCCAAGATTTAAAAATAAAAAAACACCACTATGTTACAGAAAACTCCCACAACCACATCACTACCAGTACATTGATTACAAAAATAATCTTTGTAAGTGTTTGTTTCCAATTCCACATGAGAATTGAAAAATAATTGGTACTTTCCTTGACATAATTCTATGTCACCTGGTTATAAGATTGTTGCCTTTAGGTTTGCAGTTTCCACTGATTTGGTGATAGGAATACTAACAGGGAAATGTGTTCAAATATTCAATTTGATAGTGTATGAATATTTTCAGGGCCCTACAGTGGAAATGCACCACAGAAATAGGTTTAGATATTATCAGATTTTTGTTTTGTTGTGGGCGCCATTTTTAATTCCGCCTTTTGATAAAATCTTTGTCCGGCAGTGTATTTGGTTCCATATTCTGAAGTTTCCATATGTTCCATGTCCTGAACATTCTGTAATTTCATCTTACTAGTGCTTGCGTAAGTGTCTTGCCTAAGGACACAATGCAGTTACCGAAGGTCGGGATAGAACCATCAGCTTTTTAGTTTAAAGTTCTATGCTATAACCACTGCGCCACCGCACTCCCTTATTTGGCTTGTTGCCAATACAAGTTGGTTTGAGCATGGTAAATGACAAAGTTATGTAAAGATAAGAATTTTGTATCTATTTAATAGAGATTCATTCTCTAGCCAATATGCATTTGAAAGTAAAATATTAACTGAGGATGGGGTTGATGTTCTGGTGCTTGAGAAAGCTGTATTCAACCTTTTACCTAACATGACTAGCGGATGACACATGCCAAAAAATATGACCCTAATTGGAATGAGCTTCCCCGTGGGAACCCCGGGAAGTAAGCAGCACTTGTTTACTGTGGTAAACCAGTTCCGTTTTACCAGTAAAATAGGACCCAGTCACCAATGCTTGGGGTGAAAGTCCTCTAAAATGGGCAACATGTTGATCAACGATTGACTAAACTTGACTTCATCTCCACGTTGTGTCACGATTAGCCATAGTGCATAAATATGTGACGTTAACCACCAACAAACAACAAACAAACATTGGAATGAGCTCCATATTCTGTGGATGTATTCATATTATTTCTGAAGTCAAATTATTTAGTTTCTCTGGATTTGCCTTGCTTGTTACAATTTATGAGAGAGTGCCCATAGACACTCTCCCATAAATTGTTTCAAGACAAAGACATGCAAAATAAATTTTGGTGATCAAAAATAATGTAGCACACTACCATTTAAAGAAGAAATTATGTTTACCATTCCAGTTCAGGAAGTGCTATATAAGTTTAATGGAATTGTGTAACTGTATTGCAGTAAGGATTTGAAATTGTCTTTTATGGGATTTCCAAGAAGTGAAACAGGGTTGTTAATGGCATGAGACAACTGCTGCTGTACTGGTGTAATAGAATCTGGTAACCAATGCAGAGCCATATAAAATCAATTTTCTAAACTTATGTTTTATTAGTATTTGGGGTAATAATATAGCTATGGATGCTGATAGTGACATCACAACCAATAAATACATAATCAAAAGGTGCCTTTGGCTATTAAAGAAAATTCTTGTTTCTCAGGCTCTTACCTCATCATCATCATTAAAAAATCTGCAAAAAAAAGCTCTCTCATCATTAAAATTCTGCAGAAACTTCCAAGATTTATTCAAAATGTACAATGACTGATGCCAAATCTTTTCAGACTTAGATGTGTTAAAAAATATAATCGAATTCCACCTGCGGCAACCATGTTGTGTCCTTGGGCAAGACACTTCACCCCGATTGCCCACGTGGGGGGCATGGAGACATTGTGTACCGAGGCGTATTGCACATCAATGGTGCACCTGTCTTCAACTAATGCTAACCCTGCTTGTGTGGAGTTAGTATGTTGGGGAGCAGACAGTTGCTTGCCATTGCTCAGTGGTTCTCTCCGGGTACTCCGGTTTCCTCCACCCATAAAACTTGTGGTCATGATTAACCATTGTGCAGAAATATGTGACCTCAAAACACTAATAAATAAATAAATAAATAAACAATCAGAAAACTTGTAGTTTACACTAGAAGTACATTACCTGTTGGTTTCAAGGCAAGTCTTGGCTGCTTAACCCTTTACCCAACGTAACGGCCAAAAACGGCCAGCGCTATTCTCAAAAATCGCCAATTAATTTTAATTATTTTTTCATTTTTTGTCTCAAAAACATAGGTTATGACCCCTCATTGGAACAAGCTCGTCAAGCTCGTTCCAATGAGGGGTCATAACCTATGTTTTTGAGACAAAAAAATGAAAAAAAAATAGTTATTCAAGAATTTTTTTTCAAGTGTCGTCTGCTTTTCATGTTAGGTAAAGGGTTAAGACTTTTCTGGAAACAACTGCCAAGCCAAATGGTGTAAACTGTTAAAATGTAGCAAAAATGTGTAAACATCACAAGCCTCTTGAGGATGGAAGAAAAAAAGTCTTCCAACCTCCTAAAAAATATTCAGGGAAACTTGCCTGAGAAGCAAAAACAATTTTTACAGCATTTTTTCACATTTAACTAATAAATTAATTATTTAATTTTTTTTCAGATGGAATTGTTAAACCACTTGAAGACTTTATGAATCAGAGGTGAAGTTTTCATAAACTATTACTAGGAAATCTTTCATTCACATGTGGAATAGATGACATTTGTGTTACATGACTCTTCCACAACCAACATCATCTACAAGGCCTTAAATTATCATCTCTGCTCAATTCATCTGCAGTTCTATATAGGTCCAGGATAGAGTGTCACATGCAAACCCAGATTTTGTCATGTGTCACCACATGGACTCGACCGTGTGCAGTGTGCTGTGAACTATTCCAAAGATCAGAATGCTGGTCAAGTAAATGCTGTTCGTGTGAAACAAAATATATGTTCGCGGGTTCATTCTGAATACTCAAGCTGTTCATCGAAGACATGTTTTCTTTTCTGTAAACATAATCTGAAATTGAGTTCTGTATAAAATCATAGACAGAAGCACGAACTGGTGTATATTTTCACTCATGTAAAGGATGCAGTTCAAACTATGATTTTTGTTTGAGTCTGTTTTCAGAATACACTTGATCGTACATGCTATATAACTGAAACCAGATGACTGATCAGTCAGATTCCCACACGAGGTGACCTTGGCTGTCGAAAGTGATGTTAAACCACAATAAATAAATAGATCAGTCAGATTCACTTTCTTGTTAACTGGTAGAGTGCTGAAAGCCCATATTTGGGCTTCATTCTGAAGTGCAAGTACCACAACTAAAAGGCTTTCTGTTCTGTGGACAAGCTTCCTAGAATTATTTTTAGGGAGACTAGTTCAATATGTATGGATTTGCTTTGTTACAATTCATGGAAGAGTGCCTATAGCACTTTCGCATGAATTGTAACCAAGAAAAGACATGAACAAATTTTGACAACCCAAAATAATTCAGCACTCTATCAGTTAACAAAGCTAGGTTTCATGTTGTCTTCAGGGATGTGTTTACTACTATGTAGACTCCAGCATCTTGCAAAAAGTATCAACCAAGTACCAATTGTTATTAAGAACAGACCACGGGATATGTATTATTAAAGACACAGGCCTGGCATTCTTTAGGAGTGCAGGGGTGCTGCACACCTAGAAAAAATTGGGATTGGCAATTTTTTGCACCCCTTGATTTTCCGGAATGCAAGATCTGTTTGGGACTGCCTTTAAAATCTATTATCATTTCGTCCCCCGAGTTCCAATGAATTGGAACTCAGGGGACGATTTGTCAATGTTGCATTGATTTGCAATAATTCATGACCCATTCTGTGTCTTATTTCAATACATTTTGAGTGTAGAAGACAGTCACATAAGAATTGAATGCAACATTTTGAATAATGAGAAGATGTGTGTGCCAATGTTTCCACTATGTAGCTGAATGTAGTACAATTTTTCAGTCACAATATTAATACCTAGAAATGAATATCACCAAAATAGCATACAAGTTTTTGCATTGAACATTTTCTGGTGCAATTGAACTCCTAAGCAATCTGAGAAGGGCAGCTGTTTTGCACTCCTTGATTTTTCTACATTGCCAGGCCTGAAGGTATGTAGGCAAATCTTCATTGCTTGGAACCAAGATTTAAGTGGGACCAATTAGTCAATAAATAGTTTGTAGAAATTGTGGAATTTTTATTTTTCCCTTTTCTCTTTTGCCTGCAGGAGGCACATTTATCTGCCCAATTTGTTTGGTTGTTTATTAGGGTTGAACCCAAAAATCTTCCTATTTTTCCAACTGTAAACCAATGGCCCAGACTTAGCTGGTGCTAACTCCAAAATACTGAGGGCCAAACACAAATTTTGCCCCCAATCCCCAAAATTTGCATGCAAAACCAAAAATTGGAAGTCCTATCTGCCCCTCCATACATTTACTCTCTGCGTATGCACAGATGCCAGGAAGTGACCGGAATTGGCGCAAACATCATTCTTTGTTTGGCCCTCAGTCAGATAACAACAAACTGACTTCTGTGCTTTTAAATCTCAGTTTATAATACTAACTACCATATGTACATGTTTGCAGATGTCTTGACACTGTTTCTTCATCGCAGTTGGCTGCCTGTGTTCTTTTTTCTTTTTTTTGGAGGGGGGTGGGAGTGGGGATCAAAATAATAATTTGAAAAAAATCTCTTTCATTTATGGTTTAAAGGTCTCACCATTTCACAGGGACAGAAAATAAAAATATTGTGAATGGAGATAACACTTGTGTCTACTAGTTTTTTAATTTGAACAACTTTGATAAAATTAGTTGATAAAAAAATTTAATAGTAAAATGCCTTGATCAATTTTCCCTATTTTTCGTCTAATCAAGTCAGGGTTGCTTTGTATTCGGTATTTGTTAACAATTATGGCACAAAAACAAATTATACTATAGTTTAAAGTTCATTTGTTAGATTGTAAGATGGTTGCTCGATGCTGGAGCATCCCTGTATGGCTTGAAAATGGCAATATGCTTTACCATTTTAGCAACTAATAAAGGTATGGGGTATCTCTTATATTTTTTTAACACTTGACATTGAGTTTGCCATAAGAATGAGAGGTCTTGGAGTTCAGTGAGTATCTATATGAGTATCCTATTCAGAATTTAGTGCAGTTGAACTCTCCAAGGACACATTATGTGCATTGCAATACTAAACAATGTTTAGAAAATTTGCTTTTAGTGTTGTATAAAATGAACAGTCAAGGATAGATAATCAATCTTCCATTAAATTATTGTAGAAGACATATTTTAGTTATTTTAATATTTTAGAAATAATCTTATTCATGATTGGCTCCCAAGCATCACACATTTCATCATTAAATCACCGTAGTCCAAAATTAATTCTTTCAAAAGTGACTTACAATCCAGAATATATTTTATCATGATTTTGACATAGTATGAATCTCTGACCTTTTATTGAAAAAATCAAACAGTCCCATGCATGGCCATTTAAAAGACTGGACAGATATCCAGAATTTTCTCTACTCCACAGTCTCTCAATCTAATGCGTGGCAGTGATTTCTAGTTAGCCCTTGTGGGGCCTAGAGATTGTTTCTAGATATTTACTATACTCTGGCAGTCTACATCCTGTGGCTTTGCAGTTTTTTCAAGGAAAGGCAGCCAAGACTTGCCGTGAACCAACTGCCAAGCTACTTAGTATGTAACTTGCCACTTTACCCAAAGATGACATGATGGCACACTTGTTATTTTGTTGTAAAAGTGATCAATGACAGAACTAGGCTCTTTAGGGTTAAAGCTTGGCTGCTTGTTTAGGCAGCCAAAACTTGACTAGAAACCACATATAGTTTAATTTTACATTTTCTGGATGACTAATCAAAATTAGAGAATGGAGTACCTGTTTTTTGAAGGGTCTATTTGCACCTTCAACTTCAAATTGTCAAAAATATTGCACTGTAATCATGTATAACTTGACCATTTTCTTGCTATCCTATCATGATGAATGCAACCTTGATAAGGTTATAACTCGAAGATGGATGGTACTCAAAAAGATTTCCAGGATATTATCAGCTGCCAGCCTGTCACAGATGTAATTAACACTTGTAAGTGTCCACATGAATAGATCTTTTTAACCATCAGTTTTTCATAGAGAAGTGGCACATCTTTTGGAATTAATTTTTCTCTCATTTGTTTCATCCTGAATGGAGTTGGTGCATCAGCACTTTATTTTCCCTTTTCCTTGCATCATTTCAACTGTTATTCAAAATATTTTATACGAGAAAAAATTCTCATCGGTCCCAGTTGTGGATTGCTCAAAAAAGCTCAAAGCAGTTCCAGTTTTTATGAGCAGACAAAACATGAGTACTTTTGTCTGCATTTTTTTTTTTTTTTTTTTTTTTAACCCGTTACCTAACATGAAAGGCAGACAACACTTGCAAATATAATTCTTGAATAACTAATTCTTTTCATTTTTTGTATCAAAAACATAGCTTATGGCCCTCATTGGAACAAGCTCAACAAGCTTGTTCTAATGAGGGGTCATAAGCTGTGTTTTTGAGACAAAAAATGAAAAAAATAATGAAAAATGAATGGTGATTTTTGTGAATAGCACTGGCCATTTTGGGCTGTTACGTTGGGTAAAGGATTAAGCAAATGGCATCAGATTTTCTTAATAGTATCCATTTTTGTTGTTATCACACTGGAAATCTCAAAATATTTTGCACTGGAATCAACTTTGGTAAAAGATGTATTTTGGTGTGAACCATGTACTGTTATCAGAATCATCTGCATTGGCAATTTTGAAATGGCAGGCCCAGAATGTATTTCTGGTAAAAGGTGTTCATCCATTAACTGGTTAACAAGTACTAGAAGTCCATATTTGGGCTATACTGAAATGTGCTGGCACCTTTTCCAAAGGGCCTGATATTTTGTAGTTATGTTTATTTAGTTGAAGGCAAAAAGATTTTATCTATATGAATTTGTCTTGTTACAATTTATTGGAGAATTCCTGTAGGCATTTGCAATAAACCGTAACAAAACAAATGCCCATGAATAATTCTGACCACCAAATGTTATCTGGCTCTCTACCTGTTAACCCTTCATCTATTAAATCGACCTCATCCACACATTTAATTTACAAATTGAGCAGTAGGAAAAAAATTATTTTTCAAAATTTTTTAACAAAAACCATATCATGTGATCCCTTAGTGAAAAGAGCCCATTAGGCTTGTTTCAGTGAGGGGTAACATGATATGGTTTTGTTAAAATTTGAAGATAAAAATAATTACAATAACAAATTTTGATATTGTGCAAGATGGGCCAAGGGTTAATGAATTTAGATATATTTACCGTTTTTTTACATTCTCAAACATAATACATTTTATTAAATGCTTGTTCTATGAAATCGCCACCTACAGCAACACTAAACCATACTGAAAATGAAAATCTGTTCCGGACTATTTTTAAATAGAAGCGAAATTTCACTGGAATATTTGACAAATCATGCAACACAATTACAATTTGAATACCAGTGATAGATGAAAATCGTCTCCTGAGTTCCGTTGTGTTCTTTGTGCCAGTAGGAATATAGAACACATTGGAACTCAGGGAACAAAACAATAACACAGGTTCCCCTCGCAAATTTGGTTGGCGATAAAATGTGTTGTTTCTGTTGATAGTTGTCGAATGAATTGCTGAGTGTCTTTCTAATAATTGTTTTATAGACTTGAAGGCATGTGATAAATCGATATGGCACTTGTGCCATCGCGGAAGGATAAAACTCTTGGCCTTTGGCCTCTCATTTTATCCTTCTGTGCTTGCACTCGTCTCATATCAATTAACCCATTCACATGTGTGTGTCGTTCTGTGTAATTACTCCAGATTGGCAGGGAAGATGAGTGTTTTGGGGATCAAGTAGCAGTATGTAATTGCTTTTTAGCTCATCTTGACAAAGTCAAGCGGAGCTAATCTCATCGTTCTCCGTCGTCTGTCAATACCATGTTTTGGTCTTCTCCTCCAAAGTCACTGGGCCAATTCAAATAAAAGTTTGTGTGCGTGATGGTCCCGAAGGGGCATTGAATTTTTGTTCAACTCAACATGCCCAGCCCCATAGGGAGGGAGTGGGGAAAAATCACCTTCTCAAGAACCACTGTGTACAATGACTTGATATTTGCTATGGAGCTTCCTTTTGAGGTGTAGAATCAAGTTTGTTCAAACGAAGTTCGTGAAGCAATATTTGGCTTTGTAATGGGAGGGGTAAGAATTTTGCCCCCGCCCAAAATTTCTATTTTCTGAACCGATGGTCCGGTATGAACCAAATTTGGTATGTGATATTATTGGGTCATAAGTACTTGACCCATTCCAAAAAAAAAATTCCCGCATCCCCATGGGAACCCTGGGAGCTAAAAATAGAAATATTTTCAAATGCTCATATTTCCCAAACCACACGGAACAGAGAGCTGTTATTTGGTATGAAGTATCCTTAGGACCAATAGAATTGAAAGGTAACAAAAAATTGCCATTGGTTATGTTAGGGTGTTCTGTAATAGGCATCGAAAAAATGCTGAGTCAGCATATTTGCAAAAATTTTTAAAAATCTTTTCTCCAGATCCAATCATCAGAATCTTTTGATATTCGGTATACAGCATTCCTGGGGGAGGGGGGGGGGGGGGGGGGGGGGGTCAGATACAAGTTTGTTAAAATAAAGTCCATACGTTCATATTTGGGCTCAATTCAGGAGCCCGAATTTTTAACATAGGGTAATATGGGGAATATTCTTTAAAAATCTTCTTCTACAGAAGCACCAGTCAGAATCTTTTAATGTTTGATATACATCATTGTTATGAGGGGTAGATTCAAGATTGGTCAAACCAAGTCCCTAGGTTAATAATTGGGCTTCCTACGGAAGCCCAAATTTTAACTTTGTTCAGTATGGGGATAATTTTTAAAAATCTTCTTCTTCAGATCCACTAGTCAGAATGCTTTCATATTTGGTATGCAACATCTCTAGGGGGGTCAGATTCAAGTTTGTTCAAATCGGATCCCTAGGTATATATTTGGGCTCGCTATGGTAGCCCAAATTTTTACTTAGTGCGATATGAGGAAATTTCTTTAAAAATCATCTTCTTCAGATCCACCAGTCGGAATGCTTTTATATTTGGTATACAACATCTCTAGGGGAGTCAGATTCAAGTTTGTTCAATTTGAGTGCCTGGGTTAATACTTGGGCTCCATAAAGGAACCTGAAATTTAACTTAGTACAATATGAGGGAATTTCTTCAAAAATCTTCTTCGTCAGATCCACTAGTCAGAATGCTTCCATATTTGGTATACAACATCTCTAGGGGGGTCAGATTCAAGTTTGTTCAAATCGGATCCATAGGTTAATATTTGGGCTCACTATGGTAGCTCAAATTTCAACTTAGTGCAATATGAAGAAATTTCTTTAAAATTTCTCTTCTTCATATCCAACAATCAGAATGCTTTCATATTTGGTACACAACATCTTTAGGGAAGTCAGATTCAACTGTGTTCAAATCGAGAGCCTGGGTTAATATTTGGGCTCCTTATGGGAGCTGGAATTGGCCATGTTGCTGCAGAATTAAAAATTTTGTATTCAGTACCCTCTAGAGGTGTGTAACCAAGATTAATCCACATAGGTTGTATCAAGGGGCTTCATAGGGGAGCTCTACATTTTACATTATCATCAACTGAAGAAAAGGCATGATGCCCGGATTATTTTTGTCACTCCTGAGGGACTCAAGGATTGACAGTGTATCCTATGAAGATGGATTGCTTAATGTAGACTCATTCTTGGACTCTGTTTATATTGTGTTCTGATCAAGATGAGCACTTCAGGCCCCGTGGGGCCTCTTTTGACTCTTGTGAAGTTTGGGTGATCAGAAATAATATAGGGCTTATTTTTCAGTCATAATGGGTTAAAAAAGAGTGTAATGCATTTGAAAATTACATTATTGTTTTAAAAATATTGGGGGGAAAAAATGGATGATAATTTTTTTCTCAAAAGATAGGTGAACTTCCATGGGAGCAGCCTTCTTTTAATATGAGTTCCCATGTTTCTGTCCAAATAAAATCACACTCGAAGAGATGGATGAATGTTAGCAATAGTGTGTGATGGGGTTGTTGGCTGAATAGTTGAGTGCATATTGTTTTGAAAAGAATCCGTATATTTGTTCCATGTGCATGTCAATGAATTTTTATTGTCTTCATATTTTTTTTAATGTATGTACTTTAACATTCTGTGCATGGTCTCATACATATCATATACAGGTAATTGACCACTACTGTCCACATTTAGTAATGTTGATGACCGTTAACCCTTTACCCAATGAATCGGATATATCCGCCTGCGTAATATGCAAATTCAGCAGCTGAAAAAATATTATTTTTCAAAACATTTCAACAAAACCATATCATGTGACCCCTCTTTGGAACGAGCTCGTTCCAATGAGGGGTCACATGATATGGGTTTGTTGAAATTTTTTTTTAAAATTATTTTTAAAATAATCAATTTTGATATTATCTGCATTGGGTAAAGGGTTAAACTTTTTCATTTCTTGTTTTATGGAATGCTTTGCCATGTCCATTCATGCTCATGATTAGAAAAGTGAGAATATATTATTTAGGGTATATAAACTGATACTATGGCTGCAGGCTGGAGACTGGCCTACCCTCCAACTTCTTAAAGGTGCTGAATATAAATTTTGGATGCGGCATTGTTCTCTGCTCATAAAAGGTGTAACATTACTTGATAAATCAGGAATAGATAACCAACTATCAAATAGTAACCACTCTCAAGTTTAGAAAAGTTGTCAAGGTCGGAAATAGCTCTTTAATGGTTGTTAATTAATGGCTAAATGATAAAGATTCAGTATTTTTAATTATGCTCCATATTTAGTATGAATCTTGTTCATTTGGAAAGTTATCTTTCAGTTTGTTTGAAAGTGCTGTTGGGCTTTAAAAATTGTAATAAAAATAATATTGATGGAACAATCTGTAATGAAAATTAATTACAAGCAATCTCATATTCAGAAAACGTGTTCATTCTGAAACAATAAAGTTTTTAAACAGGGCTCTTATGGATCATGGAAAACCTGGAAAGTCATGGAATTTTCTTTTTTAAAACCAATGCCTGGAAAACTTGGAAACGTGTGGGGTTGTTTTACTGAGTCATTAAAAATCAAGTTAAAAGTCATGGAATTTCAGAATATTCATTCTGAAGTGTGAAATTTCAGTTTTATTTTTCATTCTGTGTTAAATGTTAATTACTGCAGTAAATTATGAAAGTTTTATTCTTCATTGTGTGTTAAATTGTAATTACTGCAGTAAACTATGAAAACTGTCGCCAACATTATGCAAGTTGTGATGCAGCAGTGGGTCAGTAGTTTGCTCCTGATAAACATATCATAACGTACTTTGTGCAGAATATTTCTCCATCAATGTAAACCCTGTTTTGTTTTTTGGTATTTTTTATGATAACTTGAATTTTTGAGCTTGTGCATGATGAGCATATGTTATCATATTTATTTCTCTAGCCTCTTTGATTCATATTCACAGGGAGTTCACAGCTGTATAACTTTCCCAAGTTTCTCTTTTTAGAAAAACCTAAATACAGCGATGTATATTGATAGTTGAATACCTGTATGAAAAACAGTGCCTGCATATCACCTCCATTCCCTTTCTAATTTGAGTTGTTGTGTTTTGAATACTATTCTTGTTTGCAAATGGGGTATGCACCCCCCACCCTCTAAGAAATCTCACATATAAGCTGTGGTACCCATCTGTTTGTCAGTGATGTACAGTCACTGGCTTATAAATAAGATGTAATTTTAATTTTTGTTCTTCATAAAACAGTAGAAACCAGGTGACAGAATACTGACTTTGCCAAAGAAAATTATACAATTAACAGGGTTATTAAATTAAGCAGAATAATATCAGGTTTTTATATTGTGATAATAAACTAAGCATTGAATCCATTATATCTTGTTTAATAGAGCTCATTGAGCTCTGTCATACAAGATATAATGGATTGAATACCAACAAGAACTGAGGCCAAGCCAAACTGGTCAGTAACACAGAGAAATTTTGTTGACATTTGTATGAATTTACAACAGACCCAGTATTTTGTTTATTTTACAAGAAATTACTCTGTACAGAATATTGCTGGTCAAATTTACTTCGGAAAACACGTCCTGTATTACTGGTATAATAGGGCCCGGTAATCAATACAGTGGAACCCTGTTAATTGAATAGCCACTTTGCCAATGAAAATTATTCAATTAACAGGAGTATTCAATTAACAGTTGTCACTTTCCTGTATTCTAGAGATAAACTAGGCATTTATTTTATTATATCTTGTTTGACAGATCTCCATGAGCTCTGTCAAACAAGATATAATAGATTAAATGCCTGTATTGGATGTACTGAGGCCACATAGGTCTATGAACAAAGGAAAGGTGGGGAGAGTCGGGGTAATTTCTCGACAGATTACAAAAAAAATTTTCAATTAACAGGAGTTTACTCTATAACCTATATACAGTTAACAGATCAAATTTCTACTGGAGGTGTGGTAAATGGTTTTGAGTTGGGAAATTATATTCAATTAATAGGATTATTCAGTTAAGAGATATCCAATTAAGTGGGCTCCACTGTACCTGAGATGCAAGTCCACTAAAGTGGGCAGTATTGGTATAAATGATTGGTTAAACTTGATTTTATATTTATGTTGTTATGATATAGCTATTGATGCTGAAAATTACCTCAACTCTCAAGGGTCTAATTCCCATTTTGGTCACTTTTTAACTGCAATAGTACATGTGCCCCAACATGCAGTTTGTGGTAAATTTGCAAGTTACATTTCCAAGCACCTTGTCAGTTGTTCCTAGGCAAGTCTTGGCCGCCTATACAGGCAGCCAAAAAACTTTCCGAGAAATTTCTGCAAAGCCAGAGAAAAAAGACTGTCAGAAGTGCAGCAAAACTACAGAAATCTCCAGGGCCTTAAGGGTGAAAATACCTGTATGTATTTGTACTTGGATTTCTGTCCCAATTGTTTGACATTCCACTTAGCTCATAGATAAACTTGTGTGCACTAAGTTTTTAATGTTCAGTAACAAACAGCTAAAACTCAATGTTGCTCAGTTATCTTTTTATTACTATAATTTATTTGTATATTTTCAGAATAATATCTGTCAGATCTTGACAACAGTTTTCCTTCCAAAATGTATAGGAAAATTTCAATGTGGAGCATCTTTCGTTCTTTACTTTTGTATAAAACTGAGTCTTGACTACAGTTGACTCAACCCACTTGACTAATAGATCAGTGCTTGTTTGTGGTAGACAATTTCTGCTTCTTTGGTATAACTCAGTAACAAATGCTTTCACCTTTGTATTGCAATCAATATATAGCTATAGTTGCTGAAAGTTACTTTAACCCTTTACCCAACGTAACGGCCAAAACCGGCCAGCGCTATTCTCAAAAATCGCCAATTAATTTTCAAAATATTTTCATTTTTTGTCTCAAAAACATAGGTTATGACCCCTCGTTGGAACGAGCTCGTTCCAACGAGGGGTCATAACCTATGTTTTTGAGACAAAAAATGAAAAAAATTAGTTATTCAAGAATTTTTTTGGCAAGTGTCGTCTGCTTTTCATGTTAGGTAAAGGGTTAAATTAGAATGAACATACTTCACTTTTAGACTGTAATAAGGTCCAACTTTCAGAAAACTGCCCAAGCCATCGTGGTCCAAAAATCTTTATGTCAAAGACAGTGAACTGTGATATACACTGAGAACGCTGTCAAAACCAATTATTTATTATCCCCCACCAAAACGAAGTTTGCAGGGGATATAGAAATGGGTTCCGTCTTCGTCCATCCATCCGTCCATTCATCCATCCGTAACAACTTTGGACCTTCATGTCTCAGTCGGTGGATGTTGGATTTAAATTATCTTTGGTATGCTGATAGACCACCATGGGGGGAAAGGATATTCACAAGTAACAGGTTTTGTTCTTTTTATACCCCCGCCCGGTAGGCGGGGGTATATAGGATTCCTCGTGTCCATCAGTCCATCTGCCCATCAGTCCTTCCGTTGCGAAATTGTTTAATGGAGGGTACCGTCATGCTGTAATCAACTCCTCCCCCACTTTTCAATTCACATAGTTGAAACTTCAGAATATGATCATACACACAATGAAGATGTGCAACATGTATGAAGTCTTGCGAAAATTTTGTTTCTCCACAGTTATTTCCCTTTCTTGACTTACAACATTTTTAGTGCTATTTTCAATAGAGGGTACCTTTATGCTGTAATCAACTCGTCTTACAGTTTTAAATGCAGATAGCTGAAACTTTAGGATATGATCATACACACAATGAAGATGTTGTAAAGAGGCGGGGTACCTTTTTGTGTCACCCTATGGTGACTCTTAATAGTTCTCGTGATATATGCCCCAATGGTCTGTAATCTGTCACACGTTGGTCATCTTTCATCCTTCCGCTTCACCCAGTAATAAATGTTCCAATTATGTTATGCTGCCCATGGTATTGTAGGCGGGGGTATATGCCACCCTCGACTTTGCTCTAGTTTCTTTCTAGAGTTATGGCCTTTTTTCCGCTTTTTTCAACCTGTCTGTCTTAGTTGGTGGGGGATACCAGTGGCATTGCACCTTGTTTATTATTTTATGAGGTTTAACGATAGTTTTGACTACTAGTGGTCACATCGTGTCAGATAGTTTTACAGGTGGAGAAGGCTGGTGCACACAGAGAGAACCACCAAGTAGTGGCAAGAACTGTCAAAACTCCCCAGTGTACTAACTCTGTACAAGCAGGGTTAGCAATTGGTATACAGCGCCACCTTGCCCCCACTTGAGAAGTCTGGATTAACCCTTTACCCAATGTAACGGTCAAAACCGGCCAGTGCTATTCACAAAAATCGCCAATTACTTTTCATTTTTTTTCTCAAAAACATAGCTTATGACCCCTATTTGGAACGAGCTAATCGAGCTCGTTCCAATGAGGGGTCGTAACTTATGTTTTTGAGACAAAAAATGAAAAAAAAATAGTTATTCAATAATTTTTTTTGCGAGTATTGTCTGCTTTTCATGTTAGGTAAAGGGACAAAATGCACTTACGGCTCATCAGGATCGAACCGTGGACCTTTCGGTTCCCAGTCCAATGCTGAGCTACCACACTCCCTGTCAAAATCAATTATGTCATGATATAAATATTATATTAGCTGCTGTTCCTCAGCTCTGACATCCTTTTTCTGCACTCACAAAACAGGTGCCCCTTGGGAAACTCAGTAAGTGTGGCAAATAAGCTCTGTTTTACTTGTAAAATAGGACCTAGTAACCAGTGCTTGTGGTGGAAGTCCTCTAAAATAGGTAACATGGGTACAAACAATTGACTAAACTTTACTTTATCTCCATGTTGCTGTCATGATTAGCCATTGTGCAGAAATATGTGACCTTAAACACCAATAAATAAATAAATAACAAAACTTGGTTCTTTAGCGGGAAGGATATTTGACAAGGTGGGACTTGGTAGGGACATTAGTGTAGACAAAAATTGCCATGTATCTGACAGAATTATTTAATAATTTATTTTGGGGTGGGGGATCTGGTTGAGTTCACAATTTTGAATGTTGTATATCCGCAGAAATGTTGCTTATGTGTCTTTACTAAAGTGAAGGAAGGATTTTGATTCAAAATTGGGGGTTCCATTTGATTTTATTGTCAATAATCAGCTAAGCCTAAAGAGATGATACCTTTCTGACACATTTTCAAAAGATGAATGCAATATTACTTGTAAAATAGAAGGGGGAGATGGTTGAGACCATTGTTAACAACAGTTTTGACAAACTAGCAAAACAAAGTATCATCATATGGCACATAATGCTGCATTGCACAGCTGATTTCTCTCCAAACTGTTTAATCACCCCACTGATTTCTCTCAACCTTTTATGGTTCCCTCACCTACAGCCCTACTCCCACTCACGTACTAGATGCACCTGAAAAAAGATGTCTATACCTTTAAAGGAGCAGAGGGTTATAACAATATAAGGACTAAATGTGGATTATAATGGAGGTTAATGCACAAATCGCTTATTGGCATGACAGTGTTTGTTTATGCACTAAATATATACAGAACTGGTACTGAAGAGAGTCAGTTGCTAGGGTATTCTGAAACACTGTTGGTTGCAAATTGTGCTTCGTAAGCAATGTTGGATGACCAAGACATCTGTCTCATTGCAGGGCTACCTGGTCAAGTCAACCTATTTTTGCCATTTCTATTGTAATTACTTCATATTTTTATTCAATCTTTTTTACTTCACAATTTACATGTTTATTTTCTACTGTTTCTCGCCATGAGATAGCCTTAACTGTTGATGTGGCATGAAGCACCGATAAATAAATTCCTGGTCAAGTATCAGTTCATTTATATTTAATGTGAGTAGGCCTCTATTACACAAAACTGGACTGGAAGTAGTATTGAAGTCTACATTGAGAATGGTCATGCCAACAAAGTTCAGAGTTCCTGTGGAGCCAAGGATTCAAGGAATGGCCTTGAATTTGATGAAGGGTCATCCAAGGCCTTCAAATCGTGGAAAATGTGCCAGAAGGCCTTGAAAAGGCTTAAATATTCAAGCGAACCGTAGTTCTATTCAGGACCCTCATGTCATTACTGGGATTACCCACCTCCCATTTCCTTTGAAGGGAAATGGGTGGTCACTTCCCTTGAAGGGATGTGGGAGGAGGTAATGACCAGAGGGTCCTAATTAGGACTAGTGAAGGCAGGCCATGAAACTCATTGAATTTGACAATTGTATGGCCTTGAAAAATGTAGAAATATGTCGTGAAATGGCCTAAAATAGCCTTGAATTTTATCAGTCCTTGTCAGCAGAAACCCTGAAGTTATAACCTGTTGAGAATAAATTTACCAAGAATTATTCACAGTAGCAACTTAGGGATTTGTCTTCATATTTGCTTTTCCCTTTCTCATTTAACCCATTACCTATCACAACTAGAGGATGACATTTGGAAACAAAAGTCTCTCGAATAACTAAAAGATAGCTTATGCCCCCCCCCCCCCAACCCCATCCTTCCTTCTATCTTTTTGGAATGAGGTATATGTGCTCATTCCATTTGGCATCTTAAGCTATGTAGGGGAGTGGGTACAAGATTTAAAGAAGTAATAAACTTTGATAGGTACTTTTGATGAATAGCACTGATCAAATATGGTCATTACATTAGATACCGGGTTACATATGCATCTCGAGAGGCCATAAACTATAGTTGGGAAGAAATGGTGAAATTTTTAACTGTTTTTGTGAAAGTTAACTCTTGCATTGGGTGAAGTGTTTATATCCTTTTCCAAACACAAATTGCGTACAGAAGTCCCCTTGTTTGTTTCCTTGCAGGGAACCCCAGAAGGAGAGCTGTGATTTATTACTGCGGTAAACAATCTTTTATTTTGACTTTAAACCCCTGTCTCTTCCCGAATAACTTTTTTCAGTTTTTGCCTAAAAATTATAACCCCAAAGACCCCCCTTAAAATTAAATTTTTAAACATTTGCACATATTAAATAGATAGAGCCCAACCAATTTGAATGAAGTCAGCCATGAAGGGGCATCAGTAGTAGAGTTTAAGGTTTATCTTCAGTTTGAAAAGGCAGGCAGTTTGAACATGTCCAAAAAACGTTTTTAGTATTTTCAGCACATGCATGAAAAATGTTGCCAGGCAACTGCTCACTTACCTGGTGGGACAATCTGCCCTCGCATATTTTTATCAAATCATTGCTTTTTACCCCTTATTGAAAATGCAGGAGGAAGGAAAATTTACGAAAATTAAGTGTGTGGTTTTGTATATGTTGTGGAATGGATTTGGTTGATTTGTAAGGTAAAGGATTTATGTATCTGTGTTAAAAAGATAAATATAAAGCTGCCATTTGTATAGATATATCAAAAAGTCTGTCCTTTGTTGTATAAAATGTATATACAGTATGTATATATATATATGTAAAATATATATATATATTGCTTTTGTTTGGATATCTGTGATTGTATGATGAAAGTGTTTTGACGCTTGTATAGGACTCCCTCTACCTTCCCAGCATTCCCACACTGATTAATATCAATGTTTTATTTTTATTTTCTCAGTGGCAATTCTCCTTCCTGAATTTTGTAACTTGCAAAGTGGCAAAAACTGTTAAGTTCTGAACCCTTTAACTGTCCCACCTTCCTTCACCTTGTAGTTTTTTACTCTCCATGGTAATGGATTCAGAGCATATTTTTTCAAAACATTCACGAAGAAAACATTTGTAGCACTATCAAATTTATTATTTTTAATAAACTCACTTTGATGTTTATCCACAATATTTTTTTCAGTCATTGAAACTGGTGTAGCACTTCATCTTGCCCCTCTGAATAACCCCATCCTCCCCCATGATTTTTTTTCTTGGTTTATTCAATGCCTTTTGGTGCTCAAATGTTGTTCCTGGGTAGGTTCAGTAAGCATGTTCTGGAAATGTGGATGATAAGGCAACCTCCAGAACATTGCACAATTACAGGCATTCAAACTCCTGCACTATTTGTAAAATAAAATCTGATAAAGCTTATGGCTGCAGGTTGATATATATGGAATTTTGCAATGCCAGAGATTTTCCCAGTGCACATTACCCCAGCTGGACATTTCCTTGGCAGACATTTACCCAGTTTGGGTGTGAATATTTTGAAGAGATGGATAATATTGTGTTGATTATAAAATATACATGTCCAGCTTGTTATTGCAGGACAGTATATTGTTATCTCTAAAATCTCAAGGGAATCAATTGTTTTCTGAACAATTTCTGCAAGCACTGAATTTCAAACAACCTTAACCCTTTACCCAATGCAGACGATATCAAAATTTATTATTTTAAATCATTTTTTTTTATTTTTTTTTAAATTTCAACAAAAACATATCATGTGAGCCCCTCATTGGAATGAGCTTGACAAGCTCATTCCAAAGAGGGGTCACATGATATGGTTTTGTTGAAATTTTTTCAGCTGCTGAATTTGCATATTACCAGGGTGGATGTGGCTGATTCATTGTGTAAAGGGTTAATAGTTCATAAAGTTCTTTCAGGATTGAAGCATCAACTTAAAATGATTTCATTATATTTTTTCTGTGTTGATAAAACTAGACCCTGGTATCACTTCTTGGAATGGTCTTTGAGAAAATATAAAGCAAATCATTTTAAAGTTTTTGCTTCAGCTGAGTTCAGCTGGCACTGTATGGATATCATTCACTTTGTTTTAAGTTTTCTACCATGATAAAACACAATCCTGTTATCATTTCAAGATGAATTCTCAGAGGGTATTCCAAGAAATATTACC
The DNA here is from genome assembly GCA_031216915.1 of Pictodentalium vernedei. NCBI lineage: Eukaryota > Metazoa > Mollusca > Scaphopoda > Dentaliida > Dentaliidae > Pictodentalium > Pictodentalium vernedei. The sequence goes on along the minus strand of CM062288.1, from coordinate 233,105,788 downwards.
ATGACCTAGTTGTATCAACACAGAAAAAATACAATGCAAATTGTTTCAAGTTCTTCTTGAAACTTACGCTTCAGCTTGTTTAGCTGTAAAATTCAACACAAATTTAAATCAAAATATAACAGAAAAAAAATGTATGGGGAAATGTTTGCTTTTCCACAAAACAGTCTGGGGAAATGTCGGCTGGAGACATATCCACCCACCGTGTGTGGGGTAATGTCCACCTGGGGGAAAGGTCTACTTTGGAAATGTCTTCACACTGAAATTTATCAATCTATTCAACAAGTTTAAGAGTGACATTTAATATACAAAAATTTTGACTGTTTTGAATTATGATGGAAAAAATGAATAACAATGTTAAAGAGTTAGGGATATCAACAGTCTGTCTCAGGAATTCCCACTAGAGTTCTTCAAGCAATTTTGTTTTTCAGATTTGTCACTCAGATTTTCCTGCAGAAAGAAGAAAAAACTGACTGGAATACTAATGTTGTGTTGGCAATCAAGTACTGTTTGGCCCACTTCATTGTATATCTTTTAATTGAATAACTGTTAATCATATATAACTTACAAACACCAAACCATTCACCATACAAACCATTTTAGTACAAATTTGACCTGTTAACTGGTAGAGTGCTTGAAGCCCATATTTGGGCTTTAAACACAAGTCCAGGTACCATAACTTAAAGGCTTCATATTCTGTGGATTTCCTTCATATTATCTTTCAAGTGAAAATTATTTGTATTGATTTGCCTTGTTATAATGTATGGGAGAGTGCCTTAAGACACTCTTCTATACCTTATAAAAAGGCAAAGGCATTTGAGGAAATTTTGGTGACCAATAATATTTAGCACTCTACTTGTTAAATACATAAAAGTTACAGAGAAAACACCTGTTAATCCTGTAATCTGTTGGATTACTCCCTGCAGCCACTGAATGACCCACATTTATAGACATTTTTGTCCTCAATACATCCATTGTAGGCATTTAATCTATTATATCTTGTATCTTATTGACAGAGCTTACTTTACAACTAAAAGACAGGAAAATGACCCAGTTTCCTGTCAGTTGTATAATCCTGTCAAATGAATTTTTTCTCTGGCAAGAGTGCGGTGGCTCAGTGGTAGACTGTTGGACTTCTGTGCTAGAGGTCCCGAGTTTGATCCCCATTTGGGACGACCTACGTTGTGTCCTTGGGCAAGGCACTTCATCGCGGTTGCCTACATGGGGGCTCGATGACACCGTGTACTAAGGCGTACTGCACGTCGATGGTGCACATGTCTTCAACGCTGTAACCCTGCTTGAGCGGAGCTTGTACAGAGTTAGAATGTTGAGGAGCTGACAGTTGCTCATCGATGCTCGGTGGTTCTCTCCGAGTACTCCAGCTTCCTCTACCCATAAAACTGTCCCAGTCATGATTAGCCATTGTGCATAAGTATGTGACCTTAAACACCAATAAATAAATAAATTTCTCTGGCAAAGTGGTTCCTCAATTTGGAGGGTTCAGCTGTACATTGAAAGTTCAGCAGTGTATGATTACTGTGGTAAACAAGTTCTCTTTCACTGTTGTAATAGGACCCTGTAACCAATGCCTGGGGTAAAAGTCTTCTAATGTTGGCAACATAAATAAATGGCTTGAGTTTATACCTGTGTTGCAGTCACAATATAGCCTTATATAACAAGCTATCAAGTGCAAAATAGTATGTAGCATGTAACCAACTAACCCTGTGCATTTTTCCACACTTTGTCAGTGTATATTTTCATGTAGTGTGCGATATGGCACTTATCATTTTTTTGTCTAACCAGAAATTGTGACTAACCCTGTGCATTTAACAGGGTTAGTCACACTTTCTGGTATTGACCAATTTTCATTGTTAAGCCTGTGCACTGTACAGCCTTAGTGTAAATCTTATCTGTATGAACACTTTACCCAACATAATGGTCAAAATCAGCCAGTACAGTGGAGCCCATTTAATTGGACATCCCTCAACTGAATAACCCTGTTAATTGAATATATTTTCCCTACACAAAACCATTTGCTTTACCTCCAGTACAAATTTGACCTGTTAATTGAATATAGATTATAGAGAAAACTCCTGTTAATTGAATAAAAACTCTTGTAACCTGTCAGAAAATTACCCTGACTATCCCCAGTTTTTCATTGTTTATAGACCTATTTGGCCTTAGTACATCCAAAATGGGCATTTAATCTTATTATATCTTGTTTGACAGAGCTCATGGAGTTTATCTCTAGAATACAGGAAAGTGACACAATCCCTGTTAATTGAATATTCCTGTTAATTGAATATTTTTTACTGGCAAAGTGGCTATTCAATTAACAGGGTTCGACTGGACTATTCTCAGAAGTGGTCGAACTCAGTTTACGAAGCTTTATTGGCAAGGATTGTGGAAAGTTGGGTTTTTAGTGAATTCCAAAAATGAAAAGACATTCTATTTTCAATTAATAGCTTGTTTTATACTAAAAGCATCTTTAAACACTAATAAATAAGCAACATAGGTTGCTCTTTGTGGATCACTGGATGTGGTGCAACTTGTTTACTTTGATACACCAGTTCTGCCTTAATAGGACACAGTCCCTGTTGGAACCCCATGAAGTGAAGCAGTGCTTGTTTACTGTATCACCAAGCTCAGTTTTACTGGTAAAATAGAACCCAGTAATCAATGCTTGGGGAGGAAATCCTCTAAAATGGGCAACATGGGAATAAACTTGGACTGGACTATATATCTATGTTGCAGTCACGATTAACCATTGTTCAGAAATATGTGACCTTAGACACCAATAAATAAATAAATAGTAGGACTCAGTAATCACTTTTTACTTGTGTTGTGGTTGCAGTACAACCACAGATACTGAAAGGTATATTAACCCTTTACCCAACGAATCGGCCGCATCCGCCCACGTAATATGCAAATTCAGCAGTTGAAAAAATATTATTTTTAAAAAAATTTCAACAAACCCATATCATGTGACCCCTCGTTGGAACGAGCCCGTCGAGCTCGTTCCAACGAGGGGTCACATGATATGGTTTTGTTGAAATTTTTTGAAAAATTTAAAAACAAATGATATTTAAAATAATAAATTTTGATATCGTCTGCGTTGGGTAAAGGGTTAAACTCAACTCAACTACAACAACAACAACCGATACAGGCTTACCAGAATTCTCATTTGTTTTTGAAAATCAGAACAGTATTCCAGTAGTTGTCGGAAATCATTCTTTTAGCTTGATCCACTGACATCCTTATTTGTTTTAATTTCTTGAGAAGATTCCATTTGAAATTCGAAAATTAAAATAATTCAATTTTACTGATGTGTTTAATTGATTGAGTGCTGTATTATTTGCAGTCCTTATAATTTCTTTGTGCATCTTTGCCTTGTTACAGTTTATGGTAGGCACCAGTAGGCAATCTCCCATAAATTCTAACAAGGCAGATCCTAACAGAAAAAATAATATCACTTCAAAGATAATATGAAGCTTATCTACAGAATATGAAGCCTTTAAATTGTGGTACCGTCACTAAAGAATAAAGCCCAAACATGGGCTTCCAGCACTCTACTGGTTAAGATATATTGGTAACAGGGATTATTTTTTATTCTCGAGTGATGTGGGGATGGGAGTGGGAAATCTCACCCAAGGAGGAGGAGAGATGTTTTACCCAGACACAAGGCTTGTAGTGTGTTTGGGTAGAATATGTTTCCCAATGGTGAGATTTACCCACTCAGCCCTCGCGGCATTTAAGAATGATTTTTCTCCTACCAGACCCCATGGGGTATCATCGAAATCAAAATACTGCCTGTGCAATGATGATGATGGGAGAAAATTATTTGTTTCTTGCTTGACTTGAATAGTCCAGGTATCAGGTAACTTGCCTTGTTCATTCATGGACCCCACATCTCTTTATTTTAATCCACTCCCCCTACCCTACAATTTTATCTATGTGTTCATAGGAAGATGAAAGGGACAAAACAATTTTTTAATGAGATACAGAGAGAATAAGTTTGTATTGAAAACTTAATTTCTTTTTTAAGGCCCAAAAAGTTAAAAATCTGTTTCTCAGGCCCTCCTGCTCGGTCCTTTTGGCTGCCACATGCTCTCTTTTTATAACCAACAAAAACTTGAAAAAGTAAAAATATTTTACCCAAGTTAATAAAATTGATAAATTTGTTCCTTAAGTGCAAGAAGACTTTGCAATGCTTTAGCATTGCAAAGCCTTCTTGCACTCAAGGGACGAAATACAGCACCACCCATGCTATTCTGTTGATTATGAGGCATAAAACAAACCAAGATTGTAACTTTTAATAGCAAAGAAATAATTATAAAAAAATAAAATAAAAACTGCCTGCCTGCCCGCCCATATGCAATTTTACAAAAAATTGCCTGAGAAACAGAAGATCTGCTTTGTGAGGCCTAATGGAGATGATTTTTAAAATTTGACATCGTTGGTTGTTTTATTGCTAAAGGAGTAAACGGATATGATTTAGTATGCTAATTCCATTGAGACACAGTGGCCTTTACTTTATTAGCAAAACTCATAAATGATCTGTTTTCACTCCTTCTAATCCCTAAAAGAGCTTTGACAGTTCTTCTTAGCAGAAATTTCTCCATTTAACAATGTTTTTTTTTATCAATTTGGCTGTGCACTGAACTAACTTATGTAGAAATATTGAATGAAGCATATGTGTTACATATGATATACATATATAAATATATATATAAATTGTTGTCACTGAGTTACATATAATGTAGGTCAGGTGGACACTAGCCACAAACAAAAAGTGTACATATATGTCAATAATATTTTATTAATAATAAATAACTCTGCCATAACAATATTGTGTTTTTGTTTATATTTTTATTTCAGTCCTTCAAAGTACCACCTATTGGATATCTGCCTTGACAGGGATCCTGCAGAGCCTTGGCTTCAAAGAATGGCCTGGAACTTGATTAAGGGCCATTCAAGGCATTGAAATCCTGGAAAAAGGACCAGGAGGCTTTGAAAATTCTTGAATTTGGTCTTTGCAGGGCATTGATAAATGCTGGGAAATGTCAAGAAATGTCCTCGAAATAGCTTTTTGAGTTTTATCGTTCCTTGCCTGCAGGTAACCTGATTTTTTCCAAACAAAAAATGAATGTAATAATGAAAATGTATAAATTTTCAATTTGGGGGTTATTAACTCGCACAAGCTTGGGAAATAATCTGTTGAACATAATATATTGCTGAAGACTTAGGCTTTTGCAAGTGTTTCTAGTCAAGTGTCGTCTGCCTGTTCAACTTGACTAGAAATAGCAGCCAACTGTTATCTTAACTGTCAGAACACCTGATATATCACAGCATTGACTCAACTGTTAACAGGTTGAGGACTAGATTATTTTTGGTGGTCTAAATTAGTTATTCAGAATTTATTTTATTACAAATTATTGGAGAGTGCCTACAGGCACTCTCCAATAATTTGTAATAAAACATATAAACTAAACGTTATTTGCCTTTGACTGAATATGAAACCTGAGTAAAGTTAGTGTTGACTTTTCTCTGGTACCCTCATTTTTAGCTTAACTTGACAAAGTCAAGATAAGCTATTGCCATCATACGTGCAGGAATCTGAGTCAGTAAGTCTGTTCACATTTTCTTTAGCACAGGCTACACCCAATAGTTCTTGTCCAATCATCACAAAATTTCATATGTAGGTTCGAGGTCATGTCTAAATGAGAACGTCCCCTTTTGGTCGTGATCGATCAACCGTGACGGCTGCGTCGGCCCAAATCCAAAAAAACCTTTAGCACAGTCTATAGGTCGTATTTATGAAGGGGTTTCCTTGTAACTTGGTACAGTGACTCTGTATAATGTCTAAAGGAGAACGTCCTATTTTGGGCAGGTTCAGGCAACCATGACAGCCACATGGGCACGTTAACTAGATTCCCTAGCACAGTCTACAGCTTGCATTTATGAAGGTATTTCATTGTAAATTGGTAGGATGACTGTGTATAATGTCTAGATGAGAACGTCCTATTTTGGCCATGATTGGTCAACCGTGATGGCTTCACAGGCATGTGACCTAGATTTGTTTAGAACGGTCTGAGCTACAGTTCATATTTATGAATTGATTTCATTGTAACTTGGAAGGTTAACTCAGTATGATGTCCAGATGAGACTGTCCTATTTTGGTCACGATCAGTTAGCTGTTACTGCCACTTGGGCACTTGACCTAGATTCCTTTAGCACTGTCTGCTGGTTGTTTTTATGAAGGGATTTCATTGTAATTTGGTAGGATAACTTGGTATGATATCTAGAAGAGACTGTCCTGTCTTGGTCGCGATCAGTCAACGGCGACCGCCGCTCCATCACATGGCCTAGATTCCTTTAGCAATGTATACGAGTCATATTTATGAAGGGATTTCATAGTGACTTGGAAGGATGACTCGGTTTGGAATGATTTTACTGCAACTTGGAAACTTTGGTTCACATACGTTAACTGTGAGGGCCACATCCACCCAGGCCTCAATTCTTTAGTACAGTCTGCAACCTCAAATTATTCTTATTGAAAACAACATGTAGGGAACAGAAATTAACATATTTTCAATTATCACAATTCTTGTCTTATTTCATAATCCTTTCCTGAACATTGTACATTATCTTTTTCATTACGAAAGTCCTGATTGTTGCTTCTAGCTGTCACTAGTTAAAAAATACTTTGTGATGCGGGTGGGATTCACAATCGTTGAAATTGCTTGAAAGAAACTTGAATTTTTAAACTTACATTCCAGATCCTTGAAAGTGCTTGAAAATGGTACTTTCTTGGTAAGGCCCTGCACAGCTTCAAAGATTTTATTTGTTATCGATATTGATCGCCTGATTAGGGATTGACATCAAATAGGTATCTTGATTCATATATTTTTCAATCCGGTAATCATGTTTTTTCACGAAGGAATGGTGGCAAATAAATGTCTCCCACCATCAGAATAATGCCAAAGAAATGAAAGAATATTTGTCGTTTTAAGTTGAATCGGCTTAGCGGCATGCTTGTCTGTCTCACATGTATAAGTTAATTGTCACAATAGTGCTCATAAAGTGGTGCACAGAAATCCTGTTCTCAACTTAGTAAGCACTATTGTAGAAATGCAGCTTGTGACATCTGCACTCTTGTCAGGGACGTGGCTAGAGGTTCTCGATTGGGGGTGTAGGGTAGTGAATTTCCAACAAGAAGGAGGGACTGGAAGCCCCCCCCCCCAGTCCCTCCCCCGTCGCCACGTCCCTGACTCAAGTACTTATGTTAGCTGTGGCAGGTGCAAGCTGCAAGGATTTGCATGATAATTAGGTAAAAAGATCCCCCGTTCAGAAGATCCCTTGTGATAGGACAAAAGTCCCCCAAGACTAGAGATCCCCTGGTAGCTCACCCGAACAGAAAATCCCCAAAAAATTGTAATCCACATTGTCGTGTGCAAAGATTTTTGATTTGTCAAAAGTGTGAAATAAAGAAGAAATAACAAAAGAACATGCTTTCGAACAGCAGTATAATAAAGTGAATCATTCAGTTATTTTCTGCAATTTTTCAAACTTTGCCTAGCAAAACGTTCAAGACCCGTGCAGGTTTTTAGCTCATCTTGACAAAGTCAAGCTGAGCTAATCTCATCGCTTCCTGTCCGTCGTCCATTGTCCGTCGTCTGTCGTCCGTCGTCCGTCAACACCATGTTTTGGTCTTCTCCTCCAAAGCCACTGGGCCAATTCAAGTGAAAGTTTGTGTGAGTGATGGTCCCAAAGGGGCATTTCATTTTTGTTCAACTCAGCATGCCCAGCCCCATAGGGAGGGAGTGGGGGAAAATGCACCCAAATATTTTAAAAATCTTCTTCTCAAGAACCAGTGTGTACAATGACTTGATATTTGCTGTGGAGCTTCCATATGAGGTGTAGAATCAAGTTTGTTCAAACAAAGTTCGTGAAGTAATATTTGGCTTTGTAATAGGAGGGGTAAGATTTTTGGCCCCGCCCAAAATTTCTATTTTCTGAACCGATGGTCCGGTATGAACCAAATTTGGTTTGTGGTATTATTGGGTCATAAGTACATGACCCATGCAAAAAAAAAAATTCACGCATCCCCATGGGAACCCTGGGAGCTAAAAATAGAAATATTTTCAAACGCCCATATTTCCCAAACCCCACGGAACAGAGAGCTTTTATTTGGTATGAAGTATCCTTATGACCAGTAGAATTGAATGGTAAAAAAAAATTGCCATCGGTTATGTTAGGGTGTTCTGTAATGGGCATCGAAAAAATGCTGAGTCAGCATATTTGCAAAAATTTTAAAAAATCGTTTCTCCAGAACCAATCATCAGAATCTTTTGATATTTGGTATACAGCATTCATAGGGGGGTCAGATAAAAGTTTGTTGAAATAAAGCTCATTGGTTCATATTTGGGCTCTCTACAGGAGCCCGAAGTTTTAACATAGGGTAATATGGGGAATATTCTTTAAAAATCTTCTTCTTCAGAACCACCAGTCAGAATCTTTTAATATTTGGTATACATCATTGTTATGAGGGTCAGATTCTAGATTGTTCAAACCAAGTCCCTAGGTTAATATTTGGGCTTCCTACGGAAGCCCAAATTTTATCTTTGTTCAATATGGAGGGTAATTTAAAAAAATCTTCTTCTTCAGATCCATCAGTCAGAATGCTTTGATATTTGGTATGCAACATCTCTATGGGGGTCAGATTCAAGTTTGTTCAAATCAGATCCCTAGGTATATATTTGGGCTCACTATGGTAGCCCAAATTTTTACTTAGTGCAATATGAGAAAATTTCTTTAAAAATCTTCTTCTTCAGATCCACCAGTCGGAATACTTGTATATTTGGTATACAACATCTCTAGGGGGGTCAGATTCCAGGTTGTTCAATTCGAGTGCCTAGGTTAATATTTGGGCTCCATATGGGAACATGAAATTTAACTTAGAACAATATGAGGGAATTTCTTCAAAAATCTTCTTCTTCAGATTCACTTGTCAGAATGCTTTCACATTTGGTATACAACATCTCTAGGGGGTCAGATTCAAGTTTGTCCAAATCGGATCCATAGGTCAATATTTGGGCTCGCTATGGTAGCCCAAATTTGAACTTAGTGCAATTCGGAGAAATTTCTTTACAATTTCTCTTCTTCAGATCCAAAAGTCAGAATGCTTTCATATTCGGTACACAACATCTCTAGGGAAGTCAGATTTAACTGTGTTCAAATCAAGAGCCTGGGTTAATATTTGGGCTCTCTATGGGAGCCAGAATTGGCCATTTTGCTGAAGAATTAAAAATTTTGTATTCAGTACCTTCTAGAGGTACTAAGATTAATCCACATAGGTTGTATCAAGGGGCTTCATAGGGGAGCTCTACATTTTACTTATGATCAACTGAAGAAAAGGCATGATGCCCAGATTATTTTTGTCACTCCTGAGGGACTCAAGGATTGACAGTGTAGCCTATGGAGATGGCTTGCTTAATGTAGACTCATTCTTGGACTCTGTTTAAATTGTGTTCTGTACAAGATGAGCGCTTCAGGCCCCGTGGGGCCTCTTGTTTTTCAATTAAAATAACGAGACAATAACACTTCATAGTTTATGTTTACGATATTATAAGCTATGACACAAAATACATACCAAAAATATAACATAACCAATAGAAATAGATTGAGCTGCTGCATTAAGAAAATTGAATTTCCTTAATATATCACAAAAACATGCAAATATATGTATTCGGAGACGAACTGCTTGATGTCATCCCTTGTCCCATTCTTCCCAATCTCTCCGATTAGCATATTAACCTCCTCCTTTGAATCTCCCACTAATCACATGCCCTCCATTCTCCCATCCCACTTCCCCATTATACTCCCAGTGAATCTTGTTCTTTTAGACTGGTATTTTGGGCATTCTAGAATAAAGTGTTCCAGGACCTCCACCACGCCCAAATTACATATCTGGCACTCCTTTTCACTGTTTTTCCCAATTTTAACCCCTCAGCTCCAGGGACCACGACCTCAGCTTGAACAACAATGACCCCCCCCCCCCCCCCCCCCCAAAAGTGCCATCAAGGTACTCTTCAAAACCAGGCTTCTCTTTATCACGCAGGTCACCCAAAGATCTCTGATTTGACCCCCTCTCGCCAATTAAGGTTACCATCCTCCCTGACCCTTTATCTGACAATTTTTTTTACCCTGGTTTGCCCCAACGTCTAGGTCCGAAATCTCCCAATGAGTAGTTCTCTATTAGTTCCCTCACTTGGACCATCCATCCTGTCTTGATATTTGAGTTGAAAATTCGCAGGAACATTACTTTACACCATCGGCTGTCGGGGAGATTTACCAAATAATTAAGATAACCTATCCTGTGCTTGATTCTCATCCACCCAAGCTCACCCCTGATTGCTTCCAGTGCTGCGGCATTACTCGACCCCGTTATCCATCGGCCTGCATCCTTCTGCAGGATTTCCAAGCTCTTTACAGCCGTCTGGTTTAGGGATACCACTTCCGTACCATATGTTATACTTGGCAGACCCACCATTTCCCAAATGGTTTTCCCCACGAAAACCTTATTGAAACTGTTTCTCCCTATAAGTTTCATTTGGTTAAAGATTCGCCTCCCCTTCAGAATCAGTTTATTTGTGTGGTTTCGGTAGATGCCTCTTCCTGTGATGTTTATATTTACCCCCAGATACTCGTAGTCACCTGTCTCTCCTACACTAAGAAGTTTGTTGCTACCTTCCGGAATACAGAACTCCCCCACTCTCCACCTTCGAGTGGGATCCACTTTGCGGCCCACGGGTATAACTTTGCTCTTGCTTTCATTACGTTCGAGTCTCCATTTGCTACCATATTTCCCAACAATTCCCAGTATTTTCGATAGCCCCTTTTCGCTTTCTGACACTAGCACCATGTCGTCTGCAAAAAATAGCCCTGGGATCTTCAAGTCCCCAACTGCTACCCCCCTCGTCGTTATGCAGGAGTTCATCTCCTAAACCTTTGAAGTACAATGCAAAAAGAATTGGCGAAAGGATACACCCCTGTTTTAGGCCTATCTCCATGGGCACACGTTTTGTTGTTATGTTACCCAGGCTAAGTTCACTCTGTACATCTTTATATAATGCTTTCATAATTCCAACAAACTCGCCCCAAGCCCAGAGCCTCGAGCTTGCGCCTCCCTCCATACTCTATCGCATGCCTTTTTGACATCCAAAAAGGCCATAAACATCTTTTTCTTTTTTGCTTTCGCGGATTCTATCATTTGGGATAGCGTGAAAAGGTGGTCAGTGACTCTCATTCCCTTCCTGAAGCCATTCTGGATATCTCCCAAAAAACCCTTCTCCTCAATCATCTCCTCTAATCTCCCATACAGGACTTTACAGAAAACTTTTCCAGTGTTGCTACTGACAGAGATCCCTCGATAATTATCCAAAATGTCTTTTTCCCCCTTTTTTGTGAATAAATGTCACTTTGCTTTCTCTTCACTCGTTTGGGACCTCTTGTTTTTCTATGGCTAAATTGAATAGGGCAGTTAGGCTTTCCAAGAGTTCCACTCCCCCTTTTTTGATAAACTCGTTAGAAATCTCGTCCACCCTTCCCGCTTTTCCATTCCTTAATTTTTGAGATCACCTTTCGCACCTCCTTCGTTTTAAAACTTTTAATTTCGCTGCACACGAAGTTCGATAGATTTTCCTCGATCTGGTTCGGACACTCCGGTGGGTTCCCCATGCCCCATCGCTTATCGTTTACCTTTTCCCAGTACTTGACTAGTTCTAATGCGATTTGGTCTTGATCGTCTGTAACTCTGCCTCTGCTTTAATACTCTGTGGGTTACTTCCTTTGTTACGTTTATTCATCCATTTCCAAAATACGTTCGAACTCGACCTTCTTATCGTCCTATTAAGACTGCTATTTTGCGCTCTCCGATCATCGCCTTTAATCTTATTTACTTTATTTCGTGCTTGTTGGTATTCTTCCTTTGCTACCGTGGCCTCGTTGCTTTCCGCCCCCTTAAGTTTTCTACTTCTCCTGAATGCAGCACATTTAGCTTTTCTACCCTTTATGGCCCTTTTCAGTTCTTCGTTCACTCCGAACCCAAGTTCCCGTTTTGGCACCCTAATCTTTCCTACACTTTCCTTCTCTGCCTCAACTAGGCTCGCAACTATGGCATCGGCCATCTTCTGGACACTGCCCCCCCCCCCCCCCCCCCCCCCCCCCCCATTGTGTACGGTTGCAAGCTTTGGTTTCGATTTTTTCTTCGAACTTCGCCCAGTCGGTATCCTTATTGAGTTCTCAAATCTCCTTGAAGCTTCCTTTGCTTTTTACTAGGTTTTTTGGCCCTGATCGTCACTGTAATCAAGTTGTGATCACTATCCACCTCCATTTTACCCTCGTCATCCACTTCTACCCCTATCACCTCCCTCTATAAATTATCTGTGAGAATATAGTCGATTGTTGATTTTCTGTCGTTCCTCTCCCAGGCCCATTTCCCCTTACACCTCGCGTCCCTGTTCAGAATCTTTAGACCGAGTGAAGTTCAACAGCTTCCTTCCGTTCCTGTTGACTTTCTTGTCCCCGACATCTATGCCTTCTTCTTTATCACCTATGTGTCCATTAAAGTCACCCATCAGAATTATACCGAGCCCCTTGTTTTCTGGTTCTGTGATATTGGACCTTAGTGTTGAGGATATCGAGTCATTCCACTCGGGCTTGCTTCCATCCACCGCACAATACACAATCCCAAGGGCAATACTTTTGTTTCTTAGATTGATCTTTACCCATCCAATTTCTTTCTATACCTCAGCCGAGGTGCTGACATCTTCCAGGTCTGTGATCAGCGACGGTTTTAAATCCTCTTTAATGTACGTGCCTACCCCCCCCCCCCCTTTTTTTCTGGCCTTCCGTTCGCCCTACACCTATTCACACGCACCCCTTACTTGGTCTACCCGTTCATCGTGTCTTACCCAAGTCTCGCTTGGGCCCATGACATCAAAGTCCTCTGCCGAGATCAATGTCGCAATTTCACTTACTTTCCGGTGGAGACCCTGGATGTTGCTATAACCCACTTTCGGGGTACCAAGATTCAATGGCTTCTGCCTACTGGTTTCATTGTTTGCTGACTTTAGCCTTGGTAAAGTTATTCTGTCTCCCTCGCCCTTGTTCATCCCACCTGTGTCCACTCTTGTTATACTTGCCTCTGGCCTCCCACCCCGCTCCTCTCTAAAAAAGGCTCAGCTACCCGTAGAATTTTATCCCCCAATACCCGTTTCCACATCCTGCTAAGATGCAGCCCGTGCATGCTCGCGTTGCCCCAAAACATGTTCCAATGGTCGATAAAGGGTATCCCGGGTCAACACAGTAGTCCTCCAACTCCTCTTTCAGCGCCAAAATCCTTGAGTTCCGTTCGTCTCCACCTCTCACCCGATCTGTCCCATATTTCATATGTATCTTTGGGGAAATGTCTAGGTGGGAGCGATCGAACTTTTCCGAATTTCGTTAAAAAACATGGCCGCCAAAGGCCATTAGGTTTGGCATTTAAATCGTCAACAATTCCATTAGCACACCCTATAGGCCACACTTCTCACCCGATCTTTTTCAAATTTTAAACGTAACTTTGGTATGATGTCTAGATGGGAGTTATCGAATTTTTCTGCAGGTCATTTAAAAAATATGGCCGCCACCGGCCACATGGATTTGATGTATAAATTGTTGACTATTCCATTAGTACACCCAACAGGCCGCACCCCTTATCCGATTTTTTTGAGCTTTCATTTGTAGTTTTGGTGTGATGTCTTTTCTGAAGAAACTTGAGTGAATGACTTGGCATTACTGGATCTTTCTATTTAGTTCGAACCCTTCTTGGACAAGTTGAGCTGCAGTGTCATTGACATTTTCATTTATGTGAAAGAAATGATCATTCACCCCATTTGTGCGACGTGGATATTGCCATAGATGCTTAATGAGACTTTAAACACAGTAAAAAATTTGCTTTGCTTACAAAATCCCATTTTGTGACATTATTGGAACGGGTTCTCTATCCACCAGTACGGAAAGCGGGCTGGGACATGCTATTTGCTGTTTGCTATTTGCTAGTTGTATTGGACCAATTGCACTGGCTCTTTCTTCGGCTTCATTGAACAGCCAATCAAATTAGTCGTTGTATATAAGACATGGTAATACAAAGAAAAAAAAGCTTTTTGCTATTTGCTTTTTGCGATTTGCTCTTTGCTTTTTGCTATTTGCTTTTTGCTATTTGCTTTTTGCGATTTGCTCCTTGCGATTTGCTCTTTGCTATTAGCTTTTTGCTATTTGCTTTTTGCGATTTGCTTTTTGCTATTTGCGATTTGCATTGTGCGATTTGCTCTTTGCTATTTGCTATTTGCCCTTTGAGATTTGCTGTTTGCGTTTTGCCGTTTTCTTTTTTTTCGTATAATTCTGTATGGGGACATTTTATTGGACAATCAATGCGTTTTGTAAAGTTCTGTAGGGTAACAGAAAGTGTACTTTATCAACAGAAGTTAATATTTTTATTTATAAAATGAATGTTGACAACGTTGTTGAAGGTTTCAGTGATCCGCCAAGGAACAGTTACTACCACGCCAACCCATTTAATACTGCAGTGGCTGTACCAGTTAATGGAAATGGTTCAGTCAGCCAGTTCCATTGATATCCATATTTGTAAAAGCATTATGGTTGTAACTCGCAAATAGCAAAGAGCAAAAGGCAAAAAGCAAATAGCAAAAAGCAAATAGCAAAAAGCAAATAGCAAAGAGCAAAAAGCAAATGGCAAAAAGCAAATAGCAAAAAGCAAATAGCAAAAAGCAAATAGCAAAGAGCAAAAAGCAAATGGCAAAAAGCAAATAGCAAAAAGAAAATTGCAAATTGCAAAAAAAGCAAAAAGCAAATAGCAAATGGCAAAAAGCAAAGAGACGGCTTAAAATAAGCTCAGGCTTGATGCCGAATCCTGTCAATATCTCAATTTTCCATTATTCAATTATGCTTAACTTGTATCGATGTTCCTATTATTAAGTTGTATATCTCCTTATTGTATATGTTTTGCATGTGTTTATTTTTTACTCTTTGAATAAAATACTGTTTAAACTAAAAAGCAAATCGCAAAAAGCAAATAGCAAAAAGCAAAGAGCAAATAGCAAAAAGCAACTAGCAAATAGCATGTCCCAGCCCGCTTTCCGTGGGTTCTCTATCCACCAATGTCCCATATAACGTCTTGGCTTTAGTCCAATGAGTTCATCTGAAAAAGAAAAGCGGGGGCTGTGTCCAGAAAATAGCAAGATGCCAAAGTAACGAGTTTGACAGAGGCAAGTAAAGAAAGTACAGTAGAAGTTGGGTGACAACACGGGAACTAGGAGACTGAAGAGGGGTATTGATTGAATGACGAATTAAGAAAAGCTGTAAACGTAAAATGTGTGACAGACAGGAAAAGTGACTTGGGGGTGGAAAGGTAGAAACTAGGATAACAAGCAAGAGAGAAATGCAAACAAGACTACAATTTTGCTCCTTCCGGTTGTCTTTAACATTGTTAAAGACAACAATCGGAAGGAACGAAATTACGGCCTTGTTAGGAGGGAGGGTGGATGGGGGTCAAGTTCAAATGTATTTTGGAAATAGGGTGAACAAAATGAAAGGGAAGTATTTCACAGAGTATTGAAGTTGGAGCACATATGATCAAGACGATATCGCATCAAAACTAGTCAAACACCAAGAAAAGAGTTGAGGAAAAATTATCGAACCAGGCCTGGCAGTCTAGAAAATAAAGGAGTGCAAAACAGTTGCCCTCTTCAGATTGCTTGGCAGTGCAATTGCGCCTGATTGTTCAATGCATATACTTACATTCCATCATGGTTATATTCATTTCAAGGTATTAATATTGTGACTGAAAAAAAAATTGTACTACATTCAGGTACATAGTGAACAAATTGGCACAAACATCTCATTATTCAGAATGTTGCATTCAATTCTTATGTCACTTATGTGTCCGTCTTCTACACTCAAAATGAATCGAAATGCGACTCAGAATGTGTCATGAATTATTGCGAATCAATGCAGCATTGACAGATCGTCCCCCGAGTTCCAATGTGTTCTCTGTGCCAGTAGGCACAGAGAACAAACTGGAAATAAGGGGACGAAATGATAAATGATTTTAAAGGCAGTCCCAAACAGGTCTGGCATTCCAGAAAATCAAGGGGTGCAAAAAATTGCCCTCCTCTATTTTTTTCTAGGCGTGCAGCAGGCGTGCAGCACTCCTGAACTCCTAAAGAATGCCAGGCCTGTCGAACCATGCGAGCAACAAGATAAAAGTACATGGGTTATGAAAGTGATTTCTAAATTAAATGGCAGGAACGGCAGATGAAGGTTCTAACGATTTCCAAAAAGAGAGGAGAGGAACTTTTTAAAGGCCTTTGGAGCATTATTAGCTTACCTGACTGAAAATCGGGGTGAGTTATACTGATCACCCTTCTTCCGACGTCCGTCTGGCGAAAATGAAGGTTTTGTTTGGGTCTTGTCCTCCCAAACTGCTGGACGAAATCCAGTAATATTTCATGTGAGTGATGGTTGGGATGGTCCATTTTAGTTTTGTTGAAATTACTTACTATGCTGCCAACCCCTCCCCCCCCCCCCCCACACACACCCTCCCCAACACAAACACACCTCAGGGGACAATTACCCCAAGAAAATTAAATCATCTCACTATTGTATGGATGGAGTCAGTTGATATCTGGTGTGCTGCATCCTTTTGAGGTGTACACTAAAGATTGTTCCAGCGTGGTGTCAGGGGCAATATTTTCGGGTTTTGGAAGGGAAAGAATTTGGGTCCCTCCCAAAATTTGTATTTTCAGAACTGATAGGTCGATTTGAACCAAATTTCGTATGTGGCATTACTGGGTGAAAAGTACTTGATTCATGCAAAAATGGTCTCTGCATCTCCGTGGAAACTCCAGGAGCTAAAAATATAAACATTTTAATTACCATATTTTCAAAACTGCCCTAAACAGAGATTTGTTATTTTGCATGAAGCATCTCGAAGACCAGTAGAATTGAATGGACTAAAAAGATACAATATAGGCGCGCCCATTTTAACACTGCCAATAATGGGAAAATGCTTAATCATGTTCTTTCATTTTTTTTAAAAATTTAAAAAAAATCTTCTCCAGAACCACCAATCTTTTGATATTTGCTGTATAACAGGAAGATCAAATTCATTTTTTGTTTCAAATCGAGTCTCTGGGTTCATATTTGAAACTCCTTGTGGGAACACGAATTTTTACTTCGTGCAATATGGGGAAATTTCTTTTAAAGTCTTTTTCAGATTCACCAGTCAAACTGTTTTCATATTTGATACACAACATCCTTCAGCGGAATGCAGATTCAAATCCTGTCCAAGGGTTCCTATTTGTTTGAATAAAGTCCATGGGTTCTTATTTGGGCTCTCGAGTTTTAACGTGGTGCAATATAAGGAATATTCTTTGAGCATCTTCTTCAATTCCACCTGCAATTTTTCAGCTCCACTTGAGGAAGTCAAGCTGAGCTATTGCCGTCACTTCGCGTCCGTCGGCGTACGTACGTACACAATTCCCTTTGGCACATTGCACGGTAGCATATATGATCGGATCCCTTTAAAACTTGGTATGCTTGTTTGGGGTGACCTCTAGATAGAAGCTATCGATTTTCTTCAATTTCCGTCAAAAAACGTTGCCGCAGTGACCTTTGAACTTTGTCTAGTTATGCATCAATATATTCATCTGGCACGTCCTGCAGGTCACATTTATGATCGGATTGTTTTGAAACTTGGTGTGCTTGTTTGGGGTGATCTCTAGATGCGTGCTATTTATTTCTTCTATTTCCGTCAAAAAGCGTTGCCGTTGGCATCGAGTTTTGAATTTAGTGCAGTTATGCATCAATATTTCCCCTTTGGCACACCATGCAGGACAAATTTATGATTGGATCGCTTTGAAACTTGGTATGCTTGTTTGGAGTGACCTCTGCCTGGCAGCTATCGATTTTCTTCCATTTCCGACAAATACCGTTGCCGTTGGCAACGACTTTTGAACTTGGTTTCGTTATGCATCAATATATTCCTTTGGTATGTTTTACAGGGCACATTTGTTATCGGATCGTTTTGAAACTTGGTATGCTTGTCTGTGGTGACCTCTAGATGGGAGCTTTTGATTTTCTTCCATTTACGTCAAAACACGTTTCCGTTGGTATGGACCTTTGAACTTAGTGCAGTTACGCATCAATATTTTCCTTCAATATGCCCTTTGGCACACACTACAGGGCACATTTATGATCGGATCGCTTTTAAACTTGGTATGCTTTTTGGGGTTGCCTCTAGATGGGAGCTATCGATTTTGTTCTATCTCCGTTAAAAATATTGCATTAGCAACGACGTTTGAACTTCGTGCATTTGTACATCAATATATTCCTTTGGCATGCCCTACATGGCACATTTATGGATTGCTTTGAAACTTGGAATGCTTGTTTGGGGTAACCTCTAGATGAGAGCTATCGATTTTCTTTCATTTCCATCGAGAAACGTTGCCGTTAGCGACGACGTTCAGCTTATCCGTTTTGTACGTCAACAATTTCCTTTGGCACATTGCACAGGTCGCATTTATCATCAGATCGTTTTGAAACTTGGTATGTGTGTTCGGGGTGACGTATAGATCTATAGATCTTCTTTCATTTCCAACAAAAACACGTAGCTGTTAGCAACAACCTTTGAACTTTGTGGACTTGTGCATCAAGTTTTCCTTTGTCACACCCTGCAGGGTGCATTCATGAATGGATTGCTTTGATTTTCTTTCATTTCTATTGAGAAACGTAACTGTTACCAATGACTTTTAACTTATCCGTTTTGTACGTCAACAAATTTTTTGCCACACTGCACAGGTCTTATTCATCATTGGATCGCTTTGGAACTTGTTATGCGTGTTCGGGGTGACCTCTTGACAGGAGCTTTTCTTTCATTTCCGTTGAAAAATGTTGCTGTTGCCTTGAACTTTGTGGATCTGTGCATCAATATTTTCGCCACGCCCTGCAGGGTGCATTCGTGAATGGATCGCTTTGACACTGGGCATTCTTGTTTGGGCTGACCCCTAGATAGGAACTTTTGGCGTCGAGAAACGCTGCCATTGGCAACAACATTCAACTTATCTGTTTGAACGTCAACAATTTCCTTTGGCAAACCACACACGTCGCATTTATCATCGAATCACTTTGACATTTGGTATGCTCATTTGGGATGACCTCTAGATGGGAGCTTTCAATTTTCTTCCATTTTCGTCAAAACCTCTTGCCGTCAGCAATGACGTTTAAAATTAGTGCATTTGTGCATCAACATATTCCTTTGGCATGCCCTAGAGGGCACATTTATGAATGGATTGCTTTCAAACTTGGTTCAAGTTCGTCAAAAAACGTTGGCGTGGCAACAGCCTTTGAACTTAGTTCATTTGTGCATCAACATATTCATTTGACACGCTCCATGGGACACGTTTGTGAATAGATTGCTTTAAAACTTGGTATGCGTGTTCGGGGTGACCTCTATGTGGGAGCAATTGAATTTTTCATCAAAAAAGCGTTGTTGTTGAGCACCAGCCTTTGAACTTAGTGCATTTGCGCAGCAAATTATCCCCTTTGCACTCTCTACAGGGCATATCTATGAATTCCATCACAAAAAGAACAAAATTTCAAGCTTAGTGCATTTGTGCATTAACATTTTCCTTTGGCACGCTTCAGATTCATTATCGGGTTGTTTTTGAAACTCAGTATGCTTATTGAAGGTGACCTAGATAGAAACTATAGATGTTCTTTCAATTTCCGTCAAAAATTGTTGGTGTTAGCAACGACCTTTGAATTTAGTGCATTTGTGCATCAACATTCTTCGACATTTCCTACAGGGCGCATTTATTATAGAATTGTTTTTGAACTTGGTGTGCTCATTAGGCGAGACCTCTAGATAAGAGCTATCGATTAGCATTCATTTCTGTAGAAAAAAGTTGCCGTTTACAATGTCCTTTAAACTTACTGCATTTGTTTATTGACATATTCCTTTAGCTAGCCCTACCATTTAAGTTTAAAAATGTAGGGATTGCCCTGACGTTGAGCACACACAATGCTGTTATGTTGAAGTTTCACCAAATAACCTTGGAACCAATGATCAATTTTGCCATTTCACTTATAACTTACTAAGTTCAAGTTTGTCAAGTTGAGCTACAGTGTCATTGACACTTTCATTTATATATTTATTATGCAGCGTCTTTATGCATCCTAATAGGGGCAGATTCAAGTTTGTTCAGGTGGGTTTTATCAGTGGGCTTTTCAAGCCCCTGCGTCCTCTTGTTCAACTTGGTCATAAAAAAGCAAGAGGTTCCAAAAGAGTAGAGAGAAAGTAAGGTAATATTTAAACGCAAACAGATTCCACACTGGCAACCCCGGGAAGTGGAACTGTGCTTTTTTCACTGCAATCAACAAGTTCTGCTCTGCTGGTAAAATAGGACCCGGAACCATTGCCTGGGAGGGAAGTCCTCTAAAGTGTGCAGCATAGGTATAAACTCTCACTGAGAAATTAATAGACTTATACACATCTCATGTTACGTGTAATAATCATACATGTCCCGACAGCACCCGTGAATAATTCGTAATTTCTGATATCCCCCCCCCCCCAACCACCCCCACAAGCTATCTATCAAGAGGGTCTTCTTTTTCACTTTGTATTAGTTAAATTACACCATTGCTTCTTTGTCAACTCGGGTGGGTAACCAACACGTAATACCTGATAGGACAACAGACTACGTGTTCAAAGTGGTGCCACTCGATACCTCTAGTCCACATTGTATATCAGAGTTCGCGCGTCTGATTAATTGTGCAAAGGGCAGGGTGGAAACCAGCTAACAACTCCACTGTCGGTGTTTCGTGGGTTTTTGCAGCCTTTCTCGTGAAGTATCACTTTGTCGCTATGCGGCTCGGCGTCACTCGATGCACGGGGCGAGTTCCCCATATTCATACCTACAGAAATCTTCAACTTTTAACCCTGCTGTCAGAAATTTCCTTTTCATGATTTTTTTTCTCTTTTTATTTTTTATTACTTTCCAAAGTGTGATTTACTGGGATTTCCGGGTTTGATTATAAACGATAACTTCACAAATGAATTATGCAGTCAACAATTGTGTCATGTATCCGTGCGCTCAAACGAAGACGCTTTGCCGTGGGTGTAATGGGGACTTCATTGTTTTGGGTTTTTAATTTTAACCCTTTACCTAATATGAAATGCAGACGACATTATTTGCCAAAAAAATTCTTGAATAGCTATTATTTTCATTTTTTTGCCTCAAAAAGATGGGTTTTGACCCCTCATTGGAACGAGCTCGCCGAGCTCGTTCCAATGAGGGGTCATAACCTATCTTTTTGAGACAAAAAATGAAAAAATAATGAAAATTAATTGGCGATTTTTGAGAATAGCGCTAGCCGTTACGTTAGGTAAAGGGTTAAATAATATAACTATCGTTACTAAAGAAAAGTAATAAATAGAGTAATCGCTTGACTGGGCTGGTTACGTGAAATAATTCATTCGAGGCGAGGGACTATATTGTAAAACACTCGTGCGCATTCGCGCACTCGTGTTTGTATAACGTCCCTCACCTCATGAATTATTTCACGTAACCAGTCCAGTCAAGTGATTACTCTCTATATATTTTTGTCTTTATTTTATGACTATGACTAGTTTGTTGTTAATGTTTTTATTGTCCTGTGGGCATGGCAGGAAGATAGCCAATGTGGCTACGCCATCGCCTTACAGTGTGTCATTTGATTAGTATCATAATCTGTAAAATAACAATGATGTATTTTGTGGCCGCTACAAATAAAGTATGTATCTGTAAACGACCGGCTAAATTAACAGATACATACTTTGTTGCGGTCATGATGAAGCCAGAGATGCTGAACGTGACCTTAAACAGCAATAAATATATACAGAGAAAGGGAGATAAGGTAGTACTGAATAATTACCTGGGAGTTTCAGCCAGTAGCAATATTGGACAAGTTTTCTCTAAAGTCTAAAATGGGACACTCGAGGGGGTGACCGATAATAAGGATTTTTTTCTTTTGTATGGAGGGGGTGGGTTGGGGTGGGGGCAGAATGTTTTTTGGAAAGAGGAAGGAGAGCCATGGACTGCCTTTTCATGCTGTCACAATTGACGGAATCAACGAAAGCCAGAGGGAGAAGATTTTATGGCCTTGGATGTTGAAAAAACATTTAAATGGTATGGAGGCAGGCGATTTTCCGAAAGCTGAAAGCTTTGAACTGGGTGAGTTTTTTTTAATCTTGAAAGCACTGTGTAACGATGTGTAAAGTGAGATCTGTCATTACAGCAAAACGGGTCCCGGCAGACATTGGCCTAGGGCAGGGTTATATCCTTTCGTCGGTTCTTTTCACATTGTCCATCAAAGATATGGAAGATGAACTTCTTCTGGGCGATTAGTGGGTACCAGTTAGGGATCTCAAAGGGAAGATTCTATGGATGGGTGGGGGGGGGGGGGGGTTGCAGCCGATTCATGACGATTCGTTATTAGTGTCCAAAAGTGAAGAGGAGCAACGGGAAATATTGGCAATTGTTGAGGGATCTGGAAACAAATCAAGACTTGGGCTGAATGAAAACAAAGGCAAGGATTAGACATGGGAATGTAACCAGGAGTACTTGAAGGTGGGGAGTCAAGGGGTTCTCTATTCCCAAGGGTGACAGCAAACTGCTACTATGCAGACGCTGGTTGTGCAGAAGGCCGAGAGTTCGATTTGCTTTCTCTGTAATATTTTGAATGTGATTTTCCTATTTCAAGTTGTTTGTGATGGTGACGCCTAGTTATTTTGCGGATGATACTTCTTCAAGTGTATGGCCGTGTATATGATACTTCGTGCCTGTAGGATTTCTTTTGCTGGTGGTCTTAAAGACATTGCACTTGTCAGGATGAAACTTCTAGCACCATAGCAATCCCTACTTTTCTACTTTTCACGTCTTCTTGGAGTGTTTTCCTCCTCTCTTTAGATGTTATGATTAGGTTTGCTATGGTGTCACCTGCGAAGAGATTTTAATCGGAACTGGTGAGGAGAGGGAAGGGGGGATCAGAGTATAAAGACGTCTTTTGGAGGCAGTATTTTGGGAAGTACCTTGGTTACGCCTTTGGGGTCTGTGATGTTCCAACTGAGATCGCTGGAGCTTAGGGGAAAATTGGAAAAGATGACGATAAAGAGAGACAAAATCATCGTGTAATTTGTGAGTAATATCAATTCTGGAGCACTTTCTATAAGAATATAAAAAATGTTCGACTGACAGATCGAGATTAACTGGGAGTATTATAGGTAGGTGGAATGGCAGATTGAAGGATGTAATAATAATAATAACACTTTGGCCAGCCGCTGATTTGTCGCGGTTCTCGGACGAGAAGGCTATGGTTACCCCAGTACTCCCAACTGCCTCCCTATTCCCACGCTTCTCCTCTCCTCCCAACACTCGGAGACGAACTGCTTGATTATATCCCTTGTCCCATTCTTCCCAATCTCTCCGATTAGCATATTAACCCTCTCCTTTGAGTCTCCCCCTAACCACATGTCCTTCATTCTCCCATCCCACTTCCCCATTATACTCCCAGTGAATCTCATTCTTTTAGGCTGATACTTTGGGCATTTTAGAAGAAAGTGTTCCAGGGTCTCCACCATGTCCAAGTTACACATCTGACACTCCCTTTCACCGTCTTTTCCAATTTTTCCCCTCAGCTCCAGGGATCGCGACCTCAGCTTGAACAACAGTCACCCCCCAAAGGTGCCACCAAGGTACTCTTCAAAACCTGGCTTCTCTTTACCACGCAGGCCACCAAAAGACCTCTTTGATTTGACCCCCTCTCGCCAATTACGGTTACAATCCTCCATGACCCTTTCTCTGACGATTTTTTTACCCTGGTTTGCCCCAACGTCCAGGTCCGAGATCTCCAATGAGTAGTTCTCTACTAGCTCCCTCACTTGGACCATCCACCCCGTTTTGATATTTGAGTTGAAAATTCTCAGGAACATTACTTTACACCATCGGCTGTCGGGGAGATTTACCAAATAATTAAGATAACCGAGCTTCAACAGGTCTATCCTATCCTTGATCCTCATCCACCCAAGCTCACCCCTGATTGCTTCGAGTGCTGCAGCATTACTCGACCCCGTTATCCATCGGCCTGCATCGTTCTGCAGGATTTCCAAGCTCTTTACGGCCGTCTGGTTTAGGGGTACCACTTCCGTACCGTATGTTATACTTGGCAGCCCCACCATTTCCCAAATGGTTTTCCCCACGAAAACCTTATTGAAACTGTTTCTCCCTATAAGTTTCATTTGGTTAAGGATTCGCTTCCCCTTCAGAATCAATTTATTTGTGTGGTTCCGGTAGATGCCTCTTCCTGTAATGTTTATATTTACCCCCAAATACTCGTAATCACCTGTCACTCCCACAATGAGAAGTTTGCTGCTCCCTTCCGGAATGCAGAACTCACCCACTCTCCACCTTCGAGTGGGGTCCACTTTGCGGCTCACAGGTATAACTTTGCTCTTGCTTTCATTAAGTTCGAGTCTCCATTTGCTCCCATATTTCCGAACAATTCCCAGCATTTTCGTTAGCCCCTCTTCGCTTTCTGACACTAGAACCATGCAAAAAATAGCCCTGGGATCTTCAAGTCCCCAATTGCTACCCCCTCCTCGCTACGCAGGAGTTCATCTCTTAAACCTTTGATGTACAATGCAAACAGGATCGGCGAAAGGATACACCTCTGTTTTAGGCCTATCTCCATAGGCACACGTTTCGTTGTAATGTTTCTCAGGCTAAGTTCACTCTGTACATCTTTATATAATGCTTTCATAATTCCAACAAACTCGCCTCCTAAGCCCATAGCCTCCAACTTGCGCCACATACCTTCCCTCCATACTCTATCGTATGCCTTTTTGATATCCAAAAAGGCCATAAACATCTTTTTCTTTCTTGCTTTCGCGGATTCAATCATTTGGGATAGTGTGAAAAGATGGTCAGTAACTCTCCTTCCCTTCCCGAAGCCAATCTGGATTTCTCCCAAAACCCCTTCTCCTCAATCACCTCCTCTAGTCTCCCATACAGGACTTTACAGAAAACCTTTCCAATGTTGCTACTGACAGAGATCCCTCGATAGTTATCCAAAACGTCTTAATGTATGTATGTTATTATTGCGTGGTCTAAAGTAGATGGTTAGTATGCTGATCAGTAAAATGGGTGCTAGTCAAACGGCCTCAAACCTAAGCGCCCCCAAACAACAGTGATCAGAATGCCCCCCCCCCCCTTCGCCTCGCCCCACAAAAAGAAAATGGACAAAACATCCACATGTGTTGAAATACACGTCTCCTGCAATTGGTCAAAACTCACCCTCCCCCATTAGTTGATCAAAACGTTCCCTGATTTATTTTTCGGTGTGCTATATTTTCAATGTATAATTTCAGTTTATTCAAGTAATTTGATAATAAAAGTGTGTATTTTTATATTAATTGCCTTCAGTTTTTTAAGTTTTCTATTAATTTCGATCATGGGCAACCAGATCAGAGCCTTGGTCAAAACGTGCTCATCATCTCCCGTGAGTTGGTTTAGAAAGTGCACCGTTTAGAACAGTCAGTTGGGTGTTATATGTCAGTTTTCCGGTTTTAAAGTGACTTCAACATGCAAATATAATGAAGAAATTAAACATAATGTGGCCTTGTTGACTTTGCTACACATTTAACACTAGCTTTAAAAAGTTAATATAGAATGCATTAATGATGAAATATATATAAAAATTCAGTTCTGTATATTATTTAAAAAACGCATTTACAATAACTTCTTGGGCACGTGCAGCTTAAATAACAGATCGTCTCGGAGTTCCAATGTGTTCTATGTGCCTAACTGGCACATAGAACACTTTGAAACTCAGGGGACGTGATGTTTGGCGTCGAAAAATAGAAAACAAGTTATGGAAAAAAAACAAAAAGAGCAGTTCCTACTTTATCCTAATGCTGTGTAGGAATAATACCATAATTCTCTTGACATTTTCAGTTCCGTGTGCTGCACATTGACTATTTAAATGATAGGCAAACTTGTCGACTTTTTTCTGGTGTATGACTACTGTCAATGTGGACAATATTTGTAAGTAGTGGTGTTAGGTATATGGACTTAAGTTTCATATCCTCGTGTCAGAAGTTCACATGGCCTGTTGACTCGAATGACAAAACATACCAGTATCTGGAGGCAAGTTTGGGTCGGTGGATGCAGGTTTAGACGCAAATGTTGTGAGCAGGCCGAGTTACTTTGGTCGTATCCACTTTCCCCGTTGTAATCACATTTTCAGTCTCATTCATCCATGAAACAAACATTCTAGTTTACGGTTATATACCCAGAATGAAACAATTTCAGATCAGAACATACCGACCTATAGTCCATTGGCTGTGAGGGGTTTATGTGCACCCCCGCCACAATCCTCCCTATTTAGTATTTTCATATAGCCTGATGTCTAGTCATTAGGAAATGAGTTGTTAACAATGAATATTTTGGGTCTCACTATATTTTCTGGGTCAATGTTTAATGGTACCCAGATATTGAGCGGTGTTAATAAGGATGGGGTAGGAGAAATTCAAACAGTCAATACAAGGTCATTGAGAAAGATAATTCTGACAAATAAGACAGCATTTTGAAGGTAATTGAATACCCTAACCTACCAATTTATTTTGTTCCAGATTACTGCATAGATGACGTCACCATATGTCAAAAGCCACATGACTGCAGCGAAAATGCAATGTTAACTCGGAACAATGCGCTATTAATAAACAAATGTCGTTTCTGTTGGCAAATGGTCAACATGCTTGGTGTTTTTTTGTTTTTGTATATCCTTGTGGGTACCAACTACAAAAATAGTTGTTAACATCATATCTTTTGCTAACCAGTGTCCCCCATTAGAGAAAACCTAATGTTATCAAGATTCTCTGCAACCTAAATATGGTGGGGGTAAGGTACACTAAAATGGCCACATACGACTGATGGCTGGAGCAATTACTACAAGTAAGGCAGGGAGGGGGGGGGGGGGGGGGCACTAAAAATTTGCAAGTCGTGACGTCCTATTTTTTATTCGGCTCCTTTTTACACCCACCCACCCCCACGTGCAAATTTTCTACTACCGTTCTCAGACACCCACCCCCACTCTCCAATTAAAATCCAAAATAAACTTATAAACTTAGTAGGCACAGCTGTCTTTAGGGGATTTTCATAATGTTCTTAAACTGGTACCACCAATTTAAACCTCTGTGGGCTGCTGTGGGCCCCAATCTACAAATGACAAGCTGTTCATTATTAGGCTTGTCCAGAGCAGGTGTACATATACGGGAACAAATTTTCATTTGAATTGTTCCCAAAATATTGTCTGCACATTTTCTACATTTAGAACAAGACACCCATCCCCTACTAACGTGTGACATTTCCCCAGTTTAAGCCCAATATTCTCACATATAAAGCCTCCTGATGTATTTATTTTAAGAGTGTCATGTACAACATCATCTTTAAGGTTTGAAACATAAATGATGGTATATATTAGCTGATATATCGATATATTTTTAAAAAATTTAAAATATTGCACAAGTTGGAAATGCACATTTTTGACGCAGTCAAGAGACCCACCCACCCCCACGTCACGTCTTGCAAATTTTTGGTGGCCTTCCCCTGAGTAAGGTATTATTTTAAGGGTAATTTGATACAACAGCTGATTAAAAATTCTTAGTCTCTAGATTTTTTTTATTGATTATGTCATTGGAGGTTGAACGTTCAAGTTACTGTGAAATATTCAAATTGTAGTTTCACTTTCGGGAAGAGCTACTGCAGGGCCACAGAACTGATATAAGCTTATTTTTATTCTGTTTATATCCCCAACTCCAACATAAAGGTTTTTTTTTCGTTTCGGGTTTGATAGTAAGTTAGATACGCGAAGAGGATGAATAGAAACAAGAGAAGGAAGCTTGACGATAGCGAGGAGAAACAAACTGTTGGAGTTTACATTATACATCTGAAATACTCAGATGAGGAACTTTTTGTCTAAATCAAGGATGCTGCAAATCCTGCTGAACGATTTGAAAAGATTGTTGAAATTAAGGATCAACGATAATCACAGCTTATGGATTCTCCTTATCGTATGGATGATTCCTGTGCACAAATTCCTATTCAATGTGATGTCATATACAAATACATCGTTACTGCTATGCTTCACATCAAATCTTAATCATTTGAAACAAATATTAACTAAGCAACCTTCTTGTTTAACATCGTACAAAGTTACCAGAGATTCTTCAGCAGACATAGATAAAATTATTTTTAATCCAGACTGTGGCAGTGACGGCAGAAAGAATGTAACGGTCGAAGGGGTCTGGGCAAGTGAGGGTACAACAATGTTTGAGGTTCGAACCCACGCCGATAGAGTTTCCTTCGGCACCAACCGCCTAGCGAAACTATACTGAACCGCGCACACCACTCGGCCACCGACAGACCGCCTAGCGAAACTATACTGAACCACGCACACCACTCGGCCACCGACAAACGGGCCTGTCGGTGGCCGAGTGGTGTGCGCGGTTCAGAATAGTTTCGCTAGGCGGTTGGCTTCGGCACCAACCGCCTAGCGAAACTATACTGAACCGCGCACACCACTCGGCCACCGACAGACCCGTCGGCACCAACCGCCTAGCGAAACTATACTGAACCGCGCACACCACTCGGCCACCGACAGCCGAAGGAAACTCTCTCGGCGTGGGTTCGAACCCCCGCCATGCCAATGTAAACAAAACCAGCGTCCTTTCTTAATTCTATGGCATCCGAGAAATTTGAAAAAGACAAGTACTGTCGCTAATTTCTTCTGAGGTGCAGTTCGTAGAATTAAGTGCTTAGATGCAACTATCTGATGAACAATGTTTGAACTTTGAGGTGGTAACAAAAGACGATCTGGTACTATTGAGAGAATCTTTGGTGTTGATTTATTTGGCTTTGGAGCAGAGTTTCACCAATCTTTTTGCGCAAATTATTATATATGAGGCCCTAAGAATGACGGTCAAATGGAGAAGAAGACAAAATGAACCAGTCCGCTTTAGAGGAAGCTCACAGACAATCATTTGATAGAGTTTGTGATATTACAAACAGTGATGTGATCAACAGTAAGGCAATAGTGAAACTGGGTGAGCTGTGTGGTGTCTACAGAAAAGAACCTCGAATATACTGCATTTCCAAATCCCAAATGTAGAAGACAAAAACCGAAACAAAAATAAATTAGAAAGATATGAGGCATACCAAGATTATAGGATTCAGTCCCATTGGAGGACGAGGTGGTAGTACTTCTTGTTTGGTGTTTAACCTCAAAACTGACATCCATGATGCCATATGAAGGCAAAGTTACCTGTTCGGTTCTGTTGATCAAATCGAGGAGACAGCTGACTTAATAAGGTGTGATAGTCTGAAGACATTCAAGGATGCTAGTGAGTTAACCTGGCCACCAACATTCCACAGTTTGAATTTAAATCTGCCTGTGTTACCAGAGTTGTTGCTGAAATTTCTGAATCGTGTATTAACTGATAAAGATCATTCGAGAAAAGGTTAATCGTTTGGTTAGTATAATTGGACAAGATATCTGCTGTGAATGTACTGAAGGTAAATGGATTCTATCAAAACACATTCTTCTTGGAATAACCCTAAGACATTTGTTCAGGAATGCTGACCTCATTAAACTCATACATCAGAAAGTCAACTTCCATCCATCTTTTCCCCAATCATTTTCATATAACTACAAACCAAGTGGAATGTTCCAATCACACTAATATGTTTCTCATCCCATGTTGAAAAAGTTCCAGATGAGTGGGTAGACATTCATGCAGACACCAGGGTCAAAAGTGGTAATCACATACTATTGACCCACTTCCGGTGATGCTTTCTCTACGAACACGAGACATTCTTCTTCCGCAGCATAGTCAGTGATTGCATGAGGTATTACAGAATAATACTCAACAGTTGTTAAACGTGGATGCATGTCACCAGTCAAAGAATTATATCCTTCCCAACCTGGAAACTAATGTTGTTGGGGTTTTTTGCGGCATGCACCCTGACAAGAATCCAAAACATGTTCTTCAAATAGCTTGTATGTGGTTCAGTTCCGTTATCCACAGAGGTATCGATGATTTTAAAATTACGGCTCCAGCATTTCTCCATGTAACACAGCAAGATTTGCCTGTGGTTGTGATGTCATAGATCAATGTCTTGTCCTTCTTGTCCTTGAAGCTGAGGGTATTTGCGGATTAATGTCACAAATGTCCATTCCAGGCAAATTACATTGTACCTGCAGCATGATACCATGCGCCCTGTGTACAGAGCCAGCGCTACCAAAATCATTAACAAACATCTCAAAATTATTCAAGTCTGATGAAACAGAGAAGGGCAGGATGCCTGTCGGATTATCTACACCGGAAGAAAGTCTGATGTGCTGCTAACAGCTTTAGCTAAAGTTTTTTCAACCTTGTGCAAAAAATAGTAGTTTTCTGAATGACCCAGTCTATTCATGAGTGTAGTGAGGTCAGCACTCCTGAAGAAATGTCTTAATATCATTCCAAGAAGAAGTTGTTTTGGTAGAATCTATTTACCTTCAGTAAGTACAAGGCAAACATCTTGTTGGGTGGAGCTGACAAGCCTTTAATCTTTCTTGAAGGATCTTTGTCAGTTAACACACGATTCAGAAATTTCTGAAACAACTCTGGCAGCACGTACCGATTTAAATTCAAATTGTCCACTGCTGTTGACCAAGTAAATTCACCAGCCTCCTTGAAAGTCTTCAGAATATCACACCTTATTAGGTCAGCTGTCTCCTCGATTTGATCAGCAGAACCGAGCAGGTAACTTTGTCTTATGGCATCATGAATGTTACTTTATGGCATCATGAACGTTAGTTTTAAGCACTAAACAAGAAGTACAGTAGAACCTGTCTTGAGAGACCGCCCTTTGGGACACACAAAAGTGGTCTCTCAAGACAGGTGGTCTCTCATAACAGGTTTCAGGTTTTCTCAAGTCAGTGAATAACCAACCACAAAATTCAGAAATGGAGAAGAATAGATTTTTGTAATTACTTTGTAGTTGTTCTTTTTTATTAAGTTTTTGTAACAAATTGAAATGGACTGTTGAAAAAATTATAAAAATAAATTAGTGTTGAAAATCTTCATTGAAGATTTTCAACACTAATTTATTTTTATAATTGTTTATAACAGTCCATTTCAATTTGTTACAAAAAGATTTTCAACACAAATTTATTTTTATTCCTATCTGTCACATTTCAGGTATGTATGAAATTGTTTATTCAGCAATAATCCTAATCTTTTCACAGGGGTCTTATAAAAACATCTCAATCTTTAATGAGTTAGCAATTGAATCCCAATTAAGAGCTTTTAATACTTTTAATTATGTTAGTATAACCACAATGGATTTTCCAATTCCAAAACAGGTAAAAAGTTTTTGTCATGGTTTCAGTCTTTAAAGGGGTAGTCTCTCAAGACAGGACTATTATGGCATAAAAACACAAGTTGGTACCAGGTCACAGTGGTCTCTCAAGACAGGTGGTCTCCCATAGCAGGTCCATTATAGAGTAAAACCAATCGGTGCCTGGTATATGTGGTCTCTCAAGACAGGTGGTCTCTCAAGACAGGTTTTACTGTACTATCATCTCGCTCCCCAGTGGGACTGAATCCTACAATCCATTGGTATGCCTCTTATCTTTCTATTATGTTTTTCCCCCAGTTTTTGTGCTCCGCAATTGGGATTTGAAAATGCAGTATATTCGAGGTTCTTTCTGTAGACACCACACAGTTCACTCAATTTCACTATTGCCTTACTGTTAATCACCTCATTGTTCATAAAATCACAAACTTTATAAATGATTGGCTGTGAGCTTTCTCCAATGCTGACTGGTTCATTTTGTCTTCTTGATCTTTTGGCCGCCATCGCTCGGGTCTGATATAATAATTTGCATGACACAATGGGTGGATAAATCATTAAATCAACACTAGAGATTCTTCTCAATAGCACCCGATCTTCTTTCTTTTTAGCTTCCAGTAAAACTGTTCTGCTTTCCTTTCCATAGATAATACAGACTGGATTAAAATAAGTTTATCTCTGTCTGCTGAAGAACCTCTAGTTACGTTGTGTGATACTGAACAAGAAGGTTGCTCAGATGACACTTGTTTCAACCTCAATTTGATTTGAAGCGAGCACGCAGTAACCGTGGTATCCGAGTATTACTGCACACTGAACAGGAATTTGTGCACAGGCGTTGTCCATCCGATAAGGAGAATCCATGGGCTGTGACAGCTGTTGCTCCTTGATTTCAGCAATCTTTTCAAATCGTTCAGTTGGATTTGCAATCGCATTGATGAAGACAAAAAGTTCCTCATCTGAGTATTTCTTGCGCACAATGTAAATTCCAACACTTCTTTTATCCTCACTATCGTCAAGCTTCCTCCTCTTATTTCTATCCATTCATTCACATTTCTAATTTACCATCAAACCTAAAATGAAAAGGAAACTCCTTATGGGGGATAAAAAGTGAATAAGATTCAGTTTCACTCAGTTCTCAGGCCTTCAGTAGCTCTCTTCCAGAAAACGAAACTAAAATTTGAGTGTTTCACAGTAACTTGACCTTTTGACCTCTGAAAACATCATAATTCAGAAAATATCGAGAAAACATTATTAGTTAGAGTGGGGCATTCCATTATCTTCAAAATAATGCCTCGCTTGTAGTAATTGCTTCTGCCATCAGTCGTCTTTGACCATATTAATATACCCTACCCCCCACCATATTTGTGTTGTACAGAATCTTGGGAACGGTGAGTTTTCTTTAATAGATTACCTTGGTTCCCAAAGGATATGATGTTAACAACTATATTTGTAGTTGGTACCCACAGGGATATTCAAAAACACCAAGCATGTTGACACGTTGGCAACAGTACACGAAAATTGTTATGAATAGAGCATTGTTCCGAGCTGACATGGAATTTTTACTGCCGTCATGTGACCTTTTGCCTTTGGTGACATAATCGATGCAACAAGCTGGAACAAATTAAATTGGTAGGTTAGGGTATTCAATTACCTTCAAAATGTTGCCTTATTTGTCAGAATTATCTTTCTCAGGGACCTTGTATTAACTGTTTGAATTTCCCCTACCCCATCCTTATTACACCGCTCAATATCTGAGTACCATTAAACGTTAAACCAAAAAATATAGTGAGACCCAAAATATTTGCTGTTAACAACTCATTTCCCAATGACTAGCAACCAGAGCACATGAAAATACTAAATAGGGAGGATTGTGGCGGGGGTGCACATAAGCCCCTCCCAGCCAATGGACTACTACTTTTATCTTTGTTCGAACCGAATTGTCTGGCCGAGATGATTTGATTGAGTACGAGATGTCGGGTACGATTTAGAAACTGTCTCTAGAATAGTAACACTAATCGCCGGTGGTCACTAAAAAGTGTACTCTTGCGCAGACACCGGCTCGTAAAACTGCCGACTCGAAAATACTTTTCCTATTATTTCCTAATTAATGCCCCTATCTCACCCATATTTCGCCCAAATGTGTATTTATATATGCTGAATACAATGCGGAGCCAAAAAAAATATTTCACTTATGTTTTGTTTTTGGTGCATTTTTCTCTTTTTCCTCACTAAAAAGTGTGCTTGAGATTTCCCAATTCTGTATCCACCTTATATTATACTAAATCTGGGCCTGATATTATCCGAAACCGTTATATTTACTCTCATAAAATAACAATTGTATCTTTTAAAATAGTTTCAGAGCATAATCTCGAAAAAGGTGAAATAAACAAGTTTTTTTTTTGTCACCCGATGAACTGCCGACTCAGACGGAGATTCTGTTATGCTATTGAGGGTTACATTAAAAAGGTGTAACGAAATAAAGGGCGGATCAATACAATTGATACTTTAAATAATACAGAGTAGATGTATAGCCATCTGATCGACTGTTTGGACAAAGGTAAGCTTTCAGAATTTCCGAAGACAGTTGAGCACTACGAAACTTAAACAAGTTAAAAAACCTTCCATATTTTTGTTTGAATTGTCATGGTACAAAACTGACCCGCCCATTACTTCCTTATGCCTTTTTAATGCAACCCACAATAGCATCGCTTAATCTCCGGCAGTTCATCTGGTTATTTGTTTATTTATTGGTGTTTAAGGTCACATACTTATGCACAATGGCTAATCATGACCGTGACAGTTTTACGGGTGGAGGAAGTCGGAGTACCCGGAGAGAACCACCCAACAACGACGAGCAGCTGCCAGCTCCCCAACATATTTTGCACAGGATTAGCATGTCAGACCCCCCCCCCCCCCCCCCTATGTCCCTGCTTATATTATCTTAAATCTGGGCCTGATATTATACCTAACTTTTATATTTTCCCTCATAAAATAACAATTATGTCTTTTAAAATAGTTTCAGAGCATAATCTCGAAAAAATGAAATAAAAAGGGTTTTGACTATCGACTTTGTCACCCGATGAACTCAGTGCGGAGTTACGATGTTGGGGAGCTGGTAGCTGCTCGTCGTTGCTCGGTGGTTCTCTCCGAGTACTCCGGCTTCCTCCACCCGTAAAACTGTCGCGGCCATGATTATCCATTGTGCATAAGTATGTGACCTTAAACACCAATAAATAAATAAATAAATAAATAAATAAATAAATAAATAAATAAATAAATAAATAAATAACCCGATGAACTGCCGAAGATTATTTAAAGGTTATTTGAAACATTTTATTGTTTTTTGAAAGATACCACACTACCCGCAGGAGTAGCCTTAGTTTAGCAAGAGTTTGTTTATAATTATTTTGTTAAAATGTATTGGAGAATGGCAACACGCACTCTCCAATAAATTGCAACCAAACAATTTGTATAAAACAAGTTCTTCTACTGCTGAGCAAACATGAAGCTAATGCATACAGTATACAGCCACTAAAGTGGCTTCCATCACTGTTGCAGTAGAGCCATGATAGTGGTTTCTAGCACCCAATCAGTTAATTAATAAATTATTGGTTGAATATTGATTTCTTTAGCATTCTCCATACATGTACATTAATGTTTTGACCAGTGGCGTAGCCAGCCTGAAGCAAGTGTGTCTGTGTGTGTGTGCGGGGGGGGGGGGGGGAGGACAAACTCTGCACAGCCTGGCTTACAGCCGTTTTAATATGGGGTGAGATCTCCTTGAATTTGTGACTAGCGGTGGGGTGGGGTGTTTTGTGGTGTGTGCGGGAAAAGCTTTCAGGCCTTCACATTTCAGATTTTTGCGTCCCTAAAATTTGAGCAACAGGGAAATAAATGTGTCCGATATGAGGCGGCCAAGGGTCGTCGGTACCACGGGCCGACTATGGTTCGGCCCATGGTTGAAAAATGTTGAATTCCATGGTTCACCATATCCTTGCATGTGAGCGGATATTTTGAGGTTTTTCATGTACTGATGACTGTCTACCTTTTCACCGACACAGATATAAAGATAAGCAATCTACAAATCTACAACCTAACCCCCTTGGACCTACCCCCCCCCCCCCTTCGATTTTTATGCCATTTTGGGACATATTTCAAGGACCAACTCTGAGGGAAACTGGGGGACGCGTCCCCACCCCTCCCAATCCGCCCCATGGCCACGCCACTAGTTTTGACACAATGCCGAATGAAGGCAGATAGGGCCTACTTACAGACAACAGTACCACAAGAAATTCAGAGGCGGCTGAACGATTGTTAAAGTGTGTGTGTGTGTGGGGGGGGGGGGGGGGGTGGTGGTGCTGGATCGGTCGATCGATGGTCGTCGGTACGACGGGCCGACCATTTTAAATTCCAGGGTCCCAAAACCCCCATTTCAATGCATCTGAGCTATTTTGAGATTTTTCAGGAGATGTATTTGAAAGATTTCACACTTTGAGAGCCGTTAAAAAATTGTCCAGATTTTCATACCTACGTCAATGCTTTTCACCCTCTGATTGACAAGCAGCCTTCATCTCATGTTTGGTGGAGACTGAGACATTGAAGAATTATATAACAAAATTTTCTTTTTTTAATTCATAAAAACAGTATTTCTAAACCTTTGTCATGATTGTGTGAAAATGTCAAAATGGTGTGTTTCATAACTCTTATAAACCGGGGAAATAAGAATTAATTTATTGAACATCACATAGCACAATCTATTAACCAGCTCTATGCTAGTCACAATTTGTGACAAACATCAAACACGCTAACCTTACCCCAGTACGAGAACATAGCTGGAGAGAATATGGAAGGGGGGGGGGGGGGAGGTTCTGGATCCGCCTCTTGTTTCACCAGTCATTGGTTGTGTTAAAATATATGCATACAAAAAACATGGCCCGACAAAAAAGTGGGGGGAAGCCACCCTACAACCCCCCCCCCTCTTCCGCCGCTCCTGAAATTATCATTTTGTGCTGTCCTAAAACCTCAAATTGTGTATATAGATATTTAGCTGCAGTCATTTAAACTGCTTGGAAATATTCACAGAATTCCCCCAATTGAAAGCCTCCTAGCTACTTCCCTGAATATAAGGTGGAAAAGAATTTCATTGGGACTGAAATCTCGAGTACACTTTTTAGATAAGATAAGACAAGATTTATTAAGCAAATACACCAGAACAAAGGCAGATTGCTTTGTATATACAAAATCAACATAAATAGAAACATAAAACAATACTAATTCCGAATGACAAACGTAAATATTAAGGCTTATAGTGGTTGTAATGTAATATTGTTAATGTCACTTCTTGGTGTCAGATTGACAAAACTTGTTCTCGTTGTTTTAAGAATTGCTGGATCATATTACAGATGATACCGCACAGCTGTGGCACATTGTTTCTCATCAGGAATATGAATCTCTCGGATGTGTCCATCTCAACAAACTCTTGGTATGAACGTTAAAATTTGTTAAATGCACGTTCTCTGAGAGATGCATATTCACCGCACTCCATAACGAAGTGCCAATCTGTTTCCACTGCACATGAGCCGCACACCGCGCATAAGCGTTCACTTACGGGGATGGGTGGTTGCATATGCCTCCCCTTTTCTATCATAAGTTTGTGGATACTTATACGCAAACGAGTAAATATGTTTCTCGCCTCGGGGGATGTTGTATAAATCAAATAAGGCTCCAGGTGATATTTGTTCTTAAACTCTCGATAAGTTCTCAGTTTATTTTTTCCATTTTTCCTGTTGTCGTCAAATACAGCATTATAAAAATTATTTAAATGGGTCTCTTCCAGATTTTCTCTTATTGTTATGTATTTCACAGGCTGAAACGGGATTTTCTGTTCAGATTTATTTTCAGGGTTATAATTGGCAATAAGCTGCTGGTATTTAACCAATATTAAGTCCGGCATTCTGAAATTCTCGGATTCATTTCTAGCTTCTGATAGTAAGGAAGGGGTTTGGAGGTCATATAAATTTGATACAAACTTAGCCAACTGTATTTTGGCATCTATGTGCAGTGGGTACTGTCCAAGTTCAGCTCTCACTGCATGATTCGATGATATATTGTTCACACCCAGGACTGACTTACGGAACTGAATATGAACGGTTTCACATGGCGATTTATAAGTTAGCATCGTTGATTTCCGTGGCCCATAATTCACGGGTAGGACTACTTACCGAGAACAACCGAGAACAAATTAAAATAATAGATAAAGGCAAAAATAAATATTAATTGTTAGCATATAGGTGCTCTATGTTGTATATAAAATGAGAAAAGTCAAATTTAGAGCTTTTAGACCGACTCAGTCTTTTGTGATGGGGATTATTTATCAATTTCGTATTCGCCGCCAAACTGTGAAGAGAATACTCGCCGAGAACAAGATTGTGACTGTTAATTAACACCGAGAAGAGACTACTCGCCGAGAACAAGATTGTGACTGTTAATTAGCACCGAGAAGAGGCCACTCACCGAGAACAAGATTGTGACTGTTAATTAACACTGACTGCGTGTAGTTTCATTTGTTCTCGGTTCAAAATTAATAAATAATTCCCATCACATAGATTTTAAATTTTTTTTTTTTTTTAAATATAGAAACACAATTCCCATCACCATTTTCCAGGGCTTTGGACCTGCAAGTCAACAGTAGTTACATAACATGCGGCCAGATTAAAAGTTCTGTCAATTCCAATTATTGAGCCACTTTGAATTGCGGATTTCAAAAGATGAATTTGGTCCTCGGTGTGACGTATTACTGGAGGCGGTTTTTTCGGGTTAAGACTTATTCAAAGCCAACTCAACGCAGGTATTCTCCCTCCCTGCAGCATCAAAAACTGACCCATTGTTGGCCGCTGCTGTTAGCCTCAAGTGAGAATCTTCCCAGTCAAAAGAACCAGACTTGTACAAGCAACTCAGACAAATGTGACTCAGGGAAGACTTAGACAAATGAGAAAACGCCTTAACTTTCAGTTTCTCACACTCCAAGTGATACCAACAATCACAAATGTCACAAGCTATGCTTCTGATTTTGTGGCACTCTTCACCACAAACTCCACATGGATACAGCGGTACTTTTATTTTCATTTTTAAATTTGGTTTTGTTCTCGGCAAGTAGCCTCTTCTCGATTCGGCTCCGAGTGTGGGGATTAATAAATAACCCCATTCACCATTGACCTGGCTGATTTAAAATTGTTTGGTGACAAATTTGCACATAATATAGAGTACTTACATACTTTATACGCTAACAAAAAACTTTTATTTCGATCTTTATATAGTATTTTGTTTTGTTCTCGGTCTCGGCAAGTAGTCTCTTCTCATTTCGGCGCCGAAGGCAAAGGATTAATGAATAACCCCCTTCACCATAGACTTGGTCGGTCTAAAGTTGTTGTTTTTTCTAGCTTTTACATAAATAGAGTACCTATATGCCAACAGTTAATATTTATTTTTGCCTTTATTTATTATTTTAATTTGTTCTCGGTTGTTCTCGGTAAGTAGTCTCACCGATAATTCACTGCCGTATAAGAGGATGAGTTTTATCAGGATGTTAAATAGTTTTAGGTAAACCGAAACAAACGGAAGGCACTTTCTTTTAAAGTTGTTGTTCAGGCTGAAGAGGGCTTTTAAACCTTTCAGTTTGAGATCTTGTTGCGCACTCTGTAGTTTACCGTTGGATGTAAACGGAAGTCCCAGATATGTGTACTGATGGGCGTGCATAAGCTCATTGTTCCCAATATGAAAACCATGGGGCTCCTTTTTCTTTTGCGATTGAAAAATCATAACTTTAGATTTGCCAACATTTAAGCTAAGTGTGTTTTTACTGCAGTAGGCATCCAAGTTATCCAATGCTCTCTGTAGTCCTCGAGACGAGTTTGAGATGATCGTTAAATCGTCGGCAAATAGCAAGTGACTTAAATTCGTGGTGTGTAAACGGACGGGATCACATTTTTCATCAAAGATTAAGCCAATGTCGTCGATGAAGATTTTGAAGAGCATCGGTGAGATCACACAACCTTGTCTGACACCAACCGTTGACATTAAGGGTGGGCTTTATCCTTGCGAAGTTTTTATTTGATAGTATATAACTTGAGCTATATAGGGATTTTAAAGTTTTAAATACATTATCCCGTATCCCGAGGCGGTGTAGTTTATCAAAAAGAATGTTTCTATCAACTGTATCAAATGCTTTTCTAAAATCAACAAAAACAGCATATAACGGTTGTTTAAGTTTCTTATATTTGTTTATAGCTGTTTTAAGAATAAAGGCACTGTCAATAGTACTACGGTGTTTTCTGACCCCGAATTGATTATCACTAATCAAGGAATTATCTTCAAGATAGGTATTAATCCTCTCGTTGATAACTCTGTTGAATAGCTTACCTAGTGCACCGCTTACGGCAACAGCTCTATAATTATTGGGATCGAAAGGAATGGTTTCCAGCGCCGAAGGCGCGCAGGGACGGTATGGGGAACAAGCCCCTTTCGACCCTCAGTGACTGTAGATGGTTAATGCTCACATGTCTAAGCGTGTTGAAGGAGGAACGGCTTCAGGTACTCGGCAGGTGTCACCGGTTGCGTCGTGATGGTCTCTTGGCTGATGTCGGTTGAACCCTCGGGTGAGGACCAGTGTGAGAGGTTGGGACCTCTATTGGGATCGTTTCGATCACCCTTCTTATATAATGTGGTGAGAACAGATTTACTCCATGAAGGGGGATACTGATGTGATTCAAATACCTGATTAAATAATTTAGTTACATGATCGATCATATGCGGGACTATTATTTTTAAGAGTTCGTTTGAAATGTTATCACACCCGGTCGATTTATTGTTTTTTTAGACTTCTCAGAGAGTGCATTATTTCTGTAGCCGAGATTTGGTCATTATTCAATGGGTGTTGTATATCCACTTCTATGTAACATCGGATGAATTTTCGTGGGTTTGTGGTGAGGTAGTGAGGTAAAAATAAAAAAAAACAGCACTAAAAACAAAAAAAAATAATTGAATTTTTGGAGGATTTGCATTGTATTCGGCACATATAAGTACACATTTTGGCCAAATAAGAGTGAAATAGGGGCATTATTTAGGAAATAAAAGGGAAAAGTATTTTCGAGTTGGCAGTTTTACGCATAGATATCGAAGTCTTCTATCCGATATCAATGGTTTTACGAGTCGGCGCCGGGGTACACTTTTTAGTGACCACCCTAATCTCGACCGGAAGTTGTGTGCACCGCTGCAAATCATCGAAATTTGGAAAATGGAAGAGAATGTTGATGTTTCAAAACTGAAGGTACTTCGGGTGAAAAGAAATCTGTGAAAATGCAGAAATTTAAATGATTGTTTTTCTTGTTGACTTTCAATCAGTCCAAAATTTGTTGGTAAAAGTACATGCCCGCGAAAGAGATGCCACTTGTGAAGTTGGGTTGAGAATGAGACTCAAAAACACACTTTCGCCGGCATTGATCCAATGATCGGTCAACCTTAATACCGCAGATCGCCGCATGTTACCTCAGGTCGCCGCAGGTCCCTCTGAAACATTTTTATAACTAAAATATTATATTTGTAAGGCTAAAGTTGGACTGTTCTATATGGGGGGGGGGGGGGGGGGGGGGGTAGGTTGAAAATTTCCAACATTTCTGGAAATATTAGGGAAATGACCGAAAAACCTCCATTTAGCACACAAATTCTAGTAAAATGAAGCAAAAATTTCCAATAAAGATTACACATGGAGGGGTTGACCCCTGCCCCCCCCCCCCGTCTCTCTTCTATCGGCGGGGTCCGGATGAAGTAGTGCTGATTGGGAGGAACCTACGGCCAATTTTGAAAACAATTAGTGATGAACCGATATGGTAAACAAACCATTGGGCGATACTGATGTTAAAAATTTAATAATCGACCAATGCCGATTCTGATGTTTCAAATTCTGTGAAAATGCGTGAATAACTTGATCGAACCCTGCAAAGTTGCAATTAGAATGTCAATGCAGGGTTGTGTTTCTTGGTTCCTGGTAAACTCGGCACCAAATCAACTCCCCAGACAATTTATCCGATCATTTTGTGCAGTCCTTTCCTCAGTGAGAAGAACGGAATCACCCGTGTCAGATTGACTCTCCCTGCATGGAATACTACATATTCTCCCAATAAGATTAAATCCCATTAGTGCTGGGCGGTTTGCCGATATACCGACTTAGCCGGTTTGAAAAGCAATACCGTTAGTGATATCGTCTTGTTTTAAAAAAAAATGAAATATCGCGAATGTCGTTGGCAACCACCCATCATTTGATGAAAAGGTCCAAAACTTTGTGAATACGTCACTGTATTGCCATGTAATGGCAAGCTGTTTGTGAGAAAGTAAAAAATTACGTCACTCAGGTTTTTTTTTTACCGATGACGACGATGAGAGTGGTTGAATCCGGCCCCATTGGCCATTCCCAATCAAAAATAGTCACTTTCCCCTCCCCCCCAATTTGCTCCTAAACATTCCCAATTAACCTCTGGTTTGGAATTCATTTCTGTGAGCCCAGTCGCTTATTTTTAAGTGACAAGGACCGAATGTTTGGCAGTGAGCTCCCCCCTTACCCACCCCCACTCCTCCACGCTTGTTTTTTTTTGTGTTCAGCTTGATTTTATTTGAAACAGTATGAGGGTATGGGCGAACGGCAAATGGCCGACAATTGCTGTCAATCAAATAATGTATACGCCTTTGCATATGACGTCAAACTCGTATTTGCAATTTACATTCAGCACTTGCGTTCAACGCTTGAATGCTTTGGAACTTGTGAAGTTATGTTGGGCGAAAAGAATTAAATAATTAAAAAGACCAGGGAATTAGTGAAAATCATCCTCAATTGTTTATAAAATTTTAAAGGGCCTTCCATTGTTAATTGTGACTTTGTAAATGAGACGTTTCACTGCCAGAAGACTTCGGGTGATTTGCATTTCAATTCATTTGGTGTTGCCCTCTAAGATAACATTCATTGACCACGTGTGTTTATGCTTTCTCGTTGACTAAACACGAATCACCGATAATGATTATTCGGCTGACGCCCCATGGGTAAAAATATTATGTTTTTGAGGTACAAGGTTAGGTTGTCAATTGGCATAATGAATAGCGGAAAAAAAGGTTTCTATCCAATGACGGAAAGTTGGAACTTGGAAAGTGGCTGTCAGGTAATTGATTGATTAAAATAAACAAAAGTTAAGATGATGAAAGTTTGAAACAACAGTTGCAGATGAAGGCAATGAAATATGGTAATTCAAAAGCCCACAGTAGAACGTTTCTGCTAGGTAGTCAGTGTATTTCTGCATGCCAGTTTAGGCACCTTTGGATCAGAATCGCGCATCAGTACATGTTTTTGGAATGCCATTGTTTGTTATCAAGAATGTCCCTTGTTGGGGCAATCCTTTAACTTCAAGTTTGTCATGCCGTTTGCTTAAATGGCCGATCGGCGCCTTCCCCCAAAATATCACGATAATATCGTGAACCGCGATATTGTTACGAAAATATCGCGGTTTTTATTTGGACCGATATCGCCCAGCACTAAATCCCATATATTTAAAACTCATAGCAATCCTGTGGGAACTCGTACACAGGCCGACAGACACTGTCCTGACTCTGGATAAATCCGACTTATTCCTTTCTTCCCATATATTTCATAAGCCCAATATTCAGTATGTACGTTCTGAATAGACCTCTCCATTTTGAAAATCATGTGATTCTGTCCCGCAATGGAAGCGGGCTGGACGTTTCGTAGATGGCAATTTAGGACGTTTCGTACACAAACTTGTAAGACGTTTCGTGCACAAGCTACGACGTTTCGTACATGGGGTTATAACTGCCTTGAGCCAAGTAAAGATAACCCCGTATGTAAAAATAATTTATATTGGATTATAATACCTTACAGTCTATTATTTCATATAAAAATACTTAAAAACCCTATGAAATTTGCCTGTGTACTAGTGATGATATATGTATGAAATGTCTTCTTTTGTATACGAAAGTCAGTATACGAAATGGGATCAGGGACAACCCACCCCAGGGACAACCTGCCACAGGCCTATTTTTGGGGCATCTTGTCACACTTTTTGGGGCGGGTTGTCCCGATTTTTTTTGATTTTTGAAAAAAATAGTTTTTGGGGATAGTAATATATAAAAAAATTTTACTCACTTTTTTATCGAAAAATTATCCAATTTTATCGAAAATTATCCACAATCCACAGTGATCCTATTAAAACATCCCAGAATTACTGAATTAAAGTAATAATAGTTCTATACTGAATTGGTTACATGTAGAGACCAGTCAGAAGTGATGTGTTGTTTTAGTCATGTTGTTTCAGTCGGGTACCCTCTAAGGGGAATGATATTTGTTTGATGCGAAAAAATCGAATGACCAGACATGTTGTTTCAGCGTGATATGGATTCATCACAGCGTTGATTGCTTTTCCTTTATCTAAGACTAAGACAATACATGTGCTTTTTAAGCTGATAACAATCATTGACTCAGATGAAGCCATGGACACGTCCGAGACAACAAACAGTCAGGCCACTGAAACATCAATCAGTGAGACACCCACAGATACCATTACCACAGATACTTCTGATGATAATAATTAATTCAGAATTATTCATGATATTACTTTTAATATCATCTTAATTAATTCCAATAAACAAATCTATTGTCTGCTGATTAATAATGATCATATTCGTATTATAAGTAATAACAGCTGAATAGTTCATTTGTTATTACTTATAATCCAATCATAGACATCTCGTTATGTGGTTTTGATATTATTAGAAGAGATCACCCCGTCCAAAAAGGTGGCGGTGTTGTCTGCTAATAAGGCAGGAGATTAAATACCAAACAATACCATGCGACCACCTCAATGCTGAAGTGATTGCAGCTGAAATTGAACTTGACCACAAACACGTGCCCATCACATCATATTATAACAAGCCGCAAGAAACAGTAGACAGGAA
Organism: Pictodentalium vernedei; assembly: GCA_031216915.1. NCBI lineage: Eukaryota > Metazoa > Mollusca > Scaphopoda > Dentaliida > Dentaliidae > Pictodentalium > Pictodentalium vernedei. Next base: position 233,061,227 of record CM062288.1, on the reverse strand, counting down.
AGAATTTGAATTCTTTACCAAAAAGTACAAGCACTGCATATTCTTGGGTGATTTCAATTCCAAATACCAGGTATTCGGTTCTCATAAGACTGAGCCTAATGGTGATGCCCTTTTCAACATCATTGAAGAACTCGATCTATTCGTGGTAAATAACGATCAAGACATAACATACATAAGCAACAACCCACTCCATCAATCAGATATCCTGGACTTGATTATCACCAGCAAATTGCTAACCAGCCAAATGCAATACATATTTGTAGGGGATGATGAGCGAGGCAGTGATCACCTGCCGGTTCACGCCACTTTGAAATGTAATACTGGTCCCACAAGGTGTCTTCCTGTGAATAGGAGGAACTTATCAAAAATTGACTGGAACTCTTCAGAAACATTATCGAAGTAAAAATAAAGGCAAATGACCCCTTAAATGCTCATGAACGAGAAAAAGCCTGCACCCATCTTAACAAGGTTATCAACAGTACACTAGATGAAATTTGTCCCAAGCAAACAGTAAAGACGCGGATAAACAGAATAACCCAAAGAACTCTTCAAATAATCAAACAAAAAAGAAAAGCCTTCCGGGCTTACCAATCAGAGAATGATCAAATGAAAAGAGCAGAACTTAAGACCGCGTATAACCGCCAACATGGAGAAGTGAAAAAGGCCATAGCTAACAACAATCGCGTGAGATGGGAAAAAGCAACAGAAAACCTAAATGGGCTGAGAGAACTTAAGAGGTTCTGGGATACATTTAAAACTCTTACTGGCCAAAAGAGCAAAAGTGCCAATAATAATGCACTGAAGACTAGCGACAGAACTATGGCCATGGACGACAAGGCAAAGGCCAGCGCTTTTGCCGAACTTCTAAAGAAGGCACATCGTCCACAAGAAGGAAACAGATATAACTACGATTTTAAGGTAAAAGTAAAGAAATTTGTCCAAGATAACAACTTAGTTTTTGGTGAACCGAGTTCAACCACAAATTCCAGAGAACACGTCTGCAATGTTTATTAGCAACTGTTGTTTTAATCATTGTAAGCAACAGAATATCATATAATGTGGTTATTGGCTGATAGGCACTGTTTATCCGTCACTTTCTGAATGACTCGTTCGGAAACAACAGCACATGGTTTGGTATTATCCATTTTTCAATGTTATTAATTGCTGTTCTACAAAATACAAGTTTGTGCACTATTAGACGGTAATGAGCATAGTATATTTGACTGCCGTAGTGTAAATTTAATTGGTATTGTTATGAATGAAGTACAATGTAACTTGTTCCCCACAGGTTGGGTGGGCGTTCTAGGGTTAAACATGCCGCTTCTCCCTACAGCATGTTTTGCGCTAAGAAGGGAAGTTGAATGCTTAAGCAAATTGTTGTAAATGCGGTTCGGGTTTTATTAGAATATTACTGCTGGTCGCGAGTGTAATATTGCATCAGCAAATGCCCATCAGGGCTCTCTGTATCCGTTATGGAGGTTAGGCGTGCTCACAGGTGCGGCCAAACTGGCTAGATGGCCAGTGAGAGGTTCAGTGGGAGTAGGTATACATTTTAACCCTTGGCCCATTACACTGAAATGACTCGATCTTGGCTCGATGAGAGGTTGCATTTATTTTAACCCTTTGCCAAGTACGGTTTTACATAGTCTGTCAATTTGTGATTGAACATGTTAGTTATTTATTGTTCAAAACTTCAGCCCATTATCTGGGTATGTCATTATTGACATTAAAGAGTATTTGTATGAAGACAGTTCGGTAGGGAATTCAGACTGACGTTGGTGATACGACAGTTGAGTTGGAATATATTGTCGACCTTGATAAAATGGAAGGTCGATCAACTATGATGTAGGCATTACATGCGCCTGTGCTTTACAGTGAGTGAGATTAGCCCTTTTTACTCGATTGATATGTTGTGTGGTTTGTGGATTTTGAGTAACTGCCGATGGGGCGCGTATGTTCACCACCTGGTAGATGCAGCCCATATTATACGGCGTCTAGTATGATAGGTTTCTGACATTGCATTGATGTTTGGTATGCGTATTTAGCGATGACGCTGGTGGAGAACCAAAGGTGAATGGCTTAGCTACCCGTTTCCTCCATCCACCTCTAGCCCCTGCTCTAAGGCTAATCTGTGAACGCATTCTACATAGGCATGGGCGTGTATTTCACTCAGTGGGTGTAGCCTATATTATACTAGCCCTCACTCTAAGGCACATCTGTGAGTGTATGGTACATTGTTGAATGCATGTAATAATAATAACACTTTGGCCAGCCGCTGATTTGTCGCGGTTCTCGGACGAGAAGGCCTTGGTTACCCCTGAACTCCCAACTGCCTCCCTGTTCCCACACTTCTCCTCTCCTTCCAACATTCGGAGACGAACTGCTTGATGACATCCCTTGCCCCATTCTTCCCAATCTCTTCGATTAGCACATTAACCCTCTCCTTTGCGTCTCCCCTAACCACATGTCCTTCATTCTCCCATCCCACTTCCCCATTATACTCCCAGTGAATCTCATTCTTTTAGACTGATACTTTGGGCATTCTAGAAGGAAGTGTTCCAGGGTCTCCACCATGCCCAAGTTACACATCTGGCACTCCCTTTCACCGTCTTTCCCAATTTTTCCCCTCAGCTCCAGGGATCGCGACCTCAGCTTGAACAGCAGTGACCCCCCAAAGGTGCCATCAAGGTACTCTTCAAAACCTGTCCTCTCTTTATCACGCAGGCCACCCAAAGACCTCTTTGATTTGTCCCCCTCTCGCCAATTACGGTTACAATCCTCCATGACCCTTTCTCTGATGATTTTTTTACCCTGGTTTGCCCCAACGTCCAGGTCCCAGATCTGCAATGAGTAGTTCTCTACTAGCTCCCTCACTTGGGCCATCCACCCTGTTTTGATATTTGAGTTGAAAATTCGCAGGAGCATTACTTTACACCATCGGCTGTCAGGGAGATTCACCAAATAATTAAGATAACCAAGTTTCAACAGGTCTATCCTGTCCTTGATCCTCATCCACCCAAGCTCACCCCTGATTGCTTCTAGCGCTGCGGCATTACTCGACCCCGTTATCCATTGGCCTGCATCGTTCTGTAAGATTTTCAAGCTCCTTACGGCCGTCTGGTTTAGGGGTACCACTTCCGTACCGTATGTTATACTTGGCAGCCCCACCATTTCCCAAATGGTTTTCCCCCTGAAAACCTTATTGAAACTGTTTCTCCCTATAAGTTTCATTTGGTTAAGGATTCGCTTCCCCTTCAGAATCAATTTATTTGTGTGGTTTCGGTAGATGCCTCTTCCTGTAATGTTTATATTTACCCCCAAATACTCGTAATCACCTGTCTTTCCTACACTGAGAAGTTTGCTGCTCCCTTCCAGAATGCAGAACTCACCCACTCTCCACCTTCGAGTGGGGTCCACTTTGCGGCCCACAGGTATAACTTTGCTCTTGCTTTCATTAAGTTTGAGTCTCCATTTGCTCCCATATTTCCCAACAATTCCCAGCATTTTCGTTAGCCCCTCTTCGCTTTCTGACACTAGAACCATATCGTCTGCAAAAAATAGCCCTGGGATCTTCAAGTCCCCAACTGCTACCCCCTCGTCGCTACGCAGGAGTTCATCTCCTAAACCTTTGATGTACAATGCAAACAGGATTGGCGAAATGATACACCCCTGTTTTAGGCCTATCTCCATAGGCACACGTTTTGTTGTAATTTTTCCCAGGCTAAGTTCACTCTGTACATCTTTATATAATGCTTTCATAATTCCAACAAACTCGCCCCCTAAGCCCAGAGCCTCCAGCTTGCGCCACATACCCTCCCTCCATACTCTATCGTATGCCTTTTTGACATCCAAAAAGGCCATAAACATCTTTTTCTTTTTTGCTTTCGTGGATTCTATCATTTGGGATAGCGTGAAAAGATGGTCGGTTACTCTCCTTCCCTTCCTGAAGCCATTCTGGATTTCTCCCAAAAAACCCTTCTCCTCAATCACCTCCTCTAGTCTCCCATAAAGGACTTTACAGAAAACCTTTCCAATGTTGCTACTGACAGAGATCCCTCGATAGTTATCCAAAACGTCTTTTTCCCCCTTTTTGTGAATAAATGTCACTTTGCTTTCCCTCCACTCCTTTGGGACCTCTTGTTTTTCTATGGCTAAATTGAATAGGGCAGTTGGGCTTTCCAAGAGTTCCTCTCCCCCTTTTTTGATAAACTCGTTAGGAATTTCGTCCACCCCTCCCGCTTTTCCATTCCTCAATTTTGAGATCACCCTTCGCACCTCCTCAGTTTTGATTTCGATGCACATGAAGTCCGAGAGCTTTACTGAATACTGATCGATTTGAGGTCGGTATAATACCCAACATGTAAGACAGTATCAGTTTTGGGCATGCCAGATGCATGAGGCCCGTATTAAAAGGCCTCTCGGTATGTGCATGCTGCACTGTTTTTTATATTGTTTGTGTCTTTGTATTGAAGAGTTTTATTTATTGTTTGATGTTTATTTATTGTCTGGGACTAAGCCATTGTTTTATTTTTTCTTGTGCTCGCGTTTGAAAAAGAATAAAAAAAATAATTTCACCTAATTTTATTTGTCTTTTGGTACCCTCAATGACCTCATATATCCCCCCCTCCCCCTGATAGGGAACAGTCCAGCATTGAGCATGCATGGGTTATGTAACATACATGTATGCAGAAGTGTTATAGTGATATCAAATAATATTCTCAGCTGTCTCTAAATCAGTTTGACTTCGGAATAATGCACAGTGTGTCTGCTATTTATTTTCATTTTATTTATTTGACATAACGCGACAGAATTGTTTTCAAAATTGGCCACAGGTCCCTCCCATTCAGCGCTACTTCATCTGGACCCGACGATAGAAGGGGGCGGGGAGGGGTCGACCCCTCCATGGTAATCTCTATCGGAAATTTTTGCTTCATTTTACTAAAATTTGCGTGCAAAATGGAGGTTTTTCGGTGATTTTCCGAATATTTCCAGAAATGTTGTCGGATATTTTCAACCATAGGGAACAGTCCGACTTTAGCCTTAAAATCTAATGATATTTTAGTTATAAAAAAATATTTTAGAGGGACCAGCGGCGACCAGCGGTAACCTGCAGCGACCTGCGGTGTAAAGGATGACCCGCATTGATTCGTGTTTGTCAAGCCGGTTAAAAACAGATACCCCTCCACTCAGTTGGCCTCCAACCCATTTCCAAAACCCTAAATGTGTGATAACTCTATCGACTGAAGCCAAAGAATGTGGGACTTAGAGTCAATAGAGTGCTATATAGGTAATAGAATTTTGTTTATTTTGCAATTTCCACCTTTCAGTCTCATATTCCTTAAAATTAAATACAAATTACAAATTATACATCAAAATGAAGTTTGAAATGTATAGAACACGAAACACATATTTAATGAACTCATAGAGTTGATAACAGGCACCGCTGGTTCCTGGAAGTCTGTAACCATATTCGTACCAGAACTGACAATAAAATAATATTTGACGAGAACAACTTGTGGCCAAATGGGGGTATGGTCGATATGTACCACACAAAAAGTCGATATGTACCACCCAGAAGTCGATTTGGACCGCCATATGGCATATACCTTTCCCTCCAACTTTCGGGATGTTATGGGGTATCGACACAAACAAATCGGATAGTCAGCATAGATGTACATTCCAATTTTTAGAGGAGGTGGAAGGGTAGGGGTGGAAGATTTTGCCCGAAAAATGATGCAGGATCATTGAGGCACATTGCGCCACTGTGGGGGATGGTATGGGAGGATGTGTTCCAACTGCCATTTCAACACTGTTTTTGCTGTGGGTCTGTAGTCATCGGTTGTCCAGACTTGAACCAAAATTCCGAACTGTAATCTTTGGATTCACATTTGGGCTCAGTATAGAAGCCCAAATTCGAACTTAGTGCATTTCAGGCAAATTTCTTAAAAAATCTTCTCCAGATCCAGCAGACAGAATCTTTTGATATTAGGTATGCAACATTGTGGGGTGGATCTGATTCAAGTTTGTTCAAATCAGCCCCCTGGGTTCATATTTGGGCTCAGTATAGGAGCCCAATTTGAACTTATTGCATTTCAGGCAAACTTCTTTAAAAGGGGGGGGGGGGGGGGTGAGATTCAAGTTTGTTCAAGCCAAGTCCCTGGGTTCATATTTGGGCTCACTGTGGTAGCCCGAATTATAACTTAGTTCAAAATGAGGAATTTTCTTTAAAAATCTTCTTCTTCTTCAGATCCAGCAGTCGGAATGTTTTGATATTTGGTATGCAGCATCCTTAGTGGGGTGAGCTTCATGTTTGTTCAAGCCATGTCCCTAGGTTCATATTTGGGCTCACTGTGGGAGCCCGAATGATAACTTAGTTCAAAATGAGGAATTTTCTTTAAAAATCTTCTTCTTCAGATTCAGCAGTCGGAATGTTTTGATATTTGGTATGCAGCATCCTTACAGTTAAAACTGGAAGTCCTGTCACGAACTGTGCGCTTATCTAGGCTTAATTGCGCGTATGAATTGCGCGCAATTGCCATATCGAATGACATCCAAAGCACGGCAGGTTCTCCTGGTTACTTATAGCAAACACGGGCAATGTTTCTGCCAATGGACCTCCGGGTTACCCGGAGGTCCATTGGCTGAAACATTGCTTGTGCACAGGCCATATTTAGTTACAGAATTTGATAGCCTTACTATGGTCATATCGCGTAGATTAACGCGCATATGAACGTGCTATTTGTGCGCATTTCAGGACAGGACTTTTAGTTTTAACTGTAGGAGGGTGAGATCCAAGTTTGTTCAAGCCATGTCCCTAGGTCCATATTTGGGCTCACTGTGGGAGCTTGAATTGTAACTTAGTTCGAAATGAGGAATTTTCTTGAAAAATCTTCTTCTTCAGATCCAGCAGTTGGAATGTTTTGATACGTGGTGTGTAGCATCCTTAGGGGGGTGAGATTCAAGTTTGTTAAAGCCAAGTCCCTGGGTCCATATTTGGGCTCCCTATGGGAGCCCGAATTATAACTTAGTCAATATGATGAATTTTTCTTTAAAATCTTCTTCAGATTCATCAGTCGGAATGTTTTGATATTTGGCATGCACCATCCTTAGGGGTGAGATTCAAGTTTGTTCAAGCCAAGCCGCTGGGTTCATATTTGGGCTCACTTTCTTTAAAAATCTTCTTCTTCAGATCCAGCAGATGAATGCTTTTGATATTTGGAATGCAACATCTTTAGGGGGGTAAGATTCAAGTTTGTTCAAGCCATGGCCCTAGTTCCATAAAATTTGTCTCTCATGACTACATTCCTTTGTAGTGTTGATGAAGCATGTCTAACTGAATGTAACCCACAAATACTTCTTTGAACCACTTTGGCCGGTGAGTGATTAAGGCTCCTTCGGGCCTCTTGTTTTTTAAGTGGAGTTTTACCTCACTGGCATATTGCCATGGTGGTTACTGTAACATTTTCAGGGTATTTTTCTAAATTTTAACCCTTTGAAACAAATGTGATACTTTTTGGAGTTTTATGTGCAGGTTTTGAGGTTTTTCTTTCTTTTCTTCCAAGTGGATATTTTTCAGGTAGAGTTTTACCTTGCTGGCATATTGCCATGGTGGTTACTGTGACATTATCAGGGTATTTTTCTCAATTTTAACCCATTGAAACAAATGTGATACTTTTTTTTTTTTGCCATGGTTCCTATTTTATGTTAGCATGCTTCTTGGAGCTATTATCATAATATTTAACCCTTTAGCTCATTATTTACTTTAATTTTGGACTTTTGTGTGCAGGTTTTGAACTTTTTTTTTTTACTCCAGCCACCCCTTTACATTGGGCACCTGCTGGTGAGCCACAGAGTACTGATACCCCTTCTAGTTTGAGGAAGACTCTGCCTCCACAGAGACTGAATCTTCTCAACTTAGATGTTGACTCTTCCTTGGGGAAAATCATTTTTAATAACCAGTTATCACCCAAGCGAATTGTCCCCTCCTTCTCTGCCTCGCCCTTTCCCCCAGATTTTAACGTGGACGAGACTCCAGACATTATGGACAACTCACTCCAGTTGCTACAAAGTAGTGTCTTTTCGGAAACTGTAGAATTTCAATGAATATTGGAAGGCTTGCACTGTTTTTTAGGTTTGATAGAAAGCACTACAGTCGCATACCCTTTGAGATCACTGCTGGTTTCATTTCCCAGGGGGTATTCATATAAAAACGACAGAAATAGCTTTTAATTTAGAGCATCGGTTACTGTGGATAGAGTCAACTTTTGAATACCGCTAACATGTGAGAATCACTTGGTGACTGTTACAGAAAATAACACACCCTAGTAACATGATGTTATTTGATTTATATGTGACGAACAACAAGATGTTCAATTGTTTAAATACCTATACCTCGGATGGAAGCACATAAGAGTTTACGATGCCTTTGTGTTTATTTGCACACAGGAATTCGTGAGTTCTGATGTGCTAGACGTCGATTGTTGAGGAAATATACACTTGATTTTTTGTGCATCTGATGATCAACTTTAAAATTTAAATTTACGGGGACAGGAAAGCCTTGACTAGTCAACGTCGACTCGACTTTGGGGTACCAACTAGCCGACCTTGGAACTCCAGAGTCATTTGAACTCTATTGAAATTTATTCTGTGGCCTATATATAATTAACCCACTATAGATATATTATTATTTATTTATTGGTGTTTAAGGTCATATACTTCTGCACAATGGCTAATCATGACCGTGACAATTTTACGGGTGGAGGAAGTCTGAGTACCCGGAGAGAACCACTGAGCAACGACGAGTAGCTGCCAGCTCCCCAACATCGTAACTCTGCACTGCAGCATAGGCAGGGTTAGATTGGTTGAAGACATGCGTACCATCGACTTGCAGTATGCCTTAGTACACGTTGTCATTGTGCCCCCATGTGGGCAATCGGGGTTAAGTGCCTTGCCCAAGGAGTCAACACAGGAGTCCGAATTGTTCGCTCAGACAGTCACCCATCCAATGATTAACCGGGCTCGACGTTGCTTAACTTCGGTGATCTGACGAGAACCGGTTACCGCAGCCCCCCCCCCCCCTGCCCCCCCCCCCAAAAAAAAAACAACAAAACACCCCCCTCCCCCCAACCCCACCACTATAGATAATTAAACCACTTTAATCTGACATTAAAATAACAAACTTTCAAGATACAAATTTTCCCCACAACTGGGAATTGAACCAATTCAATTTTGTTTGACAGAGCTCCTTGAGCTCTGTCAAACAAGATTGAATATTTGTTCAATTCCTAGTTGCTCTATCAGAACAATTGCTGCTTGGAATTTCGACATTATTGTGTAGAGGATTAATGCATAACATTTGTATTGACAGCAGTGTTGCTGGGTAATGAAATAAAGCCTTTTATCTCAAACAATCTTTTAACACTGATTGCACAAGATTCCAGATCATACTCAGAGCTAATGAGCGATGCAAAAAAGCAAATTTATTCATTTATTGAGGTTTAACAACACTTTCGACAGCCAGAGTCACTTCATGTCTGACAGTTTTACAGGTGGAGGAAGGCAGAGTATCCAGAGAGAACTACCGAGCAATGGCAAGCAACTGTCAGACTTCCCAACATAGTAATTCCACATAAGCAGGGTTTGCATTGGTTGCACCATCGATGTGCAGTATGCCTTAGTACACAGTGTTAGTACACAGTGCCACCTTGCCCCACGCAGACAAATCAGGATTAAGTGCCTTGTCCAAGAACACAATGCAGTTACCACTGGCAGGGATCGAAACCATGGAGTAGAGATGAGCCAATTAGTAAAATGACCCATCAGACGAATGCCGATTATTTTAGGCAACAGTCGGCCGATACCGAATGCCGATGTCAGATAGTTTCTTTATTATTCAAGCTTACTGCAGAAGCTGGCTGATTTACAGTAATCAGAATTTAATTTACGTGTCATTAATCTCCATCAACCCAGAAGATAACACACTTTTAATACTCATTTGAATAAGTTAAATAACCGACATCAGAGGGTTAAATTTTTACACTGTAAACCAATGGCCCAGACTAGCTGGTGCTTAACTCAAAGTTATTAAGAGCCAAACACAAATTTTGAACCCCCCCACCCCATCCCCAAAATTTGCTTGCAAAACCGAAAATTAAAAGTCCTATCTGGCCCTCCATACATTTACTCTCTGCACATGCGCAGACCTCAGGAAGTGACCGGAATTGGTGCCAACATCATTCTTTGTTTGGCCGTAAAAGTTATCAACAATGAAATGACATCTGTGCTTTAAAATCTCCTTTTTTGATTATGCCAGACACAAATCAATACAAGAATTGGTGGATACAAGGCTGTTATTGGATGAAGGAAGTGTTCAGCGGTGGTTTTGGACATTCAGGGCTGTAATTTTATAATATTTATAAAATTATTTTATGTTTCCCAATTTCGGGACATACATGTATGCCTGACATCATCATTTTTAAAAATGATTATTCCACTGTGTGTTAAGTATTCCTTCCATGAACCCTTCCTGTTAAACTCTTAAGCTTTTTGGCTGTTTTTTATTGAAATTTTTTATTAAATTTCTTGAGAGTTTAACATTCATTACAGAATATTATTCTGTTTCTTCCCAGGGTTATGTCCTCACTCTAGCGGTGTTACGCCGTTTAGTCTTGCATCTTCTAACTAATGTATCAGGTTTTTTTTGTATGAAGATCTAGCTTTGCATTTGATAGCATTTCAATTGGTTCTGGTTTACATAAACGTTTTTACATTATCAACGTCCTCATATTTAGGTAGTTTCTTATATTCTGTTACTGTAATATACTGTAGAATACATGGATTATTATTCCGGTAGTGTAGCTCATAAAATTTTTAATTTTGTCCACACTTAGACTCTATCGGGATGCCCTTGGGCTCTTCATGTTCCCTTTGGGAACTTGGGCGTTTTTAAAAAAAAATTTTTGACAAAAAATATTTTGAATTTAATTATGATTGTTATATATATTATTGTGGAGTTTGGAGGACTGATATCGACTTTAGTTGATACACTCCTGTGGACTCTTGTCATTCTTGTGTAGCACTGGGATGACTGATGTTGGAGTCGGGTGTTGCGGTACGTTTTTGGCGGTGAGGTTCTGAGGATCAGAGCCTCTTACCATGTTTTAATTCATTCTGTCAGTTTCTATTTCACCGGAACATGAACATGGTGATGATATTCTGACACCCATCCAAGTGTGCTACCATCGTCACACTCCATGGAACATGTAGAGCTAGCTGCAGTGCTCATAATTGCAAGAGTTAGGGCCTTTGGGTAAAGGTTTTAATCTCTTACAAGCAGCTAGCTTGACTGGTGAAGCGGTATTCCGTCCGTGTGTGCCATGACGCCGGGTAAGTCCATTGCAGTTTAAGAAGTGGATTGGGTAGAGCGAGCACTATAAAATAAATAGCTCACCCAGCGATGACGGAAATAGGGAGGAAGTCTGCAAGTTCTGGTACTTGGCGAGGTCTGATAGACCGCGAGCGGGATAGGCCCCCCCTCTCTAATATAGCAACGTCTGGGGTCAGATGTTGTTTTGAGAAACTTGCACGAGACGGAGCATATGTCCGTCCGCCGCTCGGGACGCTCTGTCTAGTCTGCAGCCAGGGTCGGCTTCAGTCACGGCTTCCTCTGCTACGTTATTTAAGCACACATGACCGCATCCTAGCTACCTGACTTCGGATATCCAGCCTGCTGCACGAAGATGGAACCACTCTTCGCCAGTGAAGTCGGACCATGCGGTAGCTAGGGAGACGAGGCCTTGATCATCGGGGCGCTTGGAGAAAGGATCCGTTTCTGACACACCATCCCAGGAGCAGCATGCAGTTAAGGAATGGAAATCCGCTGCTCCTCAGGCCTTGAGGACGGACTTGCTGTTGCAGATTGTGCAATTAATCGTAGCATCCCAGCAAGTGCAGATGCAGCCTCCCTCAGACTCCGAATCTGAGCTGTCGGACGGTGCTGGGTCAGTCCAGTGGTCTGTTCATGCAGATGCAATAGACCGAGATTCGCAACTGATTCGGATGGAAAAAGGGATAAGGAAGAGGATTACCCTTCCCTTTCGGAACAGTACATGGTTGCGATGGTTTTCATCCATCAATACTACCTTGCTTTTGTTTCGCCGAATCAGAATGCCGCGACGACAGAGAAACTGCTTTTATCCGAACAAAGGAGGAAGTCCTTTCTTTTCCGGTTCAGTTTATGCAGGTGTCGCTGGCCTTCGGCCATATAGACGCCACTGTATTTATCCTTTTGAGTGCGAGGAAGAAGGCAGTTTCTTATCTTCATCTTCCATATACATACCGTTTTTTGGGCGACGTTCATTTAAAAACAGTCGGGGAAGATGTTCAGAAAGTTCTGCGTTTGGATGAGCAGGCCGAGGATCTAGAGGTATCCTTACCTGTATAATTCACTATTCGCTTAGGTGCAATTGAGATGGCAATTTCTTCAAATAGAGCGAATTTGGACGTAATGTCTTACGTAGATCACCTTACAAGAGCTATGGCACAACGTCTCAAGGGAAAGGAATTTTGAGGACGTTCGTACCTCTCTAGAGTTCTTTCCAGGGCAATTATGTATGCCACGTATAACTACACCCTAATAGTGGCTAATCTGGAGTTAATCAGACGTGATGCTGCCCTTGTGTCGTCATCACTGATAAGATGACAAGGTGAAAAGCTCTCACCAAGTCGCTCCGATTTCCAGATATTTTATTTTCGACGACTAGCTTTCTTTAGTCTATGAACAGGGTACTAAGAAAGCATCTAATGCTCAGCTTTTGAAGTCGACGTATCAACGACCTGCTTCAGCAGACAAGAGTTAATACTTCCAGCTGATAACTTTCTTCACAAGATTCTTCACCACTGGATTACTGGATTCTGTCGAACTATATTTTGAACTAATTCAATAATTGATAAGTACCACTGTTTTTATTTTCTGTAAATTAGTGTAAAAGATCTTTGTATTGTTTTTTTATATATTAATTTTTTTAAATTAAATTTCAGAATAATTAAATTCATAGTTATTGTTGCTGATTCTCAGATTTCTTTCTGTTACCAATATCAATAATATTTCTATACCGTAACAGAAATTGGGGGCTCATTGCCGAGATTGAATACAAGGTAACGAAAAAGCTTTATTTGCATATTGCATTTATTATTTTGGCTCATAGTTGAAACATTTAAATTTTCTTAGAAAATTTCAGTATTATTATTTATATAATCTGAGAACCAGCAAACCTTTTCACCATGGTATTTATTGTGACAGAATTTATTTCTGAGTTTGAAAGCTCTCCTGGTTTGGCCCTTTTAGAATCTCTTTAGAAGGAGGATTTATTCCAACTTGCTCAGTATCTAAAATTACCTGCCATCCCTGGTCTGAACAGACATAACCTTAAACAGCTCATTGTTAATCATTATATTGAGGCGGGTCTTTTGCCTCAGTATGGGGCACCTGTCTCTGAACCACAACCTACTGATGCTCTTGAACTCAAAAAGTTAGAATTGGAATTAATGAGATTAGAAATGCAACAAGAAATGAAAAGGCAGGAAAATGAAATGAAATTAAAAGAATTAAAGGCCCAAAAAGAAGAAAGAGAAAATGAAATTAAATTAAAAGAAATTCAGGCTCAAAAGGAAAAAGAGGATAGGGAATTAAAATTAAGTAAAAAATAAAAGAATTGGAATCTCAGCGTCAAGGCTCAAATGTAATTTCACCAGGTAGATTTGATGCAACCAAACATGTTAGGCTGGTTCCCCCCTTTCAAGAAAAAGAAGTTGATAAATATTTTTCACATTTTGAAAAAGTGGCAACAAGTTTAGAATGGCCAAGGGATGTCTGGACTTTGCTGTTGCAAAGTATTTTGAAAGGGAAGGCTCAGGAAATCTATTCCGCTCTATCTTCAGAGCAAAGCAATAATTATGACACTGTTAAAGAGGCTATACTTAAGGCACATGAACTTGTTCCAGAGGCCTATAGGCAGAAATTCAGAAATTATTACAAAAACGAAAATCAAACTCATGTGGAATTTGCCAGAGAGAAGCAAAATTTATTTGACAGGTGGTGCCATTCCAAAGAAATTGGGAAAGATTTCTCTAAATTAAAAGAAATGATGCTGATAGAAGAGTTTAAAGGAAAGATACATTCAGATATAAAGACCCACCTGGGTGAACAAAAAGTTGACACATTAAATAGAGCAGCAGTACTAGCAGATGACTATGCCTTAACTCATAAAATGAGTCGTAACTCTACAAATTTTTGGTCCCACAAGAATTCTTTCCAAAGTGGACCTAGACCAACTTCAGATAAAACTCATCCTTCCAATCATCCTTCCAATCCTACAAACTTTTCACCACCAAAATTTAATCGGAAGCCTAATGAGAATAAGTCATCTAATGCCAGCCCTACACCATAATGACCAAACAGTTCAACTAAAACTTGTAATTGCTGTAAGAAACCACGGCATTTGTTATCTGATTGCTGGCTGTTAAAAAGGAAAAATGAAGTCCTCCACTTCACAGAATGCACTAGCATGTGCTCCATGCCCTGAAAATTATGTCACTAAGAAAGATGCTTTAGAAAATTATAAGCCCTTTATTTCTGAAGGCTTTGTTTCCCTTGAGGGGGATAAGCACTGTTCCTTACCAATAAAAATACTGAGAGACACAGGGGCTACTCAGTCTTTAATGTTAGAAGGCATTTTGCCATTTTCTGAAGAAAATGCTACAGGGGCACAAGTTCTAGTATCAGGTATTGAGTCAAACTCTTTAAATGTCCCACTTCATAAAATAAATATAAGAAGTAGTTTAGTAAATGGGACTGTGACAGTAGGAATCAGACCTACTCTACCCGTAAAAGGTATTTCTTTATTGTTGGGAAATGACTTAGCTGGTGACAAAGTCACTGCAGAACCTCAAGTGGTGGATAAGCCGAGCACAGATGAAAGTATTATTAATTTGAAGGAATGTTTTCCTTTTGCTTTTCCGGCATGTGCTGTGACTCGGTCCATGGCAAAGAAAGCTGAGGTTGATAGCAACCTCAATTGTGTTGTTTTGAACAGCAAAGCTGAGGATAAGAATAGTCACAGAATTACGCATTCTGAAGACATTGATTTGTCTCAGACATTTTTGAGTCAGTGTGATGACTCCTCCAGAAATTGTAAAGAGGCCACTACACCGGAGAGTGATAGGGGGACCTCCTTGAATGTCATTTCCCGGTCTTCTTTAATTCAGGAACAGGAAAGTGATCCTGATCTTGCTGAGCCACGTGAAAGGGCTCTAACAGAGGCAGAAGCCCAAAACTCCCCTGTCTGTTATTTTAAAAAATCTGATGTACTCATGAGGAAATGGCGACCACCAGAAGTACCCTCTATTAATGATTGGGAGGTTATTTATCACATAGTTGTCCCCACTAACTACCAGAATGAAATAATAAGCCTGGCTCATGAAAATCCAATGGCTGGACATTTGGGAGTTAGGAAAACCTACTCTCATATTCAACAGTGTTTTTACTGCCCCAAGCTTCGACAGGATGTTGTTGAATTTTGTAAAATCTGCAACACCTGTCAGATTGTAGGAAAACCCAACCAGAAGATTCCTCCTGCTCCCCTTCAACCAATCCCTGCTTTTGAGGAGCCATTTAGTAGTATTATTATTAATTGTGTTGGCCCATTGCCTAGAACAAGATCTGGAAATGAATATCTTCTTACCATCATGTGTGCTTCTACACGATTTCCTGAGGCTGTACCTCTAAGAAATATTAAAACTAAGACTATAGTTAAGGCCTTGGTAAAATTTTTCACGACTTTCGGTCTACCCAGGTCAGTGCAATCAGACCAGGGCTCAAATTTTATGTCAAACATTTTTCAGCAAGTGATGTATGAGCTCAAAATTAAGCAGTACACATCAAGTGCCTACCATCCTGAAAGTCAAGGTGCTCTTGAACGCTTCCATCAAACATTGAAGACCATGATAAATGCCTATAGGGAGGATAATAAGAAGGATTGGGATGAAGGAGTACATCTCTTATTCGCAGTCCGTGAGACTGTACAGGAATCTCTGGGGTTCAGCCCTTTTGAATTAGTGTTTGGACACTCAGTGAGGGGTCCACTTACTGCTTTGAAGGAGAAATGGCTCGAGGAAGAGCCACCTGAAATTTTTCTTTTGGACCATGTGTCCACTTCTAAGGAAAAATTGCACCAGGCCAGTGAAATGGCAAATAAACATTTACAGAAAGCCCAGAGTCCTATGAAGACCTGGTATGATAAAAAGACGAAATTTCGCACCTTTGAACCTGTGGACAAGGTGCTAGTATTATTCCCTTTAAAGGGCAATGCTTTACAAGCAAGATATTCAGGTCCTTATATTGTTAAGCACAAGATCAGTGATACTGATTATGTTGTTGAGACTCCTAATAGACTCAAAAATACTCAGCTGTGCCATATAAATATGTTGAAAACATACCATGAGAGAGAACCAAGCTGTCTACCAGTCTCAACAGTCACCCAAATGGATGAGGTGGAAATTCCTGTAGAGGATATTCATGAAGGCGGCGAAATTGTACCTCTGAAGTTACAGAACTCCGATGACCTGAGAGATCTAAAAAATAAGATGGATTATTTACTGCCTGACCAAAGAAAAGATTTAATTGATTTAATTTTCAAATATCAACACTTATTTCTCGATGTGCCTAGTAGGACATCTGTTATTTTTCATGATGTTGATGTAGGAGAGGCAAATCCCATCAAACAGCATCCATATAGATTGAACCCTTTCAGAACTGAGATCATGCGAAAGGAAATACAGTATATGCTGGACAATGATATCATTGAACCTAGCCATAGCAACTGGAGTTCGCCCTGTATACTCGTACCTGATGGGAGTTAACGATTTTGTACGGATTACCGAAAAGTGAACAGCCTCACCAAAACAGACAATTTTCCAATTCCAAGAATTGACTGCTGCATTGACAAGCTTGGCCATGCTAAATTTGTGACAAAATTTGACTTGTTAAAGTTTTATTGGCAAGTCCCTTCAACAGAAAAAGCAAAAGAAATATCTGTTTTTGTTACCCCATTTGGGTTGTATCAATAAAAAGTAACCCCTTTTGGCATGAAAAATTCTCTGGCAACGTTCCAGCGCATGGTTAACCACTTAATTGCAGACCTAGATCACAGTGAAGCTTATATTGATGATGTTATTATACACACAGATACAAATTGGACTGATCATCTAAAGCATATTCAAGAATTTTTTGACAAAGTGACCCAAGCCAACCTAACTATTAACTGGGTAAAATCAGAAATTGCCAAAGCAACTGTAAATTATTTAGGTCATGTTGTGGGTCAGGGGCAGGTGAGGCAAAAGTTGATGCAATTGTAAATTTGCCAGTACCAAGCTCTAAGAAAGAGCTCATGAGATTCTTAGGCATGGCTGGATATTATAGAAAATTTTGTTTAAATTTATCAGATGTTGTCTCCCCTTTGACCAGTTTATTGAGCAAAAGGGTTAGGTTTGTTTGGACAGAGGAGTGCCAGAAATCCTTTAACAGAATGAAAACTTCATTAAATTATTCCCCTATCCTGGCCAGTTCCAATTATGAAAAGCTCTTCAAATTATTTATAGATGCAAGTGACAATGGAGCAGGTGGGTATATTGCCCAGGAAGATTCCCAAGGTATTGATCACCCTGTATGTTATTTCTCCAGAAAATTTCTCAAACATCAAAAGAATTACTCTACGGTAGAAAAAGAAACTTTGGCTCTAATTTTGTCCTTAACCCATTTTGATGTGTATCTAGGAACCGCCCAATTACAATTTACACCGATCATAACTCCTTAATTTTTATCAATAAAATGAAAAACAATAATCAAAGATTTTTGCGGTGGAGTTTATCCCTTCAAGAATATAATTTAGAGATCAGGCATATTTCGGGAAGAGATAATGTTGTAGCTGATGCTCTTTCCAGAATATCCTAATTTAAAATGATCTGATCGGTCCCCATTCACTTTAAGTGTATATATATGTTATTAAAAAAAAAAAAAAAAAAAAAATTATTTGTGAAGATTATCGTGTGTATATTGTAAACCAGTACCTTTAAACTTTTCTTTTAAGGCGGGGTGTGTTATATAGCCCATATTATATTGAGATTGATATATCCTTAGTGGATAATTATTTTGAGATTGGAATTTTTTCTGCATTTTCTGACTGGTCTCACTCATTTGCACTCAGTGACCTTGTTTACATCTTTGTTACACTGATCTATTGTACAAATAGCTGTTGATTGTTTAAGTAGGTCAAGGAAATTGTTTACTTGAACTATGACAGAATCACCTGGAAACTGTTAGAACTTTGTAGAATTTTCATCTTCTGGAACATTCCATCTGGTTACTATCTAAAGGTTTGTCAACAGAATTCAAAAACTCATTTTTTAGAAAGCCATTTCAGAAGAACTTATTTTCACAGCACTTATTTCCATTGGAAATTATTATTGTTCTAGGACAGTGCATTTATTATAGAAGCAGTGCTTCTTCGTGAATTTCGAAGATTGATTCCAATTTATTTATTTATTTTATTGGTGTTTAAGGTCACATACTTATGCACAATGGCTAATCGTGACCGTGACAGTTTTACGGGTGGAGGAAGCCGGAGTACCCGGAGAGAACCACCGAGCAACGACGAGCAGCTGTCAGCTCTCCAACATCGTAACTCTGAACTCTGCACCGCAGCACAGGCAGGGTTAGATTGGTTGAAGACATGCGCACCATCGACGTGCAGTACGCCTCAGTACACAGCGTCATCGTGCCCCCATGTAGGCAATCGGGGTGAAGTGTCTTGCCCAAGGACACAACACGGCTGCCGCAGGTGGGATTCGAACCGAGGACCTCTCGGCTTGCAGCCTGCACCTCTACCAACTGAGCCACCGCGCCCCCATTGATTCCAAAAGAGAATCTTGAAGAGAATCTATTCGTCTTGGAAAAGAGAATTTATACTTTCTGTGAAACAGAATAATATTATTTTGTGAAAAGCCAGGATTCTACTGGATTATTTGGAAATTATCTGTGGCGCCAATACTTCTTGGATTTTTACTCTATTTGAATTTTGCGGAGCATTTTTTTATATTTTATTGGAGACTGCTGAAATTTCTAAGTGAAAATTTTATTACAAATCTATGGGATACTGTTTCTGACAAGACATTCTTGGATTTAATACTACCAGCTGGTAACTTTCTTCACAAGATTCTTCACCACTGGATGACTGGATTCTGTCGAACTGTATTTTGGACAAATTCAATAACTGATAAGTACCACTGTTTTTATTTTCTGTAAATTAGTGTAAAAGATATTTGTATTGTTTTTTAGCTCAACTTTGACGAAGCCAAATTTGAGGTATTGCCATGGCCCGTTGTCCGTCTGTCGTGCCGTACACGGCTCAGGCTAGAGGCCATATTTATGAACCGATCTTTATGAAACTTCGCAGGTACCTTTGTTATCACCGTGAGACAAGAACGAGTGTTTTGGGGTCCAGTCCGAAATTTAAGACGGTCGCTGGCAGCCATTTTGTACCAAAATTAGGTGCAATCAGATTTTTGTGCAGAACTTCCATATGAAAGTTCCGATTTGAATAATTTTTTGCATAAATGTTTAGTACCATGGGATACATCACATATAATACGGGGTTTTTCTCGTGTGTAAATTATGCAAATTAGACTAACTTTGATTTATTTAGTGTTACTTTCAGCACTGTTAGTGCAAATGCCAATACGGCTCAGGCTAGATGCCGTATTTATGAACCGATCTTTACAAAACTTCTTGGCTACCTTTGTTTCACCGTGGGACGAGAACGAGTGTTTTGGGGTCTGGTCTGAAATTCAAGATGGCCGCTGTTGGCCATTTTGTACAAACTTAGGTGCAATCAGATTTTTGCGCAGAACTTCCATATGAAAGGACTGATTTGAATAATTTTCTGTGTGAATGTTTAGTACCATGGGATACATCACATATAATACAGGTTTTTTTCTCGTGCATAAATTATGCCAATTAGACTAACTTTGATCTATTTAATGTTACTTTCAGCACTGTAACTGCAAATGCCAATACGGCTTGGGCTAGAGGCCGTATTTATGAAGCGATCTTTACAAAACATCTTGGGCACCTTTGTTATCACCTTGGGACGAGAACGAGTGTTTTAGGGTGCAGACCAAAATTCAAGATGGCTGCCGGTGGCCATTTTGTATCAGAATTGTTGCAATCAGTTTTTTGTACAGAACTTTTGTATGAAAGTTCTGATTTGAATAAATTTCTGTATGAATGTTCAGTAACTGGAATACATCACATATAATACAGGGTTTTTTCTCTTGCAAAAATTATGCAAATTAGATGAACTTTGATTTATTCAGTGCTACTTATACACAGTAAGTGCACATGTCAATACGGCTCGGGCTAGAGTCTGCATTTTTGAACCGATCTTCACGAAACTTTTTGGGCACCTTTGTTATCACCCTGGGATGAGAACGAGTGTTTCTGGGTGCGGTCCAAACTTCAAGATGGCTGCCAGTGGCCATTTTGTACCTAAATTAGGTCCAATCAGTTTTTTGTACACAAGTTCTATACGGCTCAGGATAGAGGCCATATTTATGAACCGATCTTTACGAAACTTCTTGGGTACCTTTGTTATCACCGTGGGATGAGAACGAGTGTTTTTGGATGCGTTCCAAAATTCAAGATGGCCACCAGCAACCTTTTTGTACCAAAATTAGTGCAATCAGTTTTTTGTACAGAACTTCTGTCTGACAGTTCTGATTTGAATAACTTTTTGTAGGAATGTTTAGTAACATGGAATACATTACATATAATACAGGTTTTTTTCTCGTGCAGAAATTATGCAAATTAGATGAACTTTGATTTATTCAGTGCTACTTATACACAGTAAGTGCACATGCCAATATGGCTCGGGCTAGAGTCTGCATTTTTGAACCGATCTTCACGAAACTTCTTGGGCACCTTTGTTATCACCTTGGGATGAGAACGAGTGTTTCTGGGTGCGGTCCAAAATTCAAGATGGCTGCCAGTGGCCATTTTGTACCAAAATTAGGTCCAATCAGTTTTTTGTTCACAACTTCTATACGGCTCAGGATAGAGGCCGTATTTATGAACTGATCTTTACTAAACTTCTTGGGTACCTTTGTTATCACCGTGGGATGAGAACGAGTGTTTTTGGATGTGTTCCAAAATTCAAAATGGCCGCCAGCAACCTTTTTGTACCAAAATTAGTGCAATCAGTTTTTTGTACAGAACTTCTGTATGACAGTTCTAATTTGAATAAATTTTTGTAGGAATGTTTAGTAACATGGAATACATCACATATAATACAGGTTTTTTTCTCGTGCAGAAATTATGCAAATTAGATGAACTTTGTTTTATTCAGTGCTACTTATACACAGTAAGTGCACATGCCAATACGGCTCGGGCTAGAGTCTGCATTTTTGAACCGATCTTCACGAAACTTCTTGGGCACCTTTGTTATCACCTTGGGATGAGAACGAGTGTTTCTGGGTGCGGTCCAAAATTCAAGATGGCTGTCTGTGGCCATATTGTACCGAAATTAGGTCCAATCAGTTTTTTGAACACAACTTCTATACGGCTCAGGATAGAGGCCGTATTTATGAACTGATCTTTACTAAACTTCTTGGGTACCTTTGTTATCACCGTGGGACGAGAACGAGTGTTTTTGGATGCGTTCCAAAATTCAAGATGGCCCCCAGCAACCTTTTTGTACCAAAATTAGTGCAATCAGTTTTTTGTACAGAACTTCTGTATGACAGTTCTGATTTGAATAAATTTTTGTAGGAATGTTTAGTAACATGGAGTACATCACATATAATACAGGTTTTTTTCTCGTGCAGAAATTATGCAAATTAGATGAACTTTGATTTGTTCAGTGCTACTTATACACAGTAAGTGCACATGTCAATACGGCTTGGGCTAGAGGTACCTTTGTTATCACCTTGTGACAGGAGCGAGTGTTTTTGGGTGCCTTTGTTATCACTGCTATGAGAACAAATATTTTTGGGTTCAGTCAGACCCACTCTGGGACTCAAAGATTTCTTTTCTAGTTTAGCATCTAACTGTCACCCACCTTTACAATACTTTACCTACACATTTGTTACAGGCTACGGTCAGCATTTATATACAGACCGTTACAATACTTTACATGTACCTTTGTTATAATGTCATTACCTAGATGTTTGTCATTGCTGTGTCACATACTATACATGTACATGTCTTAAACAAGTTAAGCTACAGTGTCATTGACACTTTCATTTTTATATTAATTTTTAGCTCAACTTGACAAAGTCAAGCTGAGCTATTGCCATCACTTCTCGTCCATCGGCGTATGTATGTATGTACGTACGTACGTTAGTATGTTAGTACGTTAGTACGTACATCCACAATTTCCTTTGGCACACCTCACAGGTCGCATTTATGATCAGATTACTTTGAAACTTGGTATGCTTGTTTGGGGTGACCTCTAGATGGGAGCTATTGATTTTCTTCAATTTCCGTTAAAAAATGTTGCCGCGGCCAACATTCTTAGAACTTAGTTTAGTCAAACCACAATATTTCCCTTTGGCACACCCTACAGGGCACATGTATGATTTGATTGCTTTGAAACCTGGTATGCTTGTTTGGGGAGACCTCTAGATGGGAGCTATCGATTTTCTTCAATTTCCGTCAAAAAAAGTTGCCGCGGCCAACGTTCTTAGAACTTAGTTTAGTCAGAAGACTCAATATTTCCCTTTGGCACACCCTACAGGGCACATTTATGATCGGATTGCTTTGAAACCTGGCATGCTTGTTTGGGGTGACCCCTAGATGGGAGCTATCGATTTTCTTCAATTTCCATCAAAAAATGTTGCCGCAGCCAACATTCTTAGAACTTAGTTTAGTCAGACCACAATATTTCCCTTTGGCTCACCCTACAGGGCACATTTATGATTAGATTGCTTTGAAACCTGGTATGCTTATTTACGGTGACCTCTAGATGGGAGCTATCGATTTTCTTCCATTTCCATCAAAAAATGTTGCCACGGCCAACATTCTTAGAATTTAGTCTAGTCAGACCACAATATTTCCCTTTTGTACACCCTACAGGGCACATTTATGATCGGATTGCTTTGAAACCTGGCATGCTTGTTTGGGGAGGCCTCTAGATGGGAGCTATCGATTTTCTTCGGTTTCTGTCAAAAAATGTTGCCACTGGCAAAAAAAAATGACATTGGTACGAATGATCTTCAATTTTGCCATTTCATTTATAACTTACCAAGTTCAAGTTTGTCAAGTTGAGCTACAGTGTCATTGACACTTTCATTAATTAAATTTCCGAATAATTAAATTCATAGTTATTGTTGCTGATTCTCAGATTTCTTTCTGTTACCAATATCAATAATATTTCCACACCGTAACAATGAGAAAAAGTTGAATCTAGCTCCATACAAGTCGTCTATTCACTTGGGATTGAGCTTTGAGACTCACAACAATCTGGTTCGCCTGCCGTTACCCAGAGCGAAATTAGTCAGTTGTTATGCTCGCTTTTGTCTACACTCAGATGCATTAATAGTGAGGGAATTCATGCGACTGTTGGAGTTGTGCGGAGCGGCTGTGGATCTCATTCCGATGGGCCATCTACGCGCATGTCCCCTCCAGATAGTCTTTACTCAGAACTGGAGTGTGAAGATGCTTTCGTTTGAACCAGTATTGTTTTAACGGACCAAGTAAAACAAGGGTTCAATTGGGCAGATATTCAGTGGTTAACTGAGGGAGTTACGCTGCAACTGCCAGATCCGGCTTTCACGATTTTGACGGATGTGAGTCTGACGGGTTGGGGCGCGACCTTAAGTCCCACTGTCTTGAGGTGTCAGGGTCTTTGGGACACTCGGTTCCAGGAGAGATGCATAAACATCAACGAGATGATGTTAATTAGCTAGCGCTACAACATTGGATTCACATAATTACGGATATCCATGTTCAATTTGGTCGGACAACTCGACAGTAGTAGCGTACATCGGGAACCAGGGTGGCACCCATTCATTTCCGTTATGCAAACTAACGGAGAAGATTTTCCTAATATGTCATGAATCATCATGTTCAACTTTTTATCCGTCATATACCAGGTCAACCGAACGTACTAGCAGACTCGCTCTCACGGAAAGGTCGCCTGTTGCAATTGGAATGGACGCTCAACAAGCGAGTATTTGAATAGTTTTGCTACCAGAGGGATCGCCCCATTATAGGTCCATTTGCGACGCACCGGAACAATCTGTTACCATCGTTCGTGTCGCCATGACCAGACCATTGAACGCATGCAATAGACGCTCTGCCGATCTCATGGGGATGGATGATAGAATACGTGTATCCTCCAATTCATTTCATTCAGTAGATTATGTTTAAGATCAAACAGTCTCGTTGTGAATCCGTCACAGAAACATTGGATCAGTCTTCTCAAGTGTCTGTTATGGAACGTTCCCCAGAAGCTTCCTCCACGAGAGGTCCTTCTTTATCAAGGGAAGTTTTGTTCTTCACGTCCTTCTCTGCCCATAGTGGCATAATGGAGTCTGTTAGATGTGAAGTAACCATTGCGGTTCCTATATTATTTGATGACGAACACAAGAACGATTAAGTAATGCAGGTGAGGAGGGTTTGATATGACTTCGAATCCCCCCTCCCCACCCCCTCGTGCCCCCCCCCCCCCCCCCCCCCCCCCCCACACACACACACACCGCCAATGTGTTTAGAGGCGCTTACCGGGCAAGACATAGTTCTCTTCCCGCAAGCCTCATAGAAGTTTAAATACATACATGCATTTCTTCAATTTTCGATTTGCGGTTGGGTCGTGTTCTATGGAGACCTCATGGGCACATCCACTTTTTAGTTGGATTGGTTTCCTGTGATTATTCGTCTATATGTCATATACGAGCGCATATTTCATTATAATTAAATTGCTAGTCTTTGGGTACCTCGGAGGCTGCATAACCAGTTAACTGGTATTCAGATGATTACATGCGGGATTTTAATCCTCACGCACATAATAATTATTAGGCTGACGCTTTATTGTATATTATGGACCTTTGAAATTATGAATTATTTCGGGGGCGGTCTGTGTCGGAGCCTGTTAATCATACCTACTTCCATTTCTAGATCCAGGTTTCTATTAATGTCCGTACTCATCTCGTATATTCCCACGCTTATAGTGTCATAGCTATCGGATAGTACACATCCGGGAGTGTTGTTACTGGAATTTATTGTACACCTGAATGGGGTCGCCTGTGGGTTACCTCGGAAGTGTGTTTACTCTCCAGAGATCGTTCATTGTGGTTCGATTGGACTTGTGTATGTTATATATTATATCACCAGTTTTCGACATATCTGCGAACGCCATCTGCGGTGTGTTCGGACGGCTAGTCGACTAATTGTTACCGGTTATTTTTTATGCAGTAGTCGATAAGAAAATCGGTAGTTAACTAGTCGTTTGATGGGTATTTTCTGTTGAATGATACAATAAATTGGTGATTCACTTGCTTTTGCTACTCAATAAAATTTCAAGTATATTTCTTTAGTCTGAAAAAAAGAATAAATTAAGCTATAGTTAAGTGACTGCGTGGGGGAAGTTTTAAGGCTGGAACCCCAAACCAGCAATCCTCCAGAGAGACTGCAATACTGGCGTCTCAAACTTCGCTTGAGGTAAAAAGGTTTGTTCTGTTGTTGTGACTTGTCAGCTTAACAACACTGCAATGGTGACCAGCGTGACCTTAAAGGCTTTAATGACCAAAACTCAATAAAAAATTGAAAAGGTTTGTGATATCAAAGTCTGAGATCACTTATATTATTTAATTAAAATCAGCCATGGAACGAAGCAAATTAAATTTGGTGTGAGATATGGGGCATCATGTATGGCGAAAGCCCTGTCAGCAAAAATAGCTAAATACTTTGATAGCTAATTTGATTACCTCCCTTAGACTAGAATTACCTTTCTACATTACAGACATTTTATGCTTCTGGTGAGTTCATTCGCACAGTCGTTACATCCCAATACCGGTTCAGAGTGAGTGGCAGATGACTGACTTTATGAAAAACTGTGGGACCGGGGCAGGGGGTGGGGGGGGGGGGGAGGTGCACCTAGGCTCAAGTTTACCGACATGTACTGTCAACCAAATTTTGAAATTTAATCTGAAGTGATTCGATTACCTCGCACACGATGCAGATATCCACAACCCATCTCTGATAAAAATTAGTGGGGGAGGGGGAGCACACCAAGTGCGCCGATGCCTGGATTCGCCCTTGTGGTAAAAAAATGTCATAGTATCATTATTGATAGATCGTATAATAGATGTTTCAATACATAAGGCAACCATTTAATGATTTTAACAACACATAGCTTTTCAAGTTTAATATGAAACTCAAGCCAATAATAGCACTTGTCGCCCAGGACAAGCGATTCTATTTTTTGGTTGTCGCTGGTAGAAATTACTTGTTGGCGACAAGTGTTATTTCGACCCCTGGGGGATATGAGACTGGGGTTTATGATGCTGGGGAGCGGGCGGGTGCTCGTCGTTGCTCGGTGGTTCTCCGTGTACTTTTGGACAGAAGCTGTTACAGTGAGGCATTATCAAGTATAATATCGACGAATTGAGACGATAGCGGTTTCGAGTTTTGTTGTGATTATTTCGGTTTATAAGGTCAAAATAACAGCCTACCCCTAACTAGTTTGAACGTTTTGATTGCTGCAAGTGTAGCAGACTGACTAGTCGGCAACTAATAGCTGGCGACTAGTCGACAGGGAAATTTGATAGTCATCCCAACCCTACGGTGTACGTTACATAGGGAGCAATATTAATTACCGGGATCGTCGCTAGATCCTTAACTTCTGAAGTGGCGTTAAGCACCATTTATTAATAATAAATTAATACCTGAGTGCCTGTTCGACGAATATTTATATTGTTTTTTGGTACCCGCTTTTACTGATTCCAGAGTGCTCCCCTCTTTCTTTTTGAAGATCCCTTCAAAAGAAAATTGGGGTGGGGGATTTTTTACCTCTCCTCTGGCTTGATAGGTATGTAACTATGAAGGAAGCTGTTTTGTCTGTAATTATATCCTGCATACAGCTGGAGTTTTATTGTGAATGGTGTATGTTTGTGGGGGATATTCTTTCATTCACAAATACGTCATCCTAATTTTTGGGACTTAGTCCGGGCTATTCTTAAAAATTGGGAACTTGTTACATCCAATTAGCATAGTCTTCATGCTATAAGTATACGGAATTACTTGAACTAGGCTCCTTTTGTATGATATGTCTTCTCTATTACTGTATAGAGAGACATACATGTAATTCCTAATAATTTTATTTTCCATTCACCTTAGATTACAGGATTGGAACTATGTTGATCTACTAATTCTGAAGTCCTAGGCCCTCCACCTTTTTACGATTCAGCTAGTCTGGGCCATTGGTTTGCAGTGTAAAAATATTATAAATTTACAGTAATTTGTATATTTTTATACTTACCAATGGCCCAGATGGAGATGGCCCTCCCATGAGTGGGCACTCATACCTCCCCGCTGAATTTTTATGTAGTACTCTCTTTTACAAAGAATGATGTTGGCGCCAATTCCAGTCACTTCCTCACGTCTGCACCTGCGTGGAGAGTAAATGTATGGAGGGCCAGATAGGACTTTTAATTTTCAGTTTTGCAAGCAAATTTTGAGGATTGGGGGGTTCAAAATTTGTGTTTGGCCCTTGATAACTCTGAGTTAAGCACCAGCTAGTCTCGGCCATTGGTAAGTATAAAAATATACAAATTACTGTAAATTTATAATTTTTATGTCAATGAAGCACCATCAGTGCAGTATATTTTCGACTTAAAATAAACAGCTAACAACTGAGTCGAGAACTCATCACGTGCATCGTCACCGTAAATTGTGTTCTGAACTTTTGATGCAGTTTACATCTACACTGCCAACAACATTTCAAAGCCAGGTCTTTGTCAAATCGCTCCCTACATGGGCTTTGAAGTCGATTATCAGTTATTTGGAAGAAAATGTTTTGTGAAAATCAAAAGCCCTTGATGGAACCACACGTTTTAAAGTGGGAGTTTCGTTTTTCGGTAAACACATATATGGGATTCTGTCACACGAGTCATGACATTACACTGCATTATCTATTTTTATCACGTGCACCACACATTTCAACATGAGAAATATTCAGTGGCTTTGTGTTGTTAAATCCCACCCCAAATGGCCGATATTAAACTTATTGCACCCAAACCTCTCACAGTTAACACAGATTACTAATATGGAGGAATTATCTGTCCAATATGGGAATAAAGAATGCCATTATATATTTAATGAGACGATGAGCGTGGTTGAAAGAAATATTGCGACATTTTGCATAATGCAGCACAGTTTGGGCAGTGAAGAGCATCCATATTCACATTATGGATTAAAAAAAAAAACAACTCGGTACACAGTTACGCAATCAAAATCTTTAATATAATATTCTGCCTTTTCTTTCATGAACCATCACTTACCTGATATCAGTAACAGACGGGTGACATACTGATCACTTGCCACTGGTTGTCCCACGAAGGGAAAGAAAGTTCATTACTGATCATCCATAACACTTTCATTGAGTTTCAGACAAACGGCGAGGACCGATGTTGAACCATCGAGTGCCAATGGTGAACCGATGAGCACTTATTGTTCGAGTGCTGATGTTACACCGATTAATCGTCTCATCTCTACCGTGGAGCTTTTGATTTGAAGTTCAATGCCGTAACCACTTAACCACTGCGCTTCCTTAAGGCAAATAAAGTCTTTGGACTTGCAGAAAGGTGCTTGAAAATGGCTTGAAAAGGTCCTTTAAAGTCCTGAATTTTTTCCATCCTTGAGACAGTGAACCATGCTTTCTGCTTCTAGGTCATCATGCTAAATCGTCAGATGTTAACTCTCTGCACTCTGCTGTCAAAATACATGTAGCAAAGGTTTCAGCAGCAAATATTTCCCATAATGCAGTTTGATATTTAGCCAAATGTACCGTACCTTGTTTGACAAAGCTTGGTGAGCTCTGTCAAACAAGACATAATTGGTTAAATTCATGGAGGAAAACAGAGTGATCAGAAAAATTCTGTTGCACTACCAGAGTAGGGTTTAATTCCAGATGAATTGAGCATACTGAACACATACGTGCAGTTGCACCTGTCTGTTATAAGAAACATTAAGGATTTTTGAGAACATACAATACTGATGGTTTACACTGAAAATGGGCCAGCTGTTTTATTTGATTCAGGAAAATTTCTTTCAATAAATCAAGGTTGAATAAAATTGATATTTGTTCAAATTCTGATTCAAATACATTGTCACCTGTTGATCCAAATCTCGATCTGATCGAGAGTCTGATTTTGCAATCACAGACTGACACTACTGTAATTGGTAGCTAATGTTTTTAATATATAATTATTGCAGGTTGCAGACTTGAAGAAGTTGTTGAAAGAGAAAGGTTTGCCAGTTACAGGAACAAAAAATCAGTTGTTGGAACGACTACAAGGACAGTTACAAGCATCAGGTTTCATATTATCTTTAATTCTGTTACATTAATGTACATCAGTGCTGAAAATGAACAAAATTGACGGGTGCATTTTTAAGCTCCCGTGAAATCAGAGACGAGAGTAAATTGCACCTGTAAAATGTTAGTATATGAATTTTCAAGGAAATACTGTCACCAAACACCAGAAACCTTAACCTTTTGAACCTGAGCGGCCCCTTTTCCAGTCTGGAACATGATATGTTTTAACGTCATTAAATAGGATGGCTGTTCAGTAAATGTGTGTTGTATCCCAATCAGTATTTTCAACGTGCAGCTGGCATGGCAGATACCACTAGTGTTCAAAGGGTTAAATGTATAAGGAATTGCTGAATTATGACAGTAACTTTCCACTGGCTGCAGAGTGCTGCTTTGCCACTGGCCACAGAGTGCTGCTTTCTCAAAACAACACACATTTATATTCCCTCACAGTATGTTAGTGCTCCACAATATTTTTCAATGAGTGCATTTTTTAGCTCCTGTAAAATAGAAAACACAGGTGCTGACAGGAGCAATTGCAATCGCACCCATCTCATTTCCAGGACTGGTACATGTATATGTAGGACATTTCTGCAAAGAATGTTTCAATGCAGGATGTTTTAGTTTGAGAGTAGAGTTGAGCCCACTTAGGACAGGGTTAGTTAATTTTCAGTTTGGCATTATTTCTGGTTATCAGAACAAAATGCGGAATGAGGTTATTATTAATCATATTCTTGTGGGGAAATGGCGTAATATGTCCCTTTCCACCAGATGCATATTTTATTACTTTGCACTTACACACTTCTTCTTTGCATGTGTTAGTTGCCCCAGATAGTAGAACTTTCAATTTCCAGGGTTGCATAAAAGCCTACAACAAAAAGTACCATTAGTAAACATTTTACCCGTAATAACACCAGACTGTTGCCTCATTATCAATAAAATGGCATTTCAGAGGATGAGGAAAAAACATGAAATTGTGTATTCCTGGGCTTATAAAGGAGGCGACCCAATTGTGAAGCCAATAATAAAGAAAATCTGTTATTATTTCAGGTAAAAAATAAAATTAGGCGATTAACGCAAATTAACCACTTCCTTATTTGGATAGATCTTTAACTGAATAACCAAATATAGTATTTAAAAGGAAATGGAAAACTAGCTGGGAATGGATATGAAATGTAGGGTTACAATGAACTAAATGAGTGACTTTTAGTCGATAAAATTTTTAGGGTTGGCAGAATTTTTTAGGGTATTTTTTAGGGTCGGTTGGGTTGTCCTAAACACAGGTCATTTTTTTTGCCCTCAGTTGAACTTAGTTTGCACGTATCTTGTTCAACCGATATTTGACTGCATGCACCGTTGTGCATATTGTCAGGTGAAGCATCACGATGGTGCATGGTGGAATCTTCTCGCTCAACAGTGAGATCTTTTGACTCGATGTTAACAATGTTTTCCTGTTCTCTTATGTGGATTCATAGATGTTTCTTCGTTATCCAGATATACAGGGCTGTCTTTTTATATATTCTCTCGATTATTAGCTCACCTGAGCGAAGCTCAAGGGGAGCTTTACTAATCACTTTCTGTCCGGCGTCCGGCGTCCGTCGTCGTCCGTCTGGCGTTAACTTTACATTATCGACTTCTCCTCCTAAACCACTAGCCCAATTTTATTCAAATGTTGGCTAAATGTTTATTACCTAATGCCAATTCAGATTTGTTCAAATGAAGTTGCCCCTCCTCCTGGGTGGTGCCACGCCCCCAAGGGGCACCAAAATCTTTGTAAATCTTCTTCTCATGAACCAGCAGTAGCAGAGACTTGATATTTGGTGTGCAGCTTCCTTTTGAGGTGTAGACTCAGATTTGTTCAAGAGAAGTTTGTGGGGCTATACTTGGCGTTGTTATGAGAGGGGCAAAATTTTTTGCCCCGCCCAAAATTTCTATTTTCCAAACCGAGAGGCTGATTTGAACCAAATTTTATGTGAGGGCTTATTGGGTCATGAGTACTTGATTTATGCAAAAAAAAATTTTCCCGCAACCCCGTGGGAACCGCAGGAGCTAAAAATAGAAAAAATTTAAAACGCCCATATCTCCAAAACTGCACGGCACTGAGAATTTTTATTTGGTGTGCAGCTTCCTTAGGACCAACAGAAAGGATTGGTAAAAAAAAATTGCCATCGGTTTTATCATAGGGTACAGTTTTGGGACTTTGAAAAAGTGCTGAGTCAGCACTTTTTAACACTGTTGGCAATGGGAAAAACATTAAAAAATCTTCTTCTCCAGATCCAGCAGGCAGAATCTTTTGATATTTGGTATGCAACATTGTAGGGTGGATCTGATTCAAGTTTGTTCAAATCGGCCCCCTGGGTTCATATTTGGGCTCAGTATAGGAGCCCGATTTCGAACTTAGTGCATTTCAGGCAAATTTCTTAAAAAATCTTCTCCAGATCCAGCAGGCAGAATCTTTTGATATTTGGTATGCAACATTGTGGGGTGGATCTGATTCAAGTTTGTTCAAATCGGCCCCCTGGGTTTATATTTGGGCTCAGTATAGGAGCCCAAATTTGAACTTACTGCATTTCAGGCAAATTTCTTTGAAAATCTTCTTCTCCAGATCCAGCAGGCAGAATCTTTTGATATTTGGTATGCAACATTGTAGGCTGGATCTGATTCAAGTTTGTTCAAATCGGCTCCCTAGATTCATATTTGGGCTCACTATAGAAGCTCGAATTCAAACTTAGTGCATTTCGGGCAAATTTCTTCAAAAATCTTCTTCTCCAGATCCAGCAGGCAGAATCTTTTGATATTTGGTATGCAACATTGCGGGGTGGATCTGATTCAAGTTTGTTCAAATCGGCCCCCTGGATTCATATTTGGGCTCACTATAGAAGCTCGAATTCAAACTTAGTGCATTTCAGGCAAATTTCTTCAAAAATCTTCTTCTCTAGATTCAGCAGGCAGAATCTTTTGATATTTGGTATGCAACATTGCGGGGTGGATCTGATTCAAGTTTGTTCAAATTGGCCCCCTGGATTCATATTTGGGCTTAATATAGAAGCCCGAATTCGGACTTAGTGCATTTTGGGCAAATTTATTAAAAAATCTTCTTCTCCAGATCCAGCAGGCAGAATCTTTTGATATTTGGTATGCAACATTGTGGGGTGGATCTGATTCAAGTTTGTTCAAATCGGCTTCCTAGATTCATATTTGGGCTCACTATAGAAGCTCGAATTCGAACTTAGTGCATTTCAGGCAAATTTCTTAAAAAATCATCTTCTCCAGATCCAGCAGGCAGAATCTTTTGATATTTGGTATGCAACATTGCGGGGTGGATCTGATTCAAGTTTGTTCAAATCGGCCCCCTGGATTCATATTTGGGCTCACTATAGAAGTTCGAATTCAAACTTAGTGCATTTCGGGCAAATTTCTTTCAAAAATCTTCTTCCCCAGATCCAGCAGGCAGAATCTTTTGATATTTGGTATGCAACATTGCGGGGTGGATCTGATTCAAGTTTGTTCAAATCGGCCCCCTGGATTCATATTTGGGCTTAATATAGAAGCCCGAATTTGCACTTAGTGCATTTCGGGCAAATTTATTAAAAAATCTTCTTCTCCAGATCCAGCAGGCAGAATCTTTTGATATTTGGTATGCAACATTGTGGGGTGGATCTGATTCAAGTTTGTTCAAATCGGCTTCCTAGTTTCATATTTGGGCTCACTATAGAAGCTCGAATTCGAACTTAGTGCATTTCAGGCAAATTTCTTAAAAAATCTTCTTCTCCAGATCCAGCTTCAGAATCTTTTCATATTTGGTAAGCAACATTGTGGGGTGGATCTGATTCAAGTTTGTTCAAATCGGCCCCCCTGGGTTTATATTTGGGCTCCGTATAAGAGCCCAAATTTTAACTTAGTGCATTTCAGGCATATTTCTTAAAAAATCTTCTTCTCCAGATCCAGCAGGCAGAAACTTTTGATATTTGGTATGCAACATTGTGGTGTGGATCTGATTGTGATTCATGAACGTATTTATTTGTAAAGTTGATAGAATCTTAGACAAAATTTGCAGAAAAGATCTACTATAGAAGGGGTGGTATCCAGGGTGAACCGTTTACCCAAATCTAGCAGTACTAATGTATTATTCACACAAATCTCCGTTCAAATTTTATGACCCCTCATTGGAACACACGCATTCAGCTCATTCCAACAAAGGTCATATGCCATGTTTTCGAGACAAAGGAATAAAAATTTTATAGTTATTCATGAAATTTTTAGGCAACTGTTGTCTGTTATTCACATTGCTTCATGACATTTCAGTACTTTTAGAAGTTACCTCAGTAATCAAGGGTTAATTCCCCTTAATTAAATGTCGCCTCTAAAAAACAACCACTTTGCATATCTTACCTTTTTACCAGCATAACTGCCAAAACTTGTCAGCATTCTTCGCAAAAATCGCTATTCAAATTTTAATTTTTGTCTCTTAAACATACATGTACTTATCGCTTGTAAATACCCCATTGGAATGAGCTTTTTGAGCTCATTCCAATGAGAGGTCGCACACCATGCTTTTTGAGTCAAAAAAGCAATTTTTTTAGTTATTCCAGAATTTCGTACGTAAAACACAGCTTTATGACTTCACATTAAAATGAGCTCTCTAAGCTTGTTCCAATCAACATTCACGCACTATGTCTTTCACACAAAAAAGAAAATTTTCCATTTATTCAGGAATTTTGTTTGCAAGAACACTCTTACCCCCCCCCCCCCCCCCCCCCCCCACACACACACACACACAAACACACACACACATACACACAAACACAGACACACACATCTAAAAGTTCGTCAGCAAAAAAACAGTTACTTCAATTTTTAAATGCATTATAGGAACAACTTGCCTAATCAAATTTAAATACTTTTGCATCATTCTGTATCTAGAACAAACCATTTACCATATCTTTACGCAAAATTCTCCAGCATCATTCACAAAAAAACACCATTATTTATATATTCACATTTCTGTCTCAAAAATATACCTGATCTTCCCATACCCCTATTGGAATAAGCTGTTTGAGCTTGTTCCAATGATGATAAAAAAAACTAATATTTTGGAAAATTTGTGAAAATTTTTGTTTTCTTGCATGCAAATATATACATGTAGCACATGGAAGATATCAACAGTTGGGGAGAGATGTCCAAGGCTATCTCTTCACATTCCTTGTTTGTGCTTCATGCTAAACCAGTTTGTCTGCAGAGATAAATTTGCTTTATTAAAAATCATTGGAGATTGGCCACACACCAATGATTTTAAATAAAACTAATTTTAGGTAACAAATGTTGAACTTCAAACAAAATCTATCACTCAACCAGTTAATGTTGATGAGGCATGACATGGTGAAGGTGACCTAAAATACTTCTTAGAGTCACTTTGTCAGGTGAGCGATTAAGGCCACGTGGGGCCTCTTGTTCACTGTATTTTTCGTGATAAATCTCTACACCGATTTCGTGCGTGATTTTCGCGTACCCTGCCATTTCGGTCTTTTGTTCATTAATGCTAACTCTTTGAGTTCTGCTTTTAACTGAGTTCGGTGTCAACTCGGGGAGGTTGTGGCAGCTTTTCTCCACTCCGTTGAGGGTAGAATTTCTGCCAGTTCCCTTTTGGCTGATGGGGTACTTCTGTTCCCATTGGGCCTTTGTTTCCTGCCACCTTACTCTGGTAGCTGGGGGTGTCCTTGGGTTCACCTTCCCATTTACATAGCTCTCACCAGATATGCCTAGGACGATACCTTGAGGGCCATTTCGTTGTCTTAGCATGATTGAAGTTTCCCAATATTCATGCTCCACTTTATTTTGGTGTTCTATTGAAAGACCCTGTTGGCTGGGTGGTCTTCCACCTTTTGGGCTCTCGTCTGTTGTGTAGTTTGGGCATGTGATGTTTTCCTCCTGTGCCCCAAAGGAAGTGGAACGCAGTCGTTGGGTCCTCCCGATTCGACTCTATCTGGAGAGAGTTTTACCCCTCCTTTTTTTTTATGGTGTAGATACTACAGTAGCTGCTGACTTCCTGGTGACAACTGTCCCCCTTCAGTCGACATCTGAGGCTGTCACTAGGATTGTGACTCCTCTTTTGGAGCTGAGCTCGGTTGCTCTCTCCTCTTTCAGCTACTGATGTATCTGCTTCTGCTTCTACTGACGTCGGTGACGTCATCGGTCTCCATTTCAGCTGGCCATGGCTTATCCCTGCAGGGGCCTGCAGGGATTTCAGCTTCTTGGACGTGGGGATATTGGCCTCAACCTTCCCTGGCTTCAACTTGGCGAAGTCGGAAGTGATTGCCAGCCATTCCCTCTGCTGTGGTCTCTCCGGCAGTCGAGCCCAACAGGTTTTGATTTGCTTTCAGATGTCCATGGTGGGGTTCTGTCCACGCTCTCTGGTCCTTCGGTCAGTTTTGCGGGACTGGTATATTTTTGTGCAACCTGGACCTTCTGTCCCTCCGAGACCGAGCGACTCTTCTGAGTTTCCGTGCTTCAGATCCTCGGGGTATTTCATACCCCAATAAGCATCTATATTCAGATGTTTTGGCTGTGACCCTTTGCTGGTTTAGAGGGTCAGATGCGAAGCCAATCTGTCTGCAAGACGTTAACGGTCTTGGATCAGGACTACACGCCAAGTCGGCCATTATTCCTGTGGCGACTTTGGAGTCCATGTTGGGCTTATCCAGAGAGATGCTATGCATGCTTTCTCTCTTGGATCACATCGTCTCTGCCTTGGCTGCTTATCTGCCTCTAGATAAGTTTGACGACATACAGCCTCCTTTGCGTGTGATCCCAAAGACGCTCATGCATCTTACTCACACGCATGCCTGTGACAAGGCTATTTTGGATTTTCGCGGGGATGCTGTGTTGTACACAAGCCGTTCCCTTCCTGAAGGGCAGGGTGCACTGCTCTTCAATCCGCTTCTTTGGTGGGGCCGCAACTATTCCTTGATTCCGTGGCGACGGTCTGGGATGACATTCTGCATCATTCCAAAGATCAGCTGCTGCTTTGCCAGCTTGATCTGCCTTCTTTGGGAGGCCGGGGTCATTCCAAGCCTAACAAACACCCTTCTGCTTCCACTGTGAAGCCTAGGGCTGATCCTCCTGCCGCCACTTCTTCCTCTTACTCACGTGGTAAGGGTAAGTGTTGGCAGTCCTGAGGGATCCCAGGATCCTTCATCTAGCAGAGGTGGGGGTTTCTCCTCTCACCGGCCTTGCCAGGGCTCGAAATGAAGGCCCTCACCTCGATTCGTCCCAGGTTGGAGGAGGGATATCCGAGTTTGCAGACTGTTTGAGCCACGATCACATCCTATCCTTGGGTGTTAGATGTTAGGTCCACTCTGTGGATATCTTTCTAAGGCACCCACTGTCGAATGTGCCTCTTCTAACCCAAGTTCTTTTCGATGTTTCTAGTCGGGAACTTTTGATCAAAGAGAGACATTCTCCTGTCAAAGGGGGCGGTTGAGGTCATCAAGAACATTCATTCAGTGGGATTTTATTCCCGCCTGTTCTTGGTGCTGAAGAAGAACGGCTGGCTCCACCCGGTTATCGATCTGAGTATCCTGAACCAGTCTCCTATTCTATTGCTCCCAAGTTCAGCATGGAGACTTTCAGGTCGGTTCACAGCTTCATTCACCAGGGAGATTTCGCTTCCAGCATCGACCTGCGAGACGCTTACTTTCACGTTCCAATTCATCGGACATCGCAAAAGTATCTCAGGTTTGCTTTTCCGTGGTGAATTTACCTGTTAACAAGGCCATACCTTTCGGCCTCAACCTGGCTCCTTGGGCTTTCATCCAACTGATGTCACATGTGATAGCCTTCCATCGCACTCAGTCCAGGGTGATAACTTTGGCGTATCTGGACGACATCCTCCAGAGGCATTCCAATGCTGCTCTTCTGGAGTCAGATGTCGACACACTTGAGCCTGCTCGTGTCACTAGGGTTCAGAGTCAAGAGAAGTCAAGGAGAAGTTCCACCTGGTCCCTACTCAGTCGTTTTGTCATATGGGGATAGATTTCCATATTCTTCTGAATACGGTGGCAGTTCCCCGGGTGACGGCTGTGATTCTCTTGGCTTTTGCCCTGACTCTGACTCAGTCCATGACAGCTCGCAGGGCAGTGTTCCAGTCACTTTGCAATCTCTGGGTTTGTCCCCCACGCCGATTGTTTTTCCACCCATTGGAACCCTCGGGTGTACACTTTCGTGTCCCTGTGCCTCGATCCTCTGGCTTTTGCCGTGGATGCTCTGTCACTCGATTGGAATGGTCTAGTCGGCTACGCCTTCCCGCCGGTTCTGATTCTGCCTCAGGTTCTAGCCAAGATATGAACCTGCAGTTGTCAAATCCTTCTGATCGCTCCCCTGTCACCTCAGTGGGTGTGGATCCATACAGCTCCGCTCTGTTGGTGACAGTTCCGGCACGTCTTCCTCTGCATCACGACCTTCTTTGCAAGGTCACCCAAGGAGGTTTTCATGTCAGCCTTACTTCATTGTGCCTTCACTCATGTTTTGTCAGGTCCTGTCTCCTCCGTAGAGGTTTTTTCGAGATGAGCAGTGGGGTGCTTTTCTTCTTCAAAGCAGCACTCCACTGGTTTAGCCTATGTGGCTAAATGGAAGGTCTTCTGTCGATGGTGTGCTAATCACTCTGTTGATTATGCCGTTCCTTCGATAGCACAGATTGCAGAGTTTCTGGTATGTCTGTTTGCTTCTCGGAGTCTCCAACCTGTAACCATCTAAGGGTGCAGGTCCATGCTTTCGGAGACCTCTTCGTTTGTGGGAAAGCGTCATATCGGCACTATTCTGTCCCTCTCCAAGCTTATTTGGCACTTTTCTTTGAAAAGGCCTCAGAGTTTACAGCTTACCCCAAAAGGGTATTTTTTCTTGGGTGCTGCTCTGCTTGTGGGGGGGGGGGGGGGGGGCATTCTAACCTCTATCCCAGGTGGATATGCTTTCTCTCACATACTAGACATCTTTGTCTGATGGCTTTTGCCTCACCCAGAAGGGTTAGTGAGCTTCATGCCCTCTCTGTTGATCCAGCCTTTTTCTGGAGCTCCGCCAACAGTGTTACTTTACCACTGATTGCTCCTTTCTGGCAAAGAATCAGATGCCAGAAACTACTCAACCTCTAATCTGTATCAGGGCTCTTTGCTCTGTTCGGTTCATGCAATTCGGATTTACTTCAACCGGATGCTGTTCATTAGGAAAGACGAGAACAGATATATTTCTGTCTCTTATCTCTTGTCAACAGAAGATCTCTCCTCAATCCATTTCTAGATGGTTTTGTCTTGCTATGCACACGTCATCCGCTCGTCTAGCGACTGACGATTGTATTACCAATCGTTTTTCTGCCCACTAGGTGCATGCATTGTCTATCTCCTGTACTTATGCTAACTCCGTCAGTTGTCGGATGTTATGCAGGCAGACGACTGGAGAAATGCTTCGACCTTCTCCACCTATCTGCATCAGTTGCCGGAGCAGTCTGAGGAACTTTTTTCCTTTTGGCCCTCTTTTCTTATGCTGTGGCTGTCATCAACCCTAACCATTAGGGTTCTTGCAAGGTCAGTTCCAGCCCTGTTCTTGGTACTGTCCTTTCCGTCTGGGTGTCACACAGACCCATACGCCTCATCTCCCATTGTCATTTATTAATGGTTGTGATGCTGTGGTTTTATAGGCCTAGGGAACTCTTCTTCTGTCCACAGTTCCAGCGCAGTCAGGTTATGTGGGGTTTGGTTATGTGATTCCCTCTTCCTGTTGTCTATTCAACCTGTTGTAACCAATTGTAAGGTAGGTTGATAAGAAATTTAAAATTTTTGTACAACAACCAATGGCCCAGACTTAGCTGGTGCAAACTCAAAAATATCCAGGGCCAAACACAAATTTTGCCCCTCCATTCCCCAAAATTTACATGCAAAACCGCCAAAAATTTTCCTATGTGGTCCTCCATACTTTTGTGAACTGCGCATGCGCAGTATCAAGGAAGACACCGAAATTGGCGCCAACCATCATTCTTTGTTTGGCCCTCTGTCAGATAACAACAAACTGACTTCTCTGCTTTTAAATCTCAGTTTTAATGATGCCAGACACAAATCAATGGTGAATTTGGTGGATCCAAGGATACAGTAGGATGATGGAAGGAAGAAACGGTGGTTTGAAACGTTCAGGGTTGTAACTTTATAATTTTCACAAAAATTATTTCATGTTTCCCAATTTCGGGACATGGGCCTGACATCATCATTCTTGCTAATGATTTTGCCACTGTTTGTTTCCCAATCCTTCCTTGAAGCCCCCCAGTTAAACCTCCAAGATTTTTGGCTTGTTTTATTGAAATTTTTTTCTAAATTTCTTGGGAGTTTAACGTGTCACACAGAATGTTTATTCTGTATATCCCCAAGGTTACCTCCTCACCCAAGGGGTGTTTAAGCATTTTTGGTCATGCATCATACATCCGATGTATCGTTTTTTCTTCTGATGAAGATTTTGCTTTACATCGGATACTTCAAAATCTGTTACTGACTTCGGGCCGTGTTATTCAGTGCCTGGGGCCTTGTTTCCGGTTTTCATTCTGACGTTGTTTACATTGACAACGCTCTATTTATATATGTAGTTTCATATTTATTAATCATGGTAGGACTATTGTAAGATACATTATATATTCCGGTAGAGTAGCATTTAATTTTTGGATAATAAAAAAAATTTTGTCCACACTTAGGCTCTATCGGGATACATTTGGACTCATCGTTCCCTTTGGGGACTTGGGCTCCTGTCCAAATTTTTTGGAAAATTTTTTTTGAAAATTATTTTTTGCTTTATAGTTTTGAATGTTATTTATTATGTATCTTTTCCATACATTTTTTGGGTGTTGGTGCGAGTACAGTCGACTTGAATTTGATTCATAATGAAAGTTTATTGCTCAAAATGCAAGGTGGAAGTCTTCCTCTGATTTACATGATGGTTGCCTTACTTGTAGTCAGTGTACTTGCACTAATTCTTGCTCAACATGAGTCAGATGGGATGACAAATGTTGGAGACGGGTGTCACGGTACGTTGTTAGCGGCGAGAGGCCAATGCCGGTCCTCTCGCCACAAAGTCAATCTAGTTTCTCAGTTTCTATTTCAGAGGAACAAGAACATGGTGATGTTTATGTGGCGCCTAGAGATAGTGTGCTGCTGTCGTCACATTCAGATGAACAAGCAGAGCTAGTGGCAAAGGTGCTCATGAATATTAGGCAGGGCAAAAAACCACAAACCAGTGGTTTCAGCTCCCTGTCACCAGCTAGCTCGACCGGTGAAGCGGTTACTCCGTCCGTGGGTGCCGTGACACCGGGTGTGTCGTTGCGGTCGGTCGGAGCATACGACCACTCCTCCCGCCCGGGATGCTCCGTTCAGTTCACAGCCGTTGTCAGCTACAGTTACGGCTTTTTCATCGGTGTCTTCCATGCACACATGACCGCACCTTAGCTATGTGACTTCTGATATCCAGTCTGCATCACCGAGAAGGGACCACTCATCGTCAAAGAAGTCTGACCATCCGGTAGCTAAGGAGACGAGGTCTCATTTATCGGGACGTCCGGAGAAAAGAGCCGTCTCGGACACACCATCCCAGGAGCAGCCAGCAGCCAAGAAACAGAAGACCGCTGCTCCTCAAGCCTCCGTCACGGACTTGCTGTCGCACATTGTGCATCTCATCCCAGCATCCCAGCAAGTGCAGGAGCAGACTCAGATTCTGAGCTGTCGGATGGTGCTGGGTAGGTCCAGTCATCTGCGCATTCAGATGCCGCTGACCGTGAGTCTCAACTAATTCAGTCAGATGGTGAAAGGGATATGGAGAAGGATTACCCTTCCCTTTCGGAACAACACATGGTTGCGATGGATTTAATTCATCAATACTACCCTGAGTTTGTTCCAGCGAATCAGAATGCTGCGACTACTCTGAAGAAACCGCTGGCATCGTACTACGCTGACTTTATCCGGACAAAGGAAGAGGTCCTGTCCTTTCTGGTACAGTCTAGACAGGTGTCGCAGGCCTTTGGCCATTTAGACGACGCCATATTCATATTCTTTTCAGTGGGAAGATGAAAGGTGGTTTCTTGTCGTCATCTTCCTTACGTTTACCGTTTCTTGGACCACGTTCATTCAAAACGGTCGGGGAAGATGTCCAGAGAGTTCCTCTACATTTGGAGGAGCAGGCTGAGGACCTAGACATGTCCTTACCTTCGTCATTCACTATTCGCTCGGACACAATTGAGACAGCAATTTCTTCAACCAGAGCAAATTTAGACGCTATGTCTTATGCAGATCACATTACAAGAGCTATGGCACAACGTCTCAACGGAAAGGAATTTGAGGACGTTCATACCTCTTTAAGAGTTCTTTCCAGGGCTGTTATGTTTACAACATATAACTCCGCCTTAACAGTGGCTAATTTGGAGTTAATCAGACGTGATGGAGCCCTTGCTTCGTCATTTTTATTAGATGACAAGGTGAAAAACTCTCTACGAGTCACTCCGGTGTCTGGTCATAAAATTTTTGACGATAAGCTTTCATTGGTCTATGACCAAGCTACAAAGAAAGCGTCAAATACTCTGCTCCTTAAGTCAGCGTCTAATCGACCCACATCAGCAGAAAAGAGTAAAGGAGGATGTCCTGGACAAAAATCGTCTAAAGGGGACTCATCGCGAGGGTATAAGAAATTCTCTTACACTTACTCTAGGGATCGTCAATATTGCGACTCGGGAAAGGGGCGTAGGTCAGACGCCCCTAAACCTGCGGGTCGAGGCTCTTTGCGACGGGAACATGGTTTCTCCTGCTGTAAGCCTCGCAGATCCTACAGGTGATGGTCAGAACCTCTATTGCTTGCTAGTTAGCGGAAGGTTATCAAGATTTGCGACAAACTGGATAACTATTACGAAGGCCAGTTGGTGAAAAGTGTGGTCTTGGACGGCCTTCGGCTATCTTTCCGAGCAAAACCACCGCTTACACGATGTCCGCGATGTACAAAACTTCTGTCAAATCCTTGCAAAAGAGAGTCTCTCCTATCGGAGGTAAAGTCTCTCTTGTCAAAGGAAGCAGTAGAGGTCGTCTAGAACCAAGATTCTCTAGGTTTCTACAGTCACCTGTTCCTCGTACCGAAGCCAGACGGCTCGTTCCGACCGGTAATAGACTTGAGCTGGATAAACAAACTTATCGTAGCTCCAAAGTTCTATATGGAGACCATTCAGTCAGTGAGAGCGAGCATTCGAGTTAACGACTATGCGGCAAGCAGAGATCTAAAGGATTCATACTGTCATGTCATGGTACATCCAGCATTCAGAAAGTACCCACGGTTCGCTGTTCAAGGGATAGTATATCAGTTCCGAGCGATGTGCTTCGGTCTGAATCTAGTGCCCTGTGCGTTCACTCTAATAATGAACTCGGTAATGTCTCACTTCCGAAATCATTCGTCTGCAGTAACGTCGGCTTACTTGGACAACATTCTATAGAGATGCGGCAACAAAACTACTCTTCAGAACGATGTTCAGAGTCTGCTTCTTTTGCTCCGACGTCTTGGCTTCATCGTAAACGAGAAGTCAGATCTAGCTCCGTCCAAGTCGTTCATTCACTTGGGAACGAGCTTCGAAACTCACAACAATCTGATTCGTCTGCCGTTACCCAGCGCGAAATTATTCAGTTGTTATGCTCGCTTTTGTCTACACTCAGACGCATTAACAGCGAGGGGATTCATGCGACTGAAGGGTTCGCTTGCGCACACGTTCCCTCCAGATATTCTTTACCCAGAACTGGAGTGTGAAGACGCATTTACTCGAGACCAGTAATGTTTTAAAGGACCTGGTAAAACAAAAGGTCCAGATTTGGACAAATATTCAGTGGTTAACTCCGCGAGTTCCGCTACAGCTGCCGGATCCGGCTTTCATGATTATGACGGATGCGAGTCAAACAGGTTGGGGTGCAACTCTGAGCCCGACAGACTCGAAGTGCTTGGGTCTTTGGTACCCTCGGTTCCTGGAGAAACACATAAACATCAAAGAAATGATGTCAGTATGGTTAGCGCTACAACAGTTGATTCACATTATAGCAGACTCGCATGTTCATATATTGTCAGACAATTCGACAGTGGTAGCGTACATCAGGAACCAGGGAGGCACGCATTCGATTCTGTTATGTGAACTAACGGAAAAAATTCTTCTGTATGTCTTGAAGCATCATGTTCATCTATCGGTCTGTCATATACTGGGTCATCTGAATGTATTAGCAGACTCGCTATCTCAGAAAGGTCGCCTGTTGCCATCGGAATGGACTCTCATCAAGTGAGTATTCAGACAGATTTGCTACCAGAGGGATCGACCAATGATAGATTTGTTTGCAACACACCTCAACAATCAGTTGCAGACTTACGTGTCACCATGCCCAGATCATCGATCATATGCAGTGGACAGTCTCTCAATTTCATGGGACGGAATGATAGGATACGCATATCCTCCAACTCCGTTGATTCAGCAAATCTTGTTGAAGATCAGACAGTCTCGCTGCAAGATTCTGTTAGTAGCATCTCTGTCGTCACAGAAACCATGGATCAATCTTCTCAGGTGTCACTTATGGGATGTTCCCCGGAAGCTTCCTCTGCGAGAGTCTTTATCAGGGGAAGTCACGCACACTGCATCACAACCCGGAAGGTCTACTGCATATGATCGATGATCTGGGCATGGCAACACATAAGTCTGCATATCCTCCAACTCCGTTGATTCAGCAGATCTTGTTGAAGATCAGACAGTCTCGCTGCAAGATTCTGTTAGTAGCATCTCTGTCGTCACAGAAACCATGGATCAATCTTCTCAGGTGTCAGTTATGGGATGTTCCCCGGAAGCTTCCTCCACGAGAGTCTTTATCAGGGGAAGTCACGCGTACTGCATCACAACCCGGAAGGTCTCAACCTTCACCTATTTCCCTTGTGCGGTCCTTCTTGCACGGCAAGCATTTTACAGGACAAGCAGTGGACGCAATTTCTAACTGCAGGAGGTCCTCTTCTTCGCTAAATTACGCATCAAAGTGGAAGGTTTTCTTCCGTTGGTGTAAGGATCAGTCGATAGACATCTATGATCCGTCCATAC
The DNA here is from genome assembly GCA_031216915.1 of Pictodentalium vernedei. Taxonomy (NCBI): domain Eukaryota; kingdom Metazoa; phylum Mollusca; class Scaphopoda; order Dentaliida; family Dentaliidae; genus Pictodentalium; species Pictodentalium vernedei. Next base: position 233,016,470 of record CM062288.1, on the reverse strand, counting down.
CGGATATTGCCAATTTTCTGGTCTACCTGTTTGACGTTCTCAAACTGCAGCCTGTCACTATTAAGGGCTATAGGTCTATGTTATCAGACACTTACGCTCATCATGATAACTTGGCAATTGGATCTAATGCTTCATTATCCAAACTAGTTAGAAATTTCTCTATAAATAGATCTAGAACCTTCAGATTAATTCCAAAATGGAATTTATCTTGGGTTCTGTTGAAGCTTAAAGAAGCTCTGTTTGAGCCATTAGACGTTGTAGAGTTCAAATTCTTAACCTATAAAACAGCATTCCTCTAAGCCTTTGCTTCCGCTAGAAGAGTTAGTGAACTCCATGCTTTATTTATTGACGAATCTCACTACCGTAGCGTTGGAAATACCATCACTTTAACTACAGAAGTGGGATTTTTGGCTAAGAATCAGGCTCCAGATAAACGGCCTGAGCCTATTATCATAAACGCTCTGCCGTCTACAGACAACCCTAGACCTTTGCTGTGTCCAGTCAGGGCTATGCGCATATATAAATGCCGATCAGAGTTTATTAGAAAAGGAAGAAAACACTTCGTTTTATCATTGATTCCTAACAGAAAAGATATATCTGTTCATTCATTTGCTAGATGGATTCAGTTGCCTATGAAAGTGTTTCTTTGTATCAGCGTTCTGTAAATAAGATATCACTGCATGAAGTTAGGGCGCTGACCACTTCTTGGGCTTATTCTAACACTTATACCCATCACTGATCTCATGAAAGCTGCGTCCTAGACACAGCCTTCTACATTTACCAAGTTTTACCTCAGAAATATAGAGTCCATCTCCGATGACCTTAGATGTTTAAGTATGCTGTCTGTTGCTCAGAATGTCGTCCACTAAATGATTACATCTGTAGTTATCTAGGCAACCCGTTCCAGCAGTGATGCTGTTCCGCTGCCCTTTTCGTTCTGTGGTCATGTACCTCAGAACAAGGGGAAGGGGGGTGGGGGACGTTTCTCTTATTATCATCTGGCTTTATAGTGAAAATCAAGGGAAGACCTCCTCCAGTGTCAGTAGTCCCGAGTCGGTGCTGGGATGCTTTTAATGTGTAGCTCGGTGTGAAGCAAATTAATATGTCTCATTTATGTATTGTTTTTAAAGTGTAGCTCACTGTGAAGCATTTGTATATGTCACAGGCGTTAATATACAATCCTCTGACACTTTTAAATGAGTATAAAGTCTCATTCTCTGGACTATCTTTATATATTGGCTTCCCTTCACCGAATTAGCATAATGGGTTATGCTGGCATTAAATGGAGAATTATATATTATGTAATGCTCAATTACATTGTTGGTGTTATGTCTTTCTCGTTTCACGTAAATGAGAAAGACATATATAATTCCTTTCTCTCCTATTCTCCTGTAGGAGCTATCCTTTACGAAGTGATTGAGTAATTGGATTTTCCTTTATTTCCTAGGCCCTCCAGCCTTTTTACGATTCAGCTAAGTCTGGCCATTGGTTGTTGTATAAAAATATTATAAATTCAAAGTAATTTGTATATTTTTTATACTTACCAATGGCCCAAACGGGGATGGCCCTTCCATGAGTGGGCACTCATACCTCCCCGCTGATTGTAACATTTAGCAGGCACTGTAGAAAGAATGATGGTTGGCGCTAATTTCAGTGTCTTCCTGGATACAGCACATGCGCAGTTCACAAAAGTATAGAGGACCACATAGGACATAATTTTTTCGGTTTTGCATGCAAATTTTGGGGATTGGGGGGGGGGGGGGGCAAAATTTGTGTTTGGCACTGGATATTTTTGAGTTAGCACCAGCTAAGTCTGGGCCATTGGTAAGTATAAAAATATACAAATTACTTTGAATTTTTGAATTTATAATTTTTATAGTAAATTTCCTTTCTTATTACACCTACCACAATTGTTTACATGGAGGCCCTCCCGTCTTCTTTCGGGTAAGAATCCTTCCTCCCCGCTAATCACATAACTCCCATGTTGGCGGATTCAGTTGAATGACATGATGATTATAGTCTGTGCACATATTCCGGAAACCGTGGATTGGTACATGGAGAAGAGTGTCCCCTGCTGGGTGTGTGCCTGTCACACTCGACCCAGTTTTGGCTTATTTTTTTCTTGGTGCTTTTGCACCACTTTTCTTTCTCAAATCGCTTGGGAAAGAAGAAAATAGAGAGTATTTTTTTTCGAGTTAGGAACTTCCACTGTAATGCAAGCCTATTGTAAACAATTGTGGTAGGTATAATAAATGAAATTTACTATAAAATTTAAATATTTTTAATTCTTATACAAACAAATTTTCAAACTAATGTTGAGTAACCCGACACCGTATTGATTTTGTTTGTCATTTATGATCTGAAAAATGTATTTTATGTTGGGTTGAATAATTTTTCACTGCAATGACTGTCTAGTCCTGACCATATGCCTGTATAAGGCCCAATAGTCCCAAAATCACAGACAATTACATTGTAGTATCGGTGAGTTGTCCTACCCCTAGCTTTGTAGAATCACATCTGCTAAAATAGAAGGGTGACAAAATTTAATATCGAATGCTATTTTTGCTTGTGTTTGTTCCTCCGAGCTTGCATGTGCAAAATTTTATTCTCAAAATCTCAACACACTCATATAAATGTGTAGTGACCGGACGACAATCTGATTGAGAAAAGTACTACTTTCCCGATCTCAGTACCGTAAACTGGGGTGTATAGGGACAGGGGTATGAATAGGGACAGAAAACTGAAAAGTTATTTCAAGTTTTGTAAACACGCCTAGATATTTTTTTCTTCATTTATAGACCCATCGGGAAATAATATATAAAGATTCTTAAAAAAATAATCTAGGCATGTTTACAAAACTTGAAATAACTTTTCAGTTTTCTGTCCCTATTCATACCTCTGTCCCAATACACCCCAGTTTACGGTACATTGGAACCCTGGTAATTGAATAGCCACTTTGACAATGAAAATTATTCAGTTAACAGGAGTATTTAGTTAACGGGGATTGTGTCACTTTCCTGTTTTCTAGAGATAAACTTTGCATTTATTCTATTATATCTTGTTTGACAGAGCTCCATGAGCTCTGTCAAACAAGATATAATAGATTAAATGCCTGTATTGGATGTACTGAGGCCAAATAGGTCTATAAACAAAGAAAAACTCAGGGTAATTTCTCGACAGGTTACAAGATTTTTTATTCAATTAACAGGAGTTTCTCTATAACCTATATTCAATTAACATATCAAATTTGTACAGGAGGTATGGTAAATGGTTTTCATTTAACAGGGTTATTCAGTTAAGAGATATCCAATTAAGTGGGCTCCACTATACTGTATATTCACTATAAATTAAATTTTTATGATAACTGGATTTTTTTTGAAGATTTTAGACATGACATACTTTCCGAATTTTTATATTACATTATAAATTCTAGCCTTTTCTTTATTTTCAGATTTGGAAACGGGCAACAGTGGCAGTGTTGAAGGTAATAGTTACTGCAGTATGTCATGTTTCTATGTTTATTGTTTGTGTTGTGATATAAGTTTTACTGACATTTTTGATAATCGTACAGTACAGTCGCTGTGGACTGGTCGTAATCCATGCGTGGGCAGTGATGTCCAGGCATGTGTTTACCAGGTAATAAAAATCATTATCATGTACCCGGGGCTTCATGAATTAAATTTTTGATGATTTTTTCTATAATTAGTGTTTGGAATCTAATATTAGTGTGTCCATGGAAATATTGCCCACCCATGAAAAGTGACCAGTCCACAGTGGTCGTGCTGTACCTAATGTAGCTATCAGCATTTTAATGGATAGTGTTTGAGAAAAGAAAAGCATTTGAAGCAGTTACCCACCATACTGAGTGATTTGGGACTCCATCACTCCCCATGTGGACCAACACCAGGAATTTTTCTTGTGGTGTTCAGTATCCGGTTACATGCCTCATTCCTGTATTTTTGGTGACCTGATTTATTTATTGTTTATTTATTAGGGTCTAACGACACTTCAACAGCCAAGGTCATATCGTGTCGGTGACTGTTTTATTATTGGTGGAGGAAGCCGAAGTACTCGGAGAGAACGATCGAGCAACGACGAGCAGCTGCCAGCTCCCCAACATCCTAACTCTGCTCTGCAGTACAGGCAGGGTTAGATTGGTTAAAGACATGCGCACCATCAACATGCAGTACGCCTTAGTACATGGCATCATCGTGCCCCCATGTGGACAATCAGGGTTAAGAGCTTTGCCCAAGGACACAACGAGGGAGTCTGAATCGATCACTCAGTTGGTCACCCTTCCAAGGATTAAGCGGGTCCGACATTGCTTAACGTTGATGAACTGATGAGAACCGGTTACTGCAGTGCCACCACATCCCTGTGTCGCCTGATTAAAAGTCAATGAAGGTTATTGCAGCACTTGGCATCCATCATCTTCTGACAGTCTCCCTGTGTCTGTTATTTTTTGCATTCTTGTCTTCTAAAGAATGAAATATGGCAATAATCCTTGGGAGACTGTCATTCTAGTTTATTCAAATGAGGCTGTTATGCCCAAAGGTCTCAGACTTGGGCCAAAATGCCCCAAATTCTTTAAAAACATCAACCAACTTGGGTTCTCAGGTTCATCGGGTGGTATGTTCTTGTTTCTCTAAAAAATTTATCATTGTTGGTACCATGTGGGTTAAAAATAAAGCATGAATCAAACAGCTTTTTTCTCCAAAACTGCACAGCACAGAAAATTGATACCTGGCATGGATCAGAGTTGAAGCAAACAAGTCCAAAATATCTGGGTTGGTTGCCATATGCACTGAATTGTAAAAAAGGTATCTTCAGTGCTCTAGTGTCTTTATTTTATTATGAGCAGGGATGCACAAATTGAAAAACAATTTGCATAACTCGTTTGAGCCAAAATAACCCCAATCTCATTGCACTCTCTTTTTACAGTGTTTTTTTTTTTTTTTTAACCCTTTGAACATGAAATCTTTTTTCCTGGTCCAGGAACATGATATATCTTAATTGCATTATGCAGGTTGGCTGCATAGTGAATGTGTAGAGTATACCAATCAATATTTCAACTTGCAGCCCAGAGGCCGCACGTTGAAAATATTAATTGGTAAATAATGAATATGGACTCTTCCAATTGCTGCCATTGAACTGACATGGAAGATACCACCAGGGTTTAAATAAATGGTAGAGAGCTGAATTAAATTTGGTCGTCAAAATCTGCTCACTTGTCTTTGTCTTGTCGCAATCTATTGGAGAGTGCCTATAGGCAATGCCTTTAGGCACTCTCCAATAGATTGCGACAAGACAAATCCACACAGACATAATAATTTTTCTTCAAAGTTAGTATGAATCACATTCACAGAAAATGAAGCCTTTAAGTTGCAGCACCTGCATTTCAGAAGAAAGTCTAAATAAGTGCTTCCATCACTCTAGCAGTTAATGAGCACAAAAATAAAATATCGATCTATAACATTATTCAGTTGATGTTCCTTCTGCGAGTACATTGTGATGTCTCCACCACCAGTGTTGGGGCTGATACATTGCAAATGTATTGAATACGAATACTTTGAAATTTTATGAATATGAATACGAATACAGAAATTCCAGATGTATTTGAAGACGAATATGTTACAATGTATTCATGAATACAAATATGAAATCTTGAATACTTTTCAAATTATTTCTTCTAAATGGATGATAGTAAATTAAAAAACCTAGAATATCTTGGAGCATTGTCAATTAAATCATACAAATATCAATGGCTGTGGAACCAGCTTTTCAAGCACGTTCCAATGACATCCATAAGTATGAAAATATGAAAAAATAAAACAACAAGAGGTGGGCCACCACCCCGGTGCATACCCCCTGTTCTGTATTTGGCCAATGAAGGTTGAGGGGTAGGTGGTGGATCACTACCTATCCCTTCAACCTCATTGGCCAAATACAGAACAGGTCACATGCATAACTTGGTCTTCAAAATACACCACCCCTAAGGCGAGTGAAAGCGTAATCCCATAAATTCTCAACCCCCAACTACTGAAAAGCAGTAAATATTAAACAAACAAACAAAAAATAAATAGAAAGAGAATGGTTGACTGTCAGAAGGGATTCATAATAAATTTTGTTGAAACTCAGAATTTGAACCAGTTGATTTTAGAGGTGTAAGAGAGGGTTATCTTAAAACAATTTAGGAAATCTTTGGAGGAATTTGACGCCAGGTTATCCAATTTATGCATCTCAGTTTGAATCTCTTCTGAGGGAGAAGAGAATAAACATTGTTTACAGTTTCATTCAGATCCAGCCTGTAAGCCTGTAAGGTCCAGAGTAAACCTATATGGACACACACCAAATGGGATAAAAGAAAAAAGAACTTAAGTATAATTCACCCCAGAAATGCTCTAAGAAAGGTTATAGTGCATCCTTGAGTAAGCCCCCCCAGAATATTGAAAAAACATTGACACATTATTTCATGGAAAAGGGTATCGATGAATTCTCAGACAAAAACATGTTTCTTTTAACCACTATCTTATATACTGTAATCCTACATTGTGAGCTTATTGTTATACTGAGTAACAGCTCAGAGGCTGAATATGAGCCATCTGGATAGAAAAGTTTCAAGTAATGGTTTCTATAATTTATGTGGGTGCACATTTCTTACAATAAATTCAGACTACTGTGGAACCCAGTTAACTGGTAGAGTGCTTACTTATTTCCATTGGTCAATATTTATTCATAAGAATTTTTTTTTTTACAGTTATTTGGTGGTGGGGTGGGGGGGGGGGGGGTGTCTATGGGTCCAAAATAAATTCCATGTGAACAGAATATTTTGGGTTTAACCCTTTACCTAACCTGAAAAGCTGACGAAAAAATAATTCTTGAATAGGCCATACAAAGTAGTTCTTCTGTTTCTCAGGCCATTATTTGTAAAATTGCATGCGGGTGAGCGGTTTTTTATTAGCTCACCTGAGCGAAGCTCAAGGGGAGCTTTACTAATCACTTTCTGTCCGTCGTCCGGCGTCCGTCGTCCGTCGTCGTCCGTCCGGCGTTAACTTTACATTATCAACTTCTCCTCCTAAACCACTAGCCCAATTTTATTCAAATGTTGGCTAAATGTTTATTACCTAATGCCAATTCAGATTTGTTCAAATGAAGTTGCCTCTCCTCCTGGGTGGTGCCACGCCCCCAAGGGGCACCAAAATCTTTGTAAATCTTCTTCTCATGAACCAGCAGTAGCAGAGACTTGATATTTGGTGTGCAGCTTCCTTTTGAGGTGTAGACTCAGATTTGTTCAAGAGAAGTTTGTGGGGCTATACTTGGCGTCGTTATGGGAGGGGCAAAATTTTTTGCCCCGCCCAAAATTTCTATTTTCCAAACCGAGAGGCTGATTTGAACGAAATTTTATGTGAGGGCTTATTGGGTCATGAGTACTTGATTTATGCAAAAAAAAATTTTCCTGCAGCCCCGTGGGAACCGCAGGAGCTAAAAATAGAAAAAATTTAAAACGCCCATATCTCCAAAACTGCACGGCACTGAGAATTTTTATTTGGTGTGCAGCTTCCTTAGGACCAACAGAAAGGATTGATAAAAAAAAATTGCCATCGGTTTTATCATAGGGTACAGTTTCGGGACTTTGAAAAAGTGCTGAGTCAGCACTTTTTAACACTGTAGGCAATGGGAAAAACATTAAAAAATCTTCTTCTCCAGATCCAGCAGGCAGAATCTTTTGATATTTGGTATGCAACATTGTAGGGTGGATCTGATTCAAGTTTGTTCAAATCGGCCCCCTGGGTTCATATTTGGGCTCAGTATAGGAGCCCGATTTCGAACTTAGTGCATTTCAGGCAAATTTCTTAAAAAATCTTCTTCTCCAGATCCAGCAGGCAGAATCTTTTGATATTTGGTATGCAACATTGTGGGGTGGATCTGATTCAAGTTTGTTCAAATTGGCCCTCTGGGTTTATATTTGGGCTCAGTATAGGAGCCCAAATTTGAACTTACTGCATTTCAGGCAAATTTCTTTGAAAATCTTCTTCTCCAGATCCAGCAGGCAGAATCTTTTGAGATTTGGCATGCAACATTGTAGGGTGGATCTGATTCAAGTTTGTTCAAATCGGCTCCCTAGATTCATATTTGGGCTCACTATAGGAGCTTGAATTCGAACTTAGTGCATTTCAGGCACATTTCTTCAAAAATCTTCTTCTCCAGATCCAGCAGGCAGAATCTTTTGATATTTGGTATGCAACGTTGCGGGGTAGATCTGATTCAAGTTTGTTCAAATCGGCCCCCTGGATTCATATTTGGGCTTACTATAGAAGCCCGAATTCGAACTTAGTGCATTTCAGGCAAATTTCTTAAAAAATCTTCTTCTCCAGATCCAGCTTCAGAATCTTTTCATATTTGGTAAGCAACATTGTGGGGTGGATCTGATTCAAGTTTGTTCAAATCGGATCCCTGGGTTAATATTTGGGCTCAGTATAGGAGCCCAATTTCGAACTTAGTGCATTTCAGGCAAATTTCTTAAAAAATCTTCTTCTCCAGATCCAGCAGGCAGAATCTTTTGATATTTGGTATGCAACATTGTAGGGTGGATCTGATTCAAGTTTGTTCAAATCGGCCCCCTGGGTTCATATTTGGGCTCAGTATAGAAGCCCGATTTCGAACTTAGTGCATTTAGGCAAATTTCTTAAAAAATCTTCTTCTCCAGATCCAGCAGGCAGAATCTTTTGATATTTGGTATGCAACATTGTGGGGTGGATCTGATTCAAGTTTGTTCAAATCGGCTTCCTAGATTCATATTTGGGCTCACTATAGAAGCTCGAATTTGAACTTAGTGCATTTCATGCAAATTTCTTAAAAAATCTTCTTCTCCAGATCCACCAGGCAGAATCTTTTCATATTTGGTAAGCAACATTGTGGGGTGGATCTGATTCAAGTTTGTTCAAATCGGCCCCCTGGGTTTATATTTGGGCTCAGTATAGGAGCCCAAATTTGAACTTAGTGCATTTCAAGCAAATTTATTAAAAATCTTCTTCTCCAGATCCAGCAGGCAGAATCTTTTGATATTTGGTATGCAACATTGTGGGATGGATCTGATTCAAGTTTGTTCAAATCGGCTTCCTAGATTCATATTTGGGCTCACTATAGAAGCTTGAATTCGAACTTAGTGCATTTCAGGCAAATTTCTTAAAAAATTTTCTTCTCCAGATCCAGCAGGCAGAATCTTTTGATATTTGGTATGCAACATTGTGGGATGGATCTGATGCAAATTTGTTCAAATCGGCTCCTTAGATTCATATTTGGGCTTACTATAGAAGCTTGAATTCGAACTTAGTGCATTTCAGGCAAATTTCTTAAAAAATCATCTTCTCCAGATCCAGCAGGCAGAATCTTTTGATATTTGGTATGCAACATTGCGGGGTGGATCTGATTCAAGTTTGTTCAAATCGGCCCCCTGGATTCATATTTGGGCTCACTATAGAAGCTCGAATTCAAACTTAGTGCATTTCGGGCAAATTTCTTCAAAAATCTTCTTCTCCAGATCCAGCAGGCAGAATCTTTTGATATTTGGTATGCAACATTGCGGGGTGGATCTGATTCAAGTTTGTTCAAATCGGCCCCCTGGATTCATATTTGGGCTTAATATAGAAGCCTGAATTCGCACTTAGTGCATTTCGGGCAAATTTATTAAAAAATCTTCTTCTCCAGATCCAGCATGCAGAATTTTTTGATATTTGGTATGCAACATTGTGGGGTGGATCTGATTCAAGTTTGTTCAAATCGGCTTCCTAGTTTCATATTTGGGCTCACTATAGAAGCTCGAATTCGAACTTAGTGCATTTCAGGCAAATTTCTTAAAAAATCTTCTTCTCCAGATCCAGCTTCAGAATCTTTTCATATTTGGTAAGCAACATTGTGGGGTGGATCTGATTCAAGTTTGTTCAAATCGGCCCCCTGGGTTTATATTTGGGCTCCGTATAGGAGCCCAAATTTTAACTTAGTGCATTTCAGGCATATTTCTTAAAAAATCTTCTTCTCCAGATCCAGCAGGCAGAATCTTTTGATATTTGGTATGCAACATTGTGGAGTGGATCTGATTGTGATTCATGAACGTATTTATTTGTAAAGTTGTTAGAATCTTAGACAAAATTTGCAGAAAAGATCTACTATAGAAGGGGTGGTATCCAGGGTGAACCGTTTACCCAAATCTAGCAGTACTAATGCATTATTCACACAAATCTCCGTTCAAATTTTATGACCCCTCATTGGAACACACGCATTCAGCTCATTCCAACAAAGGTCATATGCCATGTTTTCGAGACAAAAGAATAAAAATTTTAGTTATTCATGAAATTTTTAGGCAACTGTTGTCTGTTATTCACATTGCTTCATGAAATTTCAGTACTTTTAGAAGTTACCTCAGTAATCAAGGGTTAATTCCCCTTAATTAAATGTCGCCTCTAAAAAACAACCACTTTGCATATCTTACCTTTTTACCAGCATAACTGCCAAAACTTGTCAGCATTCTTCGCAAAAATCGCTATTCAAATTTTAATTTTGTCTCTTAAACATACATGTACTTATCGCTTGTAAATACCCCATTGGAATGAGCTTTTTGAGCTCATTCCAATGAGAGGTCGCACACCATGCTTTTTGAGTCAAAAAAGCAATTTTTTAGTTATTCCAGAATTTCGTACGTAAAAACACAGCTTTATGACTTCACATTAAAATGAGCTCTCTAAGCTTGTTCCAATCAACATTCACGCACTATGTCTTTCACACAAAAAATAAAATTTTCCATTTATTCAGGAATTTTGTTTGCAAGAACACTCTTACCCCCCCCCCCCCCCCCCCCCACCCCCCACCCCCCACACACACACACACACAAACACAGACACACACATCTAAAAGTTCGGGCAGCAAAAAAACAGTTACTTCAATTTTTAAATGCATTATAGGAACAACTTGCCTAATCAAATTTAAATACTTTTGCATCACTCTGTATCTAGAACAAACCATTTACCATATCTTTACGCAAAATTCTCCAGCATCATTCACAAAAAAACACCATTATTTATATATTCACATTTCTGTCTCAAAAATATACCTGATCTTCCCATACCCCTATTGGAATAAGCTATTTGAGCTTGTTCCAATGATGATAAAAAAACTAATATTTTGGAAAATTTGTGAAAATTTTTGTTTTCTTGCATGCAAATATGTACATGTAGCACATGGAAGATATCCACAGTTGGGGAGAGATGTCCAAGGCTATCTCTTCACATTCCTTGTTTGTGCTTCAAGCTAAACCAGTTTGTCTGCAGAGATAAATTTGCTTTATTAAAAATCATTGGAGATTGGCCACACACCAATGATTTTAAATAAAACTAATTTTAGGTAACAAATGTTGAACTTCAAACAAAATCTATCACTCAACCAGTTAATGTTGATGAGGCATGACATGGTGAAGGTGACCTAAAATACTTCTTAGAGTCACTTTGTCAGGTGAGCGATTAAGGCCACGTGGGGCCTCTTGTTTTATTTTTTATTTCTGTAATTATTTCTTTGCCATCAAAAGTTCATGTTCTTGGTTAATGTTTTTGGCCCCATAATCTATGGAATAGCATGGGTGATGGTGTATTTCATCCCTTGAGAGCAAGAAGGCTTTGCAATGCTAAGGCATTGCAAAGCCTTCTTGCACTCAAGGGACAAATTTATCAATTTTTTTAACTTGGGTAAAATATCAGATATAAACTATCTAATTTTTTTTTTTTTTAAAGATTACATTGTTTATAAAAAGAGAGCATGTGGCAGCCAAAATGACCATGCGGGAGGGCCTGAGGAACAGATATTTTTATACTGTACCAATGACCCAGACTTAGCTGGTGCTAACTCTAGCAAAACCAGGGCCAAACACAAATTTTGCCCCCCAATCCCCAAAATTTGCATCCAAAACAAAAAGAAATCATGTCCTAAAGGACCTCCATACTACGCCTCTACTGCGCATGCGCAGTGACGCAGACGTCCCGAAATTGGCGCCAATTATCATTCTCTGTTTGGCCCTTCATCAGTCAACATCTCACTGATCTTTGTGCTTGTAAATCTCAGTTTAAAGGATGCCAGACACGTAATTTTTGGAGAAAATGTGATTCTAAGCAGGATAGAAGGAGGAGAGGAAAAAGAAGTGACAAAAAATAATCAGGGCTGTACTTAAAATTTTTTGATGAAATTATGTTAAGTTGCCCATTTTCGAGGTATGGGCCTCTTGTTGTCATTCTTGCTAAATGTTGCACTGCTTATTCAGTGTTTCCTCTCCCCTAACCTTCTAAAGTCCCCCCTTGCAATTCTCCCATGCTTTTGGCATATTTTTGAGAAATTTCATTTCTAAAATTTCCTGGGAGAGTTGCTTGGTTACAGAATGTTTTCTGTTATTTTCCCCATAGTTACGTTTTCACCCATGGGTGTATAACGTTTGTGTTCTGCATCTTCCATCTGATGTTCTGCAGATTCTCCCCTGGGAGTCTCTGTTTTGCATCAGATAGAGTGTAATTTGATGACTGATTCCGGGCCAGTTTTTTCAGTGCCTGGAGTCATGTTTTCTGGTGTTTTTACACTGTTTGTTAACATTGGCAACAACCTTTTTTGAGGGGGGCTGTTTGCCTTTGCTGTAGTTTATCTCACTATAAGATACATTTATATTATCCGTAAGTGTCTCATTAATTATTTAATATAAATTTAAAATTTTTGACCACACTTTGCCATCGGATCCATCGGGGCTCAACATTACTTTTCAGCAACTTGGGCTTCGCTGAAAAAATATTTTTTCAAAATTATTTTGATTTGCAATTGTTTTTTCATTTATTAATGGATCATGTTATTATGTATCTTTGTGTCAGGGGTTTTTGCGAGTAACTAGGACTTATTGTTGTTCTTTCACAATGAAGGGACATTGTTCAAATTGTAATAGGAAGAAATCTTCCTCTGACTTTCATGATCATTGTATTAATTGTAGTCAGTGTTCTCGCATTAATCCCTGTCCTATATGTGAATATTGGGATGAGAAACATTGGAAACGTGTGTCACGATATGTTGTTTCTGGAGAAAGGGCTATGCCGGCTCTTTCTCCGCAAGGTCACTCTACTCTCTCAGTTTCTATTTCAGAGGAACCAGAACAGGGTGATGTTTCCATGTTATCTTCTACAAGTGTGCGTCCGTCGTCACAAATGAATTCAGAGCTAGCGGCAAAAGTGCTCATGGAGATTAGACAAATGTCGTCCGCTAGCTCGCCCGGTGTAGCGTCCATTCACCGAATGGTTCGGCAGCCGGGTTCGTCCGATGCGGTCCAGGAGGAAATTTTGGGTGATGCGAGCACTATAAACATAATAGATGCACACCCAGTGACGGCGGATAGTAAGCGAGAACGGAGGAAGCCTTTGAGTCCGGTTCCTAGCTCGTCCAGCCGGGCCGCGAGCGAGAGAGGCCCCTCTCTCGTACAACAACATCTGGGACCAGATGTTGTGGTACAAAATGTGTCTTTAGCGGAGCATACGTCCGTCGCTCGGGACGCTCCGTTGTATAAGCAGTCCGCGGAGACTGTTAAGGCTTCCTCTTCTCGTCAGCGCACACGACCGCACCTTGGCTGCGTGACCGCCGATATATTGCCAGCTTCGCCGATCAAGGATTCTTCGGCGACCAGGTCACACCATCTGGCAGCCAGGGATTCGAGACCGATGGACTCCGGACGTTCGCATAGGAAAAGTATGCGGGAGCCATCTGATGCGGAGCTGCCCTCGGCGAAGCAGCGAAAGACTGCGCCTCCGCAGGTCTCGACACTGGACATTCTTGTGCAGATAGCACAGCTTATCGCAGCATCCCAGCAGCCGACAGAAACGGTGTCGGATCGAGAATTATCCGACGGCGCTGGGTCGGTACGCTCCGCCGAAGCATCGGGGGCGGACGACCGGGAACATCATGAGGTCCGACCGGATGGTGAAAGAGATACGGATGACTTGGAGCTATCCCTTTCAGAACAACATAAAGCTGCCGTGGACTTCATCCGGCACTTTCTCCCTCAAGTTGTTCCGTCGGGCCAGACTGCTGCGGTTCCGGACAAGAGAATTATAGCGTCATTGGACTCTGAATTTTTTGAGCGGTTCAGGGACATCGCTCCCGAGTTTCCGTCGCAGTCCAATAATGTTGCAAGAACATTTGAATTATTGAACGACGCTATATTTAAACTTGCTTCCAGGACGGGGAAAGCAGGTTTCTTGTCCGCTAATACTCTCAACCTGCCTTTCATTAATGCAAGGAATAAATTCGATACGGCAGGACAGGGTATACCGAGAGTTCCTCTGCGTGTGGACGACGAGGCGGAAGACTTAGAGCTATCATTACCGTCGTTGGCTTCTATTCCAACCGCGGTGTTGGAAACAGCTATTGCGTCTAACAGAGCCAATTTAGATGCCTTATCTTACGCAGATCACCTTACTAAGGCGTTATCACTGCGCCTTCAGGGGAAAGAGTTTCAGGATATACAATCCTCTTTAAGACTTCTTTCAAGGGCAGTAGCTTATTCCACGTGTAACTCCGCCCTTTCAGTGGCAAATCTGGAGTTGGTTAGACGTGACGCAGCCCTAGCTACATCCACACTAGTGGATACTAAGGTGAAGAACTCTCTTAGAGTCGCTTCGGTCTCAGGAGAACTTCTCTTTGACGGCAAGCTTTCTGCTATTTATGATAAAATTACAAAGAAAGCTAAGGATTCTCTGTTGTTCAAATCTGCTCCTAAGAAGTCGGATACAGCAGACACGAATAAGCCAGGCACTTCTGGGTCTAATGCGCCCAAGAGAGGTTCCTATAGAGGTTCCGGTGCGTCCTCTTGGTCTTATTCGAGAGATCGTCAGGGTAGCGACTCTCGTTCGGGACGTCCTTCAGGCCGGGACAATCGGTCGGACGCCCCGAGGTCGACGGGGCGAGGTGCGGGTCGTGGAGGACGTGGTTTCTCCTACCGCAGGCCTCGCAGGTCTAGGAGGTGATGGCTTAAACCTCTATCGCGTACCGGTTGGCAGAAGGTTGTCGAGCTTTTCACGAGAATGGGCGTCGATTACGGACGACCCTTGGGTGAGAGGAGTGACTTCGGAAGGTCTAAAGATATCCTTCAAACGAAAGCCTCCATTAACTCGAAGTCCAAAGTGGACTCATCTTCCGTCAAATCCGCAGAAAAGAGACGCTCTGTTATCAGAGGTGCAGTCTCTTTTAATGAAGAACGCGGTAGAGGTCGTAGAAAACCAGGAATCTCCGGGATTCTACAGCCATCTGTTTCTGGTTCCGAAACCAGACGGCTCGTTCCGTCCAGTCATAGATTTGAGCTGGATAAACAAGCTGATCGTCGCTCCGAAGTTTTATATGGAGACGATTCGATCGGTCAGAGCGAGTATTCGGGTGAACGATTATGCAACGAGCATAGATCTCAAAGATGCGTACTTTCACGTCATGGTACATCCGACATTCCGAAAGTACCTATGCTTCGCAGTCCTAGGAGTGGTGTATCAATTCCGGGCGATGTGCTTTGGATTGAATCTAGCACCCTGGGCTTTCACTCATTCCGATGGGGCGGTTACGCACACGTCCTCTTCAAATTTTTCTTGACTCAGAATTGGAGTGTGAAAATTCATTCGCTCGATGTAGACGTTCTCTTGTCAGATCAAGTGAAACAAGAGATTCAGACTTGGGCAAACATTCAGTGGTTAACTCAGGGAGTTCCGCTGCAGTTGCCGGATCCGAGTTTTACCATTATGACGGATGCCAGTCAAACAGGTTGGGGTGCATCATTAATCCCAACGGATTCGAGATGCCAGGGTCTTTGGGATCCGCAATTCCTGTGCAAGCACATAAACATCAAGGAAATGATGTCAATTTGGCTTGCGTTACGTCACTGGATGGACATTATTCACAATGCTCATGTCCAAATCCTATCCGACAATACGACAGTAGTGGCGTATATACGGAATCAGGGAGGCACTCATTCAGTTCTGTTGTTCAATCTAACGGAAAGAATCCTTCTGTTTGCGCTAGAACATCATGTTCTTCTTTCGGTCCGTCACATACCGGGTCGTCTGAATGTGCTAGCAGACTCCCTTTCACGAAAGGGTCGCTTGTTGCCGTCGGAGTGGACTCTCAACAAACAAGTATTCAATCAGATTTGCTACCAATGGGAACGGCCAATGATAGACTTATTTGCGACACATCTCAACAATCAGTTGCAGACGTATGTGTCTCCGTGTCCGGATCCAAGAGCATTTGCAGTAGACGCTCTGTCGATCCCTTGGGACGGAATGATAGGATATGCGTATCCTCCAGCGCCGTTAATTCAACAAGTATTGCTAAAGATAAAACAATCTCAATGCAAGATTCTGTTGGTAGCATCTCTGTCACCACAGAGATCGTGGATAAATCTACTCGGGTGTCTGTTGTGGGACCTACCGCGAAAGCTTCCTCCACGAGAGGATCTTCTTTCGCAGGGGAAATCGCGCCAACTCCATCACAACCCGCAAGGTCTCAACCTTCACGTTTTTCCGTTGTGCGGTCCTTCTTGCATGGCAAACACTTTACAGGACGAGCAGTGGATGCGATTTCTAACTGTAGGAGGACCTCCTCTTCACCAAACTATGCGGCTAAGTGGAAGGTTTTTCGTCGTTGGTGTAGGGATCATTCTGTAGATATATTCGATCTCTCTATACCAGACATTGCAAATTTTCTAGTATACTTGTTTGACGAAATCAAACTGCAACCTGTTACTATAAAGGGTTATAGATCTTTGTTATCTGATACCTATGCACATCATGATAGTTTACAAATTGGATCTAATGTCTCTTTATCTAAGTTGGTTAGAAACTTTTCGATAAATAGACCCAGAACTCTTAGATTAATTCCTAAGTGGAATTTAGCTTGGGTTCTTCTTAAATTGAAGGAAAAGCCATTTGAACCTCTTGGGACAGTAGATTTCAAATTCTTATCTTATAAGACAGCTTTTCTCTTAGCTTTCTCTTCTGCTAGAAGAGTCAGTGAGCTTCATGCACTGTCGGTGGATGATTCTCTCTATCGTAGTGTTGGGAACACTATCACCTTCACTACTAATGTGGGTTTTTTAGCTAAGAATCAGGCTCCTAATAAATATCCGGAACCTATTGTTATTAAGGCTCTTCCGTCTTCAGACGGGCGTAGGCCTTTACTCTGTCCTGTTAGAGCGTTACGTATCTATAAACAGAGATCTCAGTTTATCAGAAAGGGACGGAAACGTTTCTTTCTGTCTTTGATGCCTAATAGAAAGGACATTTTGGTCCATTCTATTGCTAGATGGATTCAATTAACTATCCGTACTGCTTATGAAGATTTATCTTCTCAGCAGTCTGTGCTTAAGATTTCTGCTCATGAAGTAAGAGCTCTTTCTACTTCCTGGGCTTATGCTAATAGTGTTGCTATTACAGATTTAATGAAGGCTGCTTATTGGTCTCAGCCATCCACATTTACAAATTTTTATCTCAGAAATATTGAGTCCATTTCTGGAGACCTGCATTGTTTAGGTCCGTTATCTGTTGCTCAGAATGTCGTCCACTAAACAGTTGCAACTATAGTTATGCAGGCTTTCTGTTCCGGCAGTGACTCCGTCCGGCTGCCCTCTTTGCTCTGGGCTATTTGACCCAGGGCAAGGGGAAGGGGGGGGGGGGGGGGGGCGGGTGTTCCCTTAGGTCACCTGCTTTATAGTGAAAAGCAAGGGTATGCCTCCTCCAAGTCAGTATTTCTGAGTCGCTTCCGGGATGGTTTTAAAGTGTAATATTAATGTTAAAATTCATTCATGTCTTATTTTTAAAGTGTAGCTCGGTGTGAAGCATTTGTATATGTCAAGTGTCAAACGGGCTTTAATATACAATACTCGGACACTTTTAAATGACTATAAAGATTCTCAATTCTCTGGACTACTTTATTTATTGGCTTGCTTTAAAAATAATTAGTATAAGGGATATACTGGATGTTAATAGAGAACATGAATGTTATTGTGCTCAATTATTAAGGGTAGTGTATCTTTCTAATTTAATTTTAAATAAGAAAGATACATGTAAAGCCTAATACTCCTTTTCTCCTTAAGGGGTTACCTCTTTACTATATAGTTGAGCTTATTGGATTTTCCTCTATGTCCTAGGCCCTCCAGCCTGTTTACTATTCAGCTAAGTCTGGGTCATTGGTACAGTATAAAAATGTTAAAAAATTTATAGTAATTTATATATTTTTTATACTTACCAATGACCCAGACGGGGATGGCCCTCCCTGGAGTTGGGAACTCTTGCCTCCCCACTGAGTACATAGCGCTGACCAGGCACTGCCAGTAAGAATGATAATTGGCGCCAATTTCGGGACGTCTGCGTCACTGCGCATGCACAGTAGAGGCGTAGTATGGAGGTCCTTTAGGACATGATTTCTATTTGTTTTGGATGCAAATTTTGGGGATTGGGGGGCAAAATTTGTGTTTGGCCCTGGTTTTGTTAGAGTTAGCACCAGCTAAGTCTGGGTCATTGGTAAGTATAAAAAATATATAAATTACTATAAATTTTTTAACTTTTTATTTTTTTAGGCCATAACTAATTTTTTTCATTTTTTTGTCTCAAAAACATAGGTTATGACCCCTTGTTGGAACGAGCTCGTTCCAACGAGGGGTCATAACCTATGTTTTTGAGACAAAAAATGAAAAAAATAATGAAAATTAATTGGCGATTTTTTAGAATAGTGCTGACCGGTTTTGGCCGTTACATTGGGTAAAGGGTTAACTGAATATGAAGTACTTCCACAAAATGCAACGTCTTTCAATTCTGATAGTGACAATATTTAGTGGAGACCAAATTTGGTATTTTTATACTGTACCAATGACCCAGACATAGCTGGTGCTAACTCTTAAAAATCTAGGGCCAAACACAAATTTTGCCCCCCAATCCCCAAAATTTGCATCTAAAACCAAAGAAATCATGTCCTGAATGGCCCTCCATACTTTGCCTCTACTGCGCATGCGCAGTGTCAAGGACGTCCCGAAATTGGCGCCATTTATCATTCTTTGTTTGGCCCTTCATCAGTTAATATCTGACTGATCTTTGTGCTTGTAAATCTCAGTTTAAATGATGCCAGACACATAAATATTAGAGAAATGGTGGATCTAAAGAGGAAATAGAAGGAGGAGAGGAAAAATGAGTGACAGAAAATAATCAGGGCTGTAACTTAAAATTTTTTAATGAAATTATGTTAAGTTACCTATTTTCGAGGCATGGGCCTGTTGTGGTCATTCTTGCTATAAAGTTACACTGCTTGTTCAGTGTTTTCCTCTCTCCCTTTCCTTAAGTCCCCCCTTGCTATTCTCCCATGCTTTTGGCATATTTTTTGTGATATTATTACTAAAATTTCTTGGGAGTTTTAGCTGGATAACAGAATGAATTCTGTTCTTTTCCCCATGTTTACGTCCACACCCATGGGTGTTTAGGCATAGTGTTCTGCATCTACCATCTGATGTTCTGCAGTTTCTTCCCTGGAAGTCTCTGTTTTGCATCAGATAGTGTATTATTGGTAACTGATTTCGGGCCAGGGTTATCAGTGCCTGGAGTCATGTTTCTGGTGTTTTTACACTTCTTGTTTACATTGACAACAGCCTCTGTGGAGGGGGATTTCTTGTCTGTGTGTTAGTTTAATCATAACTGGATACATTATTATTATTCGTAAGTGTTGCATTAATTTTTTAAAATATTTTTAGAATTTTTGTCCACTCTTAGGCTTGGTATCCATTGGGGCTCAACGTTACTTTTCAGAAACTTGGGCTTTTCTGAAAAAATATTTTTTCAAATGATTTCAATTATTTTTTCTATGTTAATGGATCATGTTATTATGTAGTTTTGTTTTCAGGGGTTGGTGCGAGTACTAGGACTTTGTATTCTTTTCACAATGAAAGGATATTGTTCAATTGTAATAAGAGGAAATCTTCCTCTGACTTTCATAATCATTGTATAAATGTAGTCAGTGTACTCGCACTAACTCCTGTTCAGTATGTGTTAATTTCGATGACAACATGGGAAGCGTGTGTCACGGTATGTTAGCGGGGAAATGGCCATGCCAGTCCTTTCTCCGCAGGGTCACTCTAGTTTATCAATCTCTATTTCAGACGAACAAGAACAGGGTGATGTATCCGTGATGTCTTCCAAATGTGTGCCTCCGTCATCACAATTAATGAAGAGCTAGCGGCAAAGTGCTCATGGAAATACGTCAATTGCCTAAGAGGTCCCTAGTAGGATCGACGGCCTTTGACATCCGCTAGCTCTCCCGGTGTAGCGTCCATTCATCGAATGGTTCGGCAGCCGGGTTTGTCCGTTGCGGTCCAGAAAGGAGTTTTGGGTGATGCGAGCACTATAAATCAACCAAGTGCACACCCAGTGACGGCGGATCAGAGGAGAGAACGGAGGAAGCCTATTAGTCTGTAGTCCTGTTCCTAGCTCGTCCAGGTCCATCTGTGCTGCGAGCGAGAGAGGCCCCTCTCTCGTACAACAACATCTGGCCCCAGATGTTGTGGTACAAAATGTTTCGCATTCGGAGCATACGTCCGCCACTCGGGACGCTCCGTTATATAGACAGTCCGAGAGACTGTCGATAAGGCTTCCTCATCCTCATGGCAGTACACACGACCGCACCTTGGCTACGTGACCTTGGATATCCAGCCAACTTCACCAATCAGAGAATCCACGGCGACCAGGACATGCCATCCGGTAGCCAGGGACACGAGGCCTGTAGACTCCGGACGTTCGCATAAGAAAAGTATGCAGGAGTCAACGTACACGGAGCTTCCAGCGGCAAAGCATCGTAAGACCGCTACTCCACAGGCCTCAGTGACGGACGTGCTATCCCAAATAGCACAACTTATCGCAGCATCCCAGCGATGACAGAATCTCTGTCGCATCATGTAATATCCGACGACGCTGGGTCGGTACGTTCCGCTGAAGCATCAGGTACGGACGTCCGAAAACTTCATAGGGTCCGACAGGATGGCGAAAGGGATTCAGAGGATTTCGAGCTTTCCCTTTCGGAACAACATAAGCTACTGTACATGTCATCCGGCTTTGTCTTCTAGAGGTTGTTTCGTCGGACCAGATTGCTGCGATGCCGGATAAGAGACTGATAGCGTCGGTGAACTCAAGAATTTTTTGATCGGTTCAGGGACATCGTCCCTCAGTTTCCGACACAGTCCAATAATGTCACAGGAACTTTCGAATTATTGAACGACGCTATATATATTTATGCTTGCTATTAAACAAGCAAGTCTGGTTTCTTGTTCGCAAAAGTTACCGTGATGTCTTTCAAAAGTGTGCCTCTGTCGTCATAGTTAAATGAAGAGCTAGCGGCAATAAGTGCTCATGGAAATACGTCAATCGTCTAAGAGGTCCCTAGTAGGATCGACGGCGTTGACATTCGCTAGCTCACCCAGTGTAGCGTCCATTCATCGAATGGTTCGGCAGCCGGGTTCGTCCGTTGCGGTCCAGGAAGGAGATTTGGGTGATGCGAGCACTATAATAGACAATAGTACACACCCAGTGATGACGGATCAGAGGAGAGATCGGAGGAAGCTTGTTAGTCCGGTTCCTAGCTCGTCCAGGTCCGTCCGGGCTGCGCGCGAGAGAGGTCCCTCTTTTGTACAACAACATCTGGGTCCAGATGTTGTGGTACAAACGTTGCGCATTCGGAGCATATGTCCACCGCTTGGGACACTCCGTTATATAGACAGTCCGAGAGACTGTCGATAAGGCTTCCTCATCCTCACGGCAGTGCACACGACCGCATCTTGGCTACGTGACCTCGAGTATCCGGCCAGCTTCGTCATTCAGGTATTCCACGGCGAACAGGTCACGCCATCTGGTAGCCAAGGGACACGAGGCCTATACACTCCGGTCGCTCGCATAATAGAAGTATGCACAGGGTAACGTACACGGAGCTTCCAGCGGCAAAGCATCGTAAGACCGCTTCTCCACAGGCCTCAGTGACGGACGTGCTATCCAAAATAGCACAACTTATCGCAGCATCCCAGCAAACGACAGAATCTCTGTCGGATCAGGAATAATCCGACGACGCTGGGTCGGTTCGCTCCGCTGAAGCATCAGGTACGGACGACCGAGCACTTCATAGGGTCCGACAGGATGGCGAAAGGGATTCGGACGATTTCGAGCTTTCCCTTTCGGAACAACAGAAGCTGCCATACATTTCTTCCGGCATTATCTTCCAGAGGTTGTTCCGTCGGACTAAAATGCTGCGATGCTGGATAAGAGACTAATAGCGTCATTGGACACAGAGTTTTTGATCGGTTCAGGGACATCGTCCCTGAGTTGCCGACACAGTCCAATAATGTCACTAGAACATTCGAATTATTGAACGACGCTATTTATAAGCTTGCTACCAAAACAGGCTAGTCTAGTTTCTTGTCCGCAAATGCTCTAAATCTGCCTTTCATCAATTCTAGGAATAAATTTGAAATGGCAGGACAGGGCATACCGAGAGTTCCTCTGCGTCTAGACGACGAGGCTGAAGACTGGGTATTGTCTTTATCGCCGTCTATGTCAATTCCAACCACGACGTTGGGAACGACAATGATGTCTAACAGACTTAACTTAGACGCTTTATCATACGTAGACCACCTTACTGAGGCGTTATCATTACGTCTTCAAGGGAAAGAATTCCAGGATATGATCTTCAATAAGATTTCTTTCAAGGGCAGTAGTTTTTCCACGTATAACTCCGCCCTTCAGTGGCAACCTGGAGTTGGTTAGACGTGACGCAGCCCTAGCTACATCCACGCGCGTGGATAGTAAGGTGAAGAACTCAGAGTCGCTTCGGTCTCGGAGAAGCTTCTCTTCGACGGCAACCTTTCGGCAATCTATGAATTGCTCGATATACACGTTCTCTTGTCAATCAAGTGTAACAAGAGATTCAGACTTGGGCAAACATTCGGTGGTTGACTCAGGGAGTTCCACTGCAGTTGCCGGATCCGAGTTTTACGATTATGACGGATGCCAGTCAAACAGGTTGGGGTACAACATTAATTCCAACGGATTCGAAGTGCCAGGGTCTTTGGGTTCTGTAGTTTTCTAGGCAAGCATTTAAACTTCCAAGAATGATGTTATTTTGGCTTGCACTACGTCATTGGATGAACATTATTCAGAAACGCATGTCCAAATCCTGTCCAATAATACGACAGTAGTTGCGTATATCCGGAACCAGGGAGGCACTCATTCTGTTCCGTTATTCAATTTAACGGAAAGAATCCTTCTGTTTGTTCTAGAACGCCAAGTTCTACTTCGGTCCGTCATATTCCGGGTCGTCTGATTGTATTAGCAGACTCCCTTTCACGGAAGGGTCGCTTGTTACCGTCAGAATGGACTCTCAACAAACAGGTATTCAATCAGATTTGCTACCAATGGGAGCAGTCAATGATAGACTTATTTGCGACACAACTCAACAATCAATTGCAGACGTATGTGTCACCATATATAGTTAACGCTCTATCGATCTCGTAGAACGGAATGATAGGATATGCGTATCCTCCAGCGCTGTTGATTCAGCAAATATTGCTAAGATAAAACATTCACAATACAATTCTGTTGGTAGCATCTCTGTCTCCACAGCGACCGTGGATAAATTTACTCACGTGTCTGCTGTGGGACTAACCGCGAAAACTTCCTCCACGAGAGGATCTTCTTTCGCTGGGGAAATCGTGTCAACTTCATCACAACCCGCAAGGTCTCAACCTTCACGTATTCCGTTGTGCGGTCCTTCTTGCACGGCAAGCATTGTACAGGACGAGCAGTGGACGCAATTTCTAACTGTAGGAGGACCTCCTCTTCGCTATACTATGCGGCTAAAGTGGAAGGTCTTCCGTCGTTGGTGTAGGGATCATTATGTTGATATTTTTGATCCCTCCATACCAGACATTGCAAACTTTCTAGTATACTTGTTTGACGAGATCAACTGCACCTGTTACTATTGAAGGTTATAGGTCTATGTTATCTGATACCTATGCACACCATGATAGTTTACAATTGAGTCTAATGTCTCTTTATCTAAGTTAGTTAGAAACTTTTCGATAAATAGACCTAGAATCCTTAGATTAATTCCTAAATGGAATTTAGCTTGGGTTCTTATTAAACTAAAAGAAAACATTTGAGCCTCTTGAGACAGTAGATTTCAAATTCTGGCCTTTTAAGACAGCAATTCTCTTAGCTTTCTCTTCTGCTGAAGAGTCAGTGAGCTTCATGCACTATCGGTGGACTATTCTCACTTTCGTAGTATCGGGAACACTATTCCTTTACTACTAATGTTGGATTTTTGGTTAAGAATTAGGCTCCTAATAAATATCCGGAACCTATTGTTATTAAGGCCCTTCCGTCTTCGAACGGGCATAGGCCTTTACTCTGTCCGGTTGGAGCTTTATGTATTTATAAACAGATCTCAGTTTATCAGTAAGGACGTAAAGCTTCTTCTGTCTCTGATGCCTAATAGAAAGGACATTACGGTCCATTCTATTGCTAGATGGATTCAATTAACTATCGGTACTGCTTATGATAATCTATCTTTAACTCAGCAGTCTGTGCTTAAGATTTTGGCTCATGAAGTAATAGCTCTTTCTACATCTTGGGCTTCTGCTAATATTGTTGCTATTACAGATTTAATGAAGGCTGCATATTGGTCTCAGCCATCCACATTCACAAATTTTTATCTCAGAATTATTGAGTCCATTTCTGGAGGCCTGCATTGTTTAGGTCCATTATCTGCTGCTCCGAATGTCGTTCACTTAACAGTTGCAACTATAGTTATGTAGGCTTTCTGTTCTGGCAGTGACTCCGTCCTGTTGCCCTCTTCGCTCTGGGCTATTTGACCCAGGGCAAGGGGAAGTGGGGGGGGGGGGGAGGGTGTTCCCTTGGGTCACCTGTTTTATAATGAAAACAAGGGGATACTTCCTCCGGAGTCAGTAATTCTGAGCTGTTACTGGGATGGTTTTCAAGTGAAAAGTTTATGTTTTAAAAATTCATTCATGTCATAGTTTTAAAGTATAGCATTTAAATATCTCACGTGTCAAACGGGCGTTAATATACAATCGTCGGACACTGTTAAAAGAGTATAAAGAGTCTCAATTCTCTGGACTAACTTTATTTATTGGCTTACTTTAAAAATAATTAGTATAAGGATTATACTGGATGTTAATAGAGAACTTGAATGTTATGATGCTGAATTATGGAGAGTGTTGTGTCTTTCTAATTTATCATAAATAAGAAAGATACATATAAAGCCTAATACTCCTTTTCTCCTCGAGGGGATGACTCTATTTTATATAGTTGAGCTTATTGGATTTTCCTCTATGTCCTGGGGGCACGGTGGCTCAGTTGGTAGAGGTGCAGGCTGCAAGCCGAGAGGTCCTCGGTTCAAATCCCACCTGCGGCAACCGCGTTGTGTCCTTGGGCAAGACACCTCACCCCGATTGCCTACATGGGGGCACGATGACGCTGTGTACTGAGGCGTACTGCACGTCGATGGTGCGCATGTCTTCAACCAATCTAACCCTGCCTGTGCTGCGGTGCAGAGTTCAGAGTTACGATGTTGGAGAGCTGGCAGCTGCTCGTCGTTGCTCGGTGGTTCTTTCCGGGTACTCCGGCTTCCTCCACCCGTAAAACTGTCACGGTCACGATTAGCCATTGTGCATAAGTATGTGACCTTAAACACCAATAAATAAATAAATAATTCCTCTATGTCCTAGGCCCTCCAGCCTTTTTATTATTCAGCTATGTCTGGGTCATTGGTACAGTATAAAAATGTTAAAAAATTTATAGTAATTTATATATTTTTTATACTTACCAATGACCCAGACGGGGATGGCCCTCCCAGGAGTTGGGAACTCATACCTCCCCGCTGAGTACATAGCGCTGACCAGGCACTGATTGTAAGAATGATAAATGGTGCCAATTTCGGGACGTCCTTGACACTGCGCATGCACAGTAGAAGCGAAGTATGGAGGTCCATTCAGGACATGATTTCTTTGGTTTTAGATGCAAATTTTGGGGATTGGGGGGCAAAATTTGTGTTTGGCCCTAGATTTTTAAGAGTTAGCACCAGCTATGTCTGGGTCATTGGTAAGTATAAAAAATATATAAATTACTATAAATTTTTTAACTTTCCAGCCATATCCAGTTAATTGAACATCCAGTTTGCCTCGCTAAGAGAACATCTGGAAGTGAAGCATTGCTGCTTGTTTACTGTGATGAACAAGCTCTGTTTTTTGGTAAGATAGGACACCGTAACCAATGCCTGGGGTGAAAGTTCTCTAAAATGGTCAACATGGGTATAAATGATTGGCTGGAATAGGCTTTATATCCATGTTGCAGTCATGCTTAGTCATTGTGCAGAAATATGTGACCTTAAACACCAGTGAATAAATAAATCCACTTTGCCTGTGAAATTTTTTTTAATTGGCTGGAGTAATCAGTTAACAAGAATTTGGTCATTTTTCTGTGCTAAACTGAGTATTTTTTCGATTATATCTTGTTTGATAAACCTTATGGAGCTTTGTCAAACAAGATATCACTGATTAAATGCCTTTATTATA
Source organism: Pictodentalium vernedei (assembly GCA_031216915.1). Lineage (NCBI taxonomy): Eukaryota > Metazoa > Mollusca > Scaphopoda > Dentaliida > Dentaliidae > Pictodentalium > Pictodentalium vernedei. The sequence continues at coordinate 232,989,802 of CM062288.1, read as the reverse complement.
GATGTACTGAGGCCAGAAAGGTTTTTAAACATGGGGAATTTAGTGACTGTCAGAGCAATTCTTTCATGGATCACATCATGTTTTGTTCAATTAAAAGTAGTTTACTCTATAACCTGTATGCAATTAACAGGTCAAATTTGTACTGAAGGTATGGTAAATGGTTTGATGTTTAAAAGTTATATGCAGTTAACATGATTATTCAATAAAGAAATACCTGATTATGTTGGCTCTATGTAATTGAACAAAAATAATGCATGTTTTCAAAAATATGTTGAAGCATGTGGAATTACTGGGCTATTATTTTAATACTATACCACTCAAAGTTTGCTAAGCACCAAGTATATCCAACTACCTGTTTTACATTTTAGTTGAAATATTGTTATGAAAAGTGTATATGCTCTGTATTTAATTATACCTTTAATGATTCAAGTACAGAAATTAAGATTTTGTTTGTGTTTGACATTATTTTTTAGCTTTTGAGTACAATGACCATGGAAAATGGATATTATTGGTAAAAGAGGAAATTTTTCAATTTGCCACAAATTTGAAGGAGCGAACTAGTATGGGTTCAATATCGAGTATGAGACCCATTATTGTTAATTACAGCTTGACAATGCCTTCTCATGCTCTCAATCAGGTTTCAGATGGTCCTTCAAATGTGGGATGTTGTTCCATTCTTGGACCAGCATGGCACCAAGCTTCCGGACACATCTTGGCTTGACTGGATGGGCTGAAATTGCAAGCTGCAACTCATTCCAGACTTGTTCGATTGGATTGAGGTCAGGGGATCTTGCAGGCCAGTTCATACGCTCAATCCCTTCCTCTGTCGGTACTCCCCGACAGCATGGGCAACATGAGGACGGGCATTATCGTCCATCAGAATGAATCTATCACCCACTGCACCTGCATACAATCTGACGTGGACATCCAGGATCTCATCAATATACTGCTGTGTAGTCAATGTACCACGTTCAAGGAGACAGAGCTCAGTACGTCCATCCCTGCTGATGCCGCCACAGACCACGATTGACCCTCCACCATAGCGGTCATGCTCAGCAATGTTGGCTGCATGGAATCACTCTCCTGATGTTCTCCATACCCTAGAATGCCTATCTGTGTGGTCTAGGCAGTACCTTGACTCATCTGTAAAAAGGACAGGTCGCCAATCTCTTCTGGTCCATCCAACGTGGTCCATGGCCCATTCATATCGTGCCTGGCGGTGGTTCTGGGACAGCGGAATGCGAATACATGGTCTTCTCGATCGGAGACTGCCTTTGTGCAACCTTGCCCGGATAGTCTGCGTCGAAACATTTACCCCGGATGCATTCTGAAGGTCACTGCGAAGCTGGGTTGCTGTGGCAAAGCGGTTTCTACAGGCCTGAATGATCAAAAACCGGTCTTCAGCTGCAGATGTTGCCCTGTCTCTGCCACCACCATGCCATCTTACTGGTGTGCCATACTGCTGAAATCTTGCCCAGACTCTTGTGATCACCGTATGGTACACACCAAGGGCTTCACCAATCTGACGATGGATAGCCCCTTGCTCCACCATCCCTACAGCCCGCCACATTTCTGCTTCAGACAAATGTCTTCTTACATTTGCATTTGCCATATTCAGTCATTAAATCACAAGGGTTTGTTGTTGAAATGAAGATTGAATCCCCTACACATGTCGTGTACATGTAGACAATACACGAAAACATCATAAAAATCAAGGGGTACATGCTTTCAATGACTGTCACGAAAAGTCTGCCTGTCAAGAGAGCTAATGTAAATACTGGGGACCAGCTCAATACAATCCTCAATCATATCCACCAAAAATATTGCAAATATGTCCCAAGCAAATTTCACAATGATGTATCAAATATTTGGTGCTTAGCAAACTTTGAGTAGTATATAAACCAATGGCCCAGCTGGTGCAAACTCAAAGTTATCAAGGGCCAATCCCCAAAATTTGCTTGCAAAACCGAAAATTAAAAGTCCTATCTTGTCCTCCATACATTTACTCTCTGCGCATGCGCAGCTGTCAGGAAGTGACCGGAATTGGCGCCAACATGATTTGTTGTTTGGCCCTGAAGTCAGTAACAATGTTCTGACACCTGTGCTTCAAAATCTCCTTTTTTGAGGATGCCAGACACAATTCAATGCAAGAATTGGTGGATCCAAGGCTGTTATTGGATGATGGAAGTGTACAACGGTGGTTTTATATGTTCAGGGCTGTAACTTTATAATAGTTATAAAATTATTTCATGTTTCCCAATTTCGGGACATACGCCTGGCGTCATCATTTTTGCTAATAATTAAACCACTGTTTGTTAAGTATTCCTTCCCTATCCTTCCATGAACCTTTCCTGTTAAACTCCTAAGCTTTTTGGCTATTTTTTATAAAATTTCTTGGGAGTTTAACGTGTATTACAGAATATTTATTCTGTTTATCCCCAAAGTTATGTCCTCACCCTAGGTGTGTTAGGTCGTTTAGTCTTGCATCTTCTACATTTGAAGATCTAGCTTTGCATCTGGTAGCATTTAACTCTTTGATACTTTTGTACGTCTTATGACGTACAAAATCAAACAACGCATTGATACTTTTGTACGTCTTTTGACGGACAAAATCAAACAGCGCCTTGATACTTTGTGGTCATTTGTTTTGTTATTATTTTTTGATTTTTAAAAATGTTAACCTCAATTCCTATTTTCTCTGAAATAGTGCTCAATGACAACCATTGAGCCAAATGTTATCGCACCTTAAAATACTAATATAATCCTGCTGTCAAGATTTCTTAACTGATTGAGTGCAAGGCATTCAAAAAATGAAAAGACAAGAGCAAAATCCAACACTTTCCTTGCTTATATTTCACATTCAGTCAAACACAAATAATATTTTGTTTATATAAATTTGTTTTATTACAAATTATTGTAGAGTGCCTATGTAATAAGATTATCGTTCCGTCAACTGGCAAGCAATAAAGGTCATGTCCATCATCTGTACGAGTTACAATGCTTACAGGAGGAGAAACTAAGTCATCCCCACGAAGAAGCTCGCCTTGTCAAGCTCAATTGTTCCCTTCAATAAGAGAGCCTTTACCTCCACTAGAAGCAACTTTCTTTGAAAGAAACTTCCGTGATTAACATCCAGTTTCCTGTGAAGATGATAACCTTCTGTTAATCATTGACCTATGCCCCTTTTCCGAGTCACTATAATGATGATTTCTGAAGTAAATATAAGAGGGTTATTGTACCCTCGCGACACATTCTCTTCATGCTTTCTTAGAAGCAGAACGGCCTTGCTTGCCCCGGTCTGCTGAAGTGAGTTGATGAGACACCGACTCCAATAGCAGAGCACTGGAAGCTTTCTTGTAGCCTGCTCATATAGCAACGTAAGCTTGTCATCAAATAGTATATTTCCGGTAACCGGAGTGACTCAGAGAGAGCTTTTCACCTTGTCATCTATATGTGATGACAACGCAAGGGCAGCATCACGTCTTACCAACTCAAAATTCCACTGTCCGTGCAGAGTTGTATGTAGCATACATGACTGCCCTGGAAAGAACTCTTAGCGAGGAACCACGTCCTCATATTCCTTTCCATTGAGACGTTGCGCCATAGCTCTGGTAAGGTGATCTGCTTAGGCCATTGCATCCAGATTAGCTCTTTTGAATGAAATAGCAATTATTTCCGAGCATATATTAAATGATGCAGGTAGGGACATATTTTCATCTCCGGCCTGCTCATCTAAATGCAGACTTATATTCAGATGGAACAATATTTCTAAGAGCTTAAGACTGAAATTTCATCGTCTTTAAAGTGCCCTTCTGTGAGGGATGGAGACTCACACTCCGTAGCCCTCTCACCATCTAAATGTTCTCTCAGCAAATATTATCAACTCCATCTGACTGAACGGATGACTGGACCAATGCAGTACCATCCGACAGCTCACCATCGGAGCCTGTTAAACGGTAGTATCAGCAACTACTGGAATGCTGCGATACGCAGATCAATCTGTGGCAGCGAGTCCGTGACCAAGGCTAGCAGAGCAATGATAATCCACTTGTTACCATAAGCTGCTCAGGGGACTGAGATCTGGCCCCAGATCCTCAAACATGTCCAGTATAAAAAGCCTCAGACGACTAGCTATCGACCCGAACCTGCGAAGTCAGATAGCTAGTCTGCGGTCAATGCACTTCATTAATGAAGCAAGGGAAGATGCCATAGCTGCAGTATGAAGGAGCACCCCAAACCGCAAGCGTGAACAGGCGTCCCAACTCACTAAAGTTTCTCGAATCAAAAACAGTCGACCCCAACTGCAGACGGAAAGGAGAATATTCTCCATCCCGAGGTCTGGTCCAGACCTCGTCTAGCATTCCATTAGAAACTTGTAGGCATCTATCCCTTATCGTCTATATCCATGGAAGAAGAGGAAGCCGTAAACATAGCCGACCCCGGCTGAAGTGCGGAAGAGGAATCCAGACTCGTCACATAGGATGGATGTTCCGCCTCATTGAAGTTTCTTACAACACAAAATAGTCGTCCCCGACTCTTAACAGGAAGAAAAATGCTCTGCACTCGCGATCTGTCCCCAGATCTCGCAGAGTATCCCGCTTAGAAACTTCTAGGCTTAATCCTCTTTCGTGCGCTTCCATATATGTAGAAGACATAACTGCCATCGGCCCTGGCTGCAATGTGGAAGGAACGTTTCGATGCGTGTTCCGACTCAATATGGTTTCTCACAATGGACACAGTCGACCCCGACTGTTAACGGGATGGAGAAGGTTCTCCAAACGGAGGTCTGACCCCAGATCCAGCCGAGTGTCCCGTAGAGAAACTTATGGCTTCTAATACATGCACAATTGACTGGACCGACCCAGCACCATCCGACAGCTCTCTACTGGAGTCTGTGGGAGGCTGCTCTTGCATTTGCTGGGATGCTGCTAATAGCTGCAGAAACTGTGACAGCAAGTCTGTTACCGAGGCTTGCTGCTCCTGGGATGAAGATCCGTGGATAGATCTTTTCTCCGAACGCCCCGTTGATCGATGCCTCAGATCGAGGCATCGATGCGCTAGTTACCGGATGGTCCGACTTCATGGGCTAAGAATGGCTCCATCTTCGCGCAGCTGACTGGATATCTGAAGTCGGGTAGCTAGCCTGCGGTTGTGTGTGCTTTAATAACGTAGCGGAGGAAGCCATGACTGAATCCGACCCTGGCTGCAGACTAGACAGAGCGTTCCGAGTGGCGGGTGGACGTATGCTCTGGCTCGTGCATTTGGCCCCAAATGTTAGGCTGGCGAGGGACCTCTCCCTCTTGTGGTCTTTTAGACCTTGCCAAGCCTCCCAACAAGAAACTTGCTGGCTTCCTCCCTATTTCCATCGTCGCCGAGTGAGCTTTTATTTTTAAGTGCTCGCTCTACCCACGTCTACACTTCCTTCGAACGCAACAGACTTACCCGGTGTCACAGCTCCCATGGACGGAGTAACTGCTTCACCGGTCGAGCTAGCTGTTTGCAAGAGATTAAGAACACTAACAAGAGACCTTATCCCTTGCTTATCATGAGCACTGCAGCTAGCTCTATTTAGCACACTTTGGATGGGTTTCACAATATCATCACCATGTTCCTCTGAAATAGAAACTGAAAAAATGAGTTAAAACGCGGTGCGAGGTCCGGTCTATGAACCTCACCACCAACAATGTTCCGCGACACCCGTCTCCAACGTAAATCATCCCAGTGTACACAAGTAGGACAAGAATCGGCAGGAGTGCATCGACTAAAGTCGATATCACTCCTACAATCTCCACAACAAATATATAATAAAGATACATGAATAATAGCAATCAAAATTAAATTCAAAATATTCTATGAAAAAGGTTTGAAAAAATGCCCAAGTTCCCAAAGGGAACATTATGAGCACAAGGGCATCCCGATAGATCCTAAGTGTGGACAAAATCCAAATTTTTGAGCTACACTACCGGAATAATAATCAATGGATCCTAGAGTAATTCTACAGTAATATAAAATAAAATACTACATATAAATGAAGACGTTGTCAATGTAAACAATGTCAATAAAAAAAAACATCAGGCACACAAAAAGGCTCAAAGTCAGTAACCAATTTAACCCTTTGAGACTTTAATTATCAGGTCGTCGAGAATAGATTTCGGTTGCTTTCCACTTGGCGATAAGTTATCAGCCTCGCAATTAAGTGGATAAATTGTGGAAGATCAGTGGATGAGAATGTAGTCTCGGCAGGCCTGCGGCTATCAGCCCAAGCAAGCTCCACTTACAAGTTTACTTGTTGGACAGATCTTCCAAGAGAGGCTTTCCTTCTGGAGGTACAAGCTTTCCTATTGAAGAAAAGCTTTAGACGTCGTCAAAATTATTCTCCAGTTATTTATTATCACCTGTTTCTCATCCTGAATCCGGATGGATAGTGTACAGATAGGCTGAGATATTCCTTGGCGTCAAGACAATTTATGTCATTGTGGATGCCATAGTAGCCTTCTGTACGGTTACAGCAGTCTCATGGGTTAGGCTCTGTCTGCTGTGTTTTGGGAATAAAACCGAAAAAGATACTGTGCTTTTCGGTTTGTTTTTCCTAGGTGTCATAGACGTGAGTCTTATTATTACACCATAGTAGCCTAGCTAAAATCATGAGCGAGATTTTTTCAGTATTATGCAGTGGCATAACTGAATTTACTATCTCTTGGGACTGTGGTCTCTTTGGGAATTCAGGGCTGTTTATATGGCGGCTCTTCATTCCCTACCTTGCGCGATGATAATTGTAAGTCTCTGTTAAGTGAGCCTTCAGTGTCTCAACTTACACCGATATATCTGTCTTCACGAAGATGAAGACTTATAAGCTAGGGCTAGCATCTCATTAGTAAGCTTCTAGGGCCTCAGTTATCAGCTTTTAATGGCCTTCGCATACAGGAAGACCTTTAGCTGCTTCATCTAGACTGAATTCGTTGTCCTATCGGACATGATACCGTTTGTTAGAGGAGGTTATTCTCTTCAAACCGGTATGGTTTGGTGTGAGTTATTATGTAAATTCGGTGTATTTGTTCATCATGTCCTTCTCCGCCCTTAGTGGCATCATGGAGTCGGTCAGACGTGAGGGAGCCTTGCGGTTCCTTTACTATTTGATGACTAACACAAGAACGATCCAAGTAATGCGGATGAGGGGGGTTCTATATAATTTTGAATCCCCCCTCCCCATTGCCAATGTGTTAAGAGGTGATTACCGGGCAAGATGCAGTTTTCTTCCTGTAAGCCTTGTATGCATTTAAGTATATACATGCATTTCATGACTTCTCGATTGGCGGCTGGGTCGTGTTCTATGACAACCTCATGGGCACATCCAGTTTTTAGTTGGTTTGTTTCCTGTGGTTGTTCGTTTATATGTCATATACGAGTATATGATTCATCATCAATAAATTGCTAGCCTTTGTGTACCTGTATGGCTGTATAGTCAGTTAACTGGTATTCAGATGATTACATGTGGGATTTCAATGCTCGCGTGCATAATAAGTGTATTATTAGGCAGACACATTATTGTATGTTATGGACCTTAGAAACAATGAATTATTTCGGGAGCAGTCCGTGATGAGTCTGTTAATCATAGCTTGTTCCATTTCTAAATCCAGGTTTCTATAAGTTTTGGTACCCAAATCGAATATAACTTTTCTATGCATTCTCATATATTCGCACGTGTCTGGGAGTGTTATTTATTGGAATTTATTGTACACCTGAACGGGGTCGCCTGTGTGTTGCCTCGGAAGTGTGTTTACTCTCCAGAGATCGTCCATTGTGATTCTATTGGACATGTTTATGTTGTACATATTATATCACCTGTTTTCGACCTATCTACATATGCCGACTCCGGTATACGTTACAAGCGGGCGCTATTAATTACCGGGATCGCCACAGTAGCCTTAGCTTCTGAAGTAGCATTAAGCACCAATTTATTAATAATAATAATTAATATCTGGGTTCCTGTTCGGTGAATATATATTGTTATTTGTTACCTCTTTTACTGATTCCAGAGCGCTCCCCTCTTTGTTTTTGAAGAAGATTCCTTCAAAAAAAGGGGGGGGGGGGGGGGTTTAAATTTCCTCCGGCTTGATAAGTGTGTAACTATGAATGAAGCTGTTTTGTCTGTAGATATATCCTGGATACAGCTTGTTTATTATTAGCTCACCTGAGCGAAGCTCAAGGGGAGCTTTACTAATCACTTTCTGTCCGGCGTCCGTCGTCGTCCGTCCGGCGTTAACTTTACATTATCGACTTCTCCTCCTAAACCACTAGCCCAATTTTATTCAAATGTTGGCTAAATGTTTATTACCTAATGCCAATTCAGATTTGTTCAAATGAAGTTGCCCCTCCTCCTGGGTGGTGCCATGCCCCCAAGGGGCACCAAAATCTTTGTAAATCTTCTTCTCATGAACCAGCAGTAGCAGAGACTTGATATTTGGTGTGCAGCTTCCTTTTGAGGTGTAGACTCAGATTTGTTCAAGAGAAGTTTGTGGGGCTATACTTGGCGTCGTTATGGGAGGGGCAAAATTTTTGGCCCCTCCCAAAATTTCTATTTTCCAAACTGAGAGGCTGATTTGAACCAAATTTTATGTGAGGGCTTATTGGGTCATGAGTACTTGATTTATGCAAAAAAAAATTTCCCGCAGCCCCGTGGGAACTGCAGAAGCTAAAAATAGAAAAAATTTAAAACGCCCATATCTCCAAAACTGCACGGCACTGAGAATTTTTATTTGGTGTGCAGCTTCCTTAGGACCAACAGAAAGGATTGGTAAAAAAAAATTGCCATCGGTTTTATCATAGGGTACAGTTTCGGGACTTTGAAAAAGTGCTGAGTCAGCACTTTTTAACACTGTAGGCAATGGGAAAAACATTAAAAAATCTTCTTCTCCAGATCCAGCAGGCAGAATCTTTTGATATTTTGTATGCAACATTGCGGGATGGATCTGATTCAAGTTTGTTCAAATCGGCCCCCTGGATTCATATTTGGGCTTAATATAGAAGCCCGATTTCGAACTTAGTGCATTTCAGGCAAATTTCTTAAAAAATCTTCTTCTCCAGATCCAGCAGGCAGAATCTTTTGATATTTGGTATGCAACATTGTGGGGTGGATCTGATTCAAGTTTGTTCAAATCGGCCCCCTGGGTTTATATTTGGACTCAGTATAGGAGCCCAAATTTGAACTTACTGCATTTCAGGCAAATTTCTTTGAAAATCTTCTTCTCCAGATCCAGCAGGCAGAATCTTTTGATATTTGGTATGCAACATTGTAGGGTGGATCTGATTCAAGTTTGTTCAAATCGGCTTCCTAGATTCATATTTGGGCTCACTATAGGAGCTCGAATTCGAATTTAGTGCATTTCAGGCAAATTTCTTAAAAAATCTTCTTCTCCAGATCCAGCAGGCAGAATCTTTTGATATTTGGTATGCAACGTTGCGGGGTAGATCTGATTCAAGTTTGTTCAAATCGGCCCCCTGGATTCATATTTGGGCTTACTATAGAAGCCCGAATTCGAACTTAGTGCATTTCAGGCAAATTTCTTAAAAAATCTTCTTCTCCAGATCCAGCAGGCAGAATCTTTTCATATTTGGTAAGCAACATTGTGGGGTGGATCTGATTCAAGATTGTTCAAATCGGCCCCCTGGGTTAATATTTGGGCTCAGTATAGGAGCCTGATTTCGAACTTAGTGCATTTCAGGCAAATTTCTTAAAAAATCTTCTTCTCCAGATCCAGCAGGCAGAATCTTTTGATATTTGGTATGCAACATTGTGGGGTGGATCTGATTCAAGTTTGTTCAAATCGGCCCCCTGGGTTTATATTTGGGCTCAGTATAGGAGCCCAAATTTGAACTTACTGCATTTCAGGCAAATTTCTTTGAAAATCTTCTTCTCCAGATCCAGCAGGCAGAATCTTTTGATATTTGGTATGCAACATTGTAGGGTGGATCTGATTCAAGTTTGTTCAAATCGGCTCCCTGGGTTCATATTTGGGCTCAGTATAGGAGCCCGATTTCGAACTTAGTGCATTTAGGCAAATTTCTTAAAAAATCTTCTTCTCCAGATCCAGCAGGCAGAATCTTTTGATATTTGGTATGCAACATTGTGGGGTGGATCTGATTCAAGTTTGTTCAAATCGGCTTCCTAGATTCATATTTGGGCTCACTATAGAAGCTCGAATTTGAACTTAGTGCATTTCAAGCAAATTTATTAAAAAATCTTCTTCTCTAGATCCAGCAGGCAGAATCTTTTGATATTTGGTATGCAACATTGTGGGGTGGATCTGATTCAAGTTTGTTCAAATCGGCTTCCTAGATTCATATTTGGGCTCACTATAGAAGCTCGAATTCGAACTTAGTGCATTTCAGGCAAATTTCTTAAAAAATCTTCTTCTCCAGATCCAGCAGGCAGAATCTTTTCATATTTGGTAAGCAACATTGTGGGGTGGATCTGATTCAAGATTGTTCAAATCGGCCCCCTGGGTTAATATTTGGGCTCAGTATAGGAGCCTGATTTCGAACTTAGTGCATTTCAGGCAAATTTCTTAAAAAATCTTCTTCTCCAGATCCAGCAGGCAGAATCTTTTGATATTTGGTATGCAACATTGTGGGGTGGATCTGATTCAAGTTTGTTCAAATCGGCCCCCTGGGTTTATATTTGGGCTCAGTATAGGAGCCCAAATTTGAACTTACTGCATTTCAGGCAAATTTCTTTGAAAATCTTCTTCTCCAGATCCAGCAGGCAGAATCTTTTGATATTTGGTATGCAACATTGTAGGGTGGATCTGATTCAAGTTTGTTCAAATCGGCTCCCTGGGTTCATATTTGGGCTCCGTATAGGAGCCCGATTTCGAACTTAGTGCATTTAGGCAAATTTCTTAAAAAATCTTCTTCTCCAGATCCAGCAGGCAGAATCTTTTGATATTTGGTATGCAACATTGTGGGGTGGATCTGATTCAAGTTTGTTCAAATCGGCTTCCTAGATTCATATTTGGGCTCACTATAGAAGCTCGAATTTGAACTTAGTGCATTTCAAGCAAATTTATTAAAAAATCTTCTTCTCTAGATCCAGCAGGCAGAATCTTTTGATATTTGGTATGCAACATTGTGGGGTGGATCTGATTCAAGTTTGTTCAAATCGGCTTCCTAGATTCATATTTGGGCTCACTATAGAAGCTCGAATTCGAACTTAGTGCATTTCAGGCAAATTTCTTAAAAAATTTTCTTCTCCAGATCCAGCAGGCAGAATCTTTTGATATTTGGTATGCAACATTGTGGGATGAATCTGATTCAAATTTGTTCAAATCGGCTCCCTAGATTCATATTTGGGCTTACTATAGATTCAAATCGGCCCCCTGGTTTTATATTTGGGCTCAGTATAGGAGCCCAAATTCGAACTTAGTGCATTTCAGGCAAATTTCTTAAAAAATCATCTTCTCCAGATCCAGCAGGCAGAATCTTTTGATATTTGGTATGCAACATTGCGGGGTGGATCTGATTCAAGTTTGTTCAAATCGGCCCCCTGGATTCATATTTGGGCTCACTATAGAAGCTCGAATTCAAACTTAGTGCATTTCGGGCAAATTTCTTCAAAAATCTTCTTCTCCAGATCCAGCAGGCAGAATCTTTTGATATTTTGTATGCAACATTGCGGGATGAATCTAATTCAAGTTTGTTCAAATCGGTCCCCTGGATTCATATTTGGGCTTAATATAGAAGCCCGAATTCGAACTTAGTGCATTTCGGGCAAATTTATTAAAAAATCTTCTTCTCCAGATCCAGCAGGCAGAATCTTTTGATATTTGGTATGCAACATTGTGGGGTGGATCTGATTCAAGTTTGTTCAAATCGGCTTCCTAGATTCATATTTGGGCTCACTATAGAAGCTCGAATTCGAACTTAGTGCATTTCAGGCAAATTTCTTAAAAAATCTTCTTCTCCAGATCCAGCTTCAGAATCTTTTCATATTTGGTAAGCAACATTGTGGGGTGGATCTGATTCAAGTTTGTTCAAATCGGCTCCCTGGGTTTATATTTGGGCTCCGTATAGGAGCCCAAATTTTAACTTGGTGCATTTCAGGCATATTTCTTAAAAAATCTTCTTCTCCAGATCCAGCAGGCAGAATCTTTTGATATTTGGTATGCAACATTGTGGGGTGGATCTGATTCAAGTTTGTTCAAATCGGCCCCCTGGGTTTATATTTGGGCTCACTATAGAAGCTCGAATTTGAACTTAGTGCATTTCAGGCAAATTTCTTTGAAATCTTCTTCTCCAGATCCAGCAGGCAGAATCTTCTGATATTGGGTATGCACCATGCTTAGGGGGGTGAGATTCAAGTTTGTTCAAGCCAAGTCCCTGGGTTCATATTTGGGCTCACTGTGGTAGCCCGAATTATAACTTAGTTCAAAATGAGGAATTTTCTTTAAAAATCTTCTTCAGATTCAGCAGTCGGAATGTTTTGATATTTGGTATGCAGCATCCTTAGGGGGTGAGATTCAAGTTTGTTCAAGCCATGTCCCTAGGTCCATATTTGGACTCACTGTGGGAGCTCGAATTGTAACTTAGTTCAAAATGAGGACTTATCTTTAAAAATCTTCTTCTTCAGCCATGTCCCTAGGTCCATATTTGGACTCACTGTGGGAGCTCGAATTGTAACTTATTTCAAAATGAGGACTTTTCTTTAAAAATCTTCTTCTTCAGATCCAGCAGTCGGAATGTTTTGATATTTGGTGTGCAGCATCCTTAGGGGGGTGAGATTCAAGTTTGTTAAAGCCAAGTCCCTGGGTTCATATATGGGCTCCCTGTGGGAGCCTGAATTATAACTTAGTTCAATATGAGGAATATTCTTTAAAAATCTTTTTTTTTTTAGATCCACTGGTCAGAATCTTTGGATATTTGGTATAAGCTTTTCTTAAGAGGAGCAGATGCAACTTGTTGAAATCAATTCTCTGGGTTGATATAAATTTAGGCTACCATGTCAGGTGAGCGCCCTCAGGCCCCTTGGGGCCTCTTGTTGCATATGACGTATGTTTGTGGGGGTTAACTTCTTAACTTCTCAAATACGCCATCCTAATTTTTAGGGCTTAGTCCTGGACTAGCCTTAAAATTGGGAACTCATTGCATCCATTTAGCATAGTCATTCATGCTAAGAATACGGAATTACTTGAAGTTGGCTCTTTATTTTGGATATGTCTTCTCTATTATTGTATAGAGAGACATACAAGTAATTCTTTTTAAATTTAATTTCCTTTCACCTTGGATTGCAGGCTTGGGAACTATGTTGGTCTGCTAATTCTGAAGTCCTAGGCCCTCTGCCTTTTTACGATTCAGCTAATCTGGGCTATTGGTTTATAGTATAAAAATATGATAAATTTAAAGTAATTTGTATATTTTTTATACTTACCAATGGCCCAGACTAGCTGGTGCAAACTCAAAGTTATCAAGGGCAAAACACAAATTTTGAACCCCTCAATTCCCAAAATGTGCTTGCAAAACCGAAAATTAAAAGTCCTATCTGGTCTTCCATACTTTTACTCTCTGCGTATGCACAGCTGTCAGGAAGTGACTGGAATTGGCGCCAAAATCATTCTTTGGTGTAGAAGAGAGTACTACATAATAACTCATCGGGGAAGTATGAGTGGCCACTCATGGGAGGGCCATACCTGTCGTACCTGTCTGGGCCGATCTCATGGGGATAGATGATAGGATACGCGTAACCTCCAATTCATTTGATTCAGTAGATTATGTTTAAGATCAAACAGTCTCATTGTGAATCCTAATAGTAGCACATCTGTCATCACAGAAACCTTGGATCAGTTTTCTCAAGTGCCTGTTATGGGACGCTCCCCAGAAGCTTCCTCATGAGAGGACCTTCATTATCAGGGGAAGTTTATGTTCTTCACGTTTCCCCCCCCCCCCCACCCCCCCCCCCCACACACACACACACACACACACACACACACACACACACACACACACAACACACACACACACACACACACACACACACACACACACACACACACACACTGCCAATGTGTTTAGAGGCAATTACCGGGCAAGACGTAGTTTTCTTCCCGCAAGCATTGTATAGTTTAATACATGCATATTAGGCATTCTTCACTTTTCGATTGGTGGCTGGGTCGTGTTCTATGGCGACCTCATGGGCACATCCGCTTTTTAGTTGGATTAGTTTGCTGTGATTATTTGTGGATTTGTTATATACGAGTGCATATTTCATCATAATTAAATTGCTAGTCTTTGGATACCTCGGAGGCTGCATAACCAGTTTACTGGTATTCAGATGATTACATGCTGATTTTAATGCTCCTGCGCATTATAATTATTAGGCTGATGCTTTATTGTATATTATGGACCTTTGAAATTTTGAATTATTTTGTGGGCAGTCCGTGTCGGAGCCTGTTAATCATACCTACTTCCATTTCTTATCAGCCTACCTTACAATTGTTTACTACAGGCTTGCACTACAGTGGAAGATCCTAACTCGGAAAATATGCTCTCTATTTTGATCTTTCCCAAGTGATTTGGAAAAGAAAAGTGGTGCAAAAGCACCAAGAAAAATTAAGCCAAAACTGGGTCACTCGCTATAGGCATAACTCCACAACTTCCGTTGCCAGTGTGCAGACATGTAGCTAAAGATTCTTTCTTTTTCGTCCGCCATGTGGCAGGACGTCCATTTTTGCGTTCCGAAACCGTGATAATTCAACTCGTTGATAATGGTTACCTGTGACTGGAATTATGGATCTGAGGATCGTATAATAACAGGACTGTGTTTTATATATTCTCGTTATTATTTTCAACCACATTTTCATTGTATTTTATATATTTTCCATGTCGCGCCCGACTTTCGCATACCGTGCGGTTCGGACATAAAATTTTTCGGTTCATAAATTTTATTATTATGTCTCCCCTTCCCAGAAGGGAGACATATTGTTTTAGTGCATATTCTTCTTCTTCTTCTTCTCATACAAACTTTGTCTGGGCCATAACTTTTTTGTCTTTTGACCTACACCTTAGATACTTGGCATGTGGATGTATCACCATGAGCCGGTGTGCAGTGTACCATAGTGACCTTCATGTGACCTTGACCTTTGACCTGAAGGTAAGATTTATGTCTTTTTTTAAGGGAAACATCACACAAACTTTGTCCGGGCCATAACTTTTTTTTTTTTTGACCTACACCCTAGATACATTGCATGTGGATGTATCACCATGAACCGGTGTGCAGTGTACCATAGTGACCTTCATGTGACCTTGACCTTTGACCTGAAGGTCAGATTTATATGGTTTTTTTAAGGGAAACATCACACAAACTTTGTCTGGGCCATAACTTTTTTGTCTTTTGACCTACACCTTAGATACTTGGCATGTGGATGTATCACCATGAACCGGTGTGCAGTGTACCATAGTGACCTACATGTGACCTTGACCTTTGACCTGAAGGTCAGATTTATGCGCTTTTTTAAGGGAAACTGTCTGGACCAGAACTTTTTTGTATTTCGAGTCAGGCTTTAGATATTTGGCATGTGGATGTATCACCATGAGCCGGTGTGTAATGTACCATTGTGAGCTTCATGTGACCTTAACCTTTGATCTGAAGGTCAGATGTGCTTTTTTCAAGGAAACTTTGTCCAGACCAAAACTTGTTTGTCTTTTGAGCCAGGCCTTAGATATTTGGCACGTGGATGTATCACCATGAGCCGGTGTGTCGCATACCATTGTGACCTTCATGTGACCTTGACCTCAAGGTCAACTTTTTGTACTTCAAATGGGGAGTAATTGTCCAGACCAGAATTTTTTTGTTTTTTGACCTAGGACTTGGTTATTTGACATGTGGATGTGTCACCATGAGACTGCATGTCGTGACCTTCATGTGACCTTGACCTTCATGTGACCTTGACCTCAAAGTCAAATTTATGTACTTCAAATAGGGAGTAATTGTCCAGACCAGAATTTTTTTTGTTTTTTTGACCTGGGACTTGGTTATTTGACATGTGGATGTGTCACCATGAGACCGCATGTCATCTACCTCGATGACCTACATGTGACCTTGACCTCTGACCTTAAGGTCAAATTTATGTACTTCAAATAGGGAATAATTATCCAGACCAGAACTTTTTTGTTTTTTGACCTAGGACTTAGATATTTGACATGTGGATGTATCGCAATTAGACCGCATGTCACATGTAATCATGACCTTCATGTGACCTTGACCTCAAGGTCAAATTTATGTAATTTAAATAGGGAGTAATTGTCCAGACCAGATTTTTTTTTGCACATGTGGATGTGTCACCATGAAACCGCATGTCCGCTGCCTTGATGAACTGCATGTGACCTTGACCTCAAGGTCAAATTTATGTACTTCAAATAGGGAATAATTGTCCAGATCAGAACTTTTTTGTTTTTTGACCTAGGACATAGATGATTGACATGTGGATGTATCACAATGAGACCACATGTCATCATGACCTTCATGTGACCTTGACCTCAAGGTCAAATTTATGTACTTTAAATAGGGAGTAATTGTCCAGACCAGAATTTTTTTTTTTTTGGACATGTGGATGTGTCACCATGAAACCGCATGTCCGCTACCTTGATGAACTGCATGTGATCTTGACCTCTGACCTCAAAAGGAAGGGGAGACATATGTTTTAGTGTGCTAAAAAACTTTCTAGTTATTATTGGAGTTAGGTATCAATGGGGGACTGTATGGACAGGATTTCTCCTCTCTGTTGAGGGCAGAATTTCTGTTTTTTTGGGTCCCTGTCGGCCGCCTGGGTTCTGTTGTGTTCCCGCCGGTCCTTTTTCTGCCACCTTGTTCTCATAGCTGGGGGTATTCTTCTACTTTCTACATCTGTTGAGTTCACCTTTTTCTTCTACTGCTCTCACCTCTGTTATGTCCAGTACTGTTCCTTTAGGGCAGTGCCTTTTGCCTTCGCTTATGGTGCAATCTCGTGGCCGTTCCTCCCGCACACTCGTGGGGGGGGGGGGGGGGGGGGGGGGAGGGGGGAATGCCGTCATTCAGGGCTTCCCAACACAACCACGTCTGCTGAGAGTTATACCCCCTCCGTGGGGGATGTACAGTTTTTAACCGTGGGGGATGTGCAGTTTTTAACCGTGGTGGATACTGTGGGAGCTGTTGAGTTGTCTGGTGAAGAGATGCCTGGTTCTGGGACTATGGTCCGTCTCCAGTCGACATCTGAGGCTGTCACTTCGGAGGCCGAGCTCGGTTGCTCTCTCCCCTTTTCCATCAGTTTCAACAGCTCCCATCGTATCTGCTGCGGCTGCTGTTCCATCTGCAATTTCATCAGTCACTGTTTCAGCCGGCCTCGGCTTATCCCTGCAGGGGTCTGGTAGTGTGGATGTGGGGTACTCGGCGAAGTCGGAAGTGGCTGCCGAAAAAACCCCCCTGCTGTGGCCTCTCCGCCGTTGAGCACAGCAGTTTTATCCCTGCAAGGGTCTGCCGAGATCTCTGGTAGTGTAGATGTGGGGTATGGGCATCAGCCTTCCCTGACTTCAACTCGGTGAAGTTGGAAGGGGCTGCCGACCGAACCCTCTGCTGTGGCCTCTCCACCATTGAGCACAGCAGTTTTATCCCAGCAGGGGTCTGCAGAGATGTCTGGTAGTGTAGACGTGTGGTATCGGCCTCAGCCTTCCTTGACTTCAACTCAGCGAAGTCGGAAGGGGCTGCCGGCCGAACCCTCTGCTGTGGTCTCTCAGACGTCGAGCACCGCAGTTTTCTCATTGGATTCGGATCTTCATGGAGCGGACACCATGAGCTCCGTGGCGTTTCCGACCTCGCACTCTGGTCCCATGGCCAGTTTTATGGGACCAACGCTTTTTGTGCAGCCTGGTCCTTCTGTCCCTCAGAGGTCCGCGATGACTCTCCTGAGTTTCCGCTCAGTATATCCTCGGGGTATGTCATACCCCTATACACATCTGCCTTCAGATTTTCCGGCTGCAGCCCGTCGCCCGCGTCTGGTGTATTTGACGATCGTGACCCTTTGCTGGTTAAAGGGGTCAGGAGTGAAGCCACTTTGTTGGTTCGTTCCCATGTCAAACCGGCCGACACAGGCAGTGAACTTAGGGAGGCCCTCTCCTTGCTCACTCAGGTTCTGTCTAAGAGCCTTCCCGTTGCTTCCAGCGAGGCTACGAGTGGTTTCCGGGCACCCCTGTTGTGCCGCCTTCCGGGATTGGAAATAGGCCGCTTTCTGATTCCCCTGGTGTGCCTACACCATGGGAGGCATCGGCTTGTTTGCCCATGATGGGCTATGTGTCTTCCGACTCAGGTAATGAGTCCGACATACCTGACGTCGAAAGCCAACAGTCTTCTGACTTGGGGGCAGCTGTTGACTTTGTGTTTGGGTTCCTTCCAGATCTCAAACCGTCAGACCAGCCGACAGTGTCAGCCCGGCTGCGATCATCGGTCGCGCGCCTGCAGCCTGTGGAGCAACCTGCTTCTGGGCGCCTTCGACCGTGCCAGTCGGTACAGGTGGTTGAAGCGTTTACAGCTTTGGACTCTAAGCTGAGTTCCAAGGCTATGAAGACGTCGTTCTTCACCAGGGTTGACACTTGTTTGCCTCTGGCGCGTTATCGTTCCTACGATTCCGCCAATCCGTCGGTCTACCAGATTTTGACGGTCTTGGATCAGGACTCCAACTCCCTCAGGCTTTCCAAGCCCAAGTTGGCTGTTATTCCTATGGTGACTCTGGAGTCCGTGTTGGGCTTATCAAGAGAGATGCTGGACATGCTTTCTCTTTCAGATCACGTTGTCTCTGCTTTAGCTGCTTATTTGCCCCCAGATAAGTTTGACAATATACAGGCAGGGCTTGCCTTGAGTCGGGGCCGATCGGCCCCGGCCCCGAGAGGCCCCTTCTCGGGGCTTTTTTTGGCCCTGACTTTTTTTTTTTCTGTCTTGGCTCCCGAAATCTCAGTGTTGGTAGGTTTGGGCAACAAAATTTTGCAAAATTAATTTCTTATCAACCTACCTCAATTGTTTACTACAGGCTTGCACTACAGTGGAAGAACCTAACTCGGATAAAATACTCTCTATATTAATCTTTCCCAAGATTTGGGAAAGAAAAGTGGTGTAAAAACACCACGAAAAAATAAGCCAAAACTGGGCCGAGCGCAATGAGCACACCCAGTATGGGACGCTCTTCCATAGTACAAATCCACAACTTCCGTAACAGTGTGCAATGCGTCAATACGTCATTCTTTTTCTATCCGAGGCACGAGCAGGATGTGTTTCCGCCATATGCATAATGAAACAGTGATAATTCACCTCGTGGATAATGGTTTTCCTGTGACTGGAATTATGGATCTGAAGATCGTATAATAACAGGACTGTGTTTTATATATTTTCGTTTATATTTTCAACCACATTCTCATTGTTTATTTTTTACTCTTCCGTTTTCGCGAATGTTTTGTTTGCGACATCGTGTCATCGCGATTCGACATTGAATTTTTCGGTTGATAAAAATTTGTTATTGGAGTAGGTGGCGGCCGTCTGGTTCTGCCACCTTCTCTCGTAGTTGAGGGTGTTCTTCTACTTCCTGTTTCTGTTGAGTTCACCTTTTTCTTCTACTGCTCTCACCTCTGTTCTTTCCAGTTCGGTTCCTTTAGGGCAATTCCTTTTGCCCTCGCCATTGGTGCGTTCTCGTGTCCGTTTCGTCCGCACCCGCGGGTGGTGTGGAATGCTGCCGTTTCGGGAGCCTCCCGACTCGACCACGTCTGATGTGAGTTTACCCCCTCCGTGGGGGATGTGCAGCTCCTCCCGCTTCCGCGGGGGGTGGTAAACGCTATCGTTTCGGGTCGCCCGATTCGACCACGTCTGATGAGAATTGCTCCCCCTCCATGGTGGATGTGCAGCTCCTTCCGCACCAGCGGGGGGTGGGGACCGCTGTTATTTCGGGGCTTCCCGATTCGACCATGTCTGGTGAGAGTTATTCCCCTTCCGTGGGGAATGTGCAATGTTTTACCGTGGTGGATACTGCGGGAGCTGTTGGTTTTCTGGTGTAGAGATGCCTGGTTCCGGGACTATGCGCCCTCTCCAGTCGACATCTGAGGCTGTCACTAGGGTTGTGACTCCTCCTTTGGAGGCCGAGCTTGGTGGCTCTCTCCGCTTTTCCGCCAGTTCCAACAGCTCCCGTCGTATCTGCTGCTACTGCTGTTCCGTCTACAACGTCATTGGGCACCGTTTTTAGCCGGCCTCGACTTCTCCCTGCCAGGGTCTGCAGGGATGTCTGTAGTGTGGTTGTGGGGTTTCGGCCTCAGCCTTCCCAGACTTCCACTTGGCGAAGTCAAATAGGGCTGCTGACTGAACCCCCTACTGTGTCCTCTCAGCCATTGAGCACAGTATTTTTATACCTGCAGTGGTCTGCTGCAGTGTCTGGTTGTGTAGACGTGGGGGTATCGGCCTCAGCCTTCCCTGACTTCAACTCGGCGAAGTTGGAAGTGGCTGCCAGCCGGACCCTCTCCTGTGGTCTCTGCGCCGTCGAGCACCACAGTTGTCATTGGATTCGGTTGTTCTTAGTGGGACACTATGAACTCTGTGGCGTTTCCGTCCACTCATTCTGGCTACACGACCAGTTTTGGGGGTCCAACGTCTTTTGTGCAGCCTGGACCTTCTGCCCTGCAGAGGTCAGCGGTGACTCTCATGAGTTCCTGCTATGTTGATCCTCGGGGTGTGTCACACCCCTATACACGTCTGCCTTCAGACGTTTTCGGCTGCCGCCCGTCGTCCCACGTCGGGTCTTTTGGAGGATCGTGACCCTTCGCTGGTTAAGAGGGTCAGAGGTGAAGCCACTTTGCCGGTTCGTTCCCCTGTCGAAGCGGCCAGTACGGGCAGTGAGCTTAGGGAGGCCCTCTCCTTACTCACTCAGGTTCTGTCAAAGAGCCTTCCCGTTGCTTCCAGCGTGGCAGCGAGTGGTTTCCAGGCGCCCCCTATGGTGCGCCTCCCGGGATTGGAAACAGGCCGCTTTCTGATCCCCCTGGTGTTCCGACACCATGGGAGGCGTCGGCTGGTTTGCCCATGATGGGCTATGTGTCTTCCGACTCAGGGGAAGAGTCAGCCATGCTTGATGTCGAGAGCCAGCAGTCTTCGGACTTGGGGGCAGTTCTTGATTTCATGTTTGGGTTCCTTCCGGATCTCAAACCATCTAACCAGTCGACAGTGTCAGCCAGGCCGCGATCATCGGTCGCGCGCCAACAGTCTATGGAGCATCTTGACTCCAAGCTAAGTTCCAATGCTATGAAGGCTCCGTTCTTCACCAAGGTTGACACCTTTTTGCCTCCGGCGCGTTATCGTTCCTACGATTCCGCCAATCCGTCGGTCTACCAGACTTTGACGGTTTTGGATCAGGACTCAAATTCCCTCGGGCTTTCCAAGTCCAAGTCTGCCGTCATTCCGATGACGACTCTGGAGCCCACATTGGGCTTATCGAGAGAGACGCTTGGTATACTTTCTCTCTCTGATCACATTGTTTCAGCTTTAGCTGCTTATCTGCCTTCAGATAAGTTTGACGAGGTGCAGGCTCCTTTGCGTGTGCTGTCCAAGGCACTCATGCATCTTCTCACACGCATGCCTGTAACACGGCTAATCTGGAATTAGTTTGAAGGGACTCTGTGCTGGACACAGGCCGATCCCTTCCTGAGGAGCAGTGCGCTACTCTTCGATCTGCTTTTTTGGCAAGTCCGCAACTTTTCCATGGTTCTTTGTTGACGGTCCGGGATGATGTCCTACGTCATTCCAACGATCAGCTGCTGTTTCTTCAGCTTGATCAGCCTTCTAGGGTAGGGACGGGCCGTTCCAAGCCTAACAAGTACCCTCTGCTTCCTCTGCGAAGCAAAGGTGGTGATCCTTCTGCCACCGCTTCTACTTCTTACTCAAGGGGTAAGGGTAAGCGTCGGCAGTCTTGAGGGAAGTCCCAGGATTCTTCATTCAGTAGAGGAGGTGTTTTCTCCTCTCGCGAGCCTCGTCGGGGTTCGCAATGAAGGTCCTCACCTCGACACGTCCCAGGTTGGAGGAAGGATAGCAGAGTTCGCAGACCGTTGGGCCACCATCACATCCGATCCTTGGATGTTAGATGTTGTTTGGTCCGGGCTGCGAATATCCTTCCGACGGCACTCCACTCTGTCCAGGGTGCCTTTTCCAACCACAGTTCCTTCAGACATTTTACGTCGGGAACTTTTGTCCACGGAGATAGACAATCTCCTGACAAAGAGGGCGATTGAGGTCATCAAGAACATTAGGTCAGTGGTTTTCTATTCCCGCCTGTTCTTGGTGCCGAAGAAGGACGGCCGACTCCGACCGGTTCTCGATCTGAGTTTCCTGAACCAGTCTATCATTGCTCCCAAGTTCAGCATGGAGACTTTCAGGTCGGTCCTCCGTTCAATTCACCAGGGAGATTTCGCTTCCAGCTTCGACCTGCGAGATGCTTACTTTCACGTTCCGATTCATTGGGTGTTACGGAAGTATCTCAGGTTCGTTTTTCTGGGGCAAGATTACCAGTTCAAGGCCATGCCTTTCGGCCTCAACCTGGTTCCTTGGGCCTTCACCAGACTGATGTCGCATGTGATAGCTTTCCATCGCACACAGTCCAGGGTGACTACTTCGGCTTATCTGGACGATATCCTCCAGGGGCATTCCAATGCTGCCTTACTGGAGTCGGATGTCGCCACTCTGTTGAGCTTGCTCACGTCGCTACGTTTCAGAGTCAACGAGGAGGAGTCGGACCTGGTCCCGTCTCAGTTGTTTTATCATCTGGGGATGGCTTTCCGCACACAATTCAATTTGGTGGCGGTTCCCCAGGCCAAGGCTGTGATTCTCTCAGCTTTTGCTCCGACTCTTTCCCAGTCCACATCCGCGACGGCTCGGAGTTTTCTCCGGCTAATCGTCTCTGCTGTTCGGTGACGGATCTCATTCCTCTAGGTCGGCTGCGTGTCAGACCTCTCCAACACTTTCTGCTCAGTCGTTGGAGGCCGAATGTAGATTTTCTGGATTTGGTGCTTCAGTTTCCAGAATATCTTTATCCTCACCTTCTCCTTTGGGCGGATGTCCAGTGGCTTCCGCAGGGTGTTCCGTTGGACTTACCCACGTCCGACGGCAGATGCCAGCGATCTCAGATGGGGTGCGATGTTGGATCCTCTAGGTCTTTCCATTCACGGGATGTGGGACCAGGATCATGCAGCTCTACACATCAACCAGAAGGAACTTCTTGCTCTTCTTCTGCGTTGGGATGGTCTTGTCGGCTACGCCTTCCTACCGGTTCCGATTCCGCCTCTGGTTCTCACCCAGATATGAACCTGCAGTCGTCGAATCCTTTCGATCACACCCGTCACTTCGGTGGGTGTGGATCAATCTGCTCCGCTCTCTGTTAGCGTCAGTTCCGGCATGTCTCCCTCTACCTCGCGACTTTCTTTGCCAAAGTCGCCCGAGAAGGTTTTCAAGTTGACCCGACTTCATTGTGCCTTCGCACATGTCTTTTATCGGGTCCTGTCTCCTCCGTAGTGGTTTTTCGAGACACGCAGTGGAGTTGCTTTTCTTCAAGGAGGCACTCACTCCACTGGTTTAGCCTCTGTGGCTAAGTGGAAGGTTCTTCTGTCGATGGTGTGCGATCACTCTGTTGCTTCTGTCACTCCTTCGATCACACCGCTTGCGGAGTTTCTGGTATATGCTTGTTTCTGGGGGTCTCCAGCAATGGGTACATGTCCATGCTTCGGAGACATTTTTTCCTATGTGATACCGCATTGTTTTGACACTCATCCTTGCCTCTCCAAGCTTGTTCAGCTCTTTTCCTTGAAAAGGCCTAGGACTTTACAGTTTACTCCAAGATGGTCACTTTCTTGGGCGCTGCTCTGCTTGAGGGTGGGGGGGGGGGGGGGGGCGTTCACACCTTTATCCTGGATGAATATGCGTTTTTCCCACATGCCAGATCTCTCCTGCATCCATTTCTTGATGGACTTGTCTTGCTATTCGTGCAGCTTCCGCTCGTCTAGCTACTGGTGATTGTATTACCAATTGTTTTTTCTGCCACGAGGGTGCGTGCATTGTCTTCCTCTTTTAATAACTCTGTCATGTTGTCGGATGACTAATGTTATACTGGCAGCCTTCTGGAGAAATGCTACATTCTCCTTTTATCTGCGACAGTTGCAGGAGCTGACAGAGAACCTTGGGGCCCTCTTTCTTCGGCTCAGGATGTTGTCTATCCAAACTTTTCAGCTTTTTTTCAGGGTCAGTTCCAGCTTTATGCTGTTACTGCCCTTTCTGTCTGTGCGTCGCACTTCACCATACGCCTCATCTTTCATTGGCTTTTCTAATGTTTGTGATCCTATGGTTTGATAGGCCTAGGGATCTCTTCCTCTGTTCACGGTCCCAGTGCTATTGAGTTATGTGTGGGTTGGTTATGTGATTCCCTCCAGCCTTTTGTCTATTCAGCCTGTAGTAAACAATTGAGGTAGGTTGATAAGAAGTATAAATTTTATAGTAAATTTCCTTTCTTATTATACCTACCGAAATTGTTTACATGGAGGCCCTCCCGTCTTCTTATTCGGGTAAGAATCCTTCCTTCCCGCTGATCACATAACTCCTGTGTTGTTCGGAATCAAAAGAATGACGAATTGACGCATTGCGCACTGTTACGGAAGTTGTGGATTTGTACTATGGAAGAGCGTCCCATACTGGGTGTGTGCCGATGGCGCTCGGCCCAGTTTTGGCTTATTTTTTCGTGGTGTTTTTACACCACTTTTCTTTCCCAAATCTTGGGAAAGATTAAAATAGAGAGTATTTTATCCTAGTTAGGTTCTTCCACTGTAGTGCAAGCCTGTAGTAAACAATTTCGGTAGGTATAATAAGAAAGGAAATTTACTATAAAATTTATACTTTTCCATTCACGTCTCATTCACGCAAGTGTGATTACAATAGAAGCAGCAAATAACAGATAAAATAATAATACAAACTGTTTTTGTCTGATTCGAATTAACATCCACCTAAATCTGCTTGAAAACTGAGAAAATCCCAAGATTAAACAAAAAAAAAAACAAACACATTTACGAGACTTCGAAAGCATGCTTGTCAACTAATGGGGGAATTCCCTTCAATCCCACAATACTATGCGCGGGTACATCCGATCCTAACATCTGAATAAATGCAACACTAGACACAGAAACTGCCATCAAAATAAATGTAGGAAATAAAATAAAATGTGTACCTGTGTCTACGTGGAGAGGTGGGGGCCAGGGGGGGGGGGGGGGCACATTCCATTTCTGAAATATCCAAAGCTATGGGGAATTTTCATAGATTGAAATTATTTAAACGGTAAACTGAAATGTTTTGTTTTTTTCAATTTTTTTCTTTGAGACAACCCTTGCATCGAAAATACACACCCCACAATATGTACGAAACGTCCTAAAATTTTATCAACAAAAAATCCAAAATGTCTATGTACGAAACGTCCAGCACCCACATGATGGATCCAAGTCGTTTCGTCCCCGGTGTGATTTGTCCCCTAACATAGTGGGACGTTTCATCCTCGAAACACTGACAGAGTGGGATGTTTCTTCCCCTCCCAGAGACGAAATGCCCACTTGAATAGCAAATCATTAAGATGATATGGGATGTTGGATTTTTTTTCATGATGTAACAAGACATGATCACATCCTTAGAAATGGTTTGCCAAACCAGTTTTAATGATATACATCACATGTTCACATTAAGTTGTGGATTTGTTTTTGCCTAAAACACATCTAGGTAGATAAGAAACACATTCCACTGGAATGTGTTTTTTATCTACCTAGATTTTTTTTTCTTAAGCAAAAGCAATCAACTAAGATCGTCATTGGAAAGAATGTAACAACATAAAATTACCCCAAAAGGCCCCGACCTCAATATCTGGGGGACTTTTTTCAGGCCCCCAGCAGTCTCCGACCTCAACATCTGGGGGACTTTTTTTTTAGGCCCCAGCCATTTTACTTAAGGCAAGCCCTGTACAGGCTCCTTTGCGTGTGCTGTCAAAGGTGCTCATGCATCTTCTCACATGCAGGCCTGTAACACGTCTAATTTGGAATTAGTTCGCAGGGACGCTGTGCTGGACACAAGCTATTCCCTTCCTGAGGGGCAGCGTGCTGCTCTTCGATCTGTTTCTTCAGTGGTTCCGCAACTATTCCATGGTTCCGTGGCGATGTTGCGGGGTGATGCCCTTTGTCATTCCATAGATCAGCTGCTGCTTTGTCAGCTTGATCAGCTTTTTGTTGGAGGCAGGGGCCGTCCAAAGCCTAACAAGTGCCCTTCTGCTTCCTCTGCGAAGCCAAGGGCTGATCCTCCTGCCACCGCTTCTACTTACTTACGGGGTAAGGGTAGGCGTCGTCAGTCGTCACCTCGATTCATCCCAGGTTGAGACATCCTACTCAGTCGAGAGTTCCTTTTCCAACACAAGTCCCATTCGACGTTACCCATTGAGAAATTTTGATCACGGAGATAGGCAATCTCCTGTCAAAGGGGGTGATCGAGGTCGTCAAACATTCATTCAGTGGGATTTTATTCCCGCCTGTTCTTGGTTCCGAAGAAGGACGGCTGACTCCGATCGGTTATCGATCTAAGTAACCTGAACCAGTCTATCATTGCTCCCAAGTTCAGCATGGAGACTTTCAGGTCTGTTCGCCGCTCCATTCACCAGGAAGTTTTCGCTTCCAGCATCGACCTGCGAGGCTCTTACTTTCAAGTATCTCAGGTTTCGCTTTTCTGTGGTGAGTTTACCAGTTCAAGGCCATGCCCTTTCGGCCTCAACGTGGCTCCTTGGGCCTTCACCCGACTGATGTCGCAAGTGTTAGCCTTACATCGCACACAGTCCAGGGTGACTACTTCGGCATATCTAGACGATATCCTCCAGAGGCATACCAATGCTGCCTTTCTGGAGTCAGATGTCGACACACTGTTGGCCTGCTTATGTCGCTAGGGTTCAGAGTCAATGAGGAGAAGTCGGACCTGGTCCCTTCTCAGTCGTTTTGTCATCTGGGGATGGCCTTCCGTACTCAGCTGAATATGGTGGCGCTTTCCCGGGCAAGGGCTGTGATTCTCTCAGCTTTTGCCCTGACTCTGTCCCAGTCCATGTCCGCAAAAACTCGGAGTCTTCCCCGGCTGCTCGGGCTCTGCGGTTCGGTGACAAATCTTTTTCCTCTAGGTCGGCTGCATGTCAAACCTCTCCAACACTTTCTACTCAGTCGTTGGAGGCCGAATGTCGATCCTCAGGATCTGTTACTTCAGTTCCGGAGTCTCTTCCTCATCACCTTCTCCCCTGGATGGATGTTCAGTGGATTATGCAGGGAGTTCCGTTGGACTGATTGTGTTCTGACGGCAGTCGCCAGCGATCTCGGATGGGGTGAAATGTTGGATCTAGGTCTTTCCCTTCACTGGTCATGGAACCAAGATCAAGCAGCTCTTCACGTCAACCAGGAGCTTCTTGCTCTTCTTCTGTTTTCCGTCAGTGGATCCCCCACCTTTCGAATTGCTAGGTCCTTCTGTTGTCCGACAATTCGACTGTGGCTGCTTACATTCGAAACCAGGGCGGCACACACTCTGTTCCCATGTACGAATTGGCTCGGGATCTTCTACTGCTCGCTCAGGATGTCAACGCCGGAGTGGTGGTTTGTCACATTCCCGGTTGTCTGAACGTCCTAGCTGACTCCCTGTCCCAACCGGGCAAGGTCATTTCCACCAAGTGGATGCTCCACAGGGTGGTGTTCCAGTTGCTTTGCGATCTCTGGGGTTGTCCCCACATCGATCTTTTTGCGACTCGTTGGAACCATCAGGTGTGTCCCTGTGTCCATATCCTCTGGCTTTCGCCGTGGATGCCCTGTCACTTGATTGGAACGGTCTTGTCGGCTACGCCTTCCTGTCGGTTCCGATTCTACCTCAGGTTCTAACCAATATACGAACCTGCAGTTGTCGATTCATTTTGATTGCTCCCCTGTCCCCTCAGTGGGTGTGGATCAATCTGCTTCTCTCTCTGTTGTCGGCGGTTATGGCATGTCTCCCTCTACGTCGCGACCTTCTTTGCTAAGGTCACCCGTGGGGGTTTCACGTCGAATCGACTTCATTGTACCTTCACACATATCTTTTGTCAGGTAGGGCTGCACGGTATTTGATTTTTCAATACCGAGTACGGTATAAAATAAAATACCGCGGTATGACTAAATACTGTGAGCGTCATCAGCTTTACATTTTCGGGACAGCTGGATAGGGGAACTTCAATCACAGGCAATTGGAAACCTGATCTAAAGAGATGTATCACACATACTTCGAAATACCCTTTCTTAAATAGATAATATACATGTGTATATTAAATATATAAGAGGGGGTATTTTGAAGTAGGAGTGATATATCTCTTTAGATCAAGTTTCAATGAAGAACGAATGTTGTATTTTACAGGCAATGTATTTTTTTAACTTTTTTGCTGTTATGAATTTCTTCACTCCAACAAAAGTGTTAAAAAACATTGTCGGTAAAATGCTCGTTACAAAAAAACTTTGGTCATTTAATCTCGATTAACTTCGCTTGCAGCTAATAAAACACCAGTATGGCATTTCTATTGTTGGTGGCAGAATGCTAATCGAGTTTATACGGAATACATTGAGACAGGATATACTTGAATAAAAAAGCATTAAATTTATTGTTCTCTTAATTGTGCTATGGGCAGTGGAACAGCATGTCCAATAATAAACATGCATTGAATTTGCGAAGTTATCAATTACCAATTTCACACCATTCGATGGAAGCTTATTTTGACGAATTAACGAGAGCGCATTAGTCTAAAGTATGTAATTTTTTCAGCCTTACTTTGATATGAGATGCAATTGGTTAGCCCCACATACATCTCATTTCGCATTTTCGTGGCACATATGGACTTTTTTATTCGATAATACCGTGAAAGTCGGTGTACTGATTCAGTTGAAAATTGGTCGGTATTTACTCGGTATCGAAAAAAATACCGAGTTTCGGTAAAATACCGAATTACCGTGCAGCCCTATTGTCAGGTCCTGTCTCCTCCGTAGAGGTTTTTTGAGACGAGCAGTGGAGTGCATCTCTTCTTCTAGGAGGCACTCCACTGGTTTAGCCTATGCAGCTAAGTGGAAGGTCTTCTATCGATGGTGTGCAGATCACTCTGTTGGTTATGCCAATCCTTCGATCATACAGATTGCAGAGTTTCTGGTATGTCTGTTTGATTCTTGGGGTCTCCAGCCTGTTACCATCAAAGGGTACAGGTCCATGCTTTCTGAGACCTTTTCATATGTGGGACAGCGTCGTATTGGCACTAATCCATACCTCTCAAGCTTGTTCGGCACTTTTCCTTGAAAAGGCCTAGGTCTTTGCAGCTTACTCCAAGATGGAATCTTTCTTGGGTGCTGCTTTGCTTGGGGGGGGGGGGGGGGGGGGGGCACCGTTCGAACCTTTATCCCAGGTGGACGTGCATTTTCTCACATACAAGATGGCTTTTCTTTGACCCGGCCTTTTTCAGGTGCTCTCCCAACAGTGGTATGTTTACCACTGATTGCTCCTTTCTGGTCAGGTATCAGATACCAGAAACTACTCCGCCTCCTATCTGTATCAGGGCTCTTCCTTCTGTTGAGGGTAACCGCCCTATGCTCTGTCCAGTTCGTGCAGTTCGCATTTATCTCAATCGGACGCAGTTCATTAGGAAAGGCAGGAAACAATTTTTTCTGTCTCTTATTCCTGGTCGACAGAAGATCTCTCCTCATTCCATTTCTCGATGGATTTGTCTTGCTATTCGCACGGCTTACGCTCGTCTTGCGACTGGCGATTGTCTTACCTATCGTATTTCTGCCCACGAGGTGTGTGCATTGTCTACCTCTTGGGCTTATTTTAAATCCGTCGAGTTGTCGGATGTTATGCAAGCAGCCTACTGGAGAAATGCGTCTACTTTCTCCACCTTCTATCTGCGTCAGTTGCAGGAGCAGTCTGAGGACCTTTTTGCTTTGGGCCCTCTTTCTTCTGCTCAGGCTGTTGTTTGCCCTTGCCATTCTTCTAGTCACAAGGTCAGTTCCAGCTCTGTGCTGTTACTGTCCTTTTCTGTCCGTGCATCACACAGAACCGTACGCCTCATCTCTCTTTGTCTTTTACTAATGTTTGTGATGCTATGGTTTGATAAGGCCTGGGGACCCCCACCTCTATCCACGGCTCCAGTGCAGTTGGGTCATGTGTGGGTTGGTTATGTGATTCCCTCCGTCCTATTGTCTATTCAGCCTGTAGTAAACAATTGTAAGGTAGGTTGATAAGAAATTTAAATTTTATAGTAAATTTCCTTTCTTATTATACCTACCACAATTGTTTACATGGAGGCCCTCCCGTCTTCTTATTCGGGTAAGAATCCTTCCTCCCCGCTGATCACATAACTCCAATGTTGGCGGATTCAAAAGAATGAGTCTTTAGCTACGTGTCTGCGCACTGGCAACGGAAGTCGTGGAGTTGTACTAAGAGAAGAGCGTCCCCTACTGGGTGTGTGCCGATGGCACTCGACCCAGTTTTGGCTTATTTTTTCTTGATGCTTTTGCACCACTTTTCTTTCCCAAATCGCTTGGGAAAGATCAAAATAGAGAGTATATTTTCCGAGTTAGGGTTTTCCACTGTAGTGCAAGCCTGTAGTAAACAATTGTGGTAGGTATAATAAGAAAGGAAATTTACTATAAAGTTTAAATTTCTAGATCCAAGTTTCTATTAATGTCCGCACTCAAATCGCATATTCACATATGTATATGGTCATAGATATCGGAGAGTACTTGTTGGAGAGTGTTGTTACTGGAATTTATTCTAAACCTGAATGGGGTCGCCTGTGGGTTACCTCGGAAGTGTGTTTTCTCTCCAGAGATCATTCAGTGTGGTTTGATTGGACATGTGTATGTTATATATTATATCACCGGTTTTCGACGTATCTGTGTACTCCGTCTGTGGTGTACTTTATATAGCGGACAATATTTATTACCGGGATCGTCGCTACAGCCTTAACTTCTGAAGTGGCATTAAGCATCATTTATTAATTTTAAATTAATACCTGAGTGCCTGTTCGACGAGTATTTATATTGTTTTTTGGTACCGCTCTTACTGATTACAGAGTGCTCTCCCTCTTTCTTTTGAAGTTTCCTTCAAAAGAAAGGGTGGGAGAGTGATTTTTACCTCTCCACTGGCTTGATAGGTATGTAACTATGAAGGAAGCTGTTTTGTCCGTAATTATATCCTGCATACAGCTGGAGTTTTATTGAGTATGGCATATGTTTGTGGGGGATTTTCTCTCATTCTCAGATACGCCATCCTAATTTTTGGGGCTTAGTCCGAACTAGCCTTAAAAATTAGGAACATGTTACACCCTAATTAGCATAGTCTTTATGCTTAAAATAAGGAATTACTTAAATTGGGCTCCTTATTTAGGATATGTCTCCTCTATTACTGTATAGAGAAACATGCATGTAATTCCCAATAATTTCAATTTCCTTTCATCTTGGATTACAGGGTTGGAACTATGTTGATCTACTAATTCGAAAGTCCTAGGCCCTCCACCTTTTTACGATTCAGCTAGTCTGGGCCATTGGGTTATAGTATAAAAATATTATAAATTCATAGTAATTTGTATATTTTTTATACTTACCAATGGCCCAGACGGAGATGGCCCTCCCATGAGTGGGCACTCATACCTCCCTGCTGAATTATTATGTAGTACTCTTTTCTACAAAAATGATGTTGGTGCCAATTCTGGTCACTTCCTGACGTCTGCGCATGCACAGAGAGTAAATGTATGGAGGGCCAGATAGGACTTTTAATTTTCGGTTTTGCATGCAAATTTTGGGGATTGAGGGGGGCAAAATTTGTGTTTGGCCCTGGATATTTTTGAGTTAGCACCAACTAGTCTGGGCCATTGGTAAGTATAAAAAATATACAAATTACTATGAATTTATAATTTTTTGTGCTATTTCAGCAACAGATGACAGTCAGGAAAATACTGAAACTGATGTGAGTATATAAATTCCTTTAAAAACATTATTAACGGTGCTCTATTTGCTGTTTTGTCAAATGTCAGAAAGTTTCTTTGTAAAGCAGTCCTTGAAAGTAGCCATGGAAACCACAGTTCTGGAAATATTGTGCTTACGTCGTAACCTGTTAACAGGTTATGTAACATGGTGGTAACCTATCGGAAAAAAAACATATTGTGATGCTTCTCTGTTTTACAAAGCCAACCATGGTGTTGGGTCATAACAGAATTTCCACCAAAAATAAATGGCAACAACCAAGCCTGAATATAAGCAACCTGTCATTTGCAAAATGGGGTCCCCAGAGGGTGAATTTCCTGATGCTATCCCATACAGTGGGCCAAGTTATCCTCTAGGTGCATCTTTCTGTTTTGACTTGAGACCTTGATTCAGACTGAGGTTCACAGAGGGTAAATTTTGTGATGCTACCCTGCTGTTCAGGGTAGCATCACCAAATTCACCCTCTGGGTACCTCATTTTGCAGATGACAGTCTGCTTATTTTCAGGCTTGGTGACAACTAATGTGTGACCTTGTGCATTACTTGTTGCTATTTATTTTGGAGGAAATTTTGTTAAGATGTAAAGGGCATATCATTTTATTCATATTACAAGTAATGCATAACATTTGAGTCGAGTGAATCCTGTTTAGTGCTGAAACGGTTAGGAAAATCAACTAGTTGACAGCCATTAGTCGACTTGGAGGCGACTAATCGTTACCCTATACACAGGTCTGGCACTCTTAAAAATGCAGGGGGGGGGGGGGGCTAAAAATCGCTTGGCTTAGGGGAGCAATTAGCTCTCTTCAAGCTTACAAAAGCTATGAGTGGCAAAATAAAGTTTTACTATTAATGAATTCTGCCTGGGTGGACTTTGTACGTCTTATTTGGTGCAGCTAACAAGGTAGTCTCTGTGAGATGGCTACACTGTCCCTCCAACACCTCCAGGCCTCGTCAAAGCCCGGAGGTGTGGGAGAGGCAGTGTTGCAGTGTTGCAGAGACCACTAACATAGCAGAGATTTGAAAAGATGTGGGTTTTAGGAATGGGCTGTTATGGTAATCATTATTTTCTAAGGCCAGGAGGGCTAATTTTCACCCTCCTTAATTTGTTTTAGGCGAGCAGTAGGCAAGCAAATAAATTGCTCTTCTGAAAATGCCAGGCCTGTGTACATACAGTGAAAACAATGAAACTCCTCGTGTCAAGTTACATTGTCTCCATTTGTGGCATGATCAGGCATGTTAACAATTGCAGAATGACCAGGAGAATACCCGATTCCCTCCAAGAATGAGATGGGCTTCGGAAAATCTATTGTCCATGTTTTTCTCAGTTTGGTGGTAGATGTTTAGTTTTGATATGCAAGCATTGCAACTTGTACACATATTTTAAAATCTGCCTTCATTTAAGTGGATTTTCCAGTGGATGAAAATATATGAAAGGCATTTAAATAGTATATATTTTTATACTATAAACAAATGGCCCAGACTAGCTGTTGCTAACTCAAAGTTATCAAGGGCCAAACACCAATTTTGAATCCCCCAATCCCCAAAATTTGCTTACAAACCAAAACTTAAAAGTCCTATCTGGTCCTCCATACTTTTACTCTCCGCGTATGCACAGCCATCAGGAAATGACCGTGCGCCCCCGCCAACATCATTCTTTGTTTGGCCCTAAAGTCAGTAACAATATTCTGACACCTGTGCTTTAAAATCTCCTTTTTTGAGGATGCCAGACACAAATCATTGCAAGAATTGGTGGATCCAAGGCTGTTATTGGATGATGGAAGTGTACAACGGTGGTTTTATACATTCAGGGCTGTAACTTGATAATAATTATAAAATTATTTCATGTTTCCCAATTTCGGGACATTCGCCTGACGTCATCATTTTTGCTAATGATTAATCCACTGTTTGTTAAGTATTCCTTCCCTATCCTTCCATGAACCCTTCCTGTTAAACTCTTACACTTTTTGACTATTTGTAGCTCACCGAAGGGAGCTCAACTTATCACTTGCCGTCCATCGTCGTCCATCGTCGTCCATCGTCGTCCATTGTCGTCCTTCGTCGTGAACATTTTTCAAACGACTTCTCCTCTGAAACCACTGGTCCGATTTTCACAAAACTTCATGTGGATGTTCATTACTAAATGGCAATTCATGTTTGTTCAAATGAAATGGCCACGTCCCTTGGGGGCTCTGTATGGGGCATAACTCTGATAGCACCGTATGAATTATAGAAAAATTATTAAAAAATCTTCTTCTCCAGAACCAGTGGGTGGAATCTTTTGATACTTGGTATGCAGCATCTTGGTGTGGGTCTGATTCAAGTTTGGTCAAATCGAGTCCCTCAACCAATATTGGGGCTCACTATGGGGGCGTGAATTTTTACTTAGTGCAATTTAAGAAAAATTCTTTAAAAATCTTCTTCTTCAGAACCAATGGGCATAATCTTTTGATGTTTGGTATGCAGCATCTTGGTATGGGTCTGATGTGATGCTGCCCTTGTGTTGTCATCACTTATAGATGACAAGGTGAAAAGCTCTCGCTGAGTTGCTCCAGTTACCGGAAATATACTATTTGACGACAAGCTTACGTTGCTATTTGAGCAGGCTACAAGAAAGCTTCTAGTGCTCTGCTATTGGAGTCGGTGTCTCATCAACACACTTCAGCAGACCGGTGTAAGTTGAGGCCGTTCTGCTTCTAAGAAAGCATCAAGAGAATGTCTCGCGAGGGTACAATAACCCTCTTATATTTACTTCCGAAACTGTCATTATAGTGACTCGAAAAAGGGGCATAGGTCTGATCAAGGCTATGGATCTGACGCCCCTAGGTCAACGATTAATGGAAGGTTATCATCTTCACAAGAAACTGGATGTTAATCACTGAAGTTTCTTTCAAAGAGAGTCGCTCCTAGTGGAGGTAAAGGCTCTCTTATTGAAGGGAACAATTGAGATCGACGAGACGAGCTTCTTCGCAGGGATGACTTAGTTTCTCCTCCTGTAAGCATCGTAAGTCATACAGGTGATGGACATGACCTCTATTGCTTGCCAGTTGACGGAAGGGTAACAACTTTTAATAATTTAGATGTTATTCACGGTTGCTTTCCACTTGGCGATAGGTTATCAGCCTCACATTTAAGAGGATAAATTGTGGAAGATCAGTGGATGAGAATGTTGTCTCGGCAGGCCTGCGGCTATCAGCCCGAGCAAGCTCCACTTACAAGTTTACTTGTTGGACAAATCTTCCAAGAGAGGCTTTCCTTCTGGAGGTACAAGCTTTCCTGTTGAAGAAAAGCATTAGACGTCGTCA
The DNA here is from genome assembly GCA_031216915.1 of Pictodentalium vernedei. Classification (NCBI taxonomy): domain Eukaryota; kingdom Metazoa; phylum Mollusca; class Scaphopoda; order Dentaliida; family Dentaliidae; genus Pictodentalium; species Pictodentalium vernedei. Next base: position 232,954,428 of record CM062288.1, on the reverse strand, counting down.
AAATTATTCTCCAGTTTTTATACGCCTGTCATTTTTTGACGGACGTATTATGTTATGGCATTGTCTGTCTGTCTGTCCGTCCCTCCATAAACAATTTTTGTGTCGCCTACTCCTCCAAAGGTTTACATGCTATATTGTTCAAACTTTACAAACATGTTGATCAGTAATTGACGTTGTGCATGTGACAAGAGCAGGTAACTCTGTTTTGTTTTTCCAGAATTATGCCCCTTTTAGTACTTCAAACATCACACTATTGTGTCGCCTACTCCAACAACATTTTACATGCTATATTGTTCAAACTTTGCACACATGGTGATCACCAATTGCCGTTGTGCCTGTGACAAGAGCAGGTAGCTCCATTTTGTATTTCCAGAGTTATGCCCCTTTTTGTACTTAAAACATTACAGTATTGTGTCGCCTACTCCTTCAACATTTTACATGCTATATTGTTCAAACTTTGCACACATGTTGATCACCAATTGCCGTTGTGCATGTGGCAATAGCAGGTAAATCTGTTTTGTACTTCCAGAGTTATATCCCCCCCCCCTTATGGTACTTAAAACTTTACAGTATTGTGTCGCCTCCTCCTTCAACATTTTACATGCTATATTGTTCAAACTTTGCACACATGTTGATCACCAATTGTCGTTGTGCATGTGTCAAGAGCAGGTAACTCTGTTTTGTATTTCCAGAGTTATGCCCCCTTTTAGTACTTGAAACATCACAGTATTGTGTCGCCCACTCCTTCAACATTTTACATACTATATCGTTCAAACTTTGCACACATAGTGATCACCATTTGCTGTTGTGCATGTGACAAGAGCAGGTAACTCTATTTTGTATTTCCAGAGTTATGCCCCTTTTAGTACTTGAAACATTACAGTTTGTTTGTTTGTTGGTGGTTAACGTCACATATTTATGCACCATGGCTAATCGTGACACAACATGGAGATGAAGTCAAGTTTAGTCAATCGTTGATCAACATGTTGCCCATTTTAGAGGACTTTCACCCCAAGCATTGGTGACTGGGTCCTATTTTACTAGTAAAGCGGAACTGGTTTACCACAGTAAACAAGTGCTGCTTACTTCCCGGGGTTCCCACGGGGAGAAACATTACAGTATTGTGTCGCCTTCTCCTTCAACATTTTAATCCTATATTGTTCAAACTTTGCACACATGTTGATCACCAATTGCTGTTGTGCATGTGACAAGAGCAGGTAACTCCATTTTATTTTTAAACAACTAGAATCCTTGCCGTTTATAGCTGTTATGATCCACCAAATGTCCTTTTCCTTTGCGCTACCTATCGTCAGTCGTTATCAATGAAGTTAACTTGTGAATGAATGGATGCTACCATGTGTGCACACAAGCATACAATTTGAAACCCTTCACCCCAGACAGGGCAGTGGAATGGGCAATGATTGGAGGGGGACAAACATAGCCGAGTCAACAAAAATTTCAAACTTTACCCCAGAGAAACTTGTGCATGTTCCAATTTTGACGGGCATATGTTGCCCCGCTAGGTGGTGCTCTTGTTTATTATCACCCATTTCTCGTCCTGAATCCGGATGGATAGTGCATAGATAGGCTTAGATATTCCTTGGCGTCAAGACAATTTATGTCATTCTGGACGCCATAGTAGCCTTCTGTATGGATACAGCAGTCTCTTGGGTAAGGCTCTGTCCGCTGTCTTTTGGGAATAAAACCGAAAAAGATACTGTGCTTTTTGGTTTGTTTTTCCTAGGTGTCATAGACGTGAGTCTTATTGTTACACCATAGTAGCCTAGCTAAAATCATGAGCAAGATTTTTTCAGTATTATGCAGTGGCTTAACTGAATTTATTATCTCTTGGGACTGCAGTCTCTGGAAATTCAGGGCTGTTTATATAGCGGCTCTTCATTCCCTACCTTGCGTGACGATAATTGTAAGTCTCCGTTAAGTGAGCCTTCAGGGTCGCAACTTACACCAATATATCTGTCTTCGTGAAGATGAAGACTTATAAGCTAGGGCTAGCGATGTAGGTCTCCTTAGTGAGCTTCTAGGGCCTTAGTTATAAGCTTTTAATGGTCTTCACATACAGGAAGACCTTTAGCTGCTTCAGCTAGGCTGAGTTCATTGTCCTATCGGACATGATATCGTTTGTTAGAGGAGGTTATTCTCTTCAAACCGGTATGGTTTGGTGTGAGTCATGTAAATATGGTGTTGTTGTTCATCACATCCTTCTCCGCCCTTAGTGGCATTATGGAGTTGGTCAGACGTGAGGGAGCTTTCGGTTTCTGTACTATTTGATGACTAACACAAGAACGATTCAAGTAATGTGGGTGAGGGGGATTCGATATGATTTTGAATCCCCCCCTCCCTCCCCCCAATCGCCAATGTGTTAAGAGGCGATTACCGGGCAAGACGTAGTTTTCTTCCCGTAATCCTCGTCTGCATTTAAGTATATACATGCATTTCATGACTTCAAGATTGGCGGCTGGGTCATGTTCTATGGTGACCTCATGGGCACATCCAGTTTTTAGTTGGTTTGTTTCCTGTGGTTGTTCGTTTATATGTCATATACAAGTATATGATTCATCATCAATAAATTGCTAGCCTTTGTGTACCTGTATGGCTGTCAAGTCAGTAAACTGGTATTCAGATGACTACATGCAGGATTTCAATGCTCGCGTGCATAATAAGTGTATTATTAGGCGGACGCATTATTGTATGTTATGGACTTTAGAAACAATGAATTATTTCGGGGGCGGTCCGTGACGAGTCTGTTAATCATAGCTCGTTCCATTTCTAAATTCAGGTTTCTAAAAAACACAAATCGAATATAACTTTTCTATGCATTCTCGTATATTTGCATGTGTCTGGGAGTGTTATTTATTGGAATTTATTATACACTTGAACAGGGTCGCCTGTGGGTTGCCTTGGAAGTGTGTTGACTCTCCAGAGATCGTCCATTGTGATTCTATTGCACTTGTGTATGTTGTACATATTATATCAACGGTTTTCGACTAGGGCTGCACGGTATTTGGATTTTAGTACCGGTGACGGTATTGAAAACAATACTGCGATATACCGGTATACCGTGAAACAGTTCAGATCGAAAACAAAATAAAACTGAAATACATGTACCTTACTTTTATGAAAGTGCTTGATAAATGCGATGTACAAGGTTCCAGGTGAAAAACAACTCATGTAATTCGGTACATTCTAAGTGTTGAGTTTACTCTGGATGTAAAAGAATTTTGGAGCTCATTAATTCGTTGTTTGTCAGCAATCTGACAAACAAATGTTTCAAATCACACATATTCACAATTGCGAAATGTGCAACAATTTTTATCAAATATGACAGACGTGTGACGCCATCACTGGGAGAAAACATTGTCGGCTGATGATTGACACCTGCAGACTGTCATGAAACTGAAGGGTGATCACGTCTTGGAGGAGTGCGTAATATCAACAGACCGACTGGCCTGACATATGACAACTGACATTTGACATTGTCATCTGAGGAAGTTTACTGCAGGAATATAGGAGAAGGGGAGGAGCTACTACTGGTTATTTGTGTAACCAGGCCCTCGGAATTCCATCAACTGGACACACGTTTTGATAAAAAAGTTTTGTTTGCCACTGTTTTTCATGAAGCCACACATACGCAATTAACACAATGACTGGCTCAGTAATTAAATGCTTATCAGCCAAGAGAGGTTGACCATGTTTTTACAGGAATTAAATTGACAAAGACAAATTTACTTGTATCCAAGATTCAGATGGAAGCCAGTAAACCCAATGATAATTTTATGGCTTATTTTCATATTAAACAATAGGTTCAATAACTTTGTAGACATGGATTATTGTCTTTCTTCCATTCAAATCACTCATTTTTCCAGAGCAGCAAGTAAAACTTCTATCTATTGCTCCAAAAGTATCTTTTTTATTCAAGATATCCCTTGCATTTAATATGTGTTTGCCCTATTTTCGCACATTATTTATATTTTTATTTCAAGGAAATGTGAATTCCAAATCAAAATACCGGACCCAAAAATTGTATACCGTTACTCACGGAAAAACGGTATTCATTTTTGATGGACGTTTTTTTTAACAGGTTATGATTTCAAAACCGGTACCAACCGGTATACTGTAATACCGCGCAACCCAATTTTTGACCTATCTACATATGCCGACTCCGGTATACGTTACAAGTGGGCGCTATTAATTACCGGGATCGCCTCTATAGCCTTAGCTTCTGAAGTGGCAGTAAGCACCAATTTATTAATAATTAATATCTGGGTGCCTGTTCGGCAAATACATATTGTTATTTGGTACTGCTTTTACTGATTCCAGAGCGCTCCCCTCTTTGTTTTTTAAGAAGATGCCTTCAAAAAAGTTTGGGGGGGGGGGGGATTTTTTAAATCTCCTCCGGCTTGATAAGTGTGTAACTATGAGTGAAGCTGTTTTGTCTATAGATTATATCCTGGATACAGCTTGTTTTTTATTGTATACGGCGTATGTTTGTGGGTGTTAAATTCTCACTCTCAAATATGCTATCCTACTTTTTGGCTCACCAACGTTAGTTGTGTGAGCCTATGGCATAGCCCTCATGTCGGCGTCGGCGTCCGCTCTCAAATATTTTGAACTTTTGTGTACAGGTTTTGATTTTTTGGCTTTTCAATTTTTTTTTTAGTTTCAGCATATTGCTATAGTGGTTCACTATAACATTTAACTCTTTTCCAGGGTATTTTGTCGTAATTTTAACCCTTTGAATCAAATTTTAGACTTATTTTGATGTTTGCGTGCAGGTTTTGATGTTTTTTTTTTCCTTTCTTCCAAGTGGAGATTTACCTTGCAGCATATGTCCATGCTTTCTATTGTATGTATACATGCATCTTAGGGCTATGTTTGTATTATTTAACCCTTTTCCTGCTGAATTACTTCAATTTTGGACTTTTATGTACAGCTTTTGGACTTAGGCTTACAGTTTCTTACTTTTATGTACAGGTTGTGATAAAAAAAAACAATTTCAAGTGAGGTTGACCTCACTGCATATTGCAGTGGTGGTTATTATAACATTGATATCTTTCCAGTGCATTTTTAAAAATTTTTTAACCCCTTGAATAGATTTTTAGACTTATTTTGACGTTTGCGTGCAGGTTTTCATGGGTTTTTTTTTTTCCTTTCTTCCAAGTGTAGAGTTTCTGCATATTGCTATGGTGGTTCACTATAACATTTAACTCTTTTCCAGGGTATTTTGTCGTAATTTTAACCCTTTGAAACAAATTTTAGACTTATTTTGATGTTTGCGTGCAGGTTTTGATGTTTTTTTTTCCTTTCTTCCAAGTGGAGATTTACCTTGCAGCATATGTCCATGCTTTCTATTGTATGTAAACATGCATCTTAGGGCTATGTTTGTATTATTTAACCATTTTCCTGCTGAATTACTTCAATTTTGGACTTTTATGTACAGCTTTTGGACTTAGGCTTACAGTTTCTTACTTTTATGTACAGGTTGTGATAAAAAAAAACAATTTCAAGTGAGGTTGACCTCACTGCATATTGCAGTGGTGGTTATTATAACATTGATATCTTTCTAGTACATTTTTAAAAAAATGTTAACCCTTTGAATAGATTTTTAGACTTATTTTGACGTTTGTGTGCAGGTTTTCATGTGTTTTTTTTTTTTCCTTTCTTCCAAGTGTAGAGTTTCTGCATATTGCTATGGTGGTTCACTATAACATTTACCTCTTTTCCAGGGTATTTTGTCTTAATTTTAACCCTTTGAATCAAATTTTAGACTTATTTTGATGTTTGCGTGCAGGTTTTGATGTTTTTTTTTTCCTTTCTCCCAAGTGGAGATTTACCTTGCAGCATATCTCCATGCTTCTTAGGGGTTATTATTATATTATTTAACCCTTTAGCTGCTTATTTTCTTTAATTTTGGACTTTTGTGTGCAGGTTTTGAACTTTTTTTTTTACTCCAGCCACCCGTTTACATTGGCCACCTGTTGGTGAGCCACGGGGTACTGATACCCCCTCTAGTTAGGGCTTAGTCCGGACTGGTCTTAAAACGGGGAACTTGTTACATCCAATTAACATAGTCATTCATGCTAAGAATACAGAATTACTTGAATTTGGCTCCTTATTTATGATATGTCTTCTCTATTATTGTATAGAGAGACATACATGTAATTCCTTTTAAATTTAATTTCCTTTCACCTTGGATTGCAGGCTTGGGAACTATGTTGGTCTACTAATTCTGAAGTCATAGGCCCTCCGCCTTTTTACGATTCAGCTAGTCTGGGCCATTGGTTTATAGTATAAAAATATGATAAATTTAAAGTAATTTGTATATTTTTTATACTTTCCAATAGCCCAGACAGGTATGGCCCTCCCATGAGTGGGCACTTATACCTCCCCGCTGAGTTATTACATAGTACTCTCTTCTACAAAGAATGATGTTGGGACCAATTCCATTCACTTCATGACGGCTGCGCATGCCCGGTTAGTAAAAGTATGGAGGATCAGATAGGACTTTTAATTTTCGGTTTTGCAAGCAAATTTTGGGGATTGAGGAGTTCAAAATTTGTGTTTGGCCCTTGATAACTTTGAGTTTGCACCAGCTAGTCTGGGCCATTGGTAAGTATAAAAAATATACAAATTACTTTAAATTTATCATATTTATTGACTTGGTTTAATTATTTATTTCATGGTTTTTGTTTATTGTCAAATCGATTTGTAACACACATGGACAGGGCAAAAATAGATCGCAATTTGAAAGCAGTAATTCACATGCTTCCTCAGGGCGGCGAAAATCTACCAGTGAAAATATAATACACATTGGGCTGTTTTTTACATATTCTTCACTATGTTTGTGTCAGTTCGTAGTGGGGCATCTATTGACAGGAAGTGTCGAATGGAATTGGAACTTTTAAAAAAACCTAATGCTTCGCAAATGAGGACCAATCCCAGGAATCCACAACCAAAATGGCCAAACTCTATTTTTTTAAAAATTGTTTCCATAAAACATGACCAACAATCAACATTAACTTTTCAAACTCTGACTGTCAAAGCAATCAGCTGTCAGCGGTTAGTATCAGGGTTCGCCTGCGGGTCCTGGAACCTTGAAAGTCCTAGAATTTGGCCATTTTAAATTCCAGGTCTGGAAAGTCATGGAAAATGAAGGTTTTTTCTGGCCGGTCCTTGAAAGTTCTGGAAAACCCGGTCAAAATTTTAGGGGCACCGTCGAACACGCTCCAATTCACTGCTTGCTTTTTCTGTTTCCGGATTCATTTGTACCCACAGTAACTGTAAAAATATTTGTCTGGGTGCCATATCATGTGTTCTGTTTCTGTTCAATGTCTACAAGGACCTTAAGCTATCATTGTAACAGTAAACGTGATGTCAGGTAAGACAACATATATATTGCATATTTTTTGTTATTACAGATACAAATGTTGGTCATGGGACTTTGCTTTTTTGGTCCTTGAAAGTCCTAGAATGTTTATTGGTCATTTTATTATTGTACAAGTATTGTTTTGACAGTGATTAAGGTTTTATTAGGTAAGAAGCTTGTTGAGAAATAATATGATGGGGTGACAAAACTCACAAAAGACGAAACATACCGATCGGGTACTGAAATTTGTGCTGGAGTACAAATGAAGAAAAAGACAAAATGCATCGACATGGTACTGTAACTTGTATTGGGAATAGGATATATTTGTTGACTAGTCGACAAAGAGTTTTGGGCTCACCAACAATAGTTGTGTGATACTATGGCATAGCCCTCATGTCGGCGTCATCGGCGTCGTCTGCGTCGGTGTCCGGATTCATTCATTTTGAACTTTTGTGTGCAGGTTTTGATTTTTTTTGCTTTTTTTATGTCTGCATGCTTTTCAGGGATAGTAATATTTTATTCAACCCTTTCCATGCTTAGTTACTTGAATTTTGGACTTTTGTGTACAGGTTTTTCACTTTTCTGTGCAGGTTTTTGACTTTTCTGTGCAGGTTTTTGACTTTTGTGTACAGGTTTTGAAATTTTGTCTTCAAGTGGAGTTTTACCTTACTGGCATATTGCCATGGTGGTTTCCTTAACATTTCAGGTTATTTTTCTCAATTTTAACCCTTTGAAACAAATGTGATGCTTTTACTTTTATGTGCAGGTTTTGAGGTTTGTCTTTCTTTTCTTCCAAGTGGATATTTTTCAAGTAGAATTTTACCTTACTGGCATATTGCCATTGTGGTTCTGCGACAGGGTATTTTTCTCAATTTTAACCCCTTGAAACAAATGTGATACTTTTTTTTACTTTTATGTGCAGGTTTTGAGGTTTGTCTTTCTTTTCTTCGAAGTGGCGACTTACCTTGTAGCATATTGCCATGGTTCCTATTTTATGTTAGGATGCTTCTTGGGGCTATTATTATATTATTTAACCCTTTAGCTGCTTATTTACTTTAATTTTGGACTTTTGTGTGCAGGTTTTGTACTTTTGTGTGCAGGTTTTGATATTTTGCCATGGTGGTTACTGTAACATTTTCAGGGTATTTTTCTAAATTTTAACCCTTTGAAACAAATGTGATACTTTTTTTACTTTTATGTGCAGGTTTTGATGTTTTTCTTTCTTTTCTTCCAAGTGGATATTTTTCAGGTAGGGTTTCACCTTATTGGCATATTGCCATGGTGGTTACTGTGACATTATCAGTATATTTTTCTCAATTTTAACCCATTGAAACAAATGTGATACTTTTTTTTACTTTTATGTGCAGGTTTTGAGGTTTGTCTTTCTTTTCTTCAAAGTGGAGACTTACTTTGTAGCATATTGCCATGGTTCCTATTTTATGTTAGCATGCTTCTTAGGGGTTATTATTATATTATTTAACCCTTTAGCTGCTTATTTTCTTTAATTTTGGACTTTTGTGTGCAGGTTTTGAACTTTTGTTTTTGCTCCAGCCACCCCTTTACATTGGTCACCTGTTGGTGAGCCACAGGGTACTGATACCCCCTCTAGTTTAGTTAAGTAATACTACTATTTATGTCAACTTTGACTCATCAAGCATCATTTCAACACTAGTTTAGAAAGATTGTTAGCTGTGACTGGCAAAACATGTGGGATTAGGAATTTAATTTATGTTGTATTTTTTTGTTGCAGCCTTTAGTTCTTTATTTGAGATTAAAGTAACCACTGCATAACCTAAACAGTAATTTGTGAGTTTTGTGAGTTTTTTCCAATCCAAAATCAGAAATACAGTTGTAAATGCATAGCAGAATACATTGCCACAATGGATAAATTAACCCTTTGAACACTGATGGTATTTTCTTTGTCATTTAAATGGCAACAATTAGAAGAGTCCAAATTCATTATTTTGGGTAGACCAATTGATATTTTTAACGTACAGCCTTGGGGCTGCAGGTTGAAAATATTGATTGGTCTACCCCACACATTCACTGAGCAGCCATTCTACTTTATGAAAGTTTGACCTATCGTGTTCCTTTACCTAACGTAACAATAACAGGTAACGGAAATCTTGTTTGACGGAGCTCTATGCACACCTTCAAATAAAATGATTGGTTTAAATACTCATTTTATAAACCAAATGTAAAAGAAAAAAAATTAACCAAAGTGTGGATCCTGCAGATCAAAATGATCAGTTATCAATGGAATAAACATGATCAGCATGCTTTTCACACTCTATAATAATTAGAACAAGTACTTGATTCATGAATCTGTCTGAATATTTATACCCCCTCGCTTGAAGAGAATGGGGGAGGGGGGTATACCAAATTACATGCGTCCGTCTGTCCGTGCACTTTGCTTCCATCCATCCATCCATGCACAGCGATATCTCGGCAATGAATGGATGGATTTCAATGGAATTTGGTATGACACATTCTTGTAATAAGCGGCTCCTGCAAATGTTGTAAAAAGTTGCCAGCATATTTTTCACCAGAGTTATGGCCTAACTTTGTCAATTTTTCAAGATTTTTGGTCCTTGCTTTGTTTTTAATTCATTTAAGCTTCATCGGTCCAGTATTGCTGAGGGGGGTATAATTGCCTTCAGCAATAGCTCTTGTTCTGATTTACTCTTTTTTTTACAGTTATTAAGTGGTGATGATACATACTTACTTGATGAGTCTCCAAATAAAACTGAGAAACCTACCGAAATGTAAGTAATATGGATTTTTATTAGTTCATGTGGCTGAGCGTTATTAATATGTTTGAGTCTATTTCTCCCAAACCTCTGGCCCAATTTCAACCAAATTTCAAATGAGTGATGACTGGCCTGGGGCATTTCAAAGTTGTTGAAATAAATATGCTACCCCTAGTGGGTGATGGAAAAAGTATCTCAGTTCAGGGCTGGAAATTTCAACTGGGCTTTTTGATCTGGCGTGGGCGTTTTTTAGTTTTGGTAAACCAGATGGTGTTCTAGTCTGTAAAAAGTGATGAGAGAGACAGAATTACTGAATTTTGGAGCACTTTCACTATTAATAAACATGACTTTTGAACAATGGTAGGTGCATTCGATCTGTTGGGACAGGTGGAAAGGTGAATGGATTCCAATTGCAACACATGTGAGTATTAACATGACTGTAAGCTCCACTATAGTGCTTCTCTTACAGTACGTGGAGAGTGTATTATCACTAAATCACCTGCAGAGTGGAGATTCCACCCAAGCAATAATTGCAAATTTGTTGCAAAGCATAACCAGCACCAGCAAAGTTTCAGCCAATGGACCTCCGGGTTAAACCCGGAGGTCCATTGGCTGAAACATTGCTTGTGTTTTTTGTCGATATGTACAAAATTTGAAAGTTACAGCTTGGGTGATAACTCCACTCCACGGATGATTTAGTTACAATCCACTCTCCACATACTGTAAGTAGAGATGACAGAGTTAAAACTAATGGTAGATGCACTCGATAGTTGAAGAAGATGAAAGGACTTGTTCTTCCAAACAAATTAAACTGCACTGTAGGATACGTTTCTACACCACTGAACTATCCATTAAGGTATCTATTCATGGTACTAAAACAAGCATAATATCTCATGGAAGACCAGCCATGTTATTTGAGCCTTCCTACTGTAGATGGAAAAAATGTCTTAATTTTTAAGCCCCATACACATTTTGAAGTCGAAAGGAGAGTTTTACTCAGCTTTCTTAGCGTTATAAATATATTCATGCATTTAATAAGATTGAGTCCCCCAGCACCAAAAAAAAAAAAAAAGCGATGAGACTGTCTGAGATAAAATATTAAATGACCCAACAAGAGTATTTGGATCTTGTAAAGCAATCCTGTTTGGGTGATTTTCAACTCTCGCAGATTTTCAAACGGCCAAATCTTCTTATAAACAGATGCGGACAGTGACATGATATTTGATACTGACCTCCCTGTAGGTATAGAGTAAAGTGTGTATCAACAAAGTTTGTGAAGCAATATTTTTGCTGTTATTCTGGGATTTTGGCCAGCTCAAAATTTCTATTTTCAGAATGTGGCGATTTGAACCAAATTTGGTGTGCATATTATTGTGATTGATTCATGCATAAACATTTTTTTCCTGCATCCCATCTGAACTCCAGACCTAAAAATAGAAATTTTTTCAAATATCCATTTCCAAAACTGCATGGATCAGAAAATTATTTGGTAATGAAGCTTCCTTAGGACCAGTTGAATGGATTGGGCCCAAAAGTTGTAATTCCATATGGCTGTGTCACAGGATACTGTAGGAGGGCCATCCATTTTAACACTTTCGGTAAGTGGAAAATGTTGAGTCATTCTCATGATTATGCCCGAATGATGTCGGTCTTCTCCATAAGAACCACTGGGTGAAATCTAAACTAACTTGGCTCACATTATCTTTTCCAGGCAATAACTTTAGTTCCATTTGATGCACCTTTACCAAATTTATACCAGAGGTTACCCCATAGGAAAGGAAGACACCCATCAATTTCAGAGCCTCGCGCCCCAAGGACAAGGTCACTGTTACTATAAATAAAATATTTTGTGAGAAATTGGTTTCCGGGCAATAACTTTAGTTCTATTTGACGCACCTTTACCAAACTTATACCAGAGGTTACCCTACAGAAAGGGAAGACACCTATTGATTTTGGAGTCTGGGACTTCAAGGTCAAGGTCACTGTTACTATAAATAGAATATTTTATGACAAATTGGTTTCCGGGCAATAACTTTAGTTCTATGTGACACACCTTTACCAAACTTATACCAGAGGTAACCCTATAGGAAAGGAAGACACCTATTGATTTTGGAGTCTGCGACTCCAAGGTCAAGGTCACTGTTACTATAAATAGAATATTTTGTGACAAATTGGTTTCCGGGCAATAACTTTAGTTCTATTCCATGTATCTTCACCAAACTTATACCACAGGTTACCCTATAGGAAGTCCAGAGCGAAATTAGTCAGTTGTTATGCTCGCTTTTGTCTACACTCAGACGCATTAACAGCGAGGGAATTCATGCGACTTATGGGGCTGTGCTGATCTTATTCTGATGGGCTGCCTGCACACGCATCCCCTCCAGATATTCTTTACTCAGAACTGGAGTGTGAAGATGCATCCGCTCGAAACCAGTATTGTTTTAACAGACCTACTAAAATAGAAGGTTCAGATTTGGGCAGAGCTTCAGTGGTTAACTCAGGGAGCTCTGTCAGTTTCATGGGACGGGATGATAGGGACGGGATGATAGGATTTGCTACCAGTGGGATCATCCCATGATAGATCTCTTTGCGACACACCTGAACAATCAGTTACCGACGTTTGTGTCACCATGCCCAGATCATCGAGTGTACGCAGTAGATGCTCTGTCAATTTCATGGGACAGGATGATAGGATACGCATTTTCTCCAACTCTGTTGATTCAGCAGATTCTGTTAAAGATCAAACAGTCCCGTAGCAAAATCCTGCTAGTAGCACCTCTGTCGTCACAGAAACCTTGGATCAATCTTCTCAGTTGTCTGTTATGGGACATTTCCCGGAAGCTTCCTCCACGAGAGGATCTTCTTTATCAGGGGAAGTCACACACACTGCATCACAACCCAGAAGGTCTCAACCTTCACGTATTTCCATTGTGGGGTCCTTCCTGCACGGGAAACAGTTTACAGGATGCACAGTGGACGCAATTTCTAACTGCAGGAGGTCCTCCTCTTCGTTGAACTATGCAGCGAAGTGGAAGGTTTTCTTCCGTTGGTGTAAGGATCAGTCGATAGACATATACGATCTGTCCATACCAAATATTGCCGATTTCCTGGTCTACTCGTTTGATGATCTTAAACAGCAGCCCGTCACTGTTAAGGGCTATAGGTCTATGTTATCAGATCAGGTCGTAGAGTTCAAATTCTTGACCTATAAAACTGTTTGGCCCTTCTGTCAGTAACCACAGACTAACATATGTGCTTTTAAATCTCAATTTTAATGATGCCATACACAAATCAATGGTAAAATTGGTGGATCCAAGGACACATTTGGATGATGGAAGGAAGAAACGGTGGTTGGAAATGTTCAGGGCTGTAACTTTATAATTTTTGCAAAAATTATTTCATGTTTCCCAATTTCAGGACATGGGCCTGACGTCATCATTCTTGCAAATGATTTATCCACTGTTTGTTAAGTGTTCCTTCCCTATCCTTCCTTGAAGCCCCCCAGTTAAACTCCCAAGCTTTTTGGCTTATTTTATTGAATTTTTTTTCATAAATTTCTTGGGAGTTTGACGTGTTATACAGAATGTTTATTCTGTATTTCCCCATGGTTACGTCCTCACCCCAGGGGTGTTTAAGCGTTTTGGTCATGCATCATACATCCAATGTTTTGTTTTTTTCTTCTGCTGAAGATCTTGCTTTACATCGGATAGTTCAAAATCTGTTACTGACTTCGGGCCTTTTTATTCAGTGCCTGGAGTCTTGTTTCTGGTTTTTCTTCCGACGTTGTTTACATTGACAACGCTCTATAAATATATGTAATTTCCTATTTATTATCATGGTAGGGTTGTTGTAAGATACATTAAATATTCCGGTAGTGTAGCAATTAATTTTTTGGAATTTTGTTTACACTTAGGCTCTATCGGGATACATTTGGGCTCAATGTTCCCATCGGGGAACTTGGGCTCCTGTCAAAAGTTTTCGAAAAAATTTTTTTGGGAAATTTATTTTTCGATTTATATTTTGAATGTTATTTATTATGTATCTTTTTCATATATTTATTGTGGAGTTGGTGGGAGTACTGTCGACTTTATTTTGATTCATTATGAAAGCTTATTGCTCAAAATGCAAGACGAGGAAGTCTTCCTCAGATTTACATGCTTGTTGCCTTGCTTGTAGTCGATGTACTCCCTCTAATTCTTGTTCAGCATGTGTCGGATGGGATGACAAACGTTGGAGACGGGTGTCATGGTACGTTGTTAGCGCCGGCGAGTGGACAATGCCAGTCTTCTCGCCACAAAGTCAATCAGTTTCTTTTTCAGAGGAACAAGAACATGGTGATGTTCATGTGACGCCTAGAGATGGTGTGCTGCCGTCGTCGCATTCAGATGAACAAGCAGAGCTAGCGGCAAAGGTGCTCATGAATATTAGACAGGACAAAACACCACTAGCCGGTTGTTTTAGTCCCTTGTCGCCACCTAACTCGACCGGTGAAGTGGTTACTCCTTCCATGGGTACCGTGACACCGGGTGTGTCTGTTGCAGCCTAGAGGAGTGGATTGGTAGAGCGAGCACCATAAAATATAAACAGGCTCACCCAGCGACGACGGAACAGAAGAAGCTGGCAAGTACGGTGGGAAGCTCAGCGAGGTCTGAAAGGACCGTGAGCGAGAGAGGCCCCTCTCTTTCCGAACAACATCTGGGGCCAGATGTTGTGATTAGAAACTTGCGTCAGTCAGAGCATACGTCCGCGCCTCCCGTCCGGGACGCTCCGAAAAGTTCGCAGCCAGCTTCGGCTACATTTACAGCTTCTACATCGGCATCTTCAAAGCACACACGACTGCACCTTAGCTACACGACTTCGGATGTCCAGCCTGCATCGCTGAGAAGGGACCACTCATCATCTGCAAAGTCGGAACATCCGGTAGCTAAGGAGACGAGGCCTCATTTATCGGGACGTCCAGAGAAAAGAGCCATCTCGGACACACCGTCCCAGGAGTAGCCGGCGGCCAAGGAACAGAAGACCGCTGCTCCTCAGGCCTCTGTAAGAGACTTGCTGTCACAAATTGCGCAGCTCATCGCAACACCCCAGCAAGTGCAGGAGCAGCCTACGGCAGTCTCAGAACCTGAGCTGTCGGATGATGCTGAGTCGGTCCAGTCATCTGCACATTCAGATGCCCCTGACCGTGAGTCTCAACTGATTCAGTCGGATGGTGAAAGAGATACAGAGGAAGATTACCCTTACCTTTCGGAACAGCAGATGGTTGCGATGGATTTAATCCATCAATACTACCCTGAATTTGTTCCGGCGAATCAGAATGCTGCCAATACTAGGAAGAAACTGCTGGCGTCGTTGGACGCAGACTTTATCTGCACAAAGGAGGAGGTCCTGTCTTTTCCGGTTTAGTCTAGACAGGTGTCGCAGGCCTTCGGCCATTTAGACGACACCATATTCAAACTTTCCAGTGGGAAGAAGAAAGGCGGTTTCTTGTCATCATCTGCCGTAAATTTACCGTTTGTTGGACCACGTTCATTTGAAACGGTAGAGGAAGATGTACAGAGAGTTTCACTGCGTTTGGATGAACAGGCTGATGATCTAGAACTATCCTTGCCTTCGTCATTCACAATTCGCTCGGACACAATTGAGACGGCAATTTCTTCAAACAGAGCGAATTTAGATGCTATGTCTTACGCAGATCACCTTTCAAGAGCTGTGGCACAAGGTCTCAACGGAAAGGAATTTGAGGATGTTCATACCTGTTTGAGAGTTCTTTCCAGGGCTATTATGTTTACCACGTATAACTCCGCCTTAACAGTGGCTAATTTGGAGTTAATCAGACGTGACGGAGCCCTTGCGTCGTTATATTTAATAGATGACAAGGTGAAAAACTCTCTACGGGTCGCTCCTGTATCCAGACACACAATTTTTGACGATAAGCTTTCATTGGTTTATGACCAAACTACAAAGAAAGCGTCTAATACACTGCTCCTTAAGTCGGCGTCTAATCGACCCGCGGCAGCAGAAAAGAGTAAGGGAGGACGTCCTAGACAGAAATTGTCTAAAGGGGACTCCTCGCGAGGGTATAGGAAACCCTATAATTACTCTAGGGATCGTCAATACAGCGACCCGGGAAGGGGGCGTAGGTCTGATCGAGACTACCGATCAGACGCCCCTAAGCCGGTGGGTCGAGGCTCTTCGCGTGGGGGACATGGTTTCTCCTCTCGTAAGCCTTGCAAGTCCTACAGGTGATGGTCAGGACCTCTATTGCTTGCCAGTTTGCAGAAGGTTATCAAGATTCGCAACAAACTGGATAACAATTACGGAAGACCAGTGGGTGAGAAGTGTGGTCTCGGATGGCCTGCTATCTTTCCAAGAGAACCACCACTAACAAGGTGTCCGTGGTGATCAAATCTTCCGTCAAATCCTTGCAAAAAAGAGTCTATCTTATCGGAGGTACAGGCTCTCTTGGCAAAGGAAGCAATAGAGTTCATTGAGAATCAAAATTCTCTATGATTCTACAGTCACCTGTTCCTTGTACCGAATCCAGATGGCTCGTTCCAACCGGTTATAGACTTGAGCTGGATAAACAAACTTATCGTAGCTCCAAAGTTCCATATGGAGACCATTCGGTCAGAAAGGGTGAGCATTCGAGTGAACGACTATGCGGCAAGCATAGATCTAAAGGATGCGTACTTTCATGTCCTGGTACGGCCGGCATTCAGAAAGTACCTACGGTTCGCCATACAAGGGATAGTCTATCAGTTACGAGTGATGTGCTTTGGTCTGAATCTAGCACTCTGGGCATTCACTCGAATAATGAACTCTGTAATCTCTCACTTCTGAGCTCATTCGTCTGCGGTAACGTCGGCTTACTTGGACGACATTCTTCAGAGATACGGCAACAAAACTACTCTTCAGAACGATGTTCAGAGTCTGCTTCTCTTGCTCCGACGTCTCGGTTTCATCGTAAACGAGAAGACGTCGGATCTAGCTCCGTCCAAGTCGTTCATTCACTTGGGAATGAGCTTCGAGACTCACAAAAATCTGGTTCGTCTGCCGTTACCCAGAGCGAAATTAGTCAGTTGTTATGCTCGCTTTTGTCTACACTCAGACGCATTAACAGCGAGGGAATTTATGCGACTGATGGGGTTATGTGGAGTGGCTGCTGATCTTATTCCGATGGGTCGCTTGCGCACACATCCCCTCCAGATATTCTTTACTCAGAACTGGAGTGTGAAGACCCATTTGCTCAAGACCAGTATTGTTTTAACAGACCTTGTAAAACAAAAGGTCCAGATTTGGGCAGATATTCAGTGGTTAATTCAGCAAGTTCAGCTGACGGATCCGGCTTTCACGATTATGACGGATGCGAGTCAAACAGGTTGGGGCACGACCCTGAGCCCGACTGACTCAAAGTGTCAGGGTCTTTGGAACCCTCGGTTCCTAGAGAAACACATAAACATCAACGAGATGATGTCAATATGGTTAGCGCTACAACATTGGATTCACATTATAGTGGACGCTCATATTCAGATATTGTCGGACAACTCGGCAGTAGTAGTGTACATCAGGAACCAGGGAGGCACGCATTCGATTCCGTTATGCGAACTAACGGAAAAAATTCTTCTGTATATGATGAAGCATCATGTTCATCTATCGGTCCGTCATTTCCCGGGTCGTCTGAACGTACTAGCAGACTCTCTCTCTCGGAAAGGTCGCCTGTTGCCATCGGAGTGAACACTCAACAAGCGAGTATTCAGACAGATTTGCTACCAGTGGGATCGACCTATGATAGATTTGTTTGCGACACACCTGGACAATCAGTTGCAGACTTACGTGTCACCATGTCCAGATCATCGAGCATACGCAGTAGACGCTCTGTCAATCTCATGGGACGGAATGATAGGATATGCGTATCCTCCAACTCCATTGATTCAGCAGGTTCTGTTAAAAATCAAACAGTCTCGCTGCAAGATTCTGTTAGTAGCATCGCAGTTGTCACAGAAACCGTGGATCAGTCTTCTCAGGTGTCTGTTATGGGATGTTCCCCAGAAGCTTCCTCTGTGGGACGACCTTCTTTATCAGGGGAAGTCACGCACACTGCATCACAACCCGGAAGGTGTCAACCTTCACGTATTTCTGTTGTGCGGTCTTGCACTGCAAGCAATTTGCAGGACGAGCAGTGGACACAATTTCTAACTGCAGGAGGTCCTCCTCTTCGCTGAATTACGCAGCAAAGTGGAAGGTTTTCTTCCGTTGGTGTAAGGATCAGTCGATAGACGTCTATGATCCGTCCCTTCCGGATATTGCCAACTGTTTGGTCTACCTGTTTGATGTTCTCAAGCCCGTTTTCTGCAGCCCGTCACTATTAAGGGCTATAGGTGTATGTTATCGGACACTTACGCTCATCATGATAACTTGGCAATTGGATCTAATGCTTCATTATCCAAACTAGTTAGAAATTTCTCTATAAATAGACCTAGAACCCTCAGATTAATTCCTAAGGGGAATTTAGCTTAGGTTCTGTTGAAGCTTAAAGAAGCTCCATTTGAGCCGTTAGACAGTGTAGAGTTCAAATTCTTGACCTATAAAACAGCATTTCTCTTAGCCTTTGCTTCCGCAAGAAGAGTTAGTGAACTTCATGCTTTATCTGTTGACGAATCTCACTACCATAGTGTTAGAAATACCATCACTTCAACTACAGAAGTGGGATTTTTGGCTAAGAATCAGGCTCCAGATAAACGGCCGGAGCCTATTATCATAAAGGCTCTGCCGTCTACGGACAACCGTAGACTTATGCTGTGTCCAGTCAGGGCTATGCGCATATATAAATGCCAATCAGAGGTTATAAGAAAAGGAAGGGAACGCTTCTTTTTGTCATTGATTCCTAACAGAAAATTGCTAGATGGATTCAGTTGGCAATACCCATTGCCTAAGAAAGTCTATCTTCGGATCAGCGTTCTGTTAATAAGATATCAGCGCATGAAGTTAGAGCGCTGTCCACTTCTTGGGCTTAATCTAACAGTATAGCCATTACTGATCTCATGAAAGCTACGTGCTGGACACAGCCTTCTACATTTACAAAGTTTTACCTTAGAAACTTGGAATCCATCTCCGGTGACCTTAGATGGTTAGGTCCTCTATCTGTTGCTCAGAATGTCGTCCACTAAATGTTTACATCTATAGTTATTTAGGCAACCCGTTCCAGCAGTGACGCTGTTCCGCTGCCCTCTTCGTTCTGAGGACATGTACCTCAGAACAAGGGGAAGGTGGGGGGGGGGGGACAGTTTTTTCTCTTATCATCTGGCTTTATAGCGAAAAGCAAGGGAAGACCTCATCCGGTGTCAGTAGTCCCGAGTCGGTGCTGGGATGGTTTTAATGTGTGGTTAGGTGTGAAGCAAATTAATATGTCTCATTTATGTATTGTTTTTAAAGTGTAGCTCACTGTGAAGCATTTGTATATGTCACGTGTCAAACGGGCATTAATATACAATCCTCAGACACTTTTAAATGAGTATAAAGAGTCTCATTCTCTGGACTATCTTTATATAATGGTTTCTCTTCACCGAATTAGCAAAATAGGTTATGCTGGCATTAAATGGAGAATTATATATTATGTAATGCTCAATTACATTGTTTGTGTTTTGTCTTTCTCGTTTCTCGTAAATGAGAAAGACATATATAATTCCTTTCTCTCCTGTTCTTCTGTAGGAGCTATCCTTTAAGAAGTGATTGAGTAATTGGATTTTCCTCTTTGTCCTTGGCCCTCCAGCCTTTTTATGATTCAGCTAGTCTGGGCCATTGGTTGTTGTATAAAAATATTATAAATTCAAAGTAATTTGTATATTTTTTTTTACTTACCAATGGCCCAGATGGGAATGGCCCTCCCATGAGTGGGCACTCATACCTCCCCACTGTTGACAACATTTAGTGGGCAGTTTCTAGAAAGAATGATGGTTGGCGCCAATTTCGGTGTCTTCCTGGATACTGCGCATGCGCAGTTCGCAAAAGTATGGAGGACCAGTTACGACATATTTTTTTCGGTTTTGCATACAAATTTTGGGGATTGGGCGGGGGGGGGGTGGGGGGGGGGGGCAAAATTTGTGTTTGGCCCTGGATATTTTGGAGTTAGCACCAGCTAGTCTGGGCCATTGGTAAGTATAAAAAATATACAAATTACTTTGAATTTATAATTTTTCTGACTTGAATTTCAATTTATGGTATTTTTATGGGTGGGGGGGGGGGATGGGGGTGATTGGGGGGGGAGGTGGGTGATTGGGGGGGATTTTTTTTATGCACATTGGGGGATTGTTTGGAATTTAGTTTATGCACATTATTCCAACCTGATATTTATCAATCAGATGAAACTGTGCAACATTGCCAATATTTTTTTAATATATTTTTTGAGTATGAATTTTAAAAGTAATGGATGGGTTGAAGGGGTGGGTGGGGAGGGGGTGGAGAATTACAGTTTTTGTCTTATATTGAAAAAACAAGCTTCACCACGTAAAAATCTCACTAGTTTGTGTTTTTGAAACTTAACATGTCTGAACTGAATAACAGTGTAAATGAAAGCCAATTAATATAGTTTTCAGACAATTTATGTTGAAAGATATTTGCCATACATTTGTATGATTTCAGATATTAACCCTCAGTGCCCTGGTATCACATTACCGAATTTTCAAGTGGCGAATGCTTCCCAAAATACTACTAGGAATGTAACCAAATTAATCTTCTTTGACAGAGCTCTGTCAAACAAGATAAATTTGGTTAAATTTCCAGTTGCATTATGGGAGAAAATTTTAGTTTGGAATTTTGATATTTAGACATCAGTGTGCAGGGGGTTAAAGTTTCGGGGGACAATTGTTCTGACTGACAATTTCACTGTTGGGCTGATGTTCTGGTTACATTTTGAACTATTGATTTCTATATATACTGCATTGATCTTAATTGATTTTAGTACTCTGAAATTTCCAAAAATGAGTTTTCTGGTGTCTCAAAACAGGTGAAAAACTGAGTTTTTGCCACAGTTTTGCAGTCTCTCAAGACAGGTGGTCTCTCAAGACAGGTCTATTACAGAGTGAAACCAATCTGTACTTGGCCACAGTTGTCTCTCAAGACAGATGGTCTCTCACGACAGTGGTCTGAGATCTCAAAACAGGTTTTACTGTATTTTAAATATCAACATGGCATTTATTTGCATTATTACTGGACTAATGTTGACAAATATTTAATGTTGGTGCCAAGTGACAAAAAGTCGTATCACTGTCCAATCGGGTAGCCCTAATGTCATACAGGGAATTGTAGTTTGCTAAGTCACCATGCAGTTTGCTAAGTCCAACTCCAATTTTACAGCTAGTGGCAACACTGTAGTAGGAGGGAGTGCGGTGGCCCAGTAGTTAGGGCTTGAATTTCAAACTGAGAGATCCATGGTTCAGACTCTGGCAGGGGTTACTGTGTTGTGTCCTTGGGTAAGGCACTTCATCCTGATTGCCCATATGTGGGCATGGTGGCACTGCGTACTAAGGTGTACTGCATGTCTATGGTGCACATGTCTTGAACCAATGCTAACCATGTGTGTGTGGAGTTCGTACGTTGGGAAGTCTGGCAGTTGCTTGCTGTTGCTCACTGTCGCTTGGTGGTTCCCTCTGGGTACTCCACCAGTAAAACTGTCCAACACGAGGTGACCCTGGTTGTCAGAAGTGACATTAAACCCCAATAAATAAATAACTATAGCAGGAATTATATATGCAATTTATCAATGAAATAATTATTGTGTGAAAGTTTCAAATATTTAACCAAAATTCCTTTCACAACCTTATAAAAGGAAATTGGAAGCAGTTTTGGATACTTCAAAAACTTAAATCCACAGGTCCAACTACCATTTTTAGCTCACCTGGTGCAAAGGGCCATGTGAGGTATTGCCATCGCGTGGCATCCATCCGTCGTCCATCTGGCATCCATCAGCATCCATAAACCTTTCACATTTTTTCTTCTTCTTTGGAACTACTGAGCTGATGTGAACCAACTTCGCAGGAATGGTCGATGGGAGGTCCTCTACAAACGATTCGCATTTTGTTCCTGTCGGATGAAAAACATGGTCACCAGAGGCATTCTTTGATTCTGATTGGTGGATTTTCAAAAATCTTCTCTGAAACTACAAAGCCAAATGTTTTGAAACTTCACATTGTTGATGACTGGGACACCATCTATCAACGATCCTCATTTAATGTTGATCAGGTTGTAAACATGGCCACAATTGCAGCTCATAGTTACCATGGAAACCCTGTGGGAAATCACATTTTCATCTTCTTCTCTGGAACTGCTGAGCCGATGTGAACCTAACTTGGCAGGAATGGTCTTTAGGAGGTTCTCTTCAACTATTCCTCATTTCCTTCCAGTTGGATGAAAAACATGGCCATCAGAGGCATTCTTTAATTCTGATTAATCAGTTTCCAAAAAACTACAAGGCCAAATGTTTTGAAATTTCACATGATTGATGACTGGGACACGTTCTACTAATGATTTCATGTTGATCAGGTTGCAAACATGGCTGCAATTGAAGCTCATAGTTACCATGGAAACCCTATTGGAAATCACATTTTTGTTTTCGTATCTGAAACTACTTGGCCAGTGTGAACCAAACTTGGCACAAATAATGTATGGAAAGTCCTTTGAAAACAATCATCATTCTGTTTCACTCAGATGAAGGAGTTTTGCAGCCAGCTGCATTCTTTGATTTTGATTAGAATAACTGAGGGATATGTAGTTCTGCCAGGTAAGCGATTACAGGTTCTTTTGAGCCTCTTTTTTATCAGCCCACCAGCAAGTATTTCAGGTGGCATGACCATTTTCCAAATTTAAATGATGTCACATAGGCATTTGGATGGAAGAAAAATTATCCATTGTGGTATGGGTAAATAACACCCTCATGATAAGAGATTTGTGCCACACAATTGGTAGTCCTCATGTCATACTTAAACATGTAGCCCCTTATGTGAAATTTGCCCATCCAACATCTCTTGCAATTTATTATTATTACCACTTTGCAGGGCGTTTCCTACTGCATTAATGTCGATTTAACAGGCAATCATATCCTCTATTGCTCGGTAGTCACGTGATAGGAGGGCCGCTAATGGAAAACAAAATTCATTATCGGCCCTCTTGTCATGTGACGTCTTTTAGAATTGAAAATTTAGAAATGAGGCAAGAACTCGCAAGGAAAAGTTGATGCTTTCGCCATGTTGCGGCTGTGATGACTGGTGCAACTTTGAATAACCGCACTATTAATTACTATTATGGTGTTCCTAAGTGACTGACATCATCAAAACATTTTCAAAACGTTCTTTGAGTTACGTGGTCCCAAATAAAATGTTTCTGTTTTATTAAATTTTGTGTCTTTTGATTGCTGGGATATCATTTTGGAAATGTGTAAAATTACAAATTACGTAGTGGTAATAATAGTAATAACATGATTGTTGTCGGGCATAATGGTTCGTGAGCGGCCCTGCATCGATGTTGAACAGCCCTTGGGCTTATTAACAGCCCTCGACTTCGTCTCGGGCCTTTAATAAACCCTCGGGCTGTTCAACATCGATGCAGGGCCGCTCACGAACCATAATGCCCTCCAAAATCATGTTATTGTTTAATTATCACCCACCACATAGTGGGAGGGGGCTATAGTTTCATCTGTTCATTATTTGTCTGTCTTTCCATCCATTCATCCTTCCCTTTTTCTTGTCATCATATTTAATAAAAAAAAAAAATTACGTTATCTTTCTCAAATTTAATATATAGCTTTTTTGTGATAATATCATGAATGAGATTGCAAACCAGCAGTGTTCAAGTATTTCTTCAAAAGTTATTGCCCTTGTCGGACCATTTCTTGTCATCACAATTCAAAGAAAACTGTTGCATCATGGTTATTGCTCTTGTTGAACTTATCACATTATAATTTCTCGTCATCAGATTTCGAAGAAAACTGGTCATTGTTTTTTTTCTCCAAATTCAATATATAGCTTTTTGGTTATAATATTATGAAAGAGATTGTGAACCAGCAGTGTCCAAGTACTTCTTTGAGAGTTATTACCCTTGTTGAACTTGAGTGGAGGGGGAATGGCTATCTCATGGCATTACACTTGTTATTTATAATGAAATTTATGTCCTTTCCGTATTCTGCATGAAAATATACTCATTACTGAACTTGCTTTGTTAATAACTATTATCAATTGCCTTTTATTACATTTCATCAACTCTTTTATTAATCTAATAGTAGAGTGAGCAATGATCTCAAAGCGTTTGTGATTTGAGAATGTTACAATAAATTATTGGTCCTTTTGACAAAATTTGATTCATGTGTATTGTTTACACAATTATGTGATTAAAAAATCAGAAATTGATTTTATTCCGAATTTATAAACTCAGCCCACCATATTCATTGTTAGCATCGATAGGTCTCTGCTGACATTGCTAGAGGCAATTAGAATATGGCTGGTGGTTACTTTTATAGCAGATGTAGGCCAAATAGTGTGAAAGAATCTGATTCAATGTGAATTGCCCCACAGGCTATACCTTTCTCAGAATCTTCTTTTGCACAATTTCATGTTCTCTTTCAACCGAAACTCAAGCCAAAATGAACATATTGGAGTATTTTGGAGGGGAGAATCTAACTTTTCCCTAATTTTTCTATAAATGAAAGGAAAGAGTTGAGACTTTGGATTTAGCCACATAATCTTGTGCCTGTGTTGGCCTGTAGGCTGTTAATGAATACCCATTCAGATCTATGCATGGGGTATTATACTTTTTTGTTCTCTCCTCCTTTTGTTTGTCTACAGAATGTTTTATTTTGAATTACGATCGTAGCATTAACTCATGTCGATGATCTGGAACATCAGGAATAGGCCTACAAGTCAAACCTCTGCATGTCTGTCGCGGTATTTTTATTTGCAATTAAAAGTGAAATTACAAATTATAGGAGTATACTGTCTGGACATTTACATTTCATCACATGTTTGAGGTGGAATAACAACACTTTTAAAAAAGCATTTTAAAAGTCTTAGTCCATTTCAATTGAATGTTGATGAGATCTGGAGTGTTAGCGTGTTGAGACCTCGAATCTGTGGTCGAACTTCAAAATTGAATTCCGCAAACAACCGAGTACAAACCAATTTTAAAAAAGCAAAATGATTCCGCAAACCTCCAACATGAAAAGATACATGTATACATGAAGGCCTATCATTTATTTTTATTTCCCATTCCATTTAAAAATGATTGGCATTCAAACGCATTTATCGATTTGGCTCAATCCAGAGATGTAACTTCCATTTATTATATTGTTTATGACTGTGCATAAAACTGCAAGATAATTGTGGTTTTGCTACAACTACTTCTGACTTGTAGTGTAGTTCAGTCCCACCCAGTAAGATAGTTTGATCAGTTTATTCACAAACACAGTAAACCCATTTAGCCATATTTTTATACTGTACCAATGACCCAGACTTAGCTGTTGCTAACTCTTAATTATTCAGGGCCAAACACAAATTTTGCCCCCTCAGTACCCAAAATTTGCATCCAAATCCAAAAATTCAATGTCCTATATGGTCCTCCAACCTTTTGTCCATTCTGCATGCGTAGTGTCAAGGAAGTACCGAAATTGGCGCAATATCTTCATTCTTTGTTTGGCCCTTCTATCAGTAACATCTCACTGATATCTGTGCTTATAATCTCAGTTAAAATGATGCCAGACACAAAATCATGAAAGAAATGGTGGATCCAAGGATGAAATAAGAGGATGAGAGGAAGAAACAGTGGAAGGATGTGTTCAGGGCTGTAACTTATACTTCTAATGTAAAATTATTTCATGTTCCCTAATTTCGGGGCATGGGCCTGATGTTTTCATTCTTGCTATGAAATCTCCACTGTTTGGTAAGTGTTTCCTGTCTCCCTTTCCTTGATACCCCCCTTGCTAATCTCCCATGCTTTTGGTATAATTTTTTGTCCATACTTAGGCTTTTTCGGGATCCATTTGGGCTCATCGTTCCCTTTGAGAACTTGGGCTCATGTCAAAATTTTTTCGAAAATTTTTTCTTTTGAATTATTTTTCGAAATATTTGTTATGGATTATATTATTATTATGTATCTTTGTTTTTTCAGGGTTAGTGCGAGTACTACGGCTGTATAATATTTTTTAATATGAAAGAATATTGTTCAAATTATAAATCAAGGAAGTCTTCCTCTGATTCTCATGCTCATTGTATTTGATGTAGTCAATGTGCTCGCACTAATTCTTGCTCAGTGTGTGCCAATTGGGATGACAAACGTTGGAGACGTGTGTCACGGTATATTGTTAGTGGTGAGAGGTCCATGCCGGTCCTCTCGCCACAGGGTCATTCTAGTTTTTCAGTCTCTTTTTTTGAAGAACAAGAACAGGTTGATGTTTCTGTGATGTCTTCAGGAAGTGTGCTGCCGTCATCGCAAACAATGAAGAGCTAGCAGCAAAAGTGCCCAAGGAAATTCGACAAGTGCCTAGATCCTTAGTAGGATTGACGAGCTTGTTGCCAGCCAGCTCGCCCGGTGGAGCTATCACTCGTAATGTGGGTGATGTGATGCCGGGTTCGTCCGTTGTGGTCCAGGAGAGGAGAAGGGGTGTTGCGAGCACTATAATCTCGGATCACGCACACCCGGCGACGACGGATCGGAGGATGGACCAGAGGAAGTCAGTTAGTCTGGTAGCTATCTCGTTCAGGTCTCCCCGGACCGCGAGCGAGAGAGGCCCCTCTCTCTTACAACAACATCTGGGGCCAGATGTTGTGGTACATAACGTTCGTCAGTCTGAGCATACGTCCACTCCTCCTGCTCAGGATGCTCAGTCGCATAGACAGCCTGGGTCGGCTAGTCTATTGGCTTCCTCTTCCACACGCCAGCACACATGACTGCACCTTGGCTACGTGACCTCAGATCCTCAGATATCCAGCCTGCTTCGCCGACCAAGGATTCCACGTCGACCAGGTCACTCCATCCGGTAGCCAAGGACACGAGGCCTTACCAGTCGGGACGTACACATAAAAGAATTATGCAAGAGGTACTGTCCCAGGAGCTTCTAGCGTCTAAACAACATAAGACCAGGGCTTGCCTTGAGTAAAATGGTCGTGGCCTAAAAAAAAGTCCCCCAGATGTTGAGTTTGGGGCCTGCTGGGGGCCTTAAAAAAGTCCCCCAGATATTGAGGTCGGGGCCTTTTGGGGTAATTTTATGTTGTTACATTCTTTCCAATGGCGATCTTAGTTGATTGCTTTTGCTTAGAAAAAAAAAATCTAGGTAGATAAAAAACACATTCCAGTGGAATGTGTTTCTTATCAACCTAGATGTTTTTTAGGCAAAAACAAATCCACAACTTAATGTGAACATGTGATGTATATCATTAAAACTGGTTTGGCAAACCATTTCTATGGATGTGATCATGTCTTGTTACATCATGAAAAAAATCCAACATCCCATATCATCTTAATGATTTGCTATTCAAGTGGGTGTTTCATCTCTGGGAGGGGACGAAACATCCCACTCTGTCAGTGTCTCAAGGACGAAACGTCCCACTATGTTAGGGGATGAATCCTCCCAGGGACGAAACGACTAGAACCCATCATGTGGGTGCTGGACGTTTCGTACATACACATTTTGGATTTTTTGTTGATAAAATTTTAGGACGTTTCGTACATATTGTGGAGTGTGTATTTTCGATGCAAGGGTTGTCTCAAAGAAAAAAATTAAAAAAAAAAAACAGTTCAGTTTACCGTTTAAATAATTTCAATCGATGAAAATGCCCCACAGCTTTGGATATTTCAGAAATGGAATGCGCCCCCCCCCCCCTCCGCCCGGCCCCACCTCTCCACGTAGACGCAGGTACACATTTTATTTTATTTTTTACATTTATTTTGATGGCAGTTTCTGTGTCTAGTGTTGCATTTATTCAGATGTTACGATCGGATGTACCCACGCATAGTATTGTGGGATTGAAGGGAATTCTCCCATTAGTTGACAAGCGTGCTTTCAAAGTCTAGTAAATGTGTTTGTTTTTTTTTTGTTTAATCTTGGGATTTTCTCAGTTTTCATGTGGATTTAGGTGGATGTTAATTCGAATCAGACAAAAACAGTTTGTATTGTTATTTGCTGCTTCTATTGTAATCATACTTGCGTGAATGAGACGTGAATGGGAAAATTAATCTCGCAAAATTTTGTTGCCCAAACCTACCAACACTGAGATTTCGGGAGCCAAGACAGAAAAAAAAAAAAATGTCAGGGCCAAAAAAAAAAAGCACCGAGAAGGGGCCGATCGGTCCAGACTCCAGGCAAGCCCTGCATAAGACCGCAGCTCCACAGGCCTCCGTGACGGACTTGCTGTCGCAGATAGTGCAACTCATCACAGCATCCCAGCAACCTTCGGAAACTCTTTCAGATCAGGAACTGTCTGAGGAAGCTGGGTCAGTATGCTCTCCTGCAGTGTCAGATAGGGACGACCGAGATTCGCATTTGGTCCAGTCGGATGGTGAAAGGGAATCTGCAGAGCTGGATTTTTCCCTTCTGGAACAACATAAGGTGGCCATAGATTTTATCCGGCAACACCTTCCAGAAGTTGTTCCTCCGGACCAGAGAGCTGCGATACCAGATAAGAGACCAATAGCATCACTGGACACAGACTTCTTCGGCCGGACTAAGGACGTCGCGCCTGAGTTTCCGGTCCAGTCCAGAAATGTCTCACGGACATTTGAATTGCTGAATGACGCTATTTTTAGGCTAGCCTCTAAGACTGGCAGATCCAGTTTCTTATCGCAACATGCTCTACATCTGCTGTTCATCAACAGTAGAAATAGTTTTGAAGCGGTAGGAAAAGGCGTTCCGAGAGTTCCTCTGCGTTTAGACTACCAGGCAGAAGACTTGGAGCTGTCATTGCCGGCGTCTGTCGATTCTCTCCAGTACATTGGAGACGACAATCTCGTCTAACAGAGCCAGTTTAGACGCCTTATCTTACGCAGATCACCTCACCAGAGCGTTAGCACAACATCTCGATGGTAAAGAATTTCAGGATGTTCAAACTTCCTTGAGAGTTCTTTCTAGGGCAGTTGCATATTCCACGTATAACTCCGCCCTTTCAGTGGCAAATTTGGAGTTAGTCAGATGTGATACTGCCCTGGCTTCATCCACTAGGGTGGATTCTAAGGTGAAAAACTCTCTTTGAGTGGCTCTGGTTTCAGGAGAACTTCTCTTTGATGGTAAGCTTTCAGTAATCTACAATCAGATTACTAAGAAAGCTTCAGACTCTCTGCTCTTTAAGTCCATTTCGAAAAAAACAGACTCAGCAGAGAGGAGTATGTCAGGGATTTCTGGGGCGAGTATGTCCAAGGGAAGCTCCTATAGAGGATCTAAGAAAATCTACTTCTTACTCCAGAGACCGTCAGAGTAGCGACTCAGGTAGGGGACGTAATGCTGGCCGAGACAACCAGTCAGATGCCCCTAGGTCGACTGGTCGAGGTGCGGGTCGTGGAGGACGTAGTTTCTCCTCTTGCAAGCCTCGCAGGTCCAGGAGGTGAAGGTCAGAACCTCTATTGCGCTCCAGTGGGCGGAAGGCTGTCAAGATTCTTAACCAATTGGTTGTCAATTACGGATGACCAATGGGTTCAGGAGGTTATTTCGGAAGGTCTAAAACTGTCCTTTAGAGAAAAACCTCCGTTAACACGAAGTCCACGATGGACTCAGCTTCCGTCAAACCGTCAGAAGAGAGATTTGCTTCTATCTGAGGTGCAATCTCTTCTGGACAAGAACGCAATAAAGGTCGTAGAAAACCAGGAATCTCCCGGTTTTTACAGTCACCTGTTCCTGGTACCAAAACCAGATGGCTCGTTCCGTCCAGTTATAGATCTAAGCTGGATAAACAAGCTGATTGTGGCTCCGAAATTTTATATGGAGACCATTCGATCGGTGAGAGCGAGCATTCGAGTCAACGATTATGCTGCGAGCATAGATCTCAAGGATGTATACTTTCACGTCATGGTACATCCGGCGTTCAGAAAGTACCTTCGCTTCGCTGTCCTAGGAATCTTTCATCAGTTCCGAGCAATGTGCTTCGGACTGAATCTAGCGCACTGAGCCTTCACTCGAATAATGAACTCGGTAATGACTCATTTCCAAGCTCATTCATCTGCGATAATGTCGGCCTACTTGGACGACATTCTTCAGAGGTACAGCGACGGATTAACTCTTCAGAACAATGTTCAGAGTCTGCTTCAATTGCTCCGACATCTCGGTTTCATAGTAAACGAAAAGAAGTCTGATCTAGTTCTGTCCAAGTCGTTCATTCACTTGGGAATGAGCTTCGAGATGCACAACAATCTGGTTCGTCTGCCGTTACCCAGAGCGAAATTAGTCAGTTGTTAGACTCGCTTCTATCTACACTCAGATGTAGTAGCAGCGAGAGAATTTATTCGACTGATAGGTTTGTGCGGAGCTGCCGCAGACCTTATTCCGATGGGGCGCCTACGTACTCGTCCACTCCAGATATTTTTCACTCAGAATTGGAGTGTGAAGATTCATTCGCTCGAAACGAACATCGTCTTATTGAAACAAGTAAGACAAGAGATTCAGACTTGGGCAGATATTCAGTGGTTAACTCGGGGAGTTCCACTGCAACTGCCGGATCTGGTTTTTACTATTATGATGGATGCGTGTCAAGCAGATTGGGGCGCGACATTGAGCCCAACAGATTCGAGGTGCCAGGGTCTTTGGGATCCGCAATTTCTGAACAGGCACATAAACATCAAAGAGATGATGTCAATTTGGCTTTCGTGACGTCATTGAATGAACATAATTCAGAATTCACATGTTCAAATACTATCCGACAATTCGACAGTAGTAGCGTACATTCGGAACCAGGGAGGCACTCATTCCATTCCACTGTTCAACTTAACGGAAAGAATCCTTCTGTTTGTCCTAGAGCATCAGGTTCTTCTGTCGGTCCATCATATTCCGGGTCGTCTGAACGTTCTAGCAGACTCCCTTTCTCGGAAAGGTTGTATGTTGCTGTCAGAATGGACTCTCAACAAACGAGTATTCAATCAGATCTGCTACTAATGAGTTCGTCCAATGATAGACTTGTTTGCGACGCATCTCAACAATCAGTTGCAGACGTCTGTTTCGCCATGCCCAGATCCTCGAGCATTCGCAGTAGACGCTCTCTCGATCTCTTGGGACGGAATGATAGGATACACGTATCCTCCAGCTCCGTTGATTCAACAGATATTGCTAAAAATCAAACAATCTCACTGCAAGATTCTGTTGTTAGCATCTCTGTCACCCCAGAGGCCATGGATAAATATACTCAGGTGTCTGTTATGGAACATTCCTCGGAAGCTTCTTCCATGGGAGGACCTTCTGTCGTAGGGGAAATCGCGCACACTACATCACAACCCGCAAGGTCTCAACCTTCACGTATTTCCGTTGTGCGGTCCTTCTTGCACAGCAAGCAATTTACAGGACGAGCAGTGGACGCGATTTCTAACTGTAGGAGGACCTCCTCTTCCCTAAATTATGCTGCTAAGTGGAAGGTTTTCTCTCGTTGGTGTAGGGATCATTCTATTGATATCTATGATCCCTCCATTCCAGACATTTCTAATTTTTGGTCTTCTTGTTTGACGAGATCAAACTGCAGCCAATAACTATTAAGGGTTATAGGTCTATGCTATCGGATACTTACGCTCATCTTGATAACTTCCAAATTGGATCTAATGTCTCTTTATCAAAGTTAGTTAAAAACTTTTCGATAAATAGACCTAGAACCCTTAGGTTAATTCCTAAGTGGAATTTAGCTTGGGTTCTTCTGAAGCTAAAAGAAGCTCCATTTGAGCCCCTTGACACGGCAGACTTCAAATACTTACAAGACAGCTTTTCTCTTAGCCTTCTCTTCTGCTAGAAGACTAAGTGAGCTTCATGCTCTATCTGTTGATGAATCTCATTATCGAAGTGTTGGTTATACTATTACTTTGACTACCAGTGTTGGATTTTTGGCTAAGAATCAGGCTCCTAATAAGTACCCTGAGCCTATTGTTATTAAGGCTCTTCCGTCCTCAGATGGCCATAGGCCTTTGCTGTGTCCAGTTAGAGCTATGCGTATTTACAAACGTAGATCCGAGTTTATCAGAAAGGGACGAAAACGTTTCTTTCTGTCTCTTCTTCCTAATAGAAGGAACATCACAGTCCATTCTATTTCCAGGTGGATTCAGTTGACTATTCATACTGCTTATGAAAGATTATCTTCTACTCAGCAGTCTGTGCTTAAGATTTCCGTGCATGAAGTTAGAGCGCTGTCTACATCTTGGGCTTATGCTAAGAGTATTGCTATTACAGATTTGATGAAGGCTGCATACTGGTCTCAGCCTTCTACATTTGCAAATTTTTACCTTAGAAATAATGAGTCTATTTCTGGCGACCAGTCCTTCGTGTGAGTAAATTTTACGGGTGTAAAAAAGTGCACTCGCAAATTGTGCATGTTTGAGACAGATGTGTTTAAACACAGCTACTGTACTCACCCGTGTCGAAGCCCATATTCGTGATTAAGCCCACCCCTCGCCTTTTCAGATTTATGAACCAGGGTGCCCTACTCAAGTCAAAGCCCACGCCCCACCCCCCAAGTTTCAAATTGGACGAAAGTTGTTTGAGACGTCAAATTTACAGGCATCAAATGAAAAACAGGTGATTTGTTTCAACACTGTTCTTACCCTGGTATCAAATAGAACTGCAATACTGTTTTATGTATATATTTTTATACTGTACCAATGACCCAGACATAGCTGGTGCTAACTCTTAAAATATAGGGCCAAACACAAATTTTGCCCCCCAATCCCCAAAATTTGCATCTAAAACTAAAGAAAACATGTCCTAAAAGGCCCTCCACACTTCGCCCCCACTGCGCATGCGCAGTGTCAAGGACGTTCCGAAATTGGCGCCATTAATCATTCTAAGTTTGGCCCTTCATCAGTTAACATCTGACTGATCTTTGTGCTTTTAAATCTCAGTTTAAATGATGCCAGACACATAAATATTAGTGAAATGGTGATTCTAAGGAGGATAGAGAAGGAGGAGAGGAAAAGAATGTGTGACAGAATATTATCAGGGCTGTAACTTAAATTTTTTTAATGAAATTATGTTAAGTTACCTATTTTCAAGGCAGCAGCCATTTTGTTGTCATTCTGATTATTTAGTTACACTGTTTTTTAAGTGTTTTCCTCTCTCCCTGTCCTTTAAGTTCCCCCTTGCTATTCTCCCATGCTTTTGGCATAGTTTTTGTAATTATTATTACTAAATTTTCTTGGGAGTTTTAGCTGAATAACAGAATGAATTCTGTTCTTTCCCCATGTTTACGTCTTCACCTACGGGTGGTTAGGCGTTGTGTTCTGCATCTACCATCTGATGTTCTGCAGTTTCTTCCCTGGAAGTCTCTGTTTTGCATCAGATAGTGTATTTTTGGTAACTGATTTCGGGCCTGGGTGCCTGGAGTCTTATTTTAGTGTTTTTACACTCATTGTTTACATTTACAACAGCCCTCTGTGTGAGGGGGGGATTTCTAAAAAATAATATCTTGATGTTATTTTAATCATAACTAGATACATTATTATTGTTCGTAAGTGTTGAATAAATTGTTTAAAATATTTTTAAAATTTTTGTCCACACTTAGGCTTGGGATCCATTGGGGCTCAACGTTACTTTTCAGAAACTTGGGCTGTTCTGAAAAAATATTTTTTCAAAATATTTTGATTTCAATTATTTTTTCTATATTAATGGATCATATTATTATTATGTATTTTGATTGCCAGGGGTTAGTGCGAGTACCAGGACTTGTTTTCTTTTCACATTGAAAGGATATTGATCAATTGTTTTAAGAGGAAGTCTTCCTCTGACTTTATTATCATTCTATATGTGGTCAGTGTACTCGCATTAACTCCTGTTCTGTATCGTATGATTTCGATGACAATATGGGAAGCGTATGTCACGGTATGTTGTTGGGGATTTGGACACTCCGGTCCTTTCCCCACAGGGTCACTCTACTTTATCAATTTCTATTTCAGACGATCAAGATTAGGGTGATGTATCTGTGATGTCTTCCAACAGTGTGCCTCCGTCGTCACAATTAATGAAGGGCTAGCGGAAAAGTGCTCATGTAAATACGCCAATTGCCTAAGAGGACCCTAGTAGGTTCGACGGCCTTTGACGTCCGCTAGCTCGCCCGGTGTAGCGTCCATTCACCGAATGGTTCGGCAGCCGGGTTCGTCCGTTGCGGTCTAGAAGGAATTTTGGGGTGATGCGAGCACTATAAATTAACCTAATGCACACCCAGTGACGGCGGATCGGAGGGAGAATGCAGGAAGCCTTTTAGTCCGGTTCATAGCTCGTTCCGGTCCATCCGGACGGCAAGCGAGAGAGGCCCCTCTCTCGTTCAACAACATCTGGCCCCAGATGTTGTGGTACAAAATGTGTCGCAAGCGGAGCATACGTCCGTCGCTCGGGACGCTCCGTTGTATAGGCAGTCCGCTGAGACTGCTAAGGCTTCCTCTTCTCGTCAGCGCACATGACCGCACCTTGGCTGCGTGACCGCCGATATATTACCAGCTTCGCCGATCAAGGATTCTTCGGCGACCAGGTCACACCATCCGGTAGCCAGGGACACGAGGCCTGCAGACTCCGGACGTTCGCATAGGAAGTGTGCGGGAGTCAACGTACACGGAGCTTCCGGCGGCAATGCATCGTAAGACCGCTACTGCACAGGCCTCGGGAACGGACGTGCTTTCCTTAATAGCACAGTTTATCGCAGCATCCCAGCATCAACTGAATCTGTCGCATATATTTTATCCGACGATGCTGGGTCGGGACGCTCCGCGGAAGCGGGTACGGACGTCCGAAAGTTTCATCCGGTCCGACGGGATACCGAAAGGAATTCGGAGGATTTCGAGCTTTCCCTTTCGGAACAACATATGCTGTTGTGTATGTCATCTGACTTGGTCTTCTACAGCTTCTTTCGTCGGACCAGAATGCTGCGATGCCGGATAAGAAACTGATAGCGTCGGTGGACTTAGAAATTTTTGGTTCGGTTCAGGGACATCGTCCCTCAGTTCCGACATAGTCCAATAATGTCACACAAACTTTCGAATTATTGAACGACGCTATATATATTATTATTTTATGCTTGCTATCCAAGCATTTCTGGTTTCTTGTTCGAAGAGTTATGGAGATGTCTTTCAAAAGTGTGCCTCTGTCGTCATAGTTAATGAAGAGTTAGCGGCAATAAGTGCTCATGGAATATGTCTATCGCCTACGGAGTGACATTCGCTAGCTCACCCGGTGTAGCGTACATTCATCGAATGGTTCGGCTGCCGGGTTCGTCCGTTGCGGTCTAGGGAGGAGATTTGGGTGATGCGAGCACTTTAATTACTTTAGTACTCACCCAGTGACGGCAGATTGAGGACAGATCGGAGGAAGCCTGTTAGTCCGGTTCCTGGCTTGTCCAGGTCCGTCCGGGCTGTGAGCGAGAGAGGTCCCTCTCTCGCCCAACAACATAGGGGACCGCATGTTGTGGTTCAGATATTTTACATTCGGAGCATATGTCCGTTGGTCGGGACGCTCCGTTATATTGACAGTCCGAGAGACTGTCTTTAATGCTTCCTCATCCTCACAGCAGGGCACACGACCGCACATTGGCTACGTGACCTCGAGTATCCGATCAGTTTCGGCATTCAGTGATTCCACGGCGAATAGGTCACGCCATCCGGTAGCCAAGGGACACGAGGCCTATACACTCCGTTCGCTCGCATATTGGTAGTATGCACGGGGTAACGATCACGGAGCTTCCAGCGGCAATGCATCGTAAGACCGCTTCTCCTCAGGCCTCGGTGACGGACGTGCTATCTGAGTTAGCACAGTTGTTTCGCAGCATCCCAGCAATTGACAGTTTCTCGGTCGAATCAGGAATTATCCGACGGCGCTGGGTCGGTGCGGTCCGCGGTTGCATCAGCTACGGACGACCGAACGCTTTATAGGGTCCGACAGGATGGCGAAAGGGATTCGAAAGATTTCGAGTTTTCCCTTTAGTAGTATCGGAAGATGCCTTTCATATCTTCTGGCATTATCTTCCAGTGATTATTATTTCGGACTTCATTGCTGCGATCTTGGATAAGAGACTTATAGCGTCATTGGACTCGGATTTTTCGATCGGTTCAGGGACATTGTCCCTGACTTACCGACGCAGTCCAATATTGTCATTACAACATGTGTTTTATTTTTCGACGCTATATATATATATATACAAGCCTGCTACTAAGCATGTTAGTTTAGTTTCTTGTCCGCGTTGCTCATTTCTGCCATTTTATCATTTATACAAATAGTTTATTTTGGCAGAGCAGGGCATACCGAGAGTTCATATGCGTCTAGACGGTGTGATTAAAGACTGCATATATTCTTTTTCGCCGTTTATGTCTTTTCCAATTTCAATGTTGGGAACGACATTATGTATAGCAGACTTAACTTAGACGCTTTATTATACGTAATCCGCCTTACTGAGGCGTTATCATTACGTCTTCAAGAAAAGATTTACGGGATATTATTCTCAATGTAATTTCTTTTGAGGGCAGTAGTTTGTTCACGTATAACTCCGCCCTTCAGTGGCTGATTGGAGTTAGTTAGACGTGACGCAGCCCTAGCTACATCCACACGCGTGGATAGTAAGGTTAAGAACTCTCTCAGAGTCGCTTCGTTCTCGGAGGAGCTTCTCTTCGACGGCAACTTTTCGGCAATCCATGAATTGCTCGATTTATAAGTTCTCTTGGCTATCTAGTGTTACAAGAGATTCAGACTGGGGCAAACATTCGGTGGTTGACTCAGAGAGTGCCGCCGCAGTTGCCGGACCCGAGTGTGGCTGTTATGACGGTTGCCAGTCAAACAGATTGGGATATAATACTGATCCCTACGGATTCGAAGTGCCAGGGTCTTTGGGTTCCGCAGTCTTTTAGCAATCAGTTTAACTTCCGCGGAATAATGTTTTTTAGGCTTGCTTTATGTCATTGCATGAACATTATTCAGAAACGCATGCCCAAATTCCTGTCCTTTAATTCGACAGTAGTGGCGTATCTCCGGAACCAGGGAGGCACTCTTTCGTTTCCGTTATTCAATTTAATGGAAAGAATCCGTCTGTTGGTTATAGTACACCAAGTTCAGTTTTGGTCCGTCATATTCCGGGTCGTCTGATTGTTTTATCGGACTCCCGTTCTCTTATGGGTCGCTTGTTGCTGTTAGAATGGACTCTCAACAAACAAGTATTCAATCAGATTTGCTATCTATGGGAGCGCCCAATGATGATTTATTTATGACACAGCTTGCTAATCAATTGCAGACGTATGTGTTGGCTTGTCCAGATCTCTGAGCTAATATTGTTAACGCTCTATTGATCTATAGGACGGAATGATAGGATACGCGTATCCTCCGGCACTGTTGTTTTAGCAGGTATTGCTAAGATAAACAACCACAATACATTTCTGTTGATAGCATCTCTATCTTCACAGAGATCATGAGTAATTTACTCTCTTGTCTACTGTGGGTCTTAATGTGAAATCTTCCTCTATGTGAGGATCTTTTTCACTCGGTAAATCGTGTCATCTTTATCACAACCAGCAAGGTCGCAACCTTCATGTATTCCGTTGTGTGGTCCGTATTGCATTGTAAGCACTGTACTGGACGAGCTTTGGACGCGATTTCTTACTATAGGAGATCCTCTTCTTCGCTATTCTATGCGGCTAAAGTGGAGGCTCTTCCGTCGTGGTGTAGGGATCATTATGTTCATATTGTTGATCCCTCCATACTACTCATTGCTATTTTTTAGTATACTTGTTTCACAAGATCTACTGCAGCCTGTTATTATTTAGGTTATAGGTTTATGTTACCTCATACCTATGCACTCTACGATAGTTTACAATTGAGTCTTTTGTCTCTTTAT
This sequence comes from Pictodentalium vernedei, assembly GCA_031216915.1. Taxonomy (NCBI): domain Eukaryota; kingdom Metazoa; phylum Mollusca; class Scaphopoda; order Dentaliida; family Dentaliidae; genus Pictodentalium; species Pictodentalium vernedei. The sequence continues at coordinate 232,916,275 of CM062288.1, read as the reverse complement.
CTAAGTCAGTTAGTAACTTTTTGATAAATAGACTTAGAATCTTTAGATTAAATTCCTATACGGATTTTAACTTCAGTTCTTATTTAGCTAAGTAATCATTTGAGCCTCTGGAAACAATAGTTTTCAAATTCTGACCTTTTAGACAGTAATTCTGTTGGTTTCTCTTTTACTGTAGAGTCAGTGAGTTTCATGCACTATCGATGGATGATTTTCACTTTCATAGTTTCGGAATCAATACTTCCGTTACTATTTAGGTTGGATTGTTGCATAAGAGTTAGGCTCCTATTATCCGGAACCTATTATTTTAAGGTCCTTCCGTCTTCGTATGGGCATAGGCCTTTACTCTTTCCGGGTACAGTTTATGTATTTATAAACAGATATCTGTTTATTACAAAGGGCGTAAGCTTCTTCTGTCTTTGATGTCTAGTAGAAGGACGTTACGCTCCATTTTATTGTTAATGGATTCTATTAACTATCGGTACTGCTTATGGTATATCATTGACTTAGCAGTTGTACTTAAGATTTCGGCTCATGAAGTAAGAGTTCTTCTACTTCTTGGGCTTACATTAATAGTGTCGCTATTATAGATTTTTGAAGGCCGCTCATTGCGCTCAGCCATCCACATTCATGAATTTTATCTTAGAAATATCGAGTCCATTTCTGGAGGCCTCTATTGTTAGGTCTATTATCTACTGCTCAGAATGTCATTCACTTAACAGTTGCTACTATAGCTAGGTAGGCTGTCTGTTTCGGCAGTGTCTCCGTTCGGCTGCCCTCTTCGCTCTGGGCTATTTGACCCAGGGCAAGAAAAAGGGGGGGGGGAGGGTGTTCCCTTGGGTCACCTGTTTTACTATGAAAACAAGGGGATACCTCCTCCGGAGTTAGTAATTCTGAGCTGTTATTGGGATGGTTGTTTAGTGAGAAGTTTAGGTTTTTAAAATTCATTCAAGTCTTAGTTTTTAAAGTACAGCTTTTGAATATTGCATATGTCAACGGACATGATTATGCAATCCTCAGACACTTTTAGGAGTATAAGAGTCTGTATTCTCTAGACTTACTTTATTTATTGGCTTACTTTAAAAATTATTAGTATAAGGATTATATTGGTTATTAATAGAGTACATGGATGTATGAAGCTCAATTTTGGAAGGTGTTGTATCTTTCTAATTTATCATAAATAAGAAAGATACATGTAAGGCCTATTACTTCTTTTTCCCTACAGGGGATGACTCTATTTTATTTTATTGAGCGTATTCCATTTTGCTCTATGTCCTTGGCCCTCCAGCCTTTTTACTATTCAGCTATGTCTGGGTCATTGGTACAGTATAAAAATGTTAAAAAATTTATAGTAATTTATATATTTTTTATACTTACCAATGACCCAGACGGGGATGGCCCTCCCAGGAGTTGGGAACTCTTGCCTCCCCGCTGAGTACATAGCGCTTACCAGGCACTGGTTATTAGAATGATTAATGGCGCCAATTTTGGAACGTCCTTGACACTGCGCATGCGCAGTGGGGGCGAAGTGTGGAGGGCCTTTCAGGACATGTTTTCTTTAGTTTTAGATGCAAATTTTGGGGATTGGGGGGCAAAATTTGTGTTTGGCCCTATATTTTAAGAGTTAGCACCAGCTATGTCTGGGTCATTGGTAAGTATAAAAAATATATAAATTACTATAAATTTTTTAACTTTGGGGGGCTGAGGTTTTTGTGTTGTTAAATTCGTCTTTTGTGCAATACATTATGTCTGTGTTCAGTGTAATAAGTCTTTGTTAAAAATTTATATATCCCAAGCAAAATTGACTTGTTTATTTTTTTGTCAACCTCGATTTGGAAGCTGTGACTTGTTTCAAATAAGTGTGCAGACTGCTGTCAATAGTTGTCCGAAACACGCCCATAACATATAGTTTTCACAGTGGTTGAACATCATCACAAAGATACTGATTGAACACTGCCACTTACGAGTGGTGCACAACTCATTGTGAAAGAACACTGCCACTTTCGAGCATGCACAACTCACTGTGAAAACGGGTGTTCAGAAATTAATGAGAAAGTGGTAATTAAAAATAAAAAATAATTACAACTCTGATATTTGAGAATTACATAACAATTTAACCAACGATATGATGTATGACTTATTGGTTTAATAAAACATGCTCATTTATCATTTCATCATGCTCTGCAACATGTGAAGTTGTGACTTTCAGTGTAAAATCAATTTTTTGAATTTTGCCAAGGGAGGCAACTATTTTGTTATTCATATTCCGCTGTGTAAATTTTATCTGGTCTTCATATTATGATTTTTTTTTTATTGATTTTGTGTGAAGCTATATTTTGTTTATTGGTAATAAGTGTACATATTTAAAAAAAACCAGCTATTTTTAAACAGACTATGTTTGTCTGTTTTCAAGGGGGTGGTTTGCAGTGTTGATTGACATACTTAACTTACAAAGTTACGTCCATTTCTAATTCTAGCTTCGAGAGTAATCTGTACAAAAAATGAAAACGACACTGCATGGTTTTCTGTTTGTTATATATTCATTAAATTGAGAATTAAAACCCGAAATCGGAAAATGAAACGTATGCACAAGATAATTATGAGAATTTTTAAAGCAAATTCTTATTAAATTAGCATTGTACTTTCGGTTTCGTTTACTGGATGAATGGGGATGTATAATGACATGTGCAGTGAACAAAGGAAACTGGAAATGTTTCAGTTTTCACTGACAATATCGATTCGGACCTCTTGCGGAGCGGATGGTGATATGAAAGTGGAGGGGGGGGGGGAGGGGAGGGGCATATAACAGCAGTTTTAATTTTGTTTTACCATTAACCAATGGACAATAACAAAATAGATGTCCATTCTGACTTGAAGCTTGGCAATGCTTGTGAGTTGAGTGCAATTTAAGTGAAGTTGAACTGTTCGATGACAGGCGCTATTTTTTGAGCTCGTCTTTTTTAAATTACGGGCGCTTGCGAGCGCAATATCGCCCATCTCACGCGAAGGACTGGGCAACCTTCGATGTTTAGGTCCGTTATCTGTTGCTCAGAATGTCGTCCACTAAACAGTTGCAACTATAGTTATGCAGACTTTCTGTTCCAGCAGTGACTCTGTCCTGCTGCCCTCTTTGTTCTAGGGTGATTGACCCAGAGCAGGGGAGGGGTATGGTGTTCCCTTATCACCTGTTTTATAGTGAAAAGCAAGGGAATACCTCCTCTGGAGTTAGTAATTCCGAGTGGGTGCTGGGATGGTTTTAAAGTGTAAAGCTAATGTTTATCTCATTTATGTAATATTTTTAAAGTGTAGCTCGGTGTGAAGCATTTGTATATGTCACGTGTCATACGAGCGTTAATATACAATCCTCGGACACTTTTAAATGAGTATAAAGAGTCTCATTCCCTGGACTATCTTTATTTATTGGCTTTCCTGTTAAAAAATTAGTATAATGGGTTAAACTGGATGTTAATAGAGATAATTGATGTTATTGTGCTTAATTACAGATTGGTAATATGTCTTTCTTATTTTGTATAAACAAGAAAGATATATGTAAATCCTGTTTCTCCTTTTCTCCTTGAGGGGATAATTCTGTATATATGTAATTGAGCCTATTGGATTTTCCTTTATGTCCTAGGCCCTTCAGCCTTTTTTTCTATTCCTCTAAGTCTGGTTCATTGGTACAGTATAAATATATGAAAACATTTATAGTTATTTATATATTTTTTATACTTACCAGTGACCCAGACGAGGATGGCCCTCCCATGAATTGGGAACTCATACCTCCCTGCTGATCATATAACATTTACCAGGCACTGGTTGTAAGAATGAAGATTTGGCACCAATTTCGGCACTTCCTTGACACTGCGCATGCGCAATGGACAAAAGTATGGAGGACCATATAGGACATTGAATTTTTGGAATTGGATGCAAATTTTGGGGATTGGGGGGCAAAATTTGTGTTTGGCCCTGAATAATTAAGAGCTAGCACCAGCTAAGTCTGGGTCATTGGTAAATATAAAAAAAATATAAATTACTATAAATTTTTTCATTTTTCTGTGGTTCTTGCGGGTCAGTCTTCTGGTTTGCCACAAAAACCAAATCCAAAACAGAAAAAAAACAAAAAACACACACAGCTCCAGAATAGATATTCCTGTTTTTGAATAGCAGAGATTGTTTGCCATATGCGTTTATTTGTATATAAATCCTCATATGGGGTATCCAAAATATATACATACGCCAAGCAACTGTTTAAAATTAAACTTTTGAGTAAAGTACAGTTACTTCTGTCTGAGGTCTGAAATGATCAAATGATAGTAAAATAAAATGTGGTTGTATGATACATGTCCAACAGTATTTCAGAACCCCACAAACAGATATTAAATATAAAAGTGCCCCATATCCAGTATAATCCAGATTAATTGATGTTTATATTAATCTGTTTTTAACTTCTCTTTTCAGTGTAGAAGCAGTGCATGAAACAGCTAGTTCTGGTGTTGTAATAAACAAAATTGTCTTCAATACAGATGTATCACAGGAAGAGGTAAATGTTAACTTTGTTTCTACCTGTCAAACAAGACATATAGTTGTGTGATTTTTCCTACCTGCCTCTGTCTCTGACTATCAGTGTCTTTGTATTAGACCTGTGTGGGCTCATAGGTTTTGTAAGTCACCTTTGTCTTCAGTTACGGGTGGTGAACAATAAATCATCATACCATGCTGCCGTTGCAGAACTATCCACAGCAGCCTCTCATCAAATGCTGAAGTACATCAAGAAATTATATAAATTACCCCTGTTCACTTTATTAAGTGAAGCAAGAAAAGAATATGAAAAGTATTCAAAGAATACTTCAGTACTACTCAAGCAACAATTTTGTAGGAGACTGTGTTGTTGAAAACAATTCTAGTAGAACACTGGACATTAACTCCTTGCATCCTGCCCAGAACAGTATTTCTCTTGGCACTGAAATAATTATAATTTCGGCACATTTAATTAAATTTTCCAGCTGTAAATGGCATGGAATTTTTCACCAGTGATTTCTTGAGTGAAATTTGGTTGAATTTTTTGACAAATCTAGTCATGGCTGCTACATAGCATCCATGACTAGATTTGATGAAAAATATATTAACCCTTTACCCAATGTAACGGCCAAATGCGGCCAGCACTATTCTAAAAAATGGCCAATTAATTTTCATTATTTTTTCATTTTTTTCTCAAAAACATAGGTTATGACACCTCATTGGAACAAGCTCATTGAGCTCGTTCCAATGAGGGGTCATAACCTATGTTTTTGAGACAAAAAATGAAAAAAATTAGTTATTGAAGAATTTTTTTTGCAAGTGTCGTCTGCTTTTCATGTTAGGTAAAGGGTTAAAAATACTCAGCAGGTTGAGAGTTAAAGACTGCAGTTATTCCCTAGAACACGATAACCTTGACAGATTTTTTTAATAACATCCATGATGGTAAAAGAAAATGTGGTAAAAACAAACTGAGAACATATAGGTTGTCCAAGGAAACATTTAGTTTGGAAGCCTATCTAGAACATACCACATCATTAGAAATGAGAATTACATTTACTTGGTTGCATATAAGCCACCATAAACTATGTATAGAAACTATGAGGCATGTACAACCACTTGTACCTGTAAACGAAAGGGTGTGTCTTGTATGCATTTCTGGTGCTCTAGGAGATGAGTCACATTTTGTGATGTATTGTAGGGTGTACAAGCTGATGAGGTCCAATGCATTTCAGAAAATAGAATGTGAATTTCATCAATTTTCGGAAATGATAAGCTCAGATCGGTTTGTATTTCTTATGAAAACTGAAATACCATCATTTTGCATTGTTATCTTTGATATGATCCGGCAGTTCTTTAAACAATGAGAATTGTTGCTTAGTCCATAAAGTCCATAATATCATAGGATTCTCATGGCTGAGTTTGTGTATGTATATTTAGATCAACACTATTTGCTGTGCTTGTGATCTTTTCATTTTTTTTTACTTTTTGATATAATCCTTATGATTCTTGTATATTTTTATACTGTACCAATGACCCAGACATAGCTGGTGCTAACTCTTAAAATATAGGGCCAAACACAAATTTTGCCCCCCAATCCCCAAAATTTGCATCTAAAACCAAAGAAAACATGTCCTGAATGGCTCTCCACACTTCACCTCTACTGCGCATGCGCAGTGTCAAGGACGTTCCGAAATTGGCGCCATTAATCATTCTTAGTTTGGCCCTTCATCAGTTAACATCTGACTGATCTTTGTGCTTGTAAATCTCAGTTTAAATGATGCCAGACACATAAATATTAGTGAAATGGTGATTCTAAGGAGGATATAGAAGGAGGAGAGGAAAAATGTGTGACAGAAAATTATCAGGGCTGTAACTTAAAATTTTTTAATGAAATTATGTTAAGTTACCTATTTTCGAGGCAGCAGCCATTTTGTTGTCATTCTTGTTATCAAGTTACACTGATTTTTCAGTGTTTTCCTCTCTCCCTTTCCTTTAAGTCCCCTCTTGCTATTCTCCCATGCTTTTGGCATAATTTCTGTAATTATTATTACTAAAATTTCTTGGGAGTTTTAGCTTTATAACAGAATGAATTCTGTTCTTTTCCCCATGTTTACGTCTTCACCTATGGGTGGTTAGGCGTTGTGTTCTGCATCTACCATCTGATGTTCTGCAGTTTCTTCCCTGGAAGTCTCTGTTTTGCATCAGATAGTGTATTATTGGTAACTGATTTCGGGCCTGGGTGCCCGGAGTCTTATTTTAGTGTTTTTACACTCATTGTTTACATTTACAACAGCCCTCTGTGTGAGGGGGGATTTCTTGAATATAATATCTTGATGTTAATTTAATCATAACTAGATGCATTATTATTGTTCGTAAGTGTTGCATAAATTGTTTAAAATATTTTTAAAATTTTTGTCCACACTTAGGCTTGGGATCCATTGGGGCTCAACGTTACTTTTCAGAAACTTGGGCTGTTCTGAAAAAATATTTTTCAAAATATTTTGATTTCAATTATTTTTTCTATGTTAATGGATCATATTATTATGTATTTTGATTGTCAGGGGTTGGTGCGAGTACCAGGACTTTGTTTTCTTTTCACATTGAAAGGATTTTGATCAATTGTAATAAGAGGAAGTCTTCCTCTGACTTTTATAATCATTCTATATGTAGTCAGTGTACTCGCACTAACTCCTGTTCTGTATGTGATGATTTCGATGACAACATGGGAAGCGTATGTCACGGTATGTTAGTGGGGAATTGGACATTCCGGTCCTTTCCCCGCAGGGTCACTCTACTTTATCAATTTCTATTTCAGACGATCAAGATTAGGGTGATGTATCCGTGATGTCTTCCAACAGTGTGCCTCCGTCGTCACAATTAATGAAGGGCTAGCGGAAAAGTGCTCATATAAATACGCCAATTGCCTAAGAGGACCCTAGTAAGTTCGACGGCCTTTGACGTCCGCTCGCTCGCCAGGTGTAGCGTCCATTCATCGAATGGTTCGGCAGCCGGGTTCGTCCGTTGCGGTCTAGAAGGAGTTTTGGGGTGATGCGAGCACTATAAATCAACCAAATGCACACCCAGTGACGGCGGATTAGAGGGAGAACGGAGGAAGCCTTTTAGTCCGGTTCCTAGCTCGTTCAGGTCCATCCGGACGGCGAGCGAGAGAGGCCCCTCTCTAGTACTACAACATCTGGCCCCAGATGTTGTGGTACAAAATGTTTCGCATTCGGAGCATACGTCCGCCGCGCGGGACGCTCCGACATATAGTCAGTCCGGAGAGACTGTCAATAAGGCTTCCTCATTCTCATGGTTGCGCACACGACCGCTCTTGGCTACGTGACCTCGGATATCCAGTCAGCTTCGCCAGTCAGAGAATCATCGGCGACCAGGTCACACTATCCGGTAGCCAGGGACACGAGGCCTGCAGACTCCGGACGTTCGCATAGGAAAGTGTGCGGGAGTCAACGTACATGGAGCTTCCGGCGGCAATGCATCATAAGACCGCTACTGCACAGGCCTCGGGGATGGACATGCTATCCTAAATAGCACAGCTTATCGCAGCATCCCAGCAACAACTGAATCTGTCGCATAATGTATTATCCGACGATGCTGGGTCGGGACGCTCCGCGGAAGCGGGTACGGACGTCCGAAAATTTCATCCGGTCCGACGGGATACCGAAAGGGATTCGGAGGATTTCGAGCTTTCCCTTTAGGAACAACATATGCTGTTGTGTATGTCATCTGACTTGATCTTCTACAGGTTCTTTCGTCGGACCAGAATGCTGCGATGCCGGATAAGAAGCTGATAGCGTCGGTGGACTTAGAAATTTTTGCTTCGGTTCAGGGACATCGTCCCTCAGTTCCGACATAGTCCAATAATGTCACACAAACTTTCGAATTATTGAACAACGCTATATATGTATTATTATATGCTTGCTATTACCAAGCATTTCTGGTTTCTTGTTCGCAAAAGTTACGGAGATTTCTTTCAAAAGTGTGCCTCTGTCGTCATAGTTAATGAAGAGCTAGCGGCAATAAGTGCTCATGGAATATGTCTATCGCCTAAGAGGTCCCTTGTAGGATCGACGGAGTGACATTCGCTAGCTCACCCGGTGTAGCGTACATTCATCGAATGGTTCGGCTGCCGGGTTCGTCCGTTGAGGTCTAGGAAGGAGATTTGGGTGATGCGAGCACTATAATAACTTTAGTACTCACCCAGTGACGGCGGATTGTGGACAGATCGGAGGAAGCCTGTTAGTCCGGTTCCTGGCTCGTCCAGGTCCGTCCGGGCTGTGAGCGAGAGAGGTCCCTCTCTCGTCCAACAACATAGGGGACCGCATGTTGTGGTTCAGATATTTTACATTCGGAGCATATGTCCGCCGCTCGGGACGCTCCGTTATATTGACAGTCCGAGAGACTGTCGATAATGCTTCCTCATCCTCACAGCAGTGCACACGACCGCACATTGGCTACGTGACCTCGAGTATCCGACCAGTTTCGTCATTCAGTGATTCCACGGCGAACAGGTCACGCCATCCGGTAGCCAAGGGACACGAGGCCTATACACTCCGTTCGCTCGCATAATAGTAGTATGCACGGGGTAACGATCACGGAGCTTCCAGCGGCAACGCATCGTAAGACCGCTTCTCCACAGGCCTCAGTGACGGACGTGCTATCCAAGTTAGCACAGTTTTTCGCAGCATCCCAGCAATTGACAGTTTCTCGGTCGGATCAGGAATTATCCGACGGCGCTGGGTCGGTGTGGTCCGCGGTTGCATTAGGTTCGGACGACCGAACGCTTTATAGGGTCCGACAGGATGGCGAAAGGGATTCGGACGTTTTCGAGTTTTCCCTTTCGGAACATCGGAAGCTGCTATACATTTCTTCCGGCATTATCTTCCAGTGGTTGTTCCTTCGGACTACATTGCTGCGATGTTGGATAAGAGACTTATAGCGTCATTGGGCACGGAATTTTGGATCGGTTCAGGGACATTGTCCCTGACTTACCGACACAGTCCAATAATGTCATTAGAACATGTGTATTATTTATCGACGCTATATATATATATAAGCTTGCTACCAAGCATGATAGTTTAGTTTCTTGTCCGCAATGCTCAATTCTGCCTTTTATCTTTTATAGGAATAATTTATTTTGGCAGAACAGGGCATACCGAGAGTTCATATGCGTCTAGACGGCGTGGTTAAAGACTGCAAATTATCTTTTTCGCCATCTATGTCTTTTCCAACCACAATGTTGGAAACGACAATGATGTCTAATAGACTTAACTTAGACGCTTTATCATACGCAATCCACCTTACTGAGGCGTTATCATTACGTCTTCAAGAGAAAGAATTCCGGGATATGATCCTCAATGTGATTTCTTTTGAGGGCAGTAGTTTGTTCACGTATAACTCTGCCCTTCAGTGGCTACCTGGAGTTGGTTAGACGTGACGCAGCCCTAGCTACATCCACGCGCGTGGATAGTAAGGTGAAGAACTCTCTCAGAGTCGCTTCGGTCTCGGAGAAGCTTCTCTTCGACGGCAACTTTTCAGCAATCCATGAATTGCTCGATTTACACGTTCTCTTGTCTATCTAGTGTAGCAAGAGATTCAGACTGGGGCAAACATTCGGTGGTTGACTCAGAGAGTGCCACTGCAGTTGCCGGATCCGAGTTTTATAATTATGACGGTTACCAGTCAAACAGGTTGGGATGCAATATTGATCCCAACGGATTCGAAGTGCCAGGGTCTTTGGGTTCCGCAGTCTCTAGGCAAGCATTTATCTTCCACGGAATAATGTTTTTTAGGCTTGCTTTATGTCATTAGATGAACATTATTCAGAAACGCATGTCCAAATCCTGTCCGATAATACGACAGTAGTGGCGTATCTCCGGAACCAGGGAGGCAGTCATTCGTTTCCGTTATTCAATTTAATGGAAAGAATCCTTCTGTTTGTTATAGTACACCAAGTTCTGCTTTGGTCCGTCATATTCCGAGTCGTCTGATTGTATTACCGGACTCCCTTTCACTTATGGGTCGCTTGTTGCCGTCAGAATGGACTCTCAACAAACAAGTATTCAATCAGATTTGCTATCAATGGGAGCACCCAATGATAATTTATTTACGACACAACTTGCTAATCAATTGCAGACGTATGTGTTTACTTGTCCGGATCTCTGAGCTTATGTTGTTAACGCTCTATTGATCTAATAGGACGGAATGATAGGATATGCGTATCCTCCTGCGCTGTTGTTTCAGCAAGTATTGCTAAGATAAACAACCACAATACATTTCTGTTGATAGCATCTCTGTCTTCACAGAGACCGTGGGTAAATTTACTCTGATGTCTACTGTGGGACTTAACGCGAAATCTTCCTCCATGAGAGGATCTTTTTTCGCTGGGTAAAATCGTGTCATCTTTATCACAACCCGCAAGGTCTCAACCTTCACGTATTCCATTGTGTGGTCCTTATTGCATTGTAAACATTGTACTGGACGAGCTTTGGACGCGATTTCTTACTGTAGGAGAACCTCTTCTTCGCTATATTATGCGGCTAAAGTGGAGGCTCTTCCGTCGTTGGTGTAGGGATCACTATGTTGATATTGTTGATCTCTCCATACTAGTCATTGCATCTTTCTAGTATACTTGTTTGACAAGATCTACTGCAGCCTGTTACTATTAGGGTTATAGGTTTATGTTATCTCATACCTATGCACTCTATGATAGTTTACAATTGAGTCTTATGTCTCTTTATCTAAGTCAGTTAGTAACTTTTCGATAAATAGACTTAGAATCATTAGATTAAATGTCTATACGGAATTTAACTTTGGTTCTTTTTTAGCTAAGTAATCATTTGAGCCTCTGGAAACAGTAGTTTTCAAATTCTGACCTTTTAGACAGTAATTCTGTTGGCTTCTCTTTTACTGAGGAGTCAGTGAGCTTCATGCACTATCGGTGGATGATTCTCACTTTCGTAGTTTCGGAATCACTACTTCCTTTACTATTTAGGTTGGATTTTTGCATAAGAGTCAGGCTCCTAATAAATATCCGGAACCTATTGTTATTAAGGTCCTTCCGTCTTCGTACGGGCATAGGCCTTTACTCTGTCCGGTTAGAGTTTACGTATTTATAAACAGATATCTGTTTATTACTACGGGCGTAAGCTTCTTCTGTCTTTGATGCCTAATAGAAGGACGTTGCGCTCCATTCTATTGCTAATGGATTCAATTACCTATCGATACTGCTTATGGTATATCATTGACTCAGCAGTTGTGCTTGAGATTTCGGCTCATGAAGTAAGAGTTCTTCTACATCTTGGGCTTACATTAATAGTGTCGCTATTATAGATTTTTGAAGGCTGCTCTTTGCGCTCAGCCATCCACATTCATGAATTTTTATCTCAGAAATATCGAGTCCATTTCTGGAGGCCTCTATTGTTAGGTCTATTATCTACTGCTCAGAATGTCATTCACTTAACAGTTGCTACTATAGCTAGGTAGGCTGTCTGTTTTGGCAGTGACTCCGTTCTGCTGCCCTCTTCGCTCTGGGCTATTTGACCCAGGGCAAGAAAAAGGGGGGGGGGGGAGGGTGTTCCCTTGGGTCACCTGTTTTACTATGAAAACAAGGGGATACCTCCTCCGGAGTTAGTAATTCTGAGCTGTTATTGGGATGGTTTTTTAGTCAGTAGTTTATGTTTTAAAAATTCATTCAGGACTTAGTTTTTAAAGTATAGCTTTTGAATATAGCATGTGTCAACGGATGTTATTATACAATCCTCAGTGTAAAGAGTCTCTATTCTCTAGACTTACTTTATTTATTGGCTTACTTTAAAAATTATTAGTACAAGGATTATACTAGATATTAATAGAGTCCATGGATGTATGATGCTCAATTTTGTAAGGTGTTGTATCTTTCTGATTTATCATAAATATGAAAGATACATGTAAGGCCTAATACTTCTTTTTTCCTAGAGGGGATGACTCTATTTTATATATTGAGCGTTTTCCAACTTGCTCTATGTCCTTGGCCCTCCAGCCTTTTTACTATTCAGCTATGTCTGGGTCATTGGTACAGTATAAAAATGTTAAAAAATTTATAGTAATTTATATATTTTTTATACTTACCAATGACCCAGACGGGGATGGCCCTCCCAGGAGTTGAGAACTCATACCTCTCCGCTGAGTACATAGTGCTTACCAGGCACTGGTTATAAGAATGATTAATGGCGCCAATTTCGGAACGTCCTTGACACTGCGCATGCGCAGTAGAGGTGAAGTGTGGAGGGCCATTCAGGACATGTTTTCTTTGGTTTTAGATGCAAATTTTGGGGATTGGGGTGCAAAATTTGTGTTTGGCCCTATATTTTAAGAGTTAGCACCAGCTATGTCTGGGTCATTGGTAAGTATAAAAAATATATAAATTACTATAAATTTTTTTAACTTTTGTAGTCTGGCTTGTTTTTTGTGTATGTGCTAAATAAACAATCTAATCTAATCTAGGTGATTATTAAAAATGTATCAGTGCAACATATTTACTGCTCTAGTTCTGTCATCATTTGTTGGAATCAAATAATGTTTGGGCATGCTTTTACCTTAACATTGAGGAATAGATCCTGGGGCGGAGTTGATGCCCTCGCTTTAATATGCACAGTGGAGCCCACTTAATTGGATATCTCTTAACTGAATAACCCTGTTAATTGAATATAATTCCAACACAAAATCATTTACCATACCTCCAGTACAGATTTGACCTGTTAATTGATTATAGATTATAGAGTAATCTCCTGTTAATTGAATTAAAAAATCTTGTAACCTGTCGAGAAATTACCCTCATAGAGCTCTGTGAAACAAGATAGAATAGATTCTTTATATTGGTTGTAGGACCGTAAATGGGAAAATCAGTGGTTATTAAAAGTAATTCTTTTACAGCACAAGGTTTTTATTCTACATGTATTGGCAGGAACATACTACATAACCCATATGTAATTAACAGGTCAAATTTGTGCTGAAGGTATGTTAAATGATTTGGTTTTTAGAATTTATATGCAATTAACATGGCTATTCAAATAGGTTTATGATTGCTGATTTGAAAGAGCTCAGTACTTGTTCCCTTGAGAGGTCTTAAGCTATGGTTTAGAAGGAAAGAAAAAAAATATCATTTTTAATATTTGTGAAAAGTTTCTTTCATCGTCAATGTGTTCAATGTGAAGGATTTAGTTGACTTCAATCTCCTGAAATTGAGAAGGTTATGAAAAAATGTTTATGGTATCACCGAAAAGAAAATTACCACCTTTTGCAAGCACAATGTCTTGGAAACTATCCAAAATTGGCTTTCTCAAATCTTTTTTTTATGTGCAGTTATTTCTCTTTGTTCTTAAAATTTGAGTCTTTGTATATTTTGGAAACTTTTGGTCTAAAAGTTAATAATTTTAGTCTCTTCTATTCATTTCTCAAGCCACAGTATCTTGGATAAACAGTGAAATTTTGTTATGCTTTGATGCAAAAGTGTTGTACTTGATGGAAATGGGAAAATCCATTGTTTTATTTGAATTAATTCTTTCTCGATTTTAAATATTCTTCACAGATACTGAAAAAGAGAGCAGAAAAATTTGGTCTAAATAGTGATGAAGATAAAAAAGATTCAAGAGTGAAAAGGTAACTGATATTAGTATTTACATGTATGTTGTTTATTTTGTGACTGTATATGTACATAGAGTGTATTTCATTGGTTAGTATTGTACTATGGTATTGTAGTATTGTATTGGAGGGGTCCGCTGGGTGATTTTTGGTCGAGTTGTGTTAGCAACTGAGACCTATGATTTGGCGACGGTTGGTGTGCATGCAGGCAGAAAAAATTGTGAAAGGCGAGAGAGTTTTAAACTCAAGCTAAGCTTTTACTTAATTTTTTTCAAAATATCAAGTTGATTCAAAATCAGATGAGTCCAAAATAACATAAATCATGAATCTTAACTTCTAGTATTCTGGTAGTATTTCAGATTTTTCGTTATTGACTCCATATTGCCCATGCAGCATGAAGAATTTAATAAATTATATCTCAATGAGCGCTGTCAAACAAGTTTTTTTAATTCTCAGTTGCACTATGGGAAAAATTTGCTGCTGAAAACTTTGGTATTTTGACATCAGAGTGCAGAGGGTTAAGTCTAAACTTTTTCAAAATTTGGACCCCTGGAGTTTTTTGTCTTAGGAGTGTTCAGACTTGGAACACAGCTTATCAATGAGCATTTCTATGAGCTCCATAGGCTTGTTATCATTGAGAGAGGGATATTGAAATGGTGTTTGTCCATCCATTCATGTGTCCGTTTATCACAAACTTTGTCCGCTTTACTCCTCCAATAGTTTTCAGTGGATTTTTACGAAACTTGGTCTGAAGTATCAGTATCAAGTGTAGATGTGCATGTAGTCAAGAATTTTTTACAGGTTTCTTGTACTCGGTGAGGTCTAATAGACCGTGAACGGGAGAGGCTCCTCTCTAACCTAACAGACATTTGGGGCCAAATGTTGTTATCAGAAACTTTCACAAGCCGGAGCATATGTCCGCCCTCCACTCGGGATGCTCTGTTTAGACTGCAGCCGGGGTCGGCTTCAGCCTCGGCTTCCTCCACTACGTTATTAAAGCACGCACAACCGCATCCTAGCTACCCGACTTCAGATATCCAGCCTGCTGCACGAAGAAGGAACTACTCTTAGCCCGTGAAGTCGGATCATCCGGTAGCTAGAGAGACGAGGCCTCGATCATTGGGACGTTCGGAGAAGAGATCCATCTCTGACACTCCGTCCCAGGAGAAACAAGCGGCTAGGAAACAGAAGACCGCTGCTCCACAGGCCTCGATGACAGACTTGCTGTCGCAGATTGCACGACTGATCGCAGCATCCCAGCAAGTGCAGATGCAGCCTCCCTCAATCTCAGAACCTGAGCTGTCGGACGGTGCTGGGTCGGTCCAGTCGTCTGTTCATGCAGAGGCAAGGGACCAAGATTCTCAACTGATTCTCTCGGATCATGAAATGGATAAGGAAGAGGATTACCCTGCCCTTTCGGAACAGCACAGGGTTGCGATGGATTTCATCGATCAGTACTACCCTGAATTTGTTCCAATGAATCAGAATGCTGCGACGACAAGGAAGAAACTGCTGACATTGTTAGACGCAGACTTTATCAGGACAAAGGAGGAAGTCCTTTCATTTCCGGTCCAGTCTAGGCAGGGGTCGCAGGCCTTCGGCCATATAGATGATGCCGTATTTAACCTCTCGGATGCGAGAGGGAAAGGCGGTTTCTTAGCTCCATCTTCCATAAACCTTTTGATGGACTACGTTCATTTAAAAACGGTTGGAGATTTTCGGAGAGCTCCTCTGTGTTTGAATGAGCAACCTGGGGATCTGGATGTATCCTTGCCTGCATCACAAAATTACAACAGCATTTTCATCAGTAGAGCAAATTTGGAAGCAATGTCTTAAGCAGATCACCTTACCAGAGCTATGGCGCAACGTCTCAATGGGAAGGAATTTGAGGATGTTTGTACCTCTCTTAGAGTTCTTTCCAAGGCATTTTCTATTCCACTTTTAACTCCGCCCTTACAGTGGCTAATCTGGAGTTAATCAGGCGTGATACTGTCCTTGCGTCGTCATCACTTATAGATGACAAGGTGAAAAGCTCTCTCCGAGTCGCTCCGGTCTCCGGACATACTATTTTGGACGACAAGCTTTTATCAACCCGTGATCAGGCTATTTAGAAAGCGTCAAGTGATCTGCTGTTGAAGTTGGCGTTTCATCAACCCGCTTCAGCAGACAAGAGTAAAGGAGGACGTTCCAGATCTAAACGTCAAAAGGGAACTCCTCACGAGGGTACAAGAGGCCCTCTTACAATTACTCTGGAGGTCATTAATATAGCGACTCAGGAAAGGGGCGTAGGTCTGATCGGGACTATCGGTCAGACCCCCCCAGGCTGACAGGACGAGGTTCTTCGCCTCCTGTAAGCCTCGCAGGGTGATGTTCAAGACCCTATTGCTTGCCAGTTGGCGGAAGGATATCATCTTCGCGAGAAACTGGACAGCAGTCACAGAAGATCAGTGGGTGAGAAATGTAGTCTCGGACGGCCTACGGCTATCATTCTGAGCGACACCGACACTAACAAGATGTCTGCGTTGGTCAGATTTTCCGTCGGATTCTTTCAAAAGAGAGTCTCTCAGTGGAGGTACAGGCTCTAGATTAAAGGAATCAATAGAGGTTGCCGAGAATCAGTATTCTCAGGGTTTTTACAGTCACCTGTTCCTCGTTCCAAAGCCAGTAATGGACTTGAGCTGGATAAACAAGCTTATCGTGACTCCAAAATTCTACATGGGAACCATTTGGTCGGTAAGAGCGAGCATTCGAGTGAACGACTATGCGGCAAGCATAGATCTAAGAATGCATACTTTCATGTCCTGGTACATCTGGCATTCAGAAAGTACCTGCGGTTCGCTGTACAAGGGAAGGTGTATCAGTTCAGAGCAATGTGCTTTGGTCTGAACCTGGTTCCCTGGGCATTCACTCATATAATGAACTCGGTAATGTCATACTTCTGAGCTATTTCATCTGCGATAACGTCGGCTTACTTGCATGACATTCTTCAAAGATACGACAACAGAATTATTCTTCAAAACGATGTTCCGAGTCTGCTTTTGTTCCAACGTTTCGGTTTCATCGTAAACGAGAAAAAGTCGGATATAGCTGCGTCCAAGTCGTTCACTCACTTGGGAATAAGCTTCAAGACTCACAACAATCTGGTTCGTAAGACGTTACACTCAGACGCATTAATGGCGAAGGAATTCATGCGACTGATGGGGCTGTGCGGGGGCGGCTTCAGATCTTATTCTGACGAGCCGCATGCGCACGCGTCCCCTCCAGATATTCTTTACTCAGAACTGGAGTGTGATGATGCATTCGCTCGAAACCAGTATTGTTTTAACGGACCTAGTAAAACAGGGGTTCAGATTTGGGCAGATATTCAGTGGTTAACTCAGGGAGTTCCACTGCAACTGCCTGATCTGGCTTTCATGATTATGATGGATGCGAGTCAGATGGGTTGTGACGCGACCCAAAGTCCCGCAGACTTGAGGTGTCCGGGTCTTTGGAACCCTCGGTTCCTAGAGAAGCGCATAAACATCAAAGAGATGATGTTAATTTGGTTAGTGCTACAACATTGGATTCTCATAATAGTGGACATCCATGTTCAATTTTGTCGGACAATTCGACAGTAGTAGCTTACATCAGAAACCAAGACGACACTCATTCAATGCCATTATGCGAATTAACGGAGAAAATTCTCCTATATGTCATGAATCATCATGTTCATCTTTTTGTCCGTCATATACCGGGTCATCTGAATGTACTAGCAGACTTGCTCTCTCAGAAAGGTCGCCTGTTGCCATTGGATCAGACTCTCAACAAGCGAATTTTCAGGCAGATTTGCTACCAATGGGACTGTTCCATGATAGACCTGTTTGCGACACACCGGAACAATCAGTTACCGACGTTCGTGTCGCCATGCCAAGATCATCAAGTGTACACAGTAGACGCTCTTGTTGATCTCATGGGACGGAATGATAGGATAGGCATATCCTCCAACTCCGTTGATTTAGCCATATTCTGTTTAGTTCGAACAGTCTCGTTGCGAAATCCTGATAGTAGCACCTCTGTAGTCACAGAAAACTCAGATCAATCTTCTCAGGTGTCTGTTATGGGACGTTCCCCGGAAGCTTTCTCCATGAGAGGGCCTTCTTTATCATTTGTTCTTCATGTCCTTCTCTGCCCTTAGTGACATTGTAGAGTCGGTCAGATGTGAGGGAGCCTTGCGGTTCCTATACTATTTGATGACAAACACAAGAACGATTCAAGTATTGCGGGTGAAGGGGTTTTGTTATGATTTTGAATCCCCCCCCTCCCACACCGCCAATGTGTTTAGAGGCGATTACCGGGTAATACGTTGTTTTCTTCCTGTAAGCCTCCTATGCATTTTAGTACATACATGCATTTCATGACTCCTCGATTGGCGGCTGGGTCGTGTTCTATGGCGACCTCATGGGCACATCCACTTTCTAGTTGGTTGTTTTCCTGTGGTTGTTCGTCTATATGTCATATACGAGCATATGATTCATTGTCAATAAATTGCTATCCTTGGGGTACCTGGGAGGCTGTTTAGTCAGTTAACTGGTATTCACTTGATTACATGCAGGATTTCAATGCTCACGTTCATAATAATTGCATTATTAGGCAGATGTATTATTGTATGTTTTGGACCTTAGAAACTATGAATTATTTTGAGGGTGGTCTGTAGTGAGTCTGTTAATCATAGCTCGATCCATTTCTAGATCCAGGTTTCTATTAATAGCGGTACCCAATTGAATACATCTTGTCTTCAATCTCGTATATTTGCACGTTTTCCAGGAACATAGATATCAGATAGAACACGTCTAGGAGTGTTATTTACTGGAATTTATTGTAGACCTGAATGGGGTTGCTTTGGGTTACCTTGGAAGTGTGTTTACTCTGCAGAGATCGTCCATTGTGATTCTATTGGACATGTGTGTGTTATATATTATATAACCAGTTTTCGACCTATCTGCGTATGCCGACTCCGGTATACGTTACGAGCAGGCGATATTAATTACTGGGATCGCCGCTATAGCCTTAGCTGCTGAAGTGGCATTAAGCTCCAATTTATTAATAATAATTAATACCTGGATGTCTATTCGACAATTTTTTTTATTGTTATTTGGTTCCGCTTTTACTGATTCCAGAACGCTCCCCTCTTCTTTGAAGATTCCTTCAAAAAGGGGGGGGGGGGGGGGGGGAGGGATTTTTTACCTCTCCTCCGGCTTGATAAGTATGTAACTATGAGTGAAGCTATTTTGTCTGTAGATTATATCCTGGATACAGCTTGTGTTTATTGTATATGGTGTATGTTTGTGGGGGATAGCCTCTCATTCTCATAATAATTTTTGGGGCTTAGTCAGGACTAGCCTTAAAAAATTGGGAACTCGTTATATCCAATTAGAGTAGTCTTCATGCTAAGAATATGGAATTACTTGAATGTGGCTCCTTATTGATGATATGTCTTCTCTTTTACTGTATAGAGAGATATACATGTAATTCCTTTTAAATTTAATTTCCTTTCACCTTGGATTGCAAGCTATGGAACTATGTTAGTCTACTAATTCTGAAGTCCTAGGCCCTCCGCCTTTTTACGATTCAGCTAAGTCTGAGCCATTGGTTTATAGTATAAAAATATGATAAATTTAAAGTTATTTGTATATTTTTTAGACTTAACAATGGCCCAGACGGAGATGGCCCTCCCATGAGTGGGCACTCATACCTCCCTGCTGAGTTGTTATGTAATACTCTTTTCTACAAAGAATGATGTTGGCACTAATTTCGGTCACTTCCTGGTGACTGCGCATGTGCAGAGAGTAAAAGTATGGAGGACCAGATAGGACTTTTAATTTTCAGTTTTGCAAGCAAATTTTGGGGATTGGTGGGTTCAAAATTTGTGTTTGGCCCTTGATAACTTTGAGTTAGCTCCAGCAAAGTCTGGGCCATTGGTAAGTATAAAAAATATACAAATTACTTTAAATTTTAATTTTTACTAAACTTGGTCTGAAGTATCAGTGTCTAGTGTAGATGTGCATGTGGTCAGGAATTTTCGATGCGACAAATTTTGCATGGTTACAGTCAGGGGTCAGCCGAGTGGGCGACTTGGGCGAAGAAGTCGCCTTGTCATTCCTCAAGTCACCTTGGCTTACATTGGGGGCGAAATTCAAGTTGCCCTCAAAACTTCCTAGGGAGACATGGCAGTTTATTGTATTTTCTTATGTTTTATTTTTTAAAAACACCCGCTTCCGCATTCGCAAAAAAAAGTAAACACGGCTGCTGTTCAAGTCCGTCACACGGCTATGAAAATAGCCTAAACTAGCCCAATTTTATATTTCTGAAAAGAATTGTAATGGCGTAGTCGTTCGAACAATTCGCCCCAACTGATAGCAACCAGCACAAAATGGCTATTTAAAAACAAAGTGCCAGCCAAAACAACGAATCACACAAGACACGCATCGAGTTAATTAGAATTTATTAAAGTTAGCCACCGTTTCAAAACAAACAAAAATGTATTGGAGACAGTTCGTCCATATTGAAATTGCTTGCGGTTACGCTCTGTTCCACTGAAAAATTGGTTGCATTGAAATTTGCCCTGCAATTTGCATTGAATGTTTTTCTTTGAAAACTTGTGAAGTTGTTTTGGAAGGGGGTCAATTGTAATATTAAGGCTACAATAGAAATCACAGGTATTTGGATGGATAAGAATGGCAGACCTTCAAAGCACCAATCGCATGTGTCAGTGTAAGATGGTTGGCAGAAATTGTCAGTTTTCTGAACAGTGTATTATTACCCAGCGCAGCCGGGAAGGGAGACAACTGAAATATTTTGTCATTTACCTAAGAAATAAATTAACTCAAATTGTTAATAACGCTTAATTTACGAAGGATATCGAAAACTTTTTTAACTACGTTTTTCAACTCAGGGCATTCAGAAACCATGAATGACCCAGCTTCTTATATGAACTTGAAATTTATTTTAAACACTTTAAATATTTTTTTAAAAAGAATATACCTTCTATTACAGAGAAGAACACTCTCACCATGGGTCATACTAAATTTCAAATCCACTGCGTTGAGGCAAATACAAAATCAACTGCATGGTAACCCTAGTCATCACTGTTAGGGAAAGAGTTAGGATATTCAAAAACCATGAATGACACAATTTTTTGTAGGGGAGGGAGGAGGATTTTAACCTACATGACTTAGTTTTGTGTGTGTATGTATCTTTCTATAACTTTTATTTATTTTTTTCTCCACAATTGTGTCCTCTATGTTCATTTATTTTGTCACGATGTCATATACGTTTTATGTTTTTTTTCTGATTTCTCCTTCATGTCCACTGACTTCTCCCTCCTGGATCCTGACTTCTCCCTAAAGTCTCTGGAGGGAGAAGTCACTTCTCCCTAAAATCAGCTGCCAGGCTGACCCCTGGTTACAGTCCTTGGTAATAGCAAAATATTTTTATACAACAACCAGTGGCCCAGACTAGCTGCTGCTAACTCAAAAATATCCAGGGGGAAAAACACAAATTTTGCCCCCCAATCCCCAAAATTTGCGTGCAAAACCAAAAAAATTATGTCCTAACTGGTCCTCCATTAGAGACTGGTGGTTTCATTTTTTGGAGTTCGGTTTCGTTTTTTTTTGAAGGAAAAAACCTTGGTTTCGGTTCCGGTTTCAGTTTTCTGTATGAAAAGTTTTTGTATATTGGTGTATTATGAACAGGTTTATTCTATGAACATTCGTAATTGAATAATGGATAGTGGCAATCAAGATATAGGGCCTAGCTTTCGACAGAGCCATAATGTCAGAACAAGTTGTCAAACAGTTTGCTTTATATTATTTAACAAGTGCCGTCAATGGTAACATGGGTGGTAATTGGTAAATAAGAAATTTGCTGCAGAATGTTGAAAAAATGCCATGGAAGTGACACCTGATATATTTCTGATAAATTAGTGAATAAAACAATTGAATCCATTCGATCCATGTGTTCTTGCTGTCATTTCATTCCCAGAATATTTCTTATAATCGGGTGACCAGATTCAAAACAGACTATAACATTTCTATAGCTTGTTTTGGAATTTCTGTGCGAGAAAAATAGTGTTGAGAACTTGAGAGACGAAGCACTTCAAATAAAAAATTGGCATTTTATTGCGAGGGAAGTCGGAATTGTTGATTGGTATAGCCCCCAAATCGTTAGAGTCATGGCAGATTATAATATTAACTGGCGAGTGGATAAGGGGGTGGGGGGGGGGGGGTCAAAGCAAAGAGGCCTTTTTGGCCTGCCTAATAAGGAGAAGCCAGGTTTTGAAGAGTGCCTTGATGTCACGTTGGGGGTGTGGGTCACCTGTTCAAGCTGAGGTCGCAGTTGCTAGAGCTTAGGAGAAAACCTTGGAAAGAAAATGAAACTGCATGCCAAATGTGTAATCTAGGCGCACTGGAGACCCTGGGACACTTTCTACCTGTCTTTGATGTTGGCCCGAGGTTTCTTCAAAATAGGTCCGAGTTGTCTGAAACTCTGGTCCGAGTTATCTTCAAAACAGGTCTGGCTGGTCTTGAGCCAAATGGTCTTTGGTCCGAGTTGTCTGTAATTCATATGCACATACACCATAACTGCACCTTCTGTGATGTGGGGCTACACCATCTTCAAGGGTTAAGAACTCAAGATACAAATATTGCGTGCATCTGAATTTATTCTTAGTTTCTTTCTGGGATTATATGTGTAAAATAATTGAAGTGATGGAAAATAAAATCAGTTTGAGATCGCTTCTTGTAATTTTTAGCTCAACTTGACAAAGTCAAGCTGAGCTATTGCCATCACTTCTCGTCCGTCGGCGTACGTACGTACGTACGTACGTATGTACGTCCACAATTTCCTTTGGCACACCTCACAGGTCGCATTTATGATCAGATTACTTTGAAACTTGGTATGCTTGTTTGGGGTGACGTCTAGATGGGAGCTATCGATATTTTTATACTGTACCAATGACCCAGACTTAGCTGGTGCTAACTCCACAAAAACCAGGGCCAAACACAAATTTTGCCCCCCAATCCCCAAAATTTGCATCCAAAACAAAAAGAAATCATGTCCTAAAGGACCTCCATAGTACGACTCTACTGCGCATGCGCAGTGACGCAGTCGTCCCGAAATTGGCGCCAAATATCATTTCTCTGTTTGGCCCTTCATCAGTCAACATCTCACTGATCTTTGTGCTTGTAAATCTCAGTTTAAAGGATGCCAGACACGTAATTCTTGGAGAAAATGTGATTCTAAGGAGGATAGAAGGAGGAGAGGAAAAAAGAAGTGGCAAAAAATAATCAGGGCTGTACTTAAAATTTTTTGTTGAAATTATGTTAAGTTGCCTATTTTCGAGGCAAACGCCTCTTGTTGTCATTCTTGCTAATTGTTGCACTGCTTATTCAGTGTTTCCTCTCCCCTAACCTTCTAAAGTCCCCCCTTGCAATTCTCCCATGCTTTTGGCATATTTTTGAGAAGTTTCATTTCTAAAAATTCCCTGGGAGAGTTGCTTGGTTACAGAATGTTTTCTGTTATTTTCCCCATAGTTACGTTTTCACCCATGGGTGTATAACGTTTGTGTTCTGCATCTTCCATCTGATGTTCTGCAGATTCTCCCCTGGGAGTCTCTGTTTTGCATCAGATAGAGTGTAATTGATGACTGATTCCGGGCCAGTTTTTTCAGTGCCTGGAGTCATGTTTTCTTCTGTGTTTACACTGTTTGTTTTCATTGGCAACAGCCTTTTTTGAGGGGGGCTGTTTGCCTTTGAGGTAGTTTATCTCATTATAAGATACATTTATATTATCCGAAAGTGTCTCATTAATTATTTTATATAATTTTAAAATTTTTGACCACACTTTGCCATCGGATCCATCGGGGCTCAACGTTACTTTTCAGCAACTTGGGCTTCTCTGAAAAAATATTTTTTCAAAATTATTTTGTTTTGCAATTGTTTTTTCATTTATTAATGGATCATGTTATTATGTATCTTTGTGTCAGGGGTTTTTGCGAGTAACTAGGACTTATTGTTGTTCTTTCACAATGAAGGGAACTTGTTCAAATTGTAATAGGAAGAAATCTTCCTCTGACTTTCATGATTATTGCATTAATTGTAGTCAGTGTTCTCGCATTAATCCCTGTCCTGTATGTGAACATTGGGATGAGAAACATTGGAAACGTGTGTCACGATATGTTGTTTCTGGAGAAAGAGCGATGCCGGCTCTTTCTCCACAAGGTCACTCTACTCTCTCAGTTTCTATTTCAGAGGAACCAGAACAGGGTGATGTTTCCATGTTATCTTCTTCAAGTGTGCGTCCGTCGTCACAATTAAATACAGAGCTAGCGGCAAAAGTGCTCATGGAGATTAGACAAATGTCGTCCGCTAGCTCGCCCGGTGTAGCGTCCATTCACCGAATGGTTCGGCAGCCGGGTTCGTCCGATGCGGTCCAAGAGGAAATTTTGGGTGATGCGAGCACTATAAAAATAATAGATGCACACCCAGTGACGGCGGATAGTGAACGAGAACGGAGGAAGCCTTTTAGTCCGGTTCCTAGCTCGTCCAGGTCCAGCCGGGCCGCGAGCGAGAGAGGCCCCTCTCTCGTACAACAACATCTGGGACCAGATGTTGTGGTACAAAATGTGTCTTTAGCGGAGCATACGTCCGTCGCTCGGGACGCTCCGTTGTATAAGCAGTCCGCAGAGACTGTTAAGGCTTCCTCTTCTCGCCGGCGCACACGACCGCACCTTGGCTGCGTGACCTCCGATATTTTGCCAGCTTCGCCGATGAAGGATTCTTCGGCGACCAGGTCACACCATCCGGCAGCCAGGGATTCGAGACCGATGGACTCCGGACGTTCGCATAGGAAAAGTATGCGGGAGCCATCTGATGCGGAGCTGCCCTCTGCAAAGCAGCGAAAGACCGCTCCTCCGCAGGTCTCGACGTCGGACATTCTAGTGCAGATAGCACAGCTTATCGCAGCATCCCAGCAGCCGACAGAGACGGTGTCGGATCGAGAATTATCCGACGGCGCTGGGTCGGTACGCTCCGCCGAAGCATCGGGGGCGGACGACCGGGAACATCGGGAGGTCCGACCGGATGGTGAAAGGGATACGGATGAATTGGAGCTATCCCTTTCGGAACAACACAAAGCTGCCGTGGACTTCATCCGGCACTTTCTTCCTCAAGTTGTTCCGTCGGGCCAGACTGCTGCGCTTCCGGACAGGAGAATTATAGCGTCATTGGACTCTGATTTTTTCGAGCGGTTCAGGGACATCGCTCCCGAGTTTCCGTCGCAGTCCAATAATGTTGCAAGAACATTTGAATTATTGAACGACGCTATTTTTAAACTTGCTTCCAGGACAGGGAAAGCAGGCTTCTTGTCCGCAAATACTCTCAACCTGCCTTTCATTAATACAAGGAATAAATTTGACACGGCAGGTCAGGGTATACCGAGAGTTCCTCTGCGTATGGACGACGAGGCGGAAGACTTAGAGCTATCATTACCGTCGTCAGCTTCTATTCCAACCGCAGTGTTGGAAACAGCTATTGCGTCTAACAGAGCCAATTTAGATGCCTTATCTTACGCAGATCACCTTACGAAGGCGTTATCACTGCGTCTTCAAGGGGAAGAGTTTCAGGATATACAATCCTCCTTAAGACTTCTTTCAAGGGCAGTAGCTTATTCCACGTGTAACTCCGCCCTTTCAGTGGCAAATCTGGAGTTGGTTAGACGTGACGCAGCCCTGTCTACATCCACACTATTGGATTCTAAGGTGAAGAACTCTCTTAGAGTCGCTTCGGTCTCAGGAGATCTTCTCTTTGACGGCAAGCTTTCCGCTATTTATGATAATATTAAAAAGAAAGCTAGTGATTCTCTGTTGTTTAGATCCGCTCCTAAAAGGTCGGATACAGCAGACACGAATAAGGCGGGCACTTCTGGGTCTTATCCACCCAAGAGAGGTTCCTATAGAGGTTCCGGTGCGTCCTCTAGCTCTTATTCGAGAGACCGTCAGGATAGCGACTCTCGTTCGGGACGTCCTTCAGGCCGGGACAATCGGTCGGACGCCCCGAGGTCGACGAGGCGAGGTGCGGGTCGTGGAAGACGTGGTTTCTCCTACCGCAGGCCTCGCAGATCCAGGAGGTGATGGCTCAAACCTCTATCGCGTTCCGGTTGGCGGAAGGTTGTCGAGTTTTTCTCAAGAGTGGGCGTCGATTACGGACGACCCGTGGGTGAGAGGAGTGACTTCGGAAGGTCTAAAGATATCCTTCAAACGAAAGCCTCCATTAACTCGAAGTCCAAAGTGGACTCATCTTCCGTCAAACCCTCAGAAAAGAGACGCTCTGCTATCAGAGGTGCAGTCTCTTTTAATGAAGAACGCGGTAGAGGTCGTAGAAAACCAGGAATCGCTGGGATTCTACAGCCATCTGTTTCTGGTTCCGAAACCAGACGGCTCGTTCCGTCCAGTCATAGATTTGAGCTGGATAAACAAGCTGATCGTCGCTCCGAAGTTTTATATGGAGACGATTCGATCGGTCAGAGCGAGTATTCGCGTGAACGATTATGCAACGAGCATAGATCTCAAAGATGCGTACTTTCACGTCATGGTACATCCGACATTCCGAAAGTATCTACGCTTCGCAGTCCTAGGAGTGGTGTATCAGTTCCGGGCCATGTGCTTCGGATTGAATCTAGCACCCTGGGCTTTCACTCGGGTAATGAACTCGGTAATGATCTACTTCCGAGCTCATTCGTCTGCGGTAACGTCGGCCTACCTGGACGACATTCTTCAGAGGTACGGCAACGAGTTAACGCTTCAGAACGATGTTCAGAATCTTCTTCTATTGCTCCGACGTCTCGGTTTCATAGTAAACGAGGAGAAGTCGGATCTGGTGCCGTCCAAGTCATTCACTCATCTGGGAATGAGCTTCGAGACGCACAACAATCTCGTTCGTCTGCCGTTAACCAGAGCGAAATTAGTCAGTTGTTACGCTCGCTATTGTCTAAATACAGACAAAGTCACAGCGAGAGAATTTATGAGACTGATAGGTCTGTGCGGAGCCGCCGCGGATCTCATTCCGATGGGACGGCTACGCACACGGCCTCTTCAAATTTTCCTGACTCAGAATTGGAGTGTGAAAATTCATTCGCTCGATGTAGACGTTCTCTTGTCAGATCAAGTGAAACAAGAGATTCAGACTTGGGCAAACATTCAGTGGTTAACTCAAGGAGTTCCGCTGCAGTTGCCGGATCCGAGTTTTACCATTATGACGGATGCCAGTCAAACAGGTTGGGGTGCATCATTAATCCCAACGGATTCGAGATGCCAGGGTCTTTGGGATCCGCAATTCCTGTGCAAGCACATAAACATCAAGGAAATGATGTCAATTTGGCTTGCGTTACGTCACTGGATGGACATTATTCACGATGCTCATGTCCAAATCCTATCCGACAATACGACAGTAGTGGCGTATATACGGAATCAGGGAGGCACTCATTCAGTTCCGTTGTTCAATCTAACGGAAAGAATCCTTCTGTTTGCGTTGGAACATCACGTTCTTCTTTCGGTCCGTCACATACCGGGTCGTCTGAATGTGCTAGCAGACTCCCTTTCACGAAAGGGTCGCTTGTTGCCGTCGGAGTGGACTCTCAACAAACAAGTATTCAATCAGATTTGCTACCAATGGGAACGGCCAATGATAGACTTATTTGCGACACATCTCAACAATCAGTTGCAGACGTATGTGTCCCCGTGTCCGGATCCAGGAGCATTTGCAGTAGACGCTCTATCGATCCCTTGGGACGGAATGATAGGATATGCGTATCCTCCAGCGCCGTTAATTCAACAAGTATTGCTAAAGATAAAACAATCTCAATGCAAGATTCTGTTGGTAGCATCTCTGTCGCCACAGAGACCGTGGATAAATCTACTCAGGTGTCTGTTGTGGGACCTACCGCGGAAGCTCCCTCCACGAGAGGATCTTCTTTGGCAGGGGAAATCGCGCCAACTGCATCACAACCCGCAAGGTCTCAACCTTCACGTTTTTCCGTTGTGCGGTCCTTCTTGCATGGCAAGCACTTTACAGGACGAGCAGTGGACGCGATTTCTAACTGTAGGAGGACCTCCTCTTCGCTAAACTATGCGGCTAAGTGGAAGGTTTTCCGTCGTTGGTGTAGGGATCATTCTGTTGATATATTTGATCCCTCTATACCAGACATTGCTAACTTTCTAGTATACTTGTTTGACGAAATCAAACTGCAACCTGTTACTATAAAGGGTTATAGATCTATGTTATCTGATACCTATGCACATCATGATAGTTTACAAATTGGATCTAATGTCTCTTTATCGAAATTGGTTAGAAACTTTTCGATAAATAGACCCAGAACTCTTAGATTAATTCCTAAGTGGAATTTAGCTTGGGTTCTCCTTAAATTGAAGGAAAAGCCATTTGAACCTCTTGGGACAGTAGATTTCAAATTCTTATCTTATAAGACAGCTTTTCTCTTAGCTTTCTCTTCTGCCAGAAGAGTCAGTGAGCTTCATGCACTATCGGTGGATGATTCTCATTATCGTAGTGTTGGGAACACTATCACCTTCACTACTAATGTCGGTTTTTTAGCTAAGAATCAGGCTCCTAATAAATATCCGGAACCTATTGTTATTAAGGCTCTTCCGTCTTCAGACGGGCGTAGGCCTTTACTCTGTCCTGTTAGAGCACTACGTATCTATAAACAGAGATCTCAGTTCATCAGAAAGGGACGGAAACGTTTCTTTCTGTCTTTGATGCCTAATAGAAAGGACGTTTCAGTCCATTCTATTGCTAGATGGATTCAGTTAACTATCCGTACTGCGTATGAAGATTTATCTTCTTCTCAGCAGTCTGTGCTTAAGATTTCTGCTCATGAAGTAAGAGCTCTTTCTACTTCCTGGGCTTATGCTAATAGTGTTGCTATTACAGATTTAATGAAGGCTGCTTATTGGTCTCAGCCATCCACATTTACTAATTTTTATCTCAGAAATATTGAGTCCATTTCTGGAGACCTGCATTGTTTAGGTCCGTTATCTGTTGCTCAGAATGTCGTCCACTAAACAGTTGCAACTATAGTTATGCAGGCTTTCTGTTCCGGCAGTGACTCCGTCCGGCTGCCCTCTTCGCTCTGGGCTATTTGACCCAGGGCAAGGGGAAGGGGGGGGGGGGGGGGGGGGCGGGTGTTCCCTTAGGTCACCTGCTTTATAGTGAAAAGCAAGGGAATGCCTCCTCCAAGACAGTATTTCTGAGTCGCTTCCGGGATGGTTTTAAAGTGTAATATTAATGTTTAATTTCATTCATGTCTTATTTTTAAAGTGTAGCTCGGTGTGAAGCATTTGTATATGTCAAGTGTCAAACGGGCTTTAATATACAATACTCGGACACTTTTAAATGATTATAAAGAGTCTCAATTCTCTGGACTACTTTATTTATTGGCTTGCTTTATAAATAATTAGTATAAAGGTTATACTGAATGTTAATAGAGAACATGAATGTTATTGTGCTCAATTATTAAGGGTAGTGTATCTTTCTAATTTAAATATTAAATAAGAAAGATACATGTAAAGCCTAATACTCCTTTTCTCCTTAAGGGGTTACCTCTTTATTTTATAATTGAGCTTATTGGATTTTCCTCTATGTCCTAGGCCCTCCAGCCTGTTTACTATTCAGCTAAGTCTGGGTCATTGGTACAGTATAAAAATGTTAAAAAATTTATAGTAATTTATATATTTTTTATACTTACCAATGACCCAGACGGGGATGGCCCTCCCTGAGTTGGGAACTCTTGCCTCCCCGCTGAGTACATAGCGCTGACCAGGCACTGCCAGTAAGAATGATATTTGGCGCCAATTTCGGGACGACTGCGTCACTGCGCATGCGCAGTAGAGTCGTACTATGGAGGTCCTTTAGGACATGATTTCTTTTTGTTTTGGATGCAAATTTTGGGGATTGGGGGGCAAAATTTGTGTTTGGCCCTGGTTTTTGTGGAGTTAGCACCAGCTAAGTCTGGGTCATTGGTAAGTATAAAAAATATATAAATTACTATAAATTTTTTAACTTTCTTCAATTTCCGTCAAAAAATGTTGCCGCGGCCAACGTTCTTAGAACTTAGTTTAGTCAGACCTCAATATTCCCCTTTGGCACACCCTACAGGGCACATTTATGATTTGATTGCTTTGAAACCTAGTGTGCTTATTTAGGGTGACCTCTAGATGGGAGCTATCGATTTTCTTCAATTTCTGTCAAAAAATGTTGCCGCGGCCAACGTTCTTAAAACTTAGTTTAGTCATACCACAATATTTCCCTTTGGCACACCCTACAGGGCACATTTATGATTTGATTGCTTTGAAACCTGGTATGCTTATTTAGGGTGACCTCTAGATGGGAGCTATCGATTTTCTTCAATTTCCGGCAAAAAATGTTGCCACGGCCAACGTTCGTAGAACTTAGTTTAGTCAGACCTCAATATTTCCCTTTGGCACACCCTACAGGGCACATTTATGATCAGATTGCTTTGAAACCTGGTATGCTTGTTTGGGGAGACCTCTAGATGGGAGCTATCAATTTTCTTTAATTTCTGTCAAAAAATGTTGCCGCGGCCAACGTTCTTACAACATAGTTTAGTCAGAGGACTCAATATTTCCCTTTGGCACACCCTACAGGGTACATTTATGATCGGATTGCTTTGAAACTTGGCATGCTTGTTTGGGGTGACCTCTAGATGGGAACTATCGATTTTCTTCAATTTATGTCAAAAAATGTTGCCGCGGCCAACGTTCTTAGAACTTAGTTTAGTCATACCACAATATTTTCCTTTGGCACACCCTACAGGGCACATTTATGATTTGATTGCTTTGAAACCTGGTATGCTTATTTAGGGTGACCTCTAGATGGGAGCTATCGATTTTCTTAAATTTCCGGCAAAAAATGTTGCCACGGCCAACGTTCGTAGAACTTAGTTTAGTCAGACCTCAATATTTCCCTTTGGCACACCCTACAGGGCACATTTATGATCAGATTGCTTTGAAACCTGGTATGCTTGTTTGGGGAGACCTCTAGATGGGAGCTATCAATTTTCTTCAATTTCTGTCAAAAAATGTTGCCGCGGCCAACGTTCTTACAACTTAGTTTAGTCACAGGACTCAATATTTCCCTTTGGCACACCCTACAGGGTACATTTATGATCGGATTGCTTTGAAACTTGGCATGCTTGTTTGGGGTGACCTCTAGATGGAGCTATCGATTTTCTTCAATTTCTGTCAAAAAATGTTGCCGCGGCCAACGTTCTTAGAACTTAGTTTAGTCATACCACAATATTTCCCTTTGGCACACCCTACAGGGCACATTTATGATTTGATTGCTTTGAAACCTGGTATGCTTATTTAGGGTGACCTCTAGATGGGAGCTATCGATTTTCTTCAATTTCCGGCAAAAAATGTTGCCACGGCCAATGTTCGTAGAACTTAGTTTAGTCAGACCTCAATATTTCCCTTTGGCACACCCTACAGGGCCCATTTATGATCAGGTTGCTTTGAAACCTGGTATGCCTGTTTGGGGAGACCTCCAGATGGGAGCTATCGATTTTCTTCAATTTCTGTCAAAAAATGTTGCCGCGGCCAATGTTCTTAGAACTTAGTTTAGTCAGAAGACTTAATATTTCCCTTTGGCACACCCTACAGGGTACATTTATGATCGGATTGCTTTGAAACCTGGCATGCTTGTTTGGGGTGACCTCTAGATGGGAGCTATCGATTTTCTTAAATTTCCGTCAAAAAATGTTGCCGCGGCCAACGTTTTTAGAACTCAGTTTAGTCATACCACAATATTTCCCTTTGGCACACCCTACAGGGCACATTTATGATTTGATTACTTTGAAACCTGGTATGCTTGTTTGGGGAGACCTCTAGATGGGAGCTATCGATTTTCTTCAATTTCCGTCAAAAAATGTTGCCGCGGCCAACGTTCTTAGAACTTAGTTTAGTTAGAAGACTCAATATTTCCCTTTGGCACACCCTACAGGGCACATTTATGATCAGATTGCTTTGAAACCTTTCATGCTTGTTTGGGGTGACCTCTAGATGGGAGCTATCGATTTTCTTCAATTTCCATCAAAAAATGTTGCCGCAGCCAACATTCTTAGAACTTAGTTTAGTCAGACCACAATATTTCCCTTTGGCTCACCCTACAGGGCACATTTATGATTAGATTGCTTTGAAACCTGGTATGCTTATTTATGGTGACCTCTAGATGGGAGCTATCGATTTTCTTCCATTTCCGTCTAAAAATGTTGTCATGGCCAACGTTCTTAGAATTTAGTCTAGTCAGACCACAATATTTCCCTTTTGTACACCCTACAGGGCACATTTATGATCAGATTGCTTTGAAACCTGGCATGCTTGTTTGGGGAGGCCTCTAGATGGGAGCTATCGATTTTCTTCAGTTTCTATCAAAAAATGTTGCCAGTGGCAAAAAAAATGACATTGGTACCAATGATCTTCAACTTTGCCATTTCATTCATAACTTACCAAGTTCAAGTTTGTCAAGTTGAGCTACAGTGTCATTGACACTTTCATTTAAACATGGCACTGGAAGTGACAGGGACGTTTTACCCATTTCATCATTGCCATTGAACAGTCATTAATATTCATAAGTTCAAGAGTTCACAATTGCAAGTGTTCATGGAAGCGTTGATCAATGTGTTTCTTGGTTTTATCACTTTCTCGGATAGATAGAATAAATAAAAACAATCACTCCCTCAAAGGATTTTGTGAGTATTTTTTTATTTCCAGCACACATTGCCTCTGCGAATTTGGAGATTTAAAAGGCTTTATTATGGCTTTATTATGAACTGGGTCACCAACCTGAACAGTGAACATTTAAGTTTTCCTTTTTGCATTTTTGGTGTAAAGATTCACGTTTTTAGGGGACGAGAATGTGTATGGCCAACGTCTCTCAGCCAGCCTTGTGAGCACTCTGACTGGCCACCTAACCCTATAACAAATCAACAATTGTCAAGAATATTAATCAATCGATGGGCATAAAGACATTCCAAAGGGCAATGCTTCATACAAGCCCAGACATGTTAACTCTCCTGGAATACCCGGGAAAATCCCGGAATTTCAGTGTAGTTCCCGGCCTCCTGGACGGGAATCAGTTTTGGACCAAAAATCCTGGAAAACAACAGTCAAATATTTCGTTCCTGTTGTAACTTATGAAAAACGTTCGGAGTCAAATCACATGCATTTCAAACTCTGGTAAAAACCCACAAAGCAGTAAAATATGGATTTAAGTTAAATTTATTTAAGAAAAGGGTATTTTATGATAGATATTTCAACTCTGTTCATGTTTATTTCTGGGTTTTTTCTTCGGAGATTCATGATCAATGTACGAGTGTCGAGTGAAAATAGGTGACTTACTTTCAAAAAATTGAAAACTCCACCTTCATTTAAATGCAGTTTTTTGAAATTAAAATATATGAAAAGGAATTAAATAATATATATTTATTTATTCCTTCACAGAATAGCTTTAATTCTCATCCCTTTTCCAAAAACAAAACGTAAACAACAACTATTTAGCACAGTTTAAAAGTAGGTTAAAGTCGTTTAGGATGCCGAAAAATTATGACTGCATATTTAAACACAAGGGACTTATTTTCTAACACTACATTTATTCTGTTGTGCTGACTACAGAACTGTTACCTGTTGGCCATCTGTACCCAGAAAATTTCGAATGGAATTAAAAAAAAATGTTTCAATGATGAAAAGAAAAGTTTTGTGTAGGGCACAAACGTCCCACATGCATGAAGTTTGATAAAGATACTTTCTAAGTTCCAATGTTCTTGAAGTAACTGAACATTAGGACATCTTTTCCTGTTAACATTTCCAGACTTGGGAAATTATTAGCTAAGTGGACTTTGATAAGAGCAAACCACAGGTGGAGGTGCTCTGTGGGACAGTGTGGGTGAGTGGTGGTGGGGGGGGGGGGGGGTTCTAATGAAGAAGAGGATCCTGGAGGGGAGGGGGCAAATTATGATTTTTTGGATATAACCTGGTGTTAATAGTGGTCCATGAGCTGAAAATTCACAAGTTTTTTCTTTTATTTTGTCCCCACGCGAACTGTTCCCTGAAATCCATCCCATTTCCCTGAAAATCACCCTCAGGTTCCCTGAAAAATTATTCTGGAGGTTAACATGTCTGTACAAGCCAGAATTTTTGTCGTTTGATTGGTGTATTCTGGGCGATTGCTGCAGTGGACAGAAATTCACAGAAAACCGTGAAGAAGGTTTTCCCCAATCCCCAAAATTTGCATCCAAAACATAAAGAAATCATGTCCTAAAGGACCTCCATAGTACGCCTCTACTGCGCATGCGCAGTGACGCAGTCGTCCCGAAATTGGCGCCAATTATCATTCTCTGTTTGGCCCTTCATCAGTCAACATCTCACTGATCGTTGTGCTTGTAAATCTCAGTTTAAAGGATGCCAGACACGTAATTTTTGGAGAAAATGTGATTCTAAGGAGGATAGAAGGAGGAGAGGAAAAAGAAGTGGCAAAAAATAATCAGGGCTGTACTTAAAATTTTTTGTTGAAATTATGTTAAGTTGCCTATTTTCGAGGCATGGGCCTCTTGTTGTCATTCTTGCTAATTGTTGCACTGCTTATTCAGTGTTTCCTCTCCCCTAGCCTTCTAAAGTCCCCCCTTGCAATTCTCCCATGCTTTTGGCATATTTTTGAGAAGTTTCATTTCTAAAATTTCCTGGGAGAGTTGCTTGGTTACAGAATGTTTTCTGTTATTTTCCCCATAGTTACGTTTTCACCCATGGGTGTATAACGTTTGTGTTCTGCATCTTCCATCTGATGTTCTACAGATTCTCCCCTGGGAGTCTCTGTTTTGCATCAGATAGAGTGTAATTGATGACTGATTCCGGGCCAGTTTTTTCAGTGCCTGGAGTCATGTTTTCTAGTGTGTTTACACTGTTTGTTTTCATTGGCAACAGCCTTTTTTGAGGGGGGCTGTTTGCCTTTGTGGTAGTTTATCTCATTATAAGATACATTTATATTATCCGAAAGTGTCTCATTAATTATTTTATATAAATTTAAAATTTTTGACCACACTTTGCCATCGGATCCATCGGGGCTCAACGTTACTTTTCAGCAACTTGGGCTTCTCTGAAAAAATATTTTTTCAAAATTATTTTGTTTTGCAATTGTTTTTTCATTTATTAATGGATCATGTTATTATGTATCTTTGTGTCAGGGGTTTTTGCGAGTAACTAGGACTTATTGTTGTTCTTTCACAATGAAGGGACATTGTTCAAATTGTAA
Source organism: Pictodentalium vernedei (assembly GCA_031216915.1). Taxonomy (NCBI): domain Eukaryota; kingdom Metazoa; phylum Mollusca; class Scaphopoda; order Dentaliida; family Dentaliidae; genus Pictodentalium; species Pictodentalium vernedei. The sequence continues at coordinate 232,880,747 of CM062288.1, read as the reverse complement.
TAGGAAGAAATCTTCCTCTGACTTTCATGATCATTGTATTAATTGTAGTCAGTGTTCTCGCATTAATCCCTGTCCTATATGTGAACATTGGGATGAGAAACATTGGAAACGTGTGTCACGATATGTTGTTTCTGGAGAAAGAGCGATGCCGGCTCTTTCTCCACAAGGTCACTCTACTCTCTCAGTTTCTATTTCAGAGGAACCAGAACAGGGTGATGTTTCCATGTTATCTTCTTCAAGTGTGCGTCCGTCGTCACAAATGAATTCAGAGCTAGCGGCAAAAGTGCTCATGGAGATTAGACAAATGTCGTCCGCTAGCTCGCCCGGTGTAGCGTCCATTCACCGAATGGTTCGGCAGCCGGGTTCGTCCGATGCGGTCCAAGAGGAAATTTTGGGTGATGCGAGCACTATAAACATAATAGATGCACACCCAGTGACGGCGGATAGTAAACGAGAACGGAGGAAGCCTTTTAGTCCGGTTCCTAGCTCGTCCAGGTCCAGCCGGGCCGCGAGCGAGAGAGGCCCCTCTCTCGTACAACAACATCTGGGACCAGATGTTGTGGTACAAAATGTGTCTTTAGCGGAGCATACGTCCGTCGCTCGGGACGCTCCGTTGTATAAGCAGTCCGCAGAGACTGTTAAGGCTTCCTCTTCTCGTCGGCGCACACGACCGCACCTTGGCTGCGTGACCTCCGATATTTTACCAGCTTCGCCGATGAAGGATTCTTCGGCGACCAGGTCACACCATCCGGCAGCCAGGGATTCGAGACCGATGGACTCCGGACGTTCGCATAGGAAAAGTATGCGGGAGCCATCTGATGCGGAGCTGCCCTCGGCGAAGCAGCGAAAGACCGCGCCTCCGCAGGTCTCGACGTCGGACATTCTAGTGCAGATAGCACAGCTTATCGCAGCATCCCAGCAGCCGACAGAAACGGTGTCGGATCGAGAATTATCCGACGGCGCTGGGTCGGTACGCTCCGCCGAAGCATCGGGGGCGGACGACCGGGAACATCGGGAGGTCCGACCGGATGGTGAAAGGGATACGGATGAATTGGAGCTATCCCTTTCGGAACAACATAAAGCTGCCGTGGACTTCATCCGGCACTTTCTCCCTCAAGTTGTTCCGTCGGGCCAGACTGCTGCGCTTCCGGACAAGAGAATTATAGCGTCATTGGACTCTGAATTTTTTGAGCGGTTCAGGGACATCGCTCCCGAGTTTCCGTCGCAGTCCAATAATGTTGCAAGAACATTTGAATTATTGAACGACGCTATATTTAAACTTGCTTCCAGGACGGGGAAAGCAGGTTTCTTGTCCGCTAATACTCTTAACCTGCCTTTCATTAATGCAAGGAATAAATTCGACACGGCAGGACAGGGTATACCGAGAGTTCCTCTGCGTATGGACGATGAGGCGGAAGACTTAGAGCTATCATTACCGTCGTCAGCTTCTATTCCAACCGCGGTGTTGGAAACAGCTATTGCGTCTAACAGAGCCAATTTAGATGCCTTATCTTACGCAGATCACCTTACTAAGGCGTTATCACTGCGCCTTCAAGGGGAAGAGTTTCAGGATATACAATCCTCTTTAAGACTTCTTTCAAGGGCAGTAGCTTATTCCATGTGTAACTCCGCCCTTTCAGTGGCAAATCTGGAGTTGGTTAGACGTGACGCAGCCCTAGCTACATCCACACTAGTGGATTCTAAGGTGAAGAACTCTCTTAGAGTCACTTCGGTCTCAGGAGAACTTCTCTTTGACGGCAAGCTTTCCGCTATTTATGATAATATTAAAAAGAAAGCTAATGATTCTCTGTTGTTAGATCCGCTCCTAAAAGGTCGGATACAGCAGACACGAATAAGGCAGGCACTTCTGGGTCTAATGCGCCCAAGAGAGGTTCCTATAGAGGTTCCGGTGCGTCCTCTTGGTCTTATTCGAGAGACCGTCAGGATAGCGACTCTCGTTCGGGACGTCCTTCAGGCCGGGACAATCGGTCGGACGCTCCGAGGTCGACGAGGCGAGGTGCGGGTCGTGGAAGACGTGGTTTCTCCTACCGCAGGCCTCGCAGGTCCAGGAGGTGATGGCTTAAACCTCTATCGCGTTCCGGTTGGCGGAAGGTTGTCGAGTTTTTCACAAGAGTGGGCGTCGATTACGGACGACCCGTGGGTGAGAGGAGTGACTTCGGAAGGTCTAAAGATATCCTTCAAACGAAAGCCTCCATTAACTTGAAGTCCAAAGTGGACTCATCTTCCGTCAAATCCACAGAAAAGAGACGCTCTGTTATCAGAGGTGCAGTCTCTTTTAATGAAGAACGCGGTAGAGGTCGTAGAAAACCAGGAATCTCTGGGATTCTACAGCCATCTGTTTCTGGTTCCGAAACCAGACGGCTCGTTCCGTCCAGTCATAGATTTGAGCTGGATAAACAAGCTGATCGTCGCTCCGAAGTTTTATATGGAGACGATTCGATCGGTCAGAGCGAGTATTCGGGTGAACGATTATGCAACGAGCATAGATCTCAAAGATGCGTACTTTCACGTCATGGTACATCCGACATTCCGAAAGTATCTACGCTTCGCAGTCCTAGGAGTGGTGTATCAGTTCCGGGCCATGTGCTTCGGATTGAATCTAGCACCCTGGGCTTTCACTCGGGTAATGAACTCGGTAATGATCTACTTCCGAGCTCATTCGTCTGCGGTAACGTCGGCCTACCTGGACGACATTCTTCAGAGGTACGCCAACGAGTTAACGCTTCAGAACGATGTTCAGAATCTTCTTCTATTGCTCCGACATCTCGGTTTCATAGTAAACGAGGAGAAGTCGGATCTGGTGCCGTCCAAGTCATTCACTCATCTGGGAATGAGCTTCGAGACGCACAACAATCTCGTTCGTCTGCCGTTAACCAGAGCGAAATTAGTCAGTTGTTACGCTCGCTATTGTCTGCATGCAGACAAAGTCACGGCGAGAGAATTTATGAGACTGATAGGTCTGTGCGGAGCCGCCGCGGATCTCATTCCGATGGGGCGGCTACACACACGTCCTCTTCAAATTTTCCTGACTCAGAATTGGAGTGTGAAAATTCATTCGCTCGATGTAGACGTTCTCTTGTCAGATCAAGTGAAACAAGAGATTCAGACTTGGGCAAACATTCAGTGGTTAACTCAAGGAGTTCCGCTGCAGTTGCCGGATCCGAGTTTTACCATTATGACGGATGCCAGTCAAACAGGTTGGGGTGCATCATTAATCCCAACGGATTCGAGATGCCAGGGTCTTTGGGATCCGCAATTCCTGTGCAAGCACATAAACATCAAGGAAATGATGTCAATTTGGCTTGCGTTACGTCACTGGATGGACATTATTCACGATGCTCATGTCCAAATCCTATCCGACAATACGACAGTAGTGGCGTATATACGGAATCAGGGAGGCACTCATTCAGTTCCGTTGTTCAATCTAACGGAAAGAATCCTTCTGTTTGCGTTGGAACATCACGTTCTTCTTTCGGTCCGTCACATATCGGGTCGTCTGAATGTGCTAGCAGACTCCCTTTCACGAAAGGGTCGCTTGTTGCCGTCGGAGTGGACTCTCAACAAACAAGTATTCAATCAGATTTGCTACCAATGGGAACGGCCAATGATAGACTTATTTGCGACACATCTCAACAATCAGTTGCAGACGTATGTGTCTCCGTGTCCGGATCCAAGAGCATTTGCAGTAGACGCTCTGTCGATCCCTTGGGACGGAATGATAGGATATGCGTATCCTCCCGCGCCGTTAATTCAACAAGTATTGCTAAAGATAAAACAATCTCAATGCAAGATTCTGTTGGTAGCATCTCTGTCGCCACAGAGACCGTGGATAAATCTACTCAGGTGTCTGTTGTGGGACCTACCGCGGAAGCTTCCTCCACGAGAGGATCTTCTTTCGCAGGGGAAATCGCGCCAACTCCATCACAACCCGCAAGGTCTCAACCTTCACGTTTTTCCGTTGTGCGGTCCTTCTTGCATGGCAAGCACTTTACAGGACGAGCAGTGGACACGATTTCTAACTGTAGGAGGACCTCCTCTTCGCTAAACTATGCGGCTAAGTGGAAGGTTTTTCGTCGTTGGTGTAGGGATCATTCTGTAGATATATTTGATCCCTCTATACCAGACATTGCAAACTTTCTAGTATACTTGTTTGACGAAATCAAACTGCAGCCTGTTACTATAAAGGGTTATAGATCTATGTTATCTGATACCTATGCACATCATGATAGTTTACAAATTGGATCTAATGTCTCTTTATCGAAATTGGTTAGAAACTTTTCGATAAATAGACCCAGAACTCTTAGATTAATTCCTAAGTGGAATTTAGCTTGGGTTCTCCTTAAATTGAAGGAAAAGCCATTTGAACCTCTTGGGACAGTAGATTTCAAATTCTTATCTTATAAGACAGCTTTTCTCTTAGCTTTCTCTTCTGCCAGAAGAGTCAGTGAGCTTCATGCACTATCGGTGGATGATTCTCATTATCGTAGTGTTGGGAACACTATCACCTTCACTACTAATGTGGGTTTTTTAGCTAAGAATCAGGCTCCTAATAAATATCCGGAACCTATTGTTATTAAGGCTCTTCCGTCTTCAGACGGGCGTAGGCCTTTACTCTGTCCTGTTAGAGCACTACGTATCTATAAACAGAGATCTCAGTTCATCAGAAAGGGACGGAAACGTTTCTTTCTGTCTTTGATGCCTAATAGAAAGGACATTTCAGTCCATTCTATTGCTAGATGGATTCAGTTAACTATCCGTACTGCGTATGAAGATTTATCTTCTTCTCAGCAGTCTGTGCTTAAGATTTCTGCTCATGAAGTAAGAGCTCTTTCTACTTCCTGGGCTTATGCTAATAGTGTTGCTATTACAGATTTAATGAAGGCTGCTTATTGGTCTCAGCCATCCACATTTACTAATTTTTATCTCAGAAATATTGAGTTCATTTCTGGAGACCTGCATTGTTTAGGTCCGTTATCTGTTGCTCAGAATGTCGTCCACTAAACAGTTGCAACTATAGTTATGTAGGCTTTCTGTTCCGGCAGTGACTCCGTCCGGCTGCCCTCTTCGCTCTGGGCTATTTGACCCAGGGCAAGGGGAAGGGGGGGGGGGGGGGGGGCGGGTGTTCCCTTAGGTCACCTGCTTTATAGTGAAAAGCAAGGGAATGCCTCCTCCAAGACAGTATTTCTGAGTCGCTTCCGGGATGGTTTTAAAGTGTAATATTAATGTTTAATTTCATTCATGTCTTATTTTTAAAGTGTAGCTCGGTGTGAAGCATTTGTATATGTCAAGTGTCAAACGGGCTTTAATATACAATACTCGGACACTTTTAAATGATTATAAAGAGTCTCAATTCTCTGGACTACTTTATTTATTGGCTTGCTTTAAAAATAATTAGTATAAGGGTTATACTGGATGTTAATAGAGAACATGAATGTTATTGTGCTCAATTATTAAGGGTAGTGTATCTTTCTAATTTAATATTAAATAAGAAAGATACATGTAAAGCCTAATACTCCTTTTCTCCTTAAGGGGTTACCTCTTTACTATATAATTGAGCTTATTGGATTTTCCTCTATGTCCTAGGCCCTCCAGCCTGTTTACTATTCAGCTAAGTCTGGGTCATTGGTACAGTATAAAAATGTTAAAAAATTTATAGTAATTTATATATTTTTTATACTTACCAATGACCCAGACGGGGATGGCCCTCCCTGGAGTTGGGAACTCTTGCCTCCCCGCTGAGTACATAGCGCTGACCAGGCACTGCCAGTAAGAATGATAATTGGCGCCAATTTCGGGACGACTGCGTCACTGCGCATGCGCAGTAGAGGCGTACTATGGAGGTCCTTTAGGACATGATTTCTTTTTGTTTTGGATGCAAATTTTGGGGATTGGGGGGCAAAATTTGTGTTTGGCCCTGGTTTTGTTGGAGTTAGCACCAGCTAAGTCTGGGTCATTGGTAAGTATAAAAAATATATAAATTACTATAAATTTTTTAACTTTTACAAAATTTATTTCATGTTTCCCAATTTCGGGACATGTGCCTGACGTCATCAATCTTGCTAATGATTTTTCCACTGTTTGTTAAGTGTTCCTTCCCTACCCTTCCTTGAAGCCCTCCAGTTAAACACCCAAGCTTTTTGGGCTTGTTTTTTTTTAAATTTTTTTTATAATTTCTTGGGAGTTTGACATGTTACACAGAATGTTTATTCTGTATATCCCCATGGTTACGTCCTCACCCTAGTGGTGTTTAGGCATTTTGGTCATACATCATACATCTGATGTATTGTTTTTTCTTCTGATGAAGATCTTGCTTTACATCGGATAGTTCAAAATCTGCTACTGACTTCCGGCCTTTTTATTCAGTGCCTGGAGTCTTGTTTCTGTTTTTTCTTTGACATTGTTTACTTTGACAACGCTCAATAAATATATGTAGTTTCCTATTTATTATCATGGTAGGACTGTTGTAAGATACATTCAATATTCCGGTAGTGTAGCAATTAGTATTTTTATACTGTACCAATGACCCAGACTTAGCTGGTGCTAACTCTTAAAAATCTAGGGCCAAACGCAAATTTTGCCCCCCAAAATTTGCATCTAAAACCAAAAGAAATCATGTCCTAAAGGACCTCCATACCTTGCCCCCACTGCGCATGCGCAGTGTCAAGGACGTTCCGAAATTGGCGCCAATCATCATTCTTTGTTTGGCCCTTCATCAGTTAACATCTCACTGATCTTTGTGCTTGTAAATCTCAGTTTAAATGATGCCAGACACATAAATATTGGAGAAATGGTGATTCTAAGGAGGATAGAGAAGGAGGAGAGGAAAAAGGAGTGACAGAAAATATTCAGGGCTGTAACTTAAAATTTTGTTATGAAATTATGTTAAGTTGCCTATTTTCGAGGCATGGGCCTGTTGTTGTGATTCTTGCTTTGAAGTTGCACTGCTTATTCAGTGTTTCCTCTCTCCTTATCCTGTAAGTCCCCCCTTGCTATTCTCCCATGCTTTTGGCATATTTTTGAGTAAGATTACTACTAAAATTTCTTGGGAGAATTAGCTTGGTTACAGAATGAATTCTGTTATTTTCCCCATGTTTACGTTTTCACCCATGGGTGTTTAGACGTTGTGTTCTGCATCTACCATCTGATGTTCTGCAGATTCTTCTCTGGAAGTCTCTGTTTTACATCAGATAGTGTGTAATATTGATAACTGATTTCGGGCCAGTATTGTCAGTGCCTGGAGTCATGTTTTCTGGTGTTTATACACTTCTTGTTTACATTGGCAACAGTCTCTTTTGAGGGGGGCTTTTTGCCTTTGGAGTAGTTTATCTCATTACAAGATACATTATTATTATCCATAAGTGTTGCAATAATTATTTAAAATAATTTTAAAATTTTTGACCACACTTACCCTTGGGATCCATTGGGGCTCAACGTTACTTTTCAGAAACTTGGGCTTCGCTGAAAAAAATATTTTTCAAAAATTATTTTGAATTTCTTTTGCTTTTTTCAATATTAATGGATCATGTTATTATGTATCTTTGTGTTTAGGGGTTTGTGCGAGTACTAGGACTTGTTGTTGTCTTTTCACAATGAAAGGACATTGTTCAAATTGTAATAGGAAGAAATCTTCCTCTGACTTTCATGATCATTGTATTAATTGTAGTCAGTGTACTCGCACTAACTCCTGTTCAATATGTCAATATTGGGATGACACACATTGGAAACGTGTGTCACAGTATGTTGTTAGTGGAGAAAGAGCTATGCCAGTCCTTTCTCCGCAGGGTCACTCTAGTCTATCAGTTTCTATTTCAGAGGAACAAGAACAGGGTGATGTTTCCATGTTATCTTCCAAGAGTGCGCTTCCGTCGTCACAACTGAATGAAGAGCTAGCGGCAAAAGTGCTCATGGAGATACGACAGTTGCCTAAGAGGTCCCTAGTAGGATCGACGGCGCTGTCGTCCGCTAGCTCGCCCGGTGTAGCGTCCATTCACCGAATGGTTTGGCAGCCGGGTTTGTCCGTTGCGGTCCAGGAGGAAATGTTGAGTGATGCGAGCACTATAAATATACTAGGTGCACACCCAGTGACGGCGGATGTTAGGAGAGATCGGAGGAAGCCTTCTAGTCCGGTTCTTAGCTCGTCCAGCCGGGCCGCGAGCAAGAGAGGCCCCTCTCTCGTACAACAACATCAGGGACCTGATGTTGTGGTACAAAATGTGTCGCAAGCGGAGCACACGTCCGTCGCTCGGGATGCTCCGTTGTTTAGGCAGTCTGCTGAGACTGCTCAGGCTTCCTCATCCTCTCACCAGCGCACACGACCGCACCTTGGCTACGTGACCGCGGATATTCTCCCAGCTTCGCCGATAAGGGATTCTTCGGCGACCAGGTCACGCCATCCGGTAGCCAGGGACATGAGGCCGGTAGACTCCGGACGTTCGCATAGGAAGAGTATGCGGGAGTCAGTTGATGCGGAGCTTCCCGCGGCGAAGCAGCGAAAGACCGCCACTCCGTAGGCCTCGATGACAGACGTGCTTGCTCAGATAGCACAAATTATCGCTGCATCCCAGCAACCGACAGAATCGGTGTCGGATCGGGAATTATCCGACGGCGCTGGGTCGGTACGCTCCGCTGAAGCATCGGGTGCGGACGACCGGGAGCATCATGAGGTCCGACCGGATGGTGAAAGGGATACGGATGACCTGGAGCTATCCCTTTCAGAACAACATAAAGCTGCCATGGATTTCATCCGGCACTTCCTTCCTCACGTTGTTCCATCGGGCCAGACTGCTGCGGTACCGGACAAGAGAATAATAGCGTCATTGGACACTGAATTCTTTGAGCGGTTCAGAGACATCGTCCCTGAGTTTCCGTCTCAGTCCAATAATGTCACAAGAACATTTGAATTATTGAACGACGCTATATTCAAGCTTGCTTCCAAAACAGGCAAAGCTGGTTTCTTGTCCTCCAATGCTCTTAACCTGCCTTTCATTAATGCAAGGAATAAATTCGATACGGCAGGACAGGGTATTCCGAGAGTTCCTCTGCGTCTTGACGACGAGGCGGAAGACTTAGAATTGTCGTTACCGTCGTCTATGTCCGTTCCAACCGCGGTATTGGATACGACAATCTCGTCTAACAGGGCCAGTTTAGACGCTTTATCTTACGCAGACCACCTTACAAAGGCGTTATCACTGCGTCTTCAAGGGAAAGAATTCCAGGATATACAAGCCTCTTTAAGACTTCTTTAAGGGCAGTGGCTTATTCCACGTATAACTCCGCCCTTTCAGTGGCAAACCTGGAGTTGGTTAGACGTGACGCAGCCTTAGCTACATCCACACGTGTGGATAGTAAGGTGAAGAACTCTCTCAGAGTCTCTTCGGTCTCCGGAGAACTTCTATTCGACGGCAAGCTTTCTGCAATCTACGATAAAATTACTAAGAAAGCTTCGGATTCTCTGCTGTTTAAATCCGCTTCCAAAAAGTCGGATACGGCAGAGAAGAATAAGACAGGCACTTCTGGGTCTAATGCGCCCAAGAAAGGTTCCTATAGAGGTTCCGGTGCGTCCTCTTGGTCTTATTCAAGAGACCGTCAAGGCAGCGACTCACGTGCGGGACGTCCTTCAGGCCGGGACAATCGGTCAGATGCCCCGAGGTCGACGGGACGAGGTGCGGGTCGTGGAGGACGTGGTTTCTCCTCCCGCAGCCCTCGCAGGTCCAGGAGGTGATGGCTTCAACCTCTATCGTGTTCCGGTTGGCGGAAGGTTGTCGAGTTTTTCAGAAGAGTGGGCGTCGATTATGGACAACCCTTGGGTGAGAGGGGTGATTTCGGAAGGTCTAAGAATATCCTTCAAACGAAAGCCTCCATTAACTCGAAGTCCAAAATGGACTCAACTTCCGTCAAATCCACAGAAAAGAGACGCTCTGTTATCGGAGGTGCAGTCTCTTTTAATGAAGAACGCGGTAGAGGTCGTAGAAGACCAGGAAACACCGGGATTCTACAGCCATCTGTTTCTGGTTCCGAAACCAGACGGCTCGTTCCGTCCAGTCATAGATTTGAGCTGGATAAACAAGCTGATCGTTGCTCCGAAGTTCTATATGGAGACAATTCGATCAGTCAGAGCGAGTATTCGGGTGAACGATTATGCTACAAGCATAGATCTCAAGGATGCGTACTTTCATGTCATGGTACATCCGACATTCAGAAAGTATCTACGCTTCGCAGTCCTAGGAGTTGTGTATCAATTCCGGGCGATGTGCTTCGGATTGAACCTAGCACCCTGGGCTTTCACTCGGGTAATGAACTCGGTAATGATGTATTTCCGAGCTCATTCGTCTGTGGTAACGTCGGCCTACCTGGATGACATTCTTCAGAGGTACGGCAACGAGTTAACGCTTCAGAACGATGTGCAGAATCTGCTTCTATTGCTCCGATGTCTCGGTTTTGTTATAAACGAGGAGAAGTCGGATCTGGTGCCGTCCAAGTCATTCACTCATCTGGGAATGAGCTTCGAGACGCACAACAATCTCGTTCGTCTGCCGTTAACCAGAGCGAAATTAGTCAGCTGTTACGCTCGCTATTGTCTTCATGCAGACAAAGTCACAGCGGGGGAGTTTATATGAGACTGATAGGTCTGTGCGGAGCCGCCGCGGATCTCATTCCGATGGGGCGGTTGCGCACTCGTCCTCTCCAAATTTTCTTAACTCAGAATTGGAGTGTGAAGATTCATTCGCTCGACATAGACGTTCTCTTGTCAGATCAAGTGAAACAAGAGATTCAGACTTGGGCAAACATTCAGTGGTTAACTCAGGGAGTTCCGCTGCAGTTGCCGGATCTGAGTTTTACGATTATGACGGATGCCAGTCAAACAGGTTGGGGTGCAACATTGATCCCAACGGATTTGAGATGCAAGGGTCTTTGTGATCCACAGTTCCTAAGCAAGCACATAAACATCAAGGAAATGATGTCAATTTGGCTTGCGTTACGTCATTGGATGGACATTATTCACAAAGCTCATGTCCAAATTCTGTCCGACAATACGACAGTAGTGGCGTATATACGGAACCAGGGAGGCACTCATTCCGTTCTGTTATTCAATCTAACGGAGAGAATCCTTCTGTTTGCTCTAGAACATCAAGTTCTACTTTCGGTCCATCATATACCAGGTCGTCTGAATGTACTAGCAGACTCCCTTTCACGGAAGGGTCGCTTGTTGCCATCGGAGTGGACTCTCAACAAACAAGTATTCAATCAGATTTGCTACCATTGGGAACGGCCAATGTTAGACTTATTTGCGACACATCTCAACAATCAGTTGCAGACGTATGTGTCACCGTGCCCGGATCCAAGAGCATTTGCAGTAGACGCTCTATCGATGTCATGGGACGGAATGATAGGATATGCGTATCCTCCCGCGCCGTTGATTCAGCAAATATTGCTAAAGATAAAACAATCTCAGTGCAAGATTCTGTTGGTAGCATCTCTGTCTCCACAGAGACTGTGGATAAATCTACTCAGGTGTCTGTTGTGGGACCTACCGCGAAAGCTTCCTCCACGGGAGGATCTTCTTTCGCAGGGGAAACCGCGTCGACTTCATCACAACCCGCAAGGTCTCAACCTTCACGTTTTTCCGTTGTGCGGTCCTTCTTGCATGGCAAGCACTTTACAGGACGAGCAGTGGACGCGATTTCTAACTGTAGGAGGACCTCCTCTTCGCTAAATTATGCGGCTAAGTGGAAGGTTTTTCGTCGTTGGTGTAGGGATCATTCTGTTGATATTTTTGATCCCTCCATACCAGACATTGCAAACTTTCTAGTATACTTGTTTGACGAAATCAAACTGCAGCCTGTTACTATTAAGGGTTATAGGTCTATGTTATCTGATACCTATGCACATCACGATAGTTTACAAATTGGATCTAATGTCTCTTTATCTAAGTTAGTTAGAAACTTCTCGATAAATAGACCCAGAACTCTTAGATTAATTCCTAAGTGGAATTTAGCTTGGGTTCTTCTTAAACTAAAGGAAAAACCTTTTGAGCCTCTTGGGACAGTAGATTTCAAATTCTTGTCTTATAAGACAGCTTTTCTCTTAGCTTTCTCTTCTGCTAGAAGAGTCAGTGAGCTTCATGCACTATCGGTGGACGATTTTCACTATCGTAGTGTCGGGAACACTATCACCTTCACTACTAATGTTGGATTTTTAGCTAAGAATCAGGCTCCTAATAAATATCCGGAACCAATTGTTATTAAGGCTCTTCCGTCTTCAGACGGTCGTAGGCCTTTACTCTGTCCTGTTAGAGCTTTACGCATTTATAAACAGAGATCTCAGTTTATCAGAAAGGGACGAAAACGTTTCTTTCTGTCTCTGATGCCTAATAGAAAGGACATTTCGGTCCATTCTATTGCTAGATGGATTCAATTAACTATCCGTACTGCTTATGAAAATTTATCTTCTTCCCAGCAGTCTGTGCTTAAGATTTCGGCTCATGAAGTAAGAGCTCTTTCTACATCTTGGGCTTACGCAAATAGTGTGGCTATTACAGATTTAATGAAGGCTGCTTATTGGTCTCAGCCATCCACATTCACAAATTTTTATCTCAGAAATATTGAGTCCATTTCTGAAGACCTGCATTGTTTAGGTCCGTTATCTGTTGCTCAGAATGTCGTCCACTAAACAGTTGCAACTATAGTTATGCAGGCTTTCTGTTCCGGCAGTGACTCCGTCCTGCTGCCTCTTCGCTCTGGGCTATTTGACCCAGGGGAAGGGGGGGGGGGGAGGGTGTTCCCTTAGGTCACCTGCTTTATAGTGAAAAGCAAGGGAATTCTTCCTCCGGAGTCAGTAATTCTTAGTCGTTTCCGGGATGGTTTTAAAGTGTAATATTAATGTTAAAAATTCATTTATGTCATATTTTTAAAGTGTAGCTCGGTGTGAAGCATTTGTATATGTCAAGTGTCAAACGGGCGTTAATATACAATCCTCGGACACATTTAATGAATATAAAGAGTCTCAATTCTCTGGACTAACTTTATTTATTGGCTTACTTTAAAAATAATTAGTATAATGAGTTATACTGGATGTTAATAGAGAACATGAATGTTATTGTGCTCAATTATGAAGGGTATTGTATCTTTCTAATTTATCATAAAATAAGAAAGATACATGTAAAGCCTAATACTCCTTTTCTCCTTGAGGGGTTCACTCTATATTATATAGTTGAGCTTATTGGATTTTCCTCTATGTCCTAGGCCCTCCAGCCTTTTTACTATTCAGCTAAGTCTGGGTCATTGGTACAGTATAAAAATGTTTAAAAATTTATAGTAATTTATATATTTTTTATACTTACCAATGACTCAGACGGGGATGGCCCTCCCAGGAGTTGGGAACTCATACCTCCCCGCTGAGTACATAGCGCTGACCAGGCACTGCCAGTAAGAATGATGATTGGCGCCAATTTCGGAACGTCCTTGACACTGTGCATGCGCAGTGGGGGCAAGGTATGGAGGTCCTTTAGGACATGATTTCTTTTGGTTTTAGATGCAAATTTTGGGGATTGGGGGGCAAAATTTGCGTTTGGCCCTAGATTTTTAAAAGTTAGCACCAGCTAAGTCTGGGTCATTGGTAAGTATAAAAAATCTATAAATTACTATAAATTTTTTAACTTTTTGGACAATAAAAAAAATTTTGTCCACACTTAGGATCTATCGGGATACATTTGGGCTCATCGTTCCCATTGGGAACTTGGGCTCCTGTCAAAAATTTTTTTGTAAATTATTTTTCGATTTATATTTTGAATGTCATTTATTATGTATCTTTTTCATATATTTATTGTGGAGTTGGTGGGAGTACTGTCGACTTTATTTGATTAATTATTAAAGCTTATTGCTCAAAATGCAAGGCAAAGAAGTCCTCCTCAGATTTACATGCTTGTTGCCTTGCTTTCAGTCAATGTACTCCCACTAATTCTTGCTCAACATGTGTCAGATGGGATGACAAACGTTGGAGATGGGTGTCACAGTACGTTGTTAATGGCGAGAGACCAATGCCTGTCGTCTCGCCATAAAGTCAGTCTAGTTTCTCAGTTTCTTTTTCAGAGGAACAAGAACATGGTGATGTTTATGTGATGCCTAGAGATAGTGTGCTGCTGTCGACGCATTCAGATGAACAAGCAGAGCTAGTGGCAAAGGTGCTCATGAATATTAGACAGGGCAAAAAACCACTAGCCGGTGGTTTCAGTCCCTTGTCGCCAGCTAGCTTGACCGGTGAAGTGGTTACTCCATCTGTGGGTACCGTCACACCAGGTGTGTCCGTTGAGGAGTGGATTGGGCAGAGCGAGCACCTTAAAATATAAACAGGCTCGCTCAGCAACGACGGAACAGAAGAAGCCGGCAAGTTCAGTGGGAAGCTCGTCGAGGTCAGAAAGGACCGCGAGCGAGAGAGGCCCCTCTCTTTCCCAACAACATCTGGGGCCAGATGTTGTGATTAGAAATTTGTGTCAGTCGGAGCATACGTTCGTGCCTCCCGTCCGAAACTCTCCATTCAGTTCACAGCTGGCCTTGGCTACAGTTACGGCTTCTACACATGACTTCACCTTAGCTACACGACTTCTGATATCCAGCCTGCATCGCCAAGAAGGGACCACTCGTCGTCAAAGAAGTCGGACCATCTGGTAGCTAAGAAGATGAGGCCTCATTTATCGAGACATCCAGAGAAAAGAGCCGCCTCAGACACACCGTCCCAGGAGCAGTCAGCGGCCAAGAAACAGAAGACCGCTGCTCCTTAGGTCTCCATAAAGGACTTGCTGTCGCAGATTGCGCAGCTCATCGCAGCATCCCAGCAAGTGCAGGAGCTGCCTACGGCAGTCTCAGAACCTGAGCTGTCAGATGGTGCTGCTTCGGTCCAGTCATCTGCACATTCAGATGCCGCTGACCGTGAGTCTCAACTGATTCAATCGGATGGTGAAAGGGATACGGAGGAAGATTACCCTTCCCTTTCGGAACAGCACATGGTTGTGATGGATTTAATCCATCAATACTACCCTGAATTTGTTCCGCGAATCAGAATGCTGCGACTACTAGAAAGAAACCGCTGGCGTCGTTGGACGCAGACTTTATCCGGACAAAGGAGGGGATCCTGTCTTTTCCGGTTCAGTCTACCACGTATAACTCTGCCTTAACAGTGGCAAATTTGGAGTTAATCAGATACGACGGAGCCCTTGTGTCGTCATCTTTAACAGATGACAAGGTCAAGAACCCTCCTATAATTACTCTAGGGATCATCAATACAGCGATCCGGGAATGGGGTGTAGGTCTGATCGAGACTAATGGTCAGACACCCCTAAGTCGACGGGACGAGGCTCTTCGTGAGGGGGACGTGGTTTCTCCTCGTGTAAGCCTTGCAGGTCCTACAGGTGATGGTCAAGACCTCTATTGCTTGCCAGTTGGCGGAAGGTTATCAAGATTCGCAACAAACTGGATAACAATTACGGAAGACCAGCGGGTGAAAAGTGTGGTCTCGGACGGCCTACGGCTATCTTTCCGAGCGAAACCACCACTAACAAGATGTTCGCTGTGGACAAATCTTCTGTCAATCCTTGCAAAAGAGAGTCTCCCTTATCGGAGGTACAGGCTCTCTTGGTAAAGGAAGCAATAGAGGTCGTCGAGAATCAAAATTCTCTAGTCACCTGTTTCTTGTACCGAAGCCAGACGGCTCGTTCCGGCCGGTGATAGACTTGAGTTGGATAACCAAACTTATCGTAGCCCCAAAGTTCTATATGGAGACCATTCGGTCAGTAAGGGTGAGTATTCGAGTGAACGACTGTGCGGCAAGCATAGATCTAAAGGATGCATACTTTCATATCTTGGTACATCCGGCATTCAGAAAGTGGCAATGGTTCGCCGTTCAAGGGATAGTATATCAGTTCTGAGCGATGTGCTTCGGTCTGAATCTAGCGCCCTGGGCGTTCACTCGAATAATGAACTCGGTAATGTCTCACTTCCAAGCTCATTCATCTGCGGTAACATCGGCTTACTTGGACGACATTCTTCAGAGATACGGCAACAAAACTATTCTTCAGAACGATGTTCAGAGTCTGCTTCTCTTGCTCCGACGTCTTGGCTTCATCGTAAACAAGAAGACGTCGGATCTAGCTCCGTCCAAGTCGTTCATTCATTTGGGAATGAGCTTCAAGACTCACAAGAATCTTTTTCATCCGCCGTTACCCAGAGCGAAATTAGTCAGTTGTTATGCTCACTTTTTTCTACACTCAGACGCATCAACAGCGAGAGAATTTATGAGACTGATGGGGTTGTGTGGAGTGGCTGCGTATCTTATTCCAAGGGGTCGCTTGCGCACACGTCCCCTCCAGATATTCTTTACTCAGAACCGGAGTGTGAAGACGCATTCGCTCGAGACCAGTATTGTTTTAACGGACTTGGTAAAACAAAAGGTCCAGATTTGGGCAGATATTCAGTGGTTAACTCAGGGAGTTACGCTACAGCTGCCAGATCCGGCTTTCACGATTATGACGGATGCGAGTCAAACAGGTACGACCCTGAGCCCTACAGACTCGAAGTGCCAGGGTCTTTGGGACCCTCGATTCCTGGAGAAACACATAAACATCAAAGAAATGATGTCAATATGGTTAGCGCTACAACAATGGATTCACAGTATAGTGAACGCTCATGTTCAGATATTGTCAGACAACTCGACAGTAGTAGCGTACATCAGGAACCAGGGAGGCATGCATTCGATTCCGTTATGCGAACTAATGGAAAACATTCTTCTGTATGTCATGAAGCATCATGTTCATCTATCGGTCCGTCATATACCGGGTCGTCTGAACGTACTCGCTCTCTCGGAAAGGTTGCCTGTTGCCATCGGAGTGGACTCTCAACAAGCGAGTATTCAGACAGATTTGCTACCAGTGGGATTGTCCTATGATAGATTTGTTTGTGACACACCTCAACAATCAGTTGCATACTTACTTGTTGCCATGTCCAGATCATCGAGCGTATGCAGTAGACACTCTGTCAATCTGATATGCGTATCCTCCAACTCCGTTGATTCAGCAGATCCTGTTAAAAAGCAAACAGTCTCGCTGCAAGATTCTGTTAGTAGCATGCATCTCTGTCGTCACAGAAACCGTGGATCAATCTTCTCAGGAGCCTGCTATGGGATGTTCCCTGGAAGCTTCCTCCTCCGCGAGAGGACCTTCTTCATCAGGGGACGTCACGCACACTGCATCACAACCCAGAAGGTCTCAGCCTATCTGCATTTCGTTGTGCGGTCCTTCTTGCACGGCAAGCAGTTTACAGGACGAGCAGTGGACACAATTTCTAATTGCAGGAGGTCCTCCTCTTGGCTGAATTACGCAGCAAAGTGGAAGGTTTTCTTCCGTTGGTGTAAGGATCAGTCGATAGACGTCAATGATCCACCCATACAGGATATTGCCAACTTTCTGGTCTACCTGTTTGACGTTCTCAAACTGCAGCCCGTCACTATTAAGGGATATTGCCAACTTTCTGGTCTACCTGTTTGACGTTCTCAAACTGCAGCCCGTCACTATTAAGGGCTTATCGGACACTTACGCTCATCATGATAACTTGGCTATTGGATCTAATGCTTCATTATCCAAACTAGTTAGAAATTTCTCGATAAATAGACCTAGAACCCTCAGATAAATTCCTAAGTGGAATTTAGCTTGGGTTCTGTTGAAGCTTAAAGAAGCTCCGTTTGAGCCGTTAGACGTTGTAGAATTCAAATTATTAACCTATAGAACAGCATTTCTCGTAGCCTTTGCTTCCGATAGAAGAGTTAGTGAACTCCATGCTTTATCTGTTGACGAATCTCACTACCGTAGTGTTGGTAATAGCATCACTTTAACTGCAGAAGTGGGATTTTTGGCTAAAAATCAGGCTCCAGATAAATGGCCTGAGCCTATTATCATTAAGACTCTGCTGTCTACGGATAACCATAGAGACCTCTGCCATGTCCAGTCAGGGCTATGTACACAAATAAATGCCGATCTGAGTTTATTAGAAAAGGAAGGAAACACTTCTTTTTATCATTGATTCCTAACAGAAAAGATATTTCTGTCCATTCAGTTGCTAGATGGATTCAGTTGGCAATACGCATTGCGTATGAAAATCTATCTTCGGATCAGCGTTCAGTTAATAAGATATCAGCGCATGAAGTTACAGCACTGTCCACTTCTTGGGCTTATTCTAACAGTATAGCCATTACTGATCTCATGAAAGCTGCATACTGGACACAGCCTTCTACATTTACCAAGTTTTACCTTAGAAATTTAGAGTCCATGTCCGGTGACCTTAGATGTTTAGGTCCTCTATCTGTTGCTCAGAATGTCGTCCACTAAATGATTCCAATAACAGTTTTTTAGGCAACCCGTTCCAGCAGTGACGCTGTTCCGCTGCCGTCTTCGTTCTGAGGATATGTACCTCAGAACTTGGGGAGGGGGGGGGTGGGGGGTGGGGGTGGACGTTTTTTCCCCTTATGATCATCTGGCTTTATAGTGAAAA
The DNA here is from genome assembly GCA_031216915.1 of Pictodentalium vernedei. Taxonomy (NCBI): domain Eukaryota; kingdom Metazoa; phylum Mollusca; class Scaphopoda; order Dentaliida; family Dentaliidae; genus Pictodentalium; species Pictodentalium vernedei. The sequence goes on along the minus strand of CM062288.1, from coordinate 232,862,193 downwards.
GCAAGGGAAGACCTCCTCCGGTGTCAGTAGTCCCGAGTCGGCGCTGGGATGGTTTTAATGTGTAGATCATGTGAAGCAAAATTAATATGTCTCATTTATGTATTGTTAGCTCACCTGACTTTCAGTCAGGAGAGCTATAGTGATCACTCACCGTCCGTCGTCTGTTGTCATCCGTGAACATGGTCTTTGCGTCTTCTCCTCCCAAACCGCTGAACCAATTTAATTGATATTTGTGATAATAGTTTGTTATGACATTGCAATTTGATTTTGTTCAAAGCAAGTTGCCTCGCCGCTTGGTAGGACCACGCCCAAAAAGTGTGCTTAAATCTTAAAAAATCTTCTTCTCATGAACCAGCAGTAGCAGAGACTTGATATTTGGTGTGCAGCTTCCATTTGAGGTGTAGACTCAGATTTGTTCAAGAGAAGTTTGTGGGGCTATATTTGCCGTTGTTATGGGAGAGGCAAGAATTTTCCCCAAATTACAATATTTTTATACTGTACCAATGACCCAGACTTAGCTGGTGCTAACTCTAAAATATTAAGGGCCAAACACAAGTTTTACCCCCCAATCCCCAAAATTTGCATCTAAAACCGAAAATTACATGTCCTATATGGTCCTCCATACTTTTACCCCACTGCTCATGCACAGTGTCAAGGAGGTCTTGAAATTGCCGCCAAAAATCATTCTTTGTTTGGCCCTCAATTCAGTTACAACTGACTGATATTTGTGCTTGTAAATCTCAGTTTAAATGATGCCAGACGCATAATTCTGAGAGAAATGATGGATATATGGTGGAAATAGAAGGTGGAGAGGAAAAAACAGTGGAAACAAATGTTCAGGGCTGTAACTTATAATTATTTTACGAAATTATTCATGTTACCTATTTTCGAGGCATGACCTTGTTGAGGTCATTCTTGCTATGAATATTCCATTGTTTAATCAGTGTTTCCTCTCTCCCTTTCCTTTATTCCCCAATAGCTATTCTCCCATGCTTTTGGCTTATTTTTTGTAATGTTTATTACTAAGATTTCTTGGGAGTTTTTGGCTTGGTAACAGAATTATTTTCTGTTTTTTCCCCATGTTTACGTCCTCACCCCAGGGGTGTTTAGGCGTTTTGGTCTGCATCTACCATCTGATGTTCTACAGTTCCTTTTCTGGAAGCCTCTGTTTTGCATCAGATAGTGTTTAAATTGGTAACTGATTTCGGGCTTTGTTTGTTTCAGTGCCTGGAGTCATGTTTCTGGTTTGTTGACACTTTTGCTTATGTTGACAACTGTTACTTCCGTCTTCTGCTTAATTTAGTTCATAGCTAGATACATTAATATTGTCCGTAAGTGTTACATTAATTTTTCAAAATCATTAAAAAATTTTGTCCACACTTAGGCTTTTTTGAGATCCTTAGGCTCAAGGTTCCCATTGGGAAATTGGGCTCTTCTGAAAATTTTTTCAAAAATTTTTTTTTTTTTTTTTTGAAAATTATTTTCTTTTGAAATGTTATAATGAATTATAATATATATGTATATTTATTTCAAGGGTTAGTGCGAGTAATATGACGGTGTATATTTTTTCTGGTTAGAAAAAATATTCTTCATTCGTAATGCGAGGCTATCTTCCTCTTATTCACAAGTTCATTGTGTTTCTTATAGTCTATGTAGTCACATTAATTCTTGCTCTATGTGTGTTGATTGATATGACATCGTTGGAGATGGGTGTCATGGTATTTTATTAGCGGTGAGGAGTCCATTACGGTCCTCTCTCCGTAGGGTCACTATATTCTATCATTTTCTTTTTCCGAATTCAGAGTGATGTTTCCGTGATGTCTTCAATAAGTGTGTCTCCGTCATTGCAATAGTAGGGCTAGCGGGAAGTGCTCAAGGTATTACGACAATTGCTGGGAGTTAGCTAGTTCTATTGAAGGCATTGTCGCCCGCTAGTCCACCCGGTGTCGTGTCCATTCACCAGGAAAGAAGGGTACAGAACCTGGGTTAATCCGTTGCGGTCCAAGGAAGCAGATTGAGTGATGCGAGCACTATAAAACTTCAGATGTGCACACCCAGCAACGACGGATCCGAGGATAGTACGGAGGAAGCCTGTCAGTCCGGCAGCTAGCTCGTCCAGGTCCCCCGGACCGCGAGCGAGAGAGGCCTCCTCTCTCTTGCATCAACATCTGTGCCGCGATGTTGTTGTATGTTGTTCGCTTAGTCGGAGCTTATGTCCACTCCTCCCGCTCGGGACGCTCCGTCGCATGACAGTCCGACGCAGCTGCTATATTGGCTTCCTCATCCTTGTCAACACACACGACCGCACCTTGGCTAAGTGACCACAGATTTCCAGGGGACGTTTGCATATTATATAAATGCAGGACTGAACGTCCCTGGTGCTCCTGCTTTGCCGACCAAGGAATACACGTCGACCAGGTCACTCCATCTGCTTGCCAAGGATACGAGACCTTTCCAGTCGGGACGTTCGCATATTATATAAATGCAGGAATGAACGTCCCGGGAGCTTCCAGCGAATATTTCACGTAGGACCGCGGCTCCACAGGTCTTATAGGGTAACATGAACTAGGTATTGTTACCTTGAAGTCTTTGTAAGTGTCCGTTGTCACAGTCAAATGAAGAGCTAGCGGTAAAGTACTCATACAAATACGTCAATTGCCTAAGAGGTCCCAAGAAGAATCGACGGCGTTGGCGTCCGCTAGCTCGCCCGGTGTCGCGACCATTCACTGAATGGCTTAGCACCCGGGTTCGTCCGTTGCGGTCCAGGAAGGAGATTTGGGTGATGCGAGCACTATAAAATACAATGTGCACACCCAGTGGTGACAGATATGAGGATGGTACGGAGGAAGCCTATTAGTCCGGTTCCTAGCTCATCCATTTCCATCGGGCTGCGAGCGAGAGAGGTTCCTCTCTCGTATTACAACATCTGGGCCCAGATGTTGTGGTACAAAACTTTCCTCACTCGGAGGATACGTCTGCCGTTCGGGACGCTCTGTTATATAGACAGTCCGGAGAGACTGCTCTTTCGGCTTCCTCATCCTCACGGCAGCACTCGCAACTGCACCTTGGCTACGTGACCTGTGATATTCAACCAACATCGCCGACCAGGGATTCTACGGCGACCAGGTCATGCCATCCGGTAGCCAAGGATACGAGGCCTTCATACTCCGGACGTTCACATATTAGATGTATGCAAGAGTGAATGTCCAAGGAGCTTCCAGACCGCAGCTCCACAGGCCTCTGTTACAGACAGATAGCACAATTATCGCAGCATCCCAGCAACCGACAGTAACTCTGTCGGATCAGGAATTATCCGATAAAGCTGGGTTGGTACGTTCCGCTGCAGGTTCAGACACGGACGACCAAGAATTACAAGTGGTCCGACAGGATGGAGAAAGGGATACGGATGAGTTGTATTTTCCCTTTTCGGAACAACATAATTGCCATAGAGTGCATCCAGCATTGTCATCTGACGGTGTTCCTCTGGACCAAAAAATGCTGCATTGCCAGATAAGAGACTGATAGCGCCACTGGACACAGAATTCTTAATCGGTTTAGAGTCATCATCCCTCAGTTTTCGACATAGTCCAGATATGTCTCATGGACATTGATCTGTTGAATGACGCTATATTATTTAACTTGCTACCTAAATGGGCAGGTCAGGTTTCTTATCAGCAATATGTTCTTCATCGGCCTTTCATCAATTCAACGAATATTTTGAAACGACATTCTGAGAGTTCTCTGCGTCTAGATGACCAGGGTAGGACCTAGTATTGTTTTTTTTTACTGTCAATTCCAACCACGATGTTGGAAATAATAATATCGTCTAGCAGGGTCAGCTTAGACACATCATCGTACGCGAATCACCTTACCAGAACGTTATCATTACATCTCAAAGGGAAAAGAATTCTAGGATGATAATATCCTTAAGAGTTCTTTCAAGGGCCTCACGTAAAACTCCGTCCTTTAGTGACAATATGGAGCTGGTTAGTCGTGACGCGGTCCTGGCTACATCCACGCGTGTAGATAGTAAGGTTAAAAACTCTCTCAGAGTCGCTCCGATCTCCGGAGAGTTTTCTTCGACAGCAAGCTTTCCGCACTCTATGATCAGTTAACTAAGAAAGCTTTAGATTTTCTGCTATTAAAATTCGCTTCCATATAGTCGGATTCAGCAGAGAAGAGTAGGACAGGCACTTCTGGGACGAATACGTCCAAGGGAAGTTCCTTTAATGTTCCTATGCGTCCTCTAGGTCTTATTATAGAGACTGTCAGGGTAGCGACTCATATAGGGTCCGTAATTACGGTCAGACGTCCCTAGGTCGACGGGGTGAGGTGCGGACCGTGGAGGACATGGCTTCTCCTTCCGCAAGCCTCGCAGGATCAGGAGGTAATGGTTTTAACCTCTATCGTGTACTAGTGAGTGGAAGACGGTCGAGTTTCTCAATTATTTGGGAATAGATTACAGACGTCCATTGGATTCAAGGGGTGATTTCGAAAGGACTAGATTGTTCCTCAAACAAAATCCTCTGTCAACTCGGAGTCCAAGTCAGTAGGATAGAGGCTCGCTTCCATCAGAAGTCTAGTCTCTTCTGGAATGATCGTTATGGAGATCGTAGATATCCAGGAATTTCCAGGTTTCTACAACCATCCTTTTCTGGTTCCAAAAACCAAACGGCTCATTCCGTTCACTCATTATTCGGAACTGGATAAACAAGCTGATCGTGGCTCCAAGTTTATATATGGAGTCCACCCGATCGGTCAGAGCGAGTATTTGGGTCTTCGATTTTGCTACATGCATAGATCTCAAAATGCATACTTTCACACCATGGTACATCAGGCGTCAGAAAGTATCTTCGCTTCCTTATCATAGGAGTCGTATATCAGTTCCGAGCAATATACTTCGGTCTGAATCTACCCCCCCTAGGCCTTCGCTCGAATAACGGACTCGGTAATGACTCATTTCCGAACTTATTCGTCTGCGATAACGTCGACCTACCTGGACAACATTCATACAGGTACGGCAATGAGTTAACGCTTCAGAACTATGTGCAGAATCTGCTATTATTGCTCTGACGTCTCAGGTTTCTTAAGCAAACGAGGAGAAGTCGGATCTGGTATCATCCAAGTCATTCAACCACCGGGGGATGAGCTTCGTAACGCACAACTTTTTCGTTCGTCTGCCGTTATTCAGTTGTTGTGCTCTCCATTGTCTTTGCTCAGACAAGTCTCAGCTAGAGATCTTATGAGACTGATACGTTTAGGCGGGACTGCCGCGATTTTATTCTGATGTGGCGGTTACGCATTGGTCCTCTCCAAATTTCTTTAATTCAGTATTGGAGAGTGAAGATTCTTTCGCTCGATACGGACATCGTCTTGTCTAATCAAGTGAATAAGAGATTCAGACTTGGGCAAGTTTTCTGGGCTTAACTCAGGTAGTTCCATTGCAACTGCCGGATCCGAGTTTTAGTCTTGACGGATGCCAGTAAACAGGTTGGGTCATTTTTATTGAGCCCAACGGATTGAAGTGCCAGGGTCTTTTGTTTCCGTAGTTCCTTATCAGCACTCAAACATCAAGTATGATGTCAATTTGGCTTGCGCTACGTTATTGGGTAACGTAATTCAGAATATTCATATGCTAATTCTGTCCGACAATTCGACGGTATTAGCGTATTTTCGGAATTTTAGAGGCACTCATTCCATCCTGTTATTCATGTTAATGGAATGTATCTTTCGGTTGCTACTAGAACATTAAGTTCTCCTATCAGTCCGTCGTATTCCGGGTCGTCCGAACGTATTAGCGGACTCCCTTCACGGAGGGGCCGTTTGTTGCCAACAGAATCGGTTTTCAACAAGCGAGTTTTCAATCAGATTGCTACCATGGCGAGTGCCCAATGATCTATTATTCGCGATGCATCTCAACAATTAGTTGCAGACGTATGTGTCATTATGTTTGGATCTTCGAGCGTTTGCAATAAACGCTCTAGAGATCTTGTTAGACGGAATAATAAGATATGCGTATCTTACAGCATTGTTGATTCAACAGATTTTGCTCTAGTGTAATTATTTCAATGCAAATTCTGTTGGTAGCTTCTCTAGCTCCACAAGACCGTGGACTATTTACTCAGGCGTTTGTTGTGGGACATGCCTTGGAAGCTTACTCCACATTTCGGTCCATTCTATGGTCAGATGGATTCAGTCTACTGTCAGTTCTGCTTATGATTATTTCTTCATTCAGCAGTCTGTGTTTTAGTTTAAGCTCATGAAGTAAGAGTTCTTCTACTTCATGGGCTTAAGCTATTAATATGGTTATTACAGATTTAATGAGGGCTGCATATTAGTGTTAGCCCTCCATTTGCACGATTTTGTATCTGAGAATATTGAATCCTTTTCTACAGATCTACATTGTTTAGGTCCACTATTTTTTACTCTGAAGGTCGTCTACTAAATAGTGGCAACTATGTGTGTATAGGCTTTCGGTTCCGGCAGTGACTCTGTACTGCTGCCCTTTTTGCTCTGGAGTATTTGATCCAGGGCAAGGGAAAGGGGGTGGGTGTTCCCTTAGGTCACCTGCTTTATAGTGTAAAGCAAGGCAATACCTCCCTTGGACTTTGTAATTCCGTGTCGGTTCCGAGATAATTTTAGGGTTAAGCCTATGTTTACTCATCTGTGTAATATTTTTTAGTGTTATTTGGTGTGAAGCATTCGTATATATCACATGATTAATTGAGCATTAATATACAATCCTTGAACACTTTTAAATGAGTATATAGAGTCTCGTTTCTCTAGACTCCTGCATTAGTTGACTTTCCTTAAAAAATATTAGTATAAAGGGTTATACTAGATGTTTATAGACATCATTGATGTTATTGTGCTCAATTACAGAATAGTATTGTGTCTTTCTTTTTTGTTACAAATAAGAAAGATACATGTAAGACTATCTCTCCTTTTCTCCTTAAGGGGATAGGTCTGTTATAGGTAATTGAGTGTATTGGATTTTCCTTATGTCCTAGGCCCTCCAACCTTTTTTACTATTCAGCTAAGTCTGGGTCATTGGTACAGTATAAAATTCTTAAAAAATTTATAGTAATTTATATATTTTTTATACTTACCAATGATCCAGACAGGGATGGCCCACACATGAGTTGGGAACTCATTCCTCCCCGCTGAGTACATAACGCTTACCAGGCACTGGTTGTAAGAATGATTTTTGACGGCATTTCGAGACCTCCTTGACACTGCGCATGCGCAGTGGGGTAAAAGTATGGAGGACCATATAGAACATGTAATTTTCGGTTTTAGATGCAAATTTTGGGGATTGGGGGGCAGAATTTGTGTTTGGCCCTTAATAATTAAGAGTTAGCACCAGCTAAGTCTGGGTCATTGGTAAGTATAAAATATATATAAATTACTATAAATTTTTTAACTTTCCAAACCGAGAGGCAGATTTGAACCAAATTTGATGTGAGGGCTTATTGGGTCATAAGTACTTCATTTATGCCCAAATTTTTTTCCCCGTCACCCCATGGGAACTGCAGGAGCTAAAAATAGAAAAAAATTAAAACGCCCATATCTCCAAAACTATGCGGCACTGAGAATTCTTATTTGGTGTGAAGCTTTCCTTAGGACCAACAGAATGGAGTGGTAAGAAAAAATTGCTATCGGTTTTATCATGGGATACTTCTCTGAGACTTTTGAAAAAGTGCTGAGTCAGCATTTTTTAACTCTGTGGATAATGGGAAAAACATTTAAGACTACTTTTCTCCCAAACCACTGCTCCAAAAGTTTTAACATTTCACATATAACATGTTTGGAAGATTGTTTCACATGTTTATTGAAATCAATTCCCTGGGTCCATATTTGGGCTCTCTATGGGAGTGCAGTATGAGGAATATTCTTTAAAATCTTCTTCAGATCTACCAATAAGAATCTTTTGATATTTGGTATGCGGCATCCTTAGGTGGGTGAGATTCAAGTTTGTTCAAGCCAAGTCCCTGGGTTCATATTTAGGCTGAAAATTTGGGGTCCCGGTCCAGACTTAGAAATTTTTGACCAAAATCCGGAAATGAGTTTTTTGTTTTTTAGCTCAACTTGACAAAGTCAAGCTGAGCTATTGCCATCACTTCTCGTCCGTCGGCGTACGTACATACGTACGTACGTACGTACGTACGTACGTACGTACGTTAGTATGTTAGTACATTAGTACGTTAGTACGTACGTCCACAATTTCCTTTGGCACACCTCACAGGTCGCATTTATGATCAGATTACTTTGAAACTGGGCATGCTTGTTTGCGGTGACCTCTAGATGGGAGCTATCGATTTTCTTCAATTTCCGTCAAGAAATGTTGCCGCGGCCAACGTTCTTAGAACTTAGTTTAGTCAAACCACAATATTTCCCTTTGGCACACCCTACAGGGCACATTTATGATTTGATTGCTTTGAAACCTGGTATGCTTATTTAGGGTGACCTCTAGATGGGAGCTATCAATTTTCTTCAATTTCCGGCAAAAAATGTTGCCATGGCCAACGTTCGTAGAACTTAGTTTAGTCAGACCTCAATATTTTCCTTTGGCACACCCTACAGGGCCCATTTATGATCAGATTACTTTGAAACCTGGTATGCTTGTTTGGGGAGACCTCTAGATGGGAGCTATCGATTTTCTGCAATTTCTGTCAAAAAATGTTGCCGCGGCCAACGTTCTTAGAACTTAGTTTAGTCAGAAGACTCAATATTTCCCTTTGGCACACCCTACAGGGTACATTTATGATCGGATTGCTTTGAAACCTTTCATGCTTGTTTGGGGTGACCTCTAGATGGGAGCTATCAATTTTCTTCAATTTCCATCAAAAAATGTTGCCGTAGCCAACATTCTTAGAACTTAGTTTAGTCAGACCACAATATTTCCCTTTAGCTCACCCTACAGAGCACATTTATGATTAGATTGCTTTGAAACCTGGTATGCTTATTTACAGTGACCTCTAGATGGGAGCTATCAATTTTCTTCCATTTCCGTCAAAAAATGTTGCCACGGCCAACGTTCTTAGAATTTAGTCTAGTCAGACCACAATATTTCCCTTTTATACACCCTACAGGGCACATTTATGATCGGATTGCTTTGAAACCTGGCATGCTTGTTTGGGGAGGCCTCTAGATGGGAGCTATCGATTTTCTTTGGTTTCTGTCAAAAAATGTTGCCACTGGCAAAAAAAATGACATTGGTACCAATGATCTTCAATTTTGCCATTTCATTTATAACTTACCAAGTTCAAGTTTGTCAAGTTGAGCTACAGTGTCATTGACACTTTCATTTATGTGTTTCGGTCAATTTTAAGACAAAATTTTTTTTTTTTTTTTACACTGAAAATTTGGGGGCCGGGTGGGACTTGGAAAATTTTGGACCAAAATCCGGAAATTAGTTTTTTGGGTTTTTTTGCGTTTTGGTCAATTTTAAGAAGAAAAAAAAATTTTAGGCTGAAAATATTTTGTTTGGGACTTCGAAAATTTCCGAACAAAAATAAAAAAAATCTGTTTTCTATACGCTTATCTCAGTTTTGGGACGTAAAAGTGCAGGAACTGAAAATAGAAGGAAAATCCTGTGTATTGTGTGGGCACAATCGCTTCATCTAGTTGGTATATGATTTTCTTAGGAGGGGCGTATGCAGCTTATTCAAGTCAAGTCCCTAGTTTAATATTTAGACTACCTTGTCAGGTGAGTTCCCTCAGGCCCCCTGGGGTCTCTTGTTTTTAAAGTGCAGCTCACTGTGAAGCATTTGTATATGTCACTTGTTAAACGCGCGTTAATATACAATCCTCAGACACTTTTAAATGAGTATAAAGAGTCTCATTCTCTGGACTTTCTTTATGTATTGGCTTCCCTTCACCGAATTAGCATAATGGGTTATGCTGGCATTAAATGGAGAATTATATATTATGTAATGCTCAATTACATTGTTGGTGTTATGTCTTTCTCGTTTCTCGTAAATGAGAAAGACAAATATAATTCCTTTCTCTCCTATTCTCCTGTAGGATCTATCCTTTTAGAAGTGATTGAGTAATTGGATTTTCATGTATGTCCTAGGCCCTCCAGCCTGTTTACGATTCAGCTAGTCTGGGCCATTGGTTGTTGTATAAATATATTATAAATTCAAAGTAATTTGTATATGTTTTATACTTACCAATGGCCCAGACGGGGATGGCCCTCCTATGAGTGGGCACTCATACCTCCCCACTGCTGACGACATTTAACAGTCAAATTCTAGAAAGAATGATGGTTGGCGGCAATTTCAGTGTCTTCCTGGATACTGCGCATGTACAGTTCACAAAAGTATGGAGGACCAGTTAGGACATAATTGTTTCGGTTTTGCATGCAAATTTGGGGGATTGGGGGGAGGGGGGTAAAATTTGTGTTTGGCCCTGTATATTTTTGAGTTAGCACCAGCTAGTCTGGGCCGTTGGTAAGTATAAAAATATACAAATTACTGTGCATTTATAATTTTTGTCAGAAATGCTTGTTCCTATCCTAACATAAAAGTTGGCGGGGGACATGGATGTCATTTAACTCTCTTGTTCAGATTACATGTCATTGGCTAGGTTTTGCATGAAGTGATGTTTCGTACTGCACTAAAATAATAATACGCCTGTGTAAACAGAGCATATTATGGTCTGGCATTGGCTGTCCATCTGTCCATCGTGCTGTACCGATATATTGAATGTTGTATGGCTGCTAAGTTGTGTTGCTAGTATAACAATGGGACTACACTCATAGTGTTGCTTTTTGGTGCCTTTTTTGCCTTTTTTTCAATGGGCATATGTGTTATTTCAACAAATATTAGGAGTCTGATTTTAAGATTGCCTTTCAGACAGCTCGTTTATGAGAATGGATATCTGTTCATTTTTGTGTTGTTTCCGGATGGCAATTTGTCATATAGTTACCACGGCCAATTCATATTTGGTTTGTGACATTATCCTCAGAAAATGCAGATCAAGTTCGAATTTGGGGTGCATCTCCACATTTCATTGAGAAGTTATTGCCCTTTTGTCTTGAATTTCCATAAATTATGGTTTCCAGATGTTAAGGCCAGCTATACTCGATATAGCCAATCCCTATTTGGCATGCAACCTTACTAAAATAAAAATCAAAGCAAGTTTGATTTTAACATTTGTTTGACATTCTGTTGTGGAGTTATAGCCCTTTATTTTCTTAGAATTTTCAGGATTTCAGGTTTCCAGATGATTACTTAAGCCAAACCTGATAAAGTCCATTCATATTCAGTACAGAGCCTTATCCAGAAAAAATGTTGATCAAATTCAAATTTGGCATTTTTTATTGAGGAGTTATTGCCATTTATTGACATGAATTTCCATGGTTTTATGTTTCTGTTTATAACTCCTGCTATGCATGATACAGTGGAGCCTACTTAATTGGATATCTCTTAACTGAATAACCCTGTTAATTGAATATAATTTTTCAACACAAAACCATTTACCATACCTCCAGTACAAATTTGACCTGTTAATTGAATTCAGGTTAAACTGTTAATTGAATAAAAAACCTTGCAACATTTCGAGAAATTAGCCTATCTCTCCCCAGTTTTCCTTTGTTTATAGACCTATTTGGCCTTAGTACATTCAATATAGGCATTTGCTCTATTATATTTTGTTTGACAGTGCTCATGGAGCTCTGTCAAACAAGATATAATAGAATAAATAATATAAGTTTATCTCTAGAATGCAGGAAAGTGACACAATCCCTGTTAATTGAATACTACTGTTAATTGAATAATTTTCATTGGCAATTTGGCTATTCAATTAACAGGGCTTCACTGTATAGCTGGTCCATATTTGGCATACAATCTTACAGACAAGGCAGATCTTGGTGGGTGAGGGTGGTGTGGGGAGACTATATGGGACCCATTGGATGATTTTATTCTTCTTTCTTTTTTAAATGTGGTTCAAAGGATTTTGAATTTGACACACAACCTTACTCGGAGAAGGCAGATGATGTTGAAAGAAAACAAAAAAAACCTGGGATGGGTGGTGTGTGTGTGGAGATCTGGGTTGTTCATGGAGGCTGGTGGCCTTATGTTTTTAGCTCACCTGAGCGAAGCTCAAGGGGAGCTTTACTAATCACTTTCTGTCCGGCGTCCGTCGTCCGTCGTCGTCCGTCCGGCGTTAACTTTACATTATCGACTTCTCCTCCTAAACCACTAGCCCAATTTTATTCAAATGTTGGCTAAATGTTTATTACCTAATGCCAATTCAGATTTGTTCAAATGAAGTTGCCCCTCTTCCTGGGTGGTGCCACGCCCCCAAGGGGCACCAAAATCTTTGTAAATCTTCTTCTCATGAACCAGCAGTAGCAGAGACTTGATATTTGGTGTGCAGCTTCCTTTTGAGGTGTAGACTCAGATTTGTTCAAGAGAAGTTTGTGGGGCTATACTTGGCGTTGTTATGAGAGGGGCAAAATTTTTTGCCCCGCCCAAAATTTCTATTTTCCAAACCGAGAGGCTGATTTGAACCAAATTTTATGTGAGGGCTTATTGGGTCATGAGTACTTGATTTATGCAAAAAAAATTTTTCTCGCAGCCCCGTGGGAACCGCAGGAGCTAAAAATAGAAAAAATTTAAAACGCCCATATCTCCAAAACTGCACGGCACTGAGAATTTTTATTTGGTGTGCAGCTTCCTTAGGACCAACAGAAAGGATTGGTAAAAAAAAATTGCCATCGGTTTTATCATAGGGTACAGTTTCGGGACTTTGAAAAAGTGCTGAGTCAGCACTTTTTAACACTGTAGGCAATGGGAAAAACATTAAAAAATCTTCTTCTCCAGATCCAGCAGGCAGAATCTTTTGATATTTGGTATGCAACATTGTAGGGTGGATCTGATTCAAGTTTGTTCAAATCGGCCCCCTGGGTTCATATTTGGGCTCAGTATAGGAGCCCGATTTCGAACTTAGTGCATTTCAGGCAAATTTCTTAAAAAATCTTCTTCTCCAGATCCAGCAGGCAGAATCTTTTGATATTTGGTATGCAACATTGTGGGGTGGATCTGATTCAGGTTTGTTCAAATCGGCCCCCTGGGTTTATATTTGGGCTCAGTATAGGAGCCCAAATTTGAACTTAGTGCATTTCAGGCAAATTTCTTTGAAAATCTTCTTCTCCAGATCCAGCAGGCAGAATCTTTTGATATTTGGTATGCAACATTGTAGGGTGGATCTGATTCAAGTTTGTTCAAATCGGCTCCCTAGATTCATATTTGGGCTCACTATAGGAGCTCGAATTCGAATTTAGTGCATTTCAGGCAAATTTCTTCAAAAATCTTCTTCTCCAGATCCAGCAGGCAGAATCTTTTGATATTTGGTATGCAATGTTGCGGGGTAGATCTGATTCAAGTTTGTTCAAATCGGCCCCCTGGATACATATTTGGGCTTACTATAGAAGCCTGAATTCGAACTTAGTGCATTTCAGGCAAATTTCTTAAAAAATCTTCTTCTCCAGATCCAGCAGGCAGAATCTTTTCATATTTGGTAAGCAACATTGTGGGGTGGATCTGATTCAAGATTGTTCAAATCGGCCCCCTGGGTTAATATTTGGGCTCAGTATAGGAGCCCGATTTCGAACTTAGTGCATTTCAGGCAAATTTCTTAAAAAATCTTCTTCTCCAGATCCAGCAGGCAGAATCTTTTCATATTTGGTAAGCAACATTGTGGGGTGGCTCTGATTCAAGATTGTTCGAATCGGCCCCCTGGGTTAATATTTGGGCTCAGTATAGGAGCCCGATTTCGAACTTAGTGCATTTCAGGCAAATTTCTTAAAAAATCTTCTTCTCCAGATCCAGCAGGCAGAATCTTTTGATATTTGGTATGCAACATTGTAGGGTGGATCTGATTCAAGTTTGTTCAAATCGGCCCCCTGGGTTCATATTTGGGCTCAGTATAAGAGCCCGATTTCAAACTTAGTGCATTTCAGGCAAATTTCTTAAAAAATCTTCTTCTCCAGATCCAGCAGGCAGAATCTTTTGATATTTGGTATGCAATGTTGCGGGGTAGATCTGATTCAAGATTGTTCAAATCGGCCCCCTGGGTTAATATTTGGGCTCAGTATAGGAGCCCGGTTTCGAACTTAGTGCATTTCAGGCAAATTTCTTAAAAAATCTTCTTCTCCAGATCCAGCAGGCAGAATCTTTTCATATTTGGTAAGCAACATTGTGGGGTGGATCTGATTCAAGATTGTTCAAATCGGCCCCCTGGGTTAATATTTGGGCTCAGTATAGGAGCCCGATTTCGAACTTAGTGCATTTCAGGCAAATTTCTTCAAAAATCTTCTTCTCCAGATCCAGCATGCAGAATCTTTTGATATTTGGTATGCAATGTTGCGGGGTAGATCTGATTCAAGTTTGTTCAAATCGGCCCCCTGGATACATATTTGGGCTTACTATAGAAGCCCGAATTCGAACTTAGTGCATTTCAGGCAAATTTCTTAAAAAATCTTCTTCTCCAGATCCAGCAGGCAGAATCTTTTCATATTTGGTAAGCAACATTGTGGGGTGGATCTGATTCAAGATTGTTCAAATCGGCCCCCTGGGTTAATATTTGGGCTCAGTATAGGAGCCCGATTTCGAACTTAGTGCATTTCAGGCAAATTTCTTAAAAAATCTTCTTCTCCAGATCCAGCAGGCAGAATCTTTTCATATTTGGTAAGCAACATTGTGGGGTGGCTCTGATTCAAGATTGTTCGAATCGGCCCCCTGGGTTAATATTTGGGCTCAGTATAGGAGCCCGATTTCGAACTTAGTGCATTTCAGGCAAATTTCTTAAAAAATCTTCTTCTCCAGATCCAGCAGGCAGAATCTTTTGATATTTGGTATGCAACATTGTAGGGTGGATCTGATTCAAGTTTGTTCAAATCGGCCCCCTGGGTTCATATTTGGGCTCAGTATAAGAGCCCGATTTCGAACTTAGTGCATTTCAGGCAAATTTCTTAAAAAATCTTCTTCTCCAGATCCAGCAGGCAGAATCTTTTGATATTTGGTATGCAATGTTGCGGGGTAGATCTGATTCAAGTTTGTTCAAATCGGCCCCCTGGTTACATATTTGGGCTTACTATAGAAGCCCGAATTCGAACTTAGTGCATTTCAGGCAAATCTCTTAAAAAATCTTCTTCTCCAGATCCAGCAGGCAGAATCTTTTCATATTTGGTAAGCAACATTGTGGGGTGGATCTGATTCAAGATTGTTCAAATCGGCCCCCTGGGTTAATATTTGGGCTCAGTATAGGAGCCCGGTTTCGAACTTAGTGCATTTCAGGCAAATTTCTTAAAAAATCTTCTTCTCCAGATCCAGCAGGCAGAATCTTTTCATATTTGGTAAGCAACATTGTGGGGTGGATCTGATTCAAGATTGTTCAAATCGGCCCCCTGGGTTAATATTTGGGCTCAGTATAGGAGCCCGATTTCGAACTTAGTGCATTTCAGGCAAATTTCTTCAAAAATCTTCTTCTCCAGATCCAGCATGCAGAATCTTTTGATATTTGGTATGCAATGTTGCGGGGTAGATCTGATTCAAGTTTGTTCAAATCGGCCCCCTGGATACATATTTGGGCTTACTATAGAAGCCCGAATTCGAACTTAGTGCATTTCAGGCAAATTTCTTAAAAAATCTTCTTCTCCAGATCCAGCAGGCAGAATCTTTTCATATTTGGTAAGCAACATTGTGGGGTGGCTCTGATTCAAGATTGTTCGAATCGGCCCCCTGGGTTAATATTTGGGCTCAGTATAGGAGCCCGATTTCGAACTTAGTGCATTTCAGGCAAATTTCTTAAAAAATCTTCTTCTCCAGATCCAGCAGGCAGAATCTTTTGATATTTGGTATGCAACATTGTAGGGTGGATCTGATTCAAGTTTGTTCAAATCGGCCCCCTGGATTCATATTTGGGCTTAATATAGAAGCCCGAATTCGGACTTAGTGCATTTCGGGCAAATTTATTAAAAAATCTTCTTCTCCAGATCCAGCAGGCAGAATCTTTTGATATTTGGTATGCAACATTGTGGGGTGGATCTGATTCAAGTTTGTTCAAATCGGCTTCCTAGATTCATATTTGGGCTCACTATAGAAGCTCGAATTTGAACTTAGTGCATTTCATGCAAATTTCTTAAAAAATCTTCTTCTCCAGATCCAGCAGGCAGAATCTTTTCATATTTGGTAAGCAACATTGTGGGGTGGATCTGATTCAAGTTTGTTCAAATCGGCCCCCTGGGTTTATATTTGGGCTCAGTATAGGAGCCCAAATTTGAACTTAGTGCATTTCAAGCAAATTTATTAAAAAATCTTCTTCTCCAGATCCAGCAGGCAGAATCTTTTGATATTTGGTATGCAACATTGTGGGTGGATCTGATTCAAGTTTGTTCAAATCGGCTTCCTAGATTCATATTTGGGCTCACTATAGAAGCTCGAATTCGAACTTAGTGCATTTCAGGCAAATTTCTTAAAAAATTTTCTTCTCCAGATCCAGCAGGCAGAATCTTTTGATATTTGGTATGCAACATTGTGGGATGGATCTGATGCAAATTTGTTTAAATCGGCTCCCTAGATTCATATTTGAGCTTACTATAGAAGCTCGAATTCGAACTTCGTGCATTTCAGGCAAATTTCTTAAAAAATCATCTTCTCCAGATCCAGCAGGCAGAATCTTTTGATATTTGGTATGCAACATTGCAGGGTGGATCTGATTCAAGTTTGTTCAAATCGGCCCCCTGGATTCATATTTGGGCTTAATATAGAAGCCTGAATTCGGACTTAGTGCATTTCGGGCAAATTTATTAAAAAATCATCTTCTCCAGATCCAGCAGGCAGAATCTTTTCATATTTGGTATGCAACATTGTGGGGTGGATCTGATTCAAGTTTGTTCAAATCGGCTTCCTAGATTCATATTTGGGCTCACTATAGAAGCTCGAATTCGAACTTAGTGCATTTCAGGCAAATTTCTTAAAAAATCATCTTCTCCAGATCCAGCAGGCAGAATCTTTTGATATTTGGTATGCAACATTGCGGGGTGGATCTGATTCAAGTTTGTTCAAATCGGCCCCCTGGATTCATATTTGGGCTCACTATAGAAGCTCGAATTCAAACTTAGTGCATTTCGGGCAAATTTCTTCAAAAATCTTCTTCTCCAGATCCAACAGGCAGAATCTTTTGATATTTGGTATGCAACATTGCGGGGTGGATCTGATTCAAGTTTGTTCAAATCGGCCCCCTGGATTCATATTTGGGCTTAATATAGAAGCCCGAATTCGCACTTAGTGCATTTCAGGCAAATTTCTTCAAAAATCTTCTTCTCCAGATCCAGCAGGCAGAATCTTTTGATATTTGGTATGCAACATTGCGGTTTGGATCTGATTCAAGTTTGTTCAAATTGGCCCCCTGGATTCATATTTGGGCTTAATATAGAAGCCCGAATTCGCACTTAGTGCATTTCGGGCAAATTTATTTAAAAATCTTCTTCTCCAGATCCAGCAGGCAGAATCTTTTGATATTTGGTATGCAACATTGTGGGGTGTATCTGATTCAAGTTTGTTCAAATCGGCTTCCTAGTTTCATATTTGGGCTCACTATAGAAGCTCGAATTCGAACTTAGTGCATTTCAGGCAAATTTCTTAAAAAATCTTCTTCTCCAGATCCAGCTTCAGAATCTTTTCATATTTGGTAAGCAACATTGTGGGGTGGATCTGATTCAAGTTTGTTCAAATCTGCCCCCTGGGTTTATATTTGGGCTCTGTATAGGAGCCCAAATTTAACTTAGTGCATTTCAGGCATATTTCTTAAAAAATCTTCTTCTCCAGATCCAGCAGGCAGAATCTTTTGATATTTGGTATGCAACATTGTAGGGTGGATCTGATTGTGATTCATGAACGTATTTATTTGTAAAGTTGATAGAATCTTAGACAAAATTGGCAGAAAAGATCTACTATAGAAGGGGTGGTATCCAGGGTGAACCGTTTACCCAAATCTAGCAGTACTAATGCATTATTCACACAAATCTTCGTTCAAATTTTATGACCCCTCATTGGAACACACGCATTCAGCTCATTCCAACAAAGGTCATATGCCATGTTTTCGAGACAAAGGAATAAAAATTTTAGTTATTCATGAAATTTTTAGTCAACTGTTGTCTGTTATTCACATTGCTTCATGAAATTTCAGTACTTTTAGAAGTTACCTCAGTAATCAAGGGTTAATTCCCCTTAATTAAATGTCGCCTCTAAAAAACAACCACTTTGCATATCTTACCTTTTTACCAGCATAACTGCCAAAACTTGTCAGCATTCTTCGCAAAAATCGCTATTCAAATTTTAATTTTTGTCTCTTAAATATACATGTACTTATCGCTTGTAAATACCCCATTGGAATGAGCTTTTTGAGCTCATTCCAATGAGAGGTCGCACACCATGCTTTTTGAGTCAAAAAAGCAATTTTTTTTAGTTATTCCAGAATTTCGTATGTAAAACACAGCTTTATGACTTCACATTAAAATGAGCTCTCTAAGCTTGTTCCAATCAACATTCACGCACTATGTCTTTCACACAAAAAATAAAATTTTCCATTTATTCAGGAATTTTGTTTGCAAGAACACTCTTAACCCCCCCCCCCCCCCCCACACACACACACAAACACACACACACACACACACACACACACAAACACAGACACACACATCTAAAAGTTCGTCAGCAAAAAAACAGTTAATTCAATTTTTAAATGCATTATAGGAACAACTTGCCTAATCAAATTTAAATACTTTTGCATCATTCTGTATCCAGAACAAACCATTTACCATATCTTTACGCAAAATTCTCCAGCATCATTCACAAAAAAACACCATTATTTATATATTCACATTTCTGTCTCAAAAATATACCTGATCTTCCCATACCCCTATTGGAATAAGCTGTTTGAGCTTGTTCCAATGATGATAAAAAAAAATAAAATTTGTGAAAATTTTTGTTTTCTTGCATGCAAATATATACATGTAGCACATGGAAGATATCCACAGTTGGGGAGAGATGTCCAAGGCTATCTCTTCACATTCCTTGTTTGTGCTTCATGCTAAACCAGTTTGTCTGCAGAGATAAATTTGCTTTATTAAAAATCATTGGAGATTGGCCACACACCAATGATTTTAAATAAAACTAATTTTAGGTAACAAATGTTGAACTTCAAACAAAATCTATCACTCAACCAGTTAATGTTGATGAGGCATGACATGGTGAAGGTGACCTAAAATACTTCTTAGAGTCACTTTGTCAGGTGAGCGATTAAGGCCACGTGGGGCCTCTTGTTTTAAAATGCCTTGGAGGTCTCCATTGGGTGATTTTTTTGTTTTCTGATATTAACTGAGTTTTGAAGAATTTTGAGTGACTTAAAAAAAATTAATTGCCCCACTGTGGGTTTTTTTTCTGAAAAATGAGTTTCGATGGATTTTCAGTGAAGATGAGTTTTCAAGGATATTGAGTGATTTCATGCAAAAAAATAAAAACTGCCCCATGTGAGGTTTGGGCCTATTGGGTGATTTTTTTTTTAATTATACCCCCGCTTTGAAGAAGTGGGGGCTATATGGGAATCGCCCTGTACGTCCGTACGTCCGTACGTCCGTCCGTCCGTCCATCCGTCCGTCCGTCCGTCCGTCCATCCGTCTGTCCGTCCGTCCGTACGTCCGTCCGTACGTCTTTCCAGACATGAAATTCTTGTGTGCGCAACTCCTCCTACATTTATCAATCAATTTGGACAAAACTTTTCAGACATCATCACTATTAAGTGAACATGCGCATATTCCAAGATTTTTGATCTGCGACAATTTTAACCAGGTTATCTCTCTTGAACTTTGATTTAATATGGGTTTCTGCATGAAATTCTTGTGTGCGCAGCTCCTCCTACATTTATCAATCAATTTGGACGAAAGTTTACAGACATCATCACTACTAAGTGAACATGTGCATATTCCAAAATTTTTGAGCTGTGGCAATTTTAACTAGGTTATCTCCCTTTAACTTAGATTTATTATGGGTTTCTACATGAAATTCTTGTGCGTGCAACTCCTCCTACATTTATCAATCAATTTGGACAAAACTTTTCAGACATCATCACTACTAAGTGAACATGCGCATATTCCAAGATTTTTGATCGGCGACAATTTTAACCAGGTTATCTCCCTTTGACTTAGATTTATTATGTCTTTCCGTTCGAACAAATTCTTGTGTGCGCAACTCCTCCTACATTAATGAACCGATTTTGATGAAACCTTTCAAACATCATCTCTACTAAGTGAACATGTGCATATTCCAAACTTTTTGATCTGCGACAATTTTAACCAGGTTATCTCTCTTGAACTTTGATTTAATATGGGTTTCTGCATGAAATTCTTGTGTGCGCAACTCCTCCTACATTTATCAATCAATTTGGACGGAAGTTTACAGACATCATCACTACTAAGTGAACATGTGCATATTTTTATACTGTACCAATGACCCAGACTTAGCTGGTGCTAACTCCAACAAAACCAGGGCCAAACACAAATTTTGCCCCCCAATCCCCAAAATTTGCATCCAAAACAAAAAGAAATCATGTCCTAAAGGACCTCCATACTACGCCTCTACTGCGCATGCGCAGTGACGCAGTCGTCCCGAAATTGGCGCCAATTATCATTCTCTGTTTGGCCCTTCATCAGTCAACATCTCACTGATCTTTGTGCTTGTAAATCTCAGTTTAAAGGATGCCAGACACGTAATTTTTGAAGAAAATGTGATTCTAAGGAGGATAGAAGGAGGAGAGGAAAAAGAAGTGGCAAAAAATAATCAGGGCTGTACTTAAAATTTTTTGATGAAATTATGTTAAGTTGCCTATTTTCGAGGCATGGGCCTCTTGTTGTCATTCTTGCTAATTGTTGCACTGCTTATTCAGTGTTTCCTCTCCCCTAGCCTTCTAAAGTCCCCCCTGGCAATTCTCCCATGCTTTTGGCATATTTTTGAGAAATTTCATTTCTAAAATTTCCTGGGAGAGTTGCTTGGTTACAGAATGTTTTCTGTTATTTTCCCCATAGTTACGTTTTCACCCATGGGTGTATAACGTTTGTGTTCTGCATCTTCCATCTGATGTTCTACAGATTCTCCTCTGGGAGTCTCTGTTTTGCATCAGATAGAGTGTAATTGATGACTGATTCCGGGCCAGTTTTTTCAGTGCCTGGAGTCATGTTTTCTAGTGTGTTTACACTGTTTGTTTTCATTGGCAAGAGCCTTTTTTGAGGGGGGCTGTTTGCCTTTGTGGTAGTTTATCTCATTATAAGATACATTTATATTATCCGAAAGTGTCTCATTAATTATTTTATATAAATTTAAAATTTTTGACCACACTTTGCCATCGGATCCATCGGGGCTCAACGTTACTTTTCAGCAACTTGGGCTTCTCTGAAAAAATATATTTTTATACTGTACCAATGACCCAGACATAGCTGGTGCTAACTCTTAAAATATAGGGCCAAACACAAATTTTGCCCCCCAATCCCCAAAATTTGCATCTAAAACTAAAGAAAACATGTCCTGAAAGGCCCTCCACACTTCGCCCCTACTGCGCATGCGCAGTGTCAAGGACGTTCCGAAATTGGTGCCATTAATTATTCTAAGTTTGGCCCTTCATCAGTTAACATCTGACTGATCTTTGTGCTTATAAATCTCAGTTTAAATGATGCCAGACACATAAATATTAGTGAAATGGTGATTCTAAGGAGGATAGAGAAGGAGGAGAGGAAAAGAATGTGTGACAGAATATTATCAGGGCTGTAACTTAAAATTTTTTAATGAAATTATGTTAAGTTACCTATTTTCAAGGCAGCAGCCATTTTGTTGTCATTCTGATTATTTAGTTACACTGTTTTTTAAGTGTTTTCCTCTCTCCCTGTCCTTTAAGTTCCCCCTTGCTATTCTCCCATGCTTTTGGCATAGTTTTTGTAATTATTATTACTAAATTTTCTTGGGAGTTTTAGCTGAATAACAGAATGAATTCTGTTCTTTCCCCATGTTTACGTCTTCACCTACGGGTGGTTAGGCGTTGTGTTCTGCATCTACCATCTGATGTTCTGCAGTTTCTTCCCTGGAAGTCTCTGTTTTGCATCAGATAGTGTATTTTTGGTAACTGATTTCGGGTCTGGGTGCCTGGAGTCTTATTTTAGTGTTTTTACACTCATTGTTTACATTTACAACAGCCCTCTGTGTGAGGGGGGGATTTCTAAAAAATAATATCTTGATGTTATTTTAATCATAACTAGATACATTATTATTGTTCGTAAGTGTTGAATAAATTGTTTAAAATATTTTTAAAATTTTTGTCCACACTTAGGCTTGGGATCCATTGGGGCTCAACGTTACTTTTCAGAAACTTGGGCTGTTCTGAAAAAATATTTTTTCAAAATATTTTGATTTCAATTATTTTTTCTATATTAATGGATCATATTATTATTATGTATTTTGATTGCCAGGGGTTAGTGCGAGTACCAGGACTTGTTTTCTTTTCACATTGAAAGGATATTGATCAATTGTTTTAAGAGGAAGTCTTCCTCTGACTTTATTATCATTCTATATGTGGTCAGTGTACTCGCATTAACTCCTGTTCTGTATCGTATGATTTCGATGACAATATGGGAAGCGTATGTCACGGTATGTTGTTGGGGAT
This sequence comes from Pictodentalium vernedei, assembly GCA_031216915.1. Classification (NCBI taxonomy): domain Eukaryota; kingdom Metazoa; phylum Mollusca; class Scaphopoda; order Dentaliida; family Dentaliidae; genus Pictodentalium; species Pictodentalium vernedei. Next base: position 232,839,477 of record CM062288.1, on the reverse strand, counting down.
TTGGACACTCCGGTCCTTTCCCCGCAGGGTCACTCTACTTTATCAATTTCTATTTCAGACGATCAAGATTAGGGTGATGTATCTGTGATGTCTTCCAACAGTGTGCCTCCGTCGTCACAATTAATGAAGGGCTAGCGGAAAAGTGCTCATGTAAATACGCCAATTGCCTAAGAGGACCCTAGTAGGTTCGACGGCCTTTGACGTCCGCTAGCTCGCCCGGTGTAGCGTCCATTCACCGAATGGTTTGGCAGCCGGGTTCGTCCGTTGCGGTCTAGAAGGAATTTTGGGGTGATGCGAGCACTATAAATTAACCTAATGCACACCCAGTGACGGCGGATCGGAGGGAGAACGCAGGAAGCCTTTTAGTCCGGTTCATAGCTCGTTCCGGTCCTTCCGGACGGCAAGCGAGAGAGGCCCCTCTCTCGTTCAACAACATCTGGCCCCAGATGTTGTGGTACAAAATGTGTCGCAAGCGGAGCATACGTCCGTCGCTCGGGATGCTCCGTTGTATAGGCAGTCCGCTGAGACTGCTAAGGCTTCCTATTCTCGTCAGCGCACACGACCGCACCTTGGCTGCGTGACCGCCGATATATTACCAGCTTCGCCGATCAAGGATTCTTCGGCGACCAGGTCACACCATCCGGTAGCCAGGGACACGAGGCCTGCAGACTCCGGACGTTCGCATAGGAAGTGTGCGGGAGTCAACGCACACGGAGCTTCCGGCGGCAATGCATCGTAAGACCGCTACTGCACAGGCCTCGGGAACGGACGTGCTTTCCTTAATAGCACAGTTTATCGCAGCATCCCAGCATCAACTGAATCTGTCGCATATATTTTATCCGACGATGCTGGGTCGGGACGCTCCGCGGAAGCGGGTACGGACGTCCGAAAGTTTCATCCGGTCCGACGGGATACCGAAAGGGATTCGGAGGATTTCAAGCTTTCCCTTTCGGAACAACATATGCTGTTGTGTATGTCATCTGACTTGGTCTTCTACAGCTTCTTTCGTCGGACCAGAATGCTGCGATGCCGGATAAGAAACTGATAGCGTCGGTGGACTTAGAAATTTTTGGTTCGGTTCAGGGACATCGTCCCTCAGTTCCGACATAGTCCAATAATGTCACACAAACTTTCGAATTATTGAACGACGCTATATATATTATTATTTTATGCTTGCTAACCAAGCATTTCTGGTTTCTTGTTCGAAGAGTTATGGAGATGTCTTTCAAAAGTGTGCCTCTGTCGTCATAGTTAATGAAGAGTTAGCGGCAATAAGTGCTCATGGAATATGTCTATCGCCTACGGAGTGACATTCGCTAGCTCACCCGGTGTAGCGTACATTCATCGAATGGTTCGGCTGCCGGGTTCGTCCGTTGCGGTCTAGGAAGGAGATTTGGGTGATGCGAGCACTTTAATTACTTTAGTACTCACCCAGTGACGGCAGATTGAGGACAGATCGGAGGAAGCCTGTTAGTCCGGTTCCTGGCTTGTCCAGGTCCGTCCGGGCTGTGAGCGAGAGAGGTCCCTCTCTCGCCCAACAACATAGGGGACCGCATGTTGTGGTTCAGATATTTTACATTCGGAGCATATGTCCGTTGGTCGGGACGCTCCGTTATATTGACAGTCCAAGAGACTGTCTTTAATGCTTCATCATCCTCACAGCAGGGCACACGACCGCACATTGGCTACGTGACCTCGAGTATCCGATCAGTTTCGGCATTCAGTGATTCCACGGCAAATAGGTCGCGCCATCCGGTAGCCAAGGGACACGAGGCCTATACACTCCGTTCGCTCGCATATTGGTAGTATGCACTGGGTAACGATCACGGAGCTTCCAGCGGCAATGCATCGTAAGACCGCTTCTCCTCAGGCCTCAGTGACGGACGTGCTATCCGAGTTAGCACAGTTGTTTCGCAGCATCCCAGCAATTGACAGTTTCTCGGTCGAATCAGGAATTATCCGACGGCGCTGGGTCGGTGCGGTCCGTGGTTGCATCAGCTACGGACGACCGAACGCTTTATAGGGTCCGACAGGATGGCGAAAGGGATTCGAAAGATTTCGAGTTTTCCCTTTAGTAGTATCGGAAGATGCCTTTCATATCTTCTGGCATTATCTTCCAGTGATTATTATTTCGGACTTCATTGCTGCGATCTTGGATAAGAGACTTATAGCGTCATTGGACTCGGATTTTTCGATCGGTTCAGGGACATTGTCCCTGACTTACCGACGCAGTCCAATATTGTCATTACAACATGTGTTTTATTTTTCGACGCTATATATATATATATACAAGCCTGCTACTAAGCATGATAGTTTAGTTTCTTGTCCGCGTTGCTCATTTCTGCCATTTTATCATTTATACAAATAGTTTATTTTGGCAGAGCAGGGCATACCGAGAGTTCATATGCGTCTAGACGGTGTGATTAAAGACTGCATATATTCTTTTTCGCCGTTTATGTCTTTTCCAATTTCAATGTTGGGAACGACATTATGTATAGTAGACTTAACTTAGACGCTTTATTATACGTAATCCGCCTTACTGAGGCGTTATCATTACGTCTTCAAGAAAAGATTTACGGGATATTATTCTCAATGTAATTTCTTTTGAGGGCAGTAGTTTGTTCACGTATAACTCCGCCCTTCAGTGGCTGATTGGAGTTAGTTAGACGTGACGCAGCCCTAGCTACATCCACACGCGTGGATAGTAAGGTTAAGAACTCTCTCAGAGTCGCTTCGTTCTCGGAGGAGCTTCTCTTCGACGGCAACTTTTCGGCAATCCATGAATTGCTCGATTTACACATTCTCTTGTCTATCTAGTGTTACAAGAGATTCAGACTGGGGCAAACATTCGGTGGTTGACTCAGAGAGTGCCGCCGCAGTTGCCGGACCCGAGTGTGGCTGTTATGACGGTTGCCAGTCAAACAGATTGGGATATAATACTGATCCCTACGGATTCGAAGTACCAGGGTCTTTGGGTTCCGCAGTCTTTTAGCAATCAGTTTAACTTCCGCGGAATAATGTTTTTTAGGCTTGCTTTATGTCATTGCATGAACATTATTCAGAAACGCATGCCCAAATTCCTGTCCTTTAATTCGACAGTAGTGGCGTATCTCCGGAACCAGGGAGGCACTGTTTCGTTTCCGTTATTCAATTTAATGGAAAGAATCCGTCTGTTGGTTATAGTACACCAAGTTCAGTTTTGGTCCGTCATATTCCGGGTCGTCTGATTGTTTTATCGGACTCCCGTTCTCTTACGGGTCGCTTGTTGCTGTCAGAATGGACTCTCAACAAACAAGTATTCAATCAGATTTTCTATCTATGGGAGCGCCCAATGATGATTTATTTATGACACAGCTTGCTAATCAGTTGCAGACGTATGTGTTGGCTTGTCCAGATCTCTGAGCTAATATTAACGCTCTATTGATCTATAGGACGGAATGATAGGATACGCGTATCCTCCGGTGCTGTTGTTTTAGCAGGTATTGCTAAGATAAACAACCACAATACATTTCTGTTGATAGCATCTCTATCTTCACAGAGATCATGAGTAATTTACTCTCTTGTCTACTGTGGGTCTTAACGTGAAATCTTCCTCTATGTGAGGATCTTTTTCACTGGGTAAATCGTGTCATCTTTATCACAACCAGCAAGGTCACAACCTTCATGTATTCCGTTGTGTGGTCCGTATTGCATTGTAAGCACTGTACTGGACGAGCTTTGGACGCGATTTCTTACTATAGGAGATCCTCTTCTTCGCTATTCTATGCGGCTAAAGTGGAGGCTCTTCCGTCGTGGTGTAGGGATCATTATGTTCATATTGTTGATCCCTCCATACTACTCATTGCTATTTTTTAGTATACTTGTTTCACAAGATCTACTGCAGCCTGTTATTATTTAGGTTATAGGTTTATGTTACCTCATACCTATGCACTCTACGATAGTTTACAATTGAGTCTTTTGTCTCTTTATCTAAGTCAGTTAGTAACTTTTTGATAAATAGACTTAGAATCTTTAGATTAAATTCCTATACGGATTTTAACTTCGGTTCTTATTTAGCTAAGTAATCATTTGAGCCTCTGGAAACAGTAGTTTTCAAATTCTGACCTTTTAGACAGTAATTCTGTTGGTTTCTCTTTTACTGTAGAGTCAGTGAGTTTCATGCACTATCGATGGATGATTTTCACTTTCATAGTTTCGGAATCAATACTTCCGTTACTATTTAGGTTGGATTGTTGCATAAGAGTTAGGCTCCTATTATCCGGAACCTATTATTTTAAGGTCCTTCCGTCTTCGTATGGGCATAGGCCTTTACTCTTTCCGGGTACAGTTTATGTATTTATAAACAGATATCTGTTTATTACAAAGGGCGTAAGCTTCTTCTGTCTTTGATGTCTAGTAGAAGGACGTTACGCTCCATTTTATTGTTAATGGATTCTATTAACTATCGGTACTGCTTATGGTATTTCATTGACTTAGCAGTTGTGCTTAAGATTTCGGCTCATGAAGTAAGAGTTCTTCTACTTCTTGGGCTTACATTAATAGTGTCGCTATTATAGATTTTTGAAGGCCGCTCATTGCGCTCAGCCATCCACATTCATGAATTTTATCTTAGAAATATCGAGTCCATTTCTGGAGGCCTATATTGTTAGGTCTATTATCTACTGCTCAGAATGTCATTCACTTAACAGTTGCTACTATAGCTAGGTAGGCTGTCTGTTTCGGCAGTGTCTCTGTTCGGCTGCCCTCTTCGCTCTGGGCTATTTGACCCAGGGCAAGAAAAAGGGGGGGGGGGGGGGTGTTCCCTTGGGTCACCTGTTTTACTATGAAAACAAGGGGATACCTCCTCCGGAGTTAGTAATTCTGAGCTGTTATTGGGATGGTTGTTTAGTGAGAAGTTTAGGTTTTTAAAATTCATTCAAGTCTTAGTTTTTAAAGTATAGCTTTTGAATATTGCATATGTCAACGGACATGATTATGCAATCCTCAGACACTTTTAGGAGTATAAGAGTCTCTATTCTCTAGACTTACTTTATTTATTGGCTTACTTTAAAAATTATTAGTATAAGGATTATATTGGATATTAATAGAGTACATGGATGTATGAAGCTCAATTTTGAAAGTGTTGTATCTTTCTAATTTATCATAAATAAGAAAGATACATGTAAGGCCTATTACTTCTTTTTCCCTACAGGGGATGACTCTATTTTATTTTATTGAGCGTATTCCATTTTGCTCTATGTCCTTGGCCCTCCAGCCTTTTTACTATTCAGCTATGTCTGGGTCATTGGTACAGTATAAAAATGTTAAAAAATTTATAGTAATTTATATATTTTTTATACTTACCAATGACCCAGACGGGGATGGCCCTCCCAGGAGTTGGGAACTCTTGCCTCCCCGCTGAGCACATAGCGCTTACCAGGCACTGGTTATTAGAATGATTAATGGCGCCAATTTCGGAACGTCCTTGACCCTGCGCATGCGCAGTAGGGGCGAAGTGTGGAGGGCCTTTCAGGACATGTTTTCTTTAGTTTTAGATGCAAATTTTGGGGATTGGGGGGCAAAATTTGTGTTTGGCCCTATATTTTAAGAGTTAGCACCAGCTATGTCTGGGTCATTGGTAAGTATAAAAAATATATAAATTACTATAAATTTTTTAACTTTTTCAAAATTATTTTGTTTTGCAATTGTTTTTTCATTTATTAATGGATCATGTTATTATGTATCTTTGTGTCAGGGGTTTTTGCGAGTAACTAGGACTTATTGTTGTTCTTTCACAATGAAGGGACATTGTTCTAATTGTAATAGGAAGAAATCTTCCTCTGACTTTCATGATCATTGTAGTCAGTGTTCTCGCATTAATCCCTGTCCTATATGTGAACATTGGGATGAGAAACATTGGAAACGTGTGTCACGATATGTTGTTTCTGGAGAAAGAGCGATGCCGGCTCTTTCTCCACAAGGTCACTCTACTCTCTCAGTTTCTATTTCAGAGGAACCAGAACAGGGTGATGTTTCCATGTTATCTTCTTCAAGTGTGCGTCCGTCGTCACAAATGAATTCAGAGCTAGCGGCAAAAGTGCTCATGGAGATTAGACAAATGTCGTCCGCTAGCTCGCCCGGTGTAGCGTCCATTCACCGAATGGTTCGGCAGCCGGGTTCGTCCGATGCGGTCCAAGAGGAAATTTTGGGTGATGCGAGCACTATAAACATAATAGATGCACACCCAGTGACGGCGGATAGTAAGCGAGAACGGAGGAAGCCTTTTAGTCCGGTTCCTAGCTCGTCCAGGTCCAGCCGGGCCGCGAGCGAGAGAGGTCCCTCTCTCGTACAACAACATCTGGGACCAGATGTTGTGGTACAAAATGTGTCTTTAGCGGAGCATACGTCCGTCGCTCGGGACGCTCCGTCGTATAAGCAGTCCGCAGAGACTGTTAAGGCTTCCTCTTCTCGTCAGCGCACACGACCGCACCTTGGCTGCGTGACCGCCGATATTTTACCAGCTTCGCCGATGAAGGATTCTTCGGCGACCAGGTCACACCATCCGGCAGCCAGGGATTCGAGACCGATGGACTCCGGACGTTCGCATAGGAAAAGTATGCGGGAGCCATCTGATGCGGAGCTGCCCTCGGCGAAGCAGCGAAAGACTGCGCCTCCGCAGGTCTCGACGTCGGACATTCTTGTGCAGATAGCACAGCTTATCGCAGCATCCCAGCAGCCGACAGAAACGGTGTCGGATCGAGAATTATCCGACGGCGCTGGGTCGGTACGCTCCGCCGAAGCATCGGGGGCGGACGACCGGGAACATCGGGAGGTCCGACCGGATGGTGAAAGGGATACGGATGACTTGGAGCTATCCCTTTCGGAACAACATAAAGCTGCCGTGGACTTCATCCGGCACTTTCTCCCTCAAGTTGTTCCGTCGGGCCAGACTGCTGCGCTTCCGGACAAGAGAATTATAGCATCATTGGACTCTGAATTTTTTGAGCGGTTCAGGGATATCGCTCCCGAGTTTCCGTCGCAGTCCAATAATGTTGCAAGAACATTTGAATTATTGGACGACGCTATATTTAAACTTGCTTCCAGGACGGGGAAAGCAGGTTTCTTGTCCGCTAATACTCTCAACCTGCCTTTCATTAATGCAAGGAATAAATTTGATACGGCAGGACAGGGTATACCGAGAGTTCCTCTGCGTATGGACGACGAGGCGGAAGACTTAGAGCTATCATTACCGTCGTCAGCTTCTATTCCAACCGCGGTGTTGGAAACAGCTATTGCGTCTAACAGAGCCAATTTAGATGCCTTATCTTACGCAGATCACCTTACTAAGGCGTTATCACTGCGCCTTCAAGGGGAAGAGTTTCAGGATATACAATCCTCTTTAAGACTTCTTTCAAGGGCAGTAGCTTATTCCACGTGTAACTCCGCCCTTTCAGTGGCAAATCTGGAGTTGGTTAGACGTGACGCAGCCCTAGCTACATCCACACTAGTGGATTCTAAGGTGAAGAACTCTCTTAGAGTCGCTTCGGTCTCAGGAGAACTTCTCTTTAACGGCAAGCTTTCCGCTATTTATGATAAAATTAAAAAGAAAGCTAATGATTCTCTGTTGTTCAGATCGGCTCCTAAAAAGTCGGATACAGCAGACACGAATAAGACAGGCACTTCTGGGTCTAATGCGCCTAAGAGAGGTTCCTATAGAGGTTCCGGTGCGTCCTCTTGGTCTTATTCGAGAGACCGTCAGGATAGCGACTCTCGTTCGGGACGTCCTTCAGGCCGGGACAATCGGTCGGACGCCCCGAGGTCGACGAGGCGAGGTGCGGGTCGTGGAAGACGTGGTTTCTCCTACCGCAGGCCTCGCAGGTCCAGGAGGTGATGGCTTAAACCTCTATCGCGTTCCGGTTGGTGGAAGGTTGTCGAGTTTTTCACAAGAGTGGGCGTCGATTACGGACGACCCTTGGGTGAGAGGAGTGACTTCGGAAGGTCTAAAGATATCCTTCAAACGAAAGCCTCCATTAACTCGAAGTCCAAAGTGGACTCATCTTCCGTCAAATCCACAGAAAAGAGACGCTCTGTTATCAGAGGTGCAGTCTCTTTTAATGAAGAACGCGGTAGAGGTCGTAGAAAACCAGGAATCTCTGGGATTCTACAGCCATCTGTTTCTGGTTCCGAAACCAGACGGCTCGTTCCGTCCAGTCATAGATTTGAGCTGGATAAACAAGCTGATCGTCGCTCCGAAGTTTTATATGGAGACGATTCGATCGGTCAGAGCGAGTATTCGGGTGAACGATTATGCAACGAGCATAGATCTCAAAGATGCGTACTTTCACGTCATGGTACATCCGACATTCCGAAAGTATCTACGCTTCGCAGTCCTAGGAGTGGTGTATCAATTCCGGGCGATGTGCTTCGGATTGAATCTAGCACCCTGGGCTTTCACTCGGGTAATGAACTCGGTAATGATCTACTTCCGAGCTCATTCGTCTGCGGTAACGTCGGCCTACCTGGACGACATTCTTCAGAGGTACGGCAACGAGTTAACGCTTCAGAACGATGTTCAGAATCTTCTTCTATTGCTCCGACGTCTCGGTTTTATAGTAAACGAGGAGAAGTCGGATCTGGTGCCGTCCAAGTCATTCACTCATCTGGGAATGAGCTTCGAGACGCACAACAATCTCGTTCGTCTGCCGTTAACCAGAGCGAAATTAGTCAGTTGTTACGCTCGCTATTGTCTGCACGCAGACAAAGTCACGGCGAGAGAATTTATGAGACTGATAGGTCTGTGCGGAGCCGCCGCGGATCTCATTCCGATGGGGCGGCTACGCACACGTCCTCTTCAAATTTTCCTGACTCAGAATTGGAGTGTGAAAATTCATTCGCTCGATGTAGACGTTCTCTTGTCAGATCAAGTGAAACAAGAGATTCAGACTTGGGCAAACATTCAGTGGTTAACTCAAGGAGTTCCGCTGCAGTTGCCGGATCCGAGTTTTACCGTTATGACGGATGCCAGTCAAACAGGTTGGGGTGCATCATTAATCCCAACGGATTCGAGATGCCAGGGTCTTTGGGATCCGCAATTCCTGTGCAAGCACATAAACATCAAGGAAATGATGTCAATTTGGCTTGCGTTACGTCACTGGATGGACATTATTCACGATGCTCATGTCCAAATTCTATCCGACAATACGACAGTAGTGGCGTATATACGGAATCAGGGAGGCACTCATTCAGTTCCGTTGTTCAATCTAACGGAAAGAATCCTTCTGTTTGCGTTAGAACATCACGTTCTTCTTTCGGTCCGTCACATACCGGGTCGTCTGAATGTGCTAGCAGACTCCCTTTCACGAAAGGGTCGCTTGTTGCCGTCGGAGTGGACTCTCAACAAACAAGTATTCAATCAGATTTGCTACCAATGGGAACGGCCAATGATAGACTTATTTGCGACACATCTCAACAATCAGTTGCAGACGTATGTGTCTCCGTGTCCGGATCCAAGAGCATTTGCAGTAGACGCTCTGTCGATCCCTTGGGACGGAATGATAGGATATGCGTATCCTCCAGCGCCGTTAATTCAACAAGTATTGCTAAAGATAAAACAATCTCAATGCAAGATTCTGTTGGTAGCATCTCTGTCGCCACAGAGACCGTGGATAAATCTACTCAGGTGTCTGTTGTGGGACCTACCGCGGAAGCTTCCTCCACGAGAGGATCTTCTTTCGCAGGGGAAATCGCGCCAACTCCATCACAACCCGCAAGGTCTCAACCTTCACGTTTTTCCGTTGTGCGGTCCTTCTTGCATGGCAAGCACTTTACAGGACGAGCAGTGGACGCGATTTCTAACTGTAGGAGGACCTCCTCTTCGCTAAACTATGCGGCTAAGTGGAAGGTTTTTCGTCGTTGGTGTAGGGATCATTCTGTAGATATATTTGATCCCTCTATACCAGACATTGCAAACTTTCTAGTATACTTGTTTGACGAAATCAAACTGCAGCCTGTTACTATAAAGGGTTATAGATCTATGTTATCTGATACCTATGCACATCATGATAGTTTACAAATTGGATCTAATGTCTCTTTATCGAAGTTGGTTAGAAACTTTTTGATAAATAGACCCAGAACTCTTAGATTAATTCCTAAGTGGAATTTAGCTTGGGTTCTCCTTAAATTGAAGGAAAAGCCATTTGAACCTCTTGGGACAGTAGATTTCAAATTCTTATCTTATAAGACAGCTTTTCTCTTAGCTTTCTCTTCTGCCAGAAGAGTCAGTGAGCTTCATGCACTATCGGTGGATGATTCTCATTATCGTAGTGTTGGGAACACTATCACCTTCACTACTAATGTGGGTTTTTTAGCTAAGAATCAGGCTCCTAATAAATATCCGGAACCTATTGTTATTAAGGCTCTTCCGTCTTCAGACGGGCGTAGGCCTTTACTCTGTCCTGTTAGAGCACTACGTATCTATAAACAGAGATCTCAGTTTATCAGAAAGGGACGGAAACGTTTCTTTCTGTCTTTGATGCCTAATAGAAAGGACATTTCAGTCCATTCTATTGCTAGATGGATTCAGTTAACTATCCGTACTGCTTATGAAGATTTATCTTCTTCTCAGCAGTCTGTGCTTAAGATTTCTGCTCATGAAGTAAGAGCTCTTTCTACTTCCTGGGCTTATGCTAATAGTGTTGCTATTACAGATTTAATGAAGGCTGCTTATTGGTCTCAGCCATCCACATTTATGAATTTTTATCTCAGAAATATTGAGTCCATTTCTGGAGACCTGCATTGTTTAGGTCCGTTATCTGTTGCTCAGAATGTCGTCCACTAAACAGTTGCAACTATAGTTATGCAGGCTTTCTGTTCCGGCAGTGACTCCGTCCGGCTGCCCTCTTCGCTCTGGGCTATTTGACCCAGGGCAAGGGGAAGGGGGGGGGGGGGCGGGTGTTCCCTTAGGTCACCTGCTTTATAGTGAAAAGCAAGGGAATGCCTCCTCCAAGTCAGTATTTCTGAGTCGCTTCCGGGATGGTTTTAAAGTGTAATATTAATGTTTAAATTCATTCATGTCTTATTTTTAAAGTGTAGCTCGGTGTGAAGCATTTGTATATGTCAAGTGTCAAACGGGCTTTAATATACAATACTCGGACACTTTTAAATGATTATAAAGAGTCTCAATTCTCTGGACTACTTTATTTATTGGCTTGCTTTAAAAATAATTAGTATAAGGGTTATACTGGATGTTAATAGAGAACATGAATGTTATTGTGCTCAATTATTAAGGGTAGTGTATCTTTCTAATTTAATATTAAATAAGAAAGATACATGTAAAGCCTAATACTCCTTTTCTCCTTTAGGGGTTACCTCTTTACTATATAGTTGAGCTTATTGGATTTTCCTCTATGTCCTAGGCCCTCCAGCCTGTTTACTATTCAGCTAAGTCTGGGTCATTGGTACAGTATAAAAATGTTAAAAAATTTATAGTAATTTATATATTTTTTATACTTACCAATGACCCAGACGGGGATGGCCCTCCCTGGAGTTGGGAACTCTTGCCTCCCCGCTGAGTACATAGTGCTGACCAGGCACTGCCAGTAAGATTGATAATTGGCGCCAATTTCGGGACAACTGCGTCACTGCGCATGCGCAGTAGAGGCGTAGTATGGAGGTCCTTTAGGACATGATTTCTTTTTGTTTTGGATGCAAATTTTGGGGATTGGGGGGCAAAATTTGTGTTTGGCCCTGGTTTTGTTGGAGTTAGCACCAGCTAAGTCTGGGTCATTGGTAAGTATAAAAAATATATAAATTACTATAAATTTTTTAACATTCCAAAATTTTTTAGCTGTGGCTATTTTAACTAGGTTATCTCCCTTTAACTTAGATTTATTATGGGTTTCTACATGAAATTCTTGTGCGTGCAACTCCTCCTACATTTATCAATCAATTTTGACGAAACCTTTCAAACATTATCACAACTAAGTGAACATACGCATATTCCCAAATTTTTGATCTGCGACAATTTTAACCAGGTTATCTCCCTTTAACTTGGATTTGTTATGGGTTGAACTTTGATTTAATATGGGTTTCTGCATGAAATTCTTGTGTGCGCAACTCCTCCTACATTTATCAATCAATTTGGACGAAAGTTTACAGACATCATCACTACTAAGTGAACTTGCGCATATTCCAAAATTTTTTAGCTGTGGCTATTTTAACTAGGTTATCTCCCTTTAACTTAGATTTATTATGGGTTTCTACATGAAATTCTTGTGCGTGCAACTCCTCCTACATTTATCAATCAATTTTGACGAAACCTTTCAAACATTATCACAACTAAGTGAACATACGCATATTCCCAAATTTTTGATCTGCGACAATTTTAACCAGGTTATCTCCCTTTAACTTGGATTTATTATGGGTTTTCAAATGGGATTCTTGTGTGTGCAACTCCTCCTACATTAATGAACCGATTTTGAATACATGTTGCACATTGTAAATGTGTTTTTCCAGATGTAAACCATATATGTGTGGGCTCTTTAAGTATTCAGTGCTGTTCTGTGGAAGGCCACATGCAAATACAAAATTCAACAACAAAAAATGATCTTTATGTATACATTTCCTTATGGCCTTCGTCTACATGATCAGAAGTGCATTCCTCTAAAAACCCAAAGCGGGGGTATTAATCACCTTCAGTGATAGTTCTAGTTTAAATGAGTTTTAGGGGATTTTGATTGATTTTATGCAAAATGCAAACAAACAAAAATTTACCCCTTGGGGTTAAATTTTTGTGTTAAAATTAGACAACTGACCAAGATAACATTAATCTATTCCATTTGAACTAGATTGGCACATTGCATGACATACTTAGGTTCAAATATACTTATTTCATTTTTCTTAAAAACACTGCAAAAATATGAGATGGTCTACAGTTTTAACAACCCATGGGCATATTATGCAATGCTTTTGTAGGTTCTGTCATCTGAATACTTTGTTATGTAATGGGTTGATAAATTCTTCTTCCTTTTTTATATTACACAGGTTTGGACCTATTGTCGCACCAACAGATAATAAAAATGACACTGCTGACGGAAGTAAGAAAATCACAGCACCAGTTCAAAGCAAAGTAAGTGACAACTTGAGACTTTATGAACTGTCCCTGTGAGAGCACCAGGAAGTAGAGCAGTGCATGATTACTGTGGTGAATAAGTTCTCTTTCATTGGTTTAACCCTTTACCTAACATGAAAAGCAGACGACACTTGCAAAAATAATTCTTGAATAACTAATTTTTTTCATTTTTTTGTCTCAAAAACATAGGTTATGACCCCTCGTTGGAACGAGCTCGACGAACTCGTTCCAACGAGGGGTCATAACCTATGTTTTTGAGACAAAAAATGAAAAAAATAATGAAAATTAATTGGCGATTTTTTAGAATAGCGCTGGCCGGTTTTGGCCGTTATGTTAGGTAAAGGGATAACAGGACCTGGTAACCAATGCCTGGAGTGGAAGTCCTCTAAAGTTGACACCCCATCGGTATAAACAATGGCTAAACTTGACTTTATAGTTGTATTGTGTCAGGATATAGCTATAGATACAGGCCTGAAATTAAACAGTCTGACATTTGCAGAATGATGTCCACAGAGGGGGAATTTGATGATGCTATCCCATACAGTGGGCCAATTTATCCTCTGGGTATCTCTTTCTGTTTAATTTTGAGACCCTGATTCAGATTGAGGTTCACAGAGGGTAAATTTAGTGATGCTACCCTGCTATGCAAGGTAGCATCACTAAATTCACCATCTGGGGACCTCATTTTGCAGATGACAGTCTGCTTATTTTTGATTTACTGATAGTATGAAAGGGGAATTCACATCAGGAAAATACAGAATAAGTTGTTCTTTTATCATTCTACCACAGCTCCACAAATGCTATTGCCAATGATCTTTATTGGCATTCTTTTACGAACACAAATCATATAGTAATTTTGTGACTTCTTCTAATCACACCTTAACTTTTAAAGGCCTATTTGAGGCGTTTGCAATCTCAGAGCTTGTGCCCTGACTATGCCATCTTCAACTGGCAATAAACAAATCATCTTTTCAGTGATTTCTAGTCCTTGGGCAAGGCACTTAATCCTGATTGCCCATGTGAGGGCATGGTGGCACTCTGTACAAAGGCTGTACTGCACGTCGCTGGTGCCCTTGCCTTCAGCCAATGCTAACCCTGCTAGTGCAGAATTAGTACATTAGGTTGTTTGACAGTTGCTCGCCACTACTAAGTGGTTCTCTGGGTTCTCCAGCTTCCTCCACCCATAAATCTCTCCGACATGAGGTGACACTGGCTGTCGAAAGTGTCATTAAAGCAGAATGTGAATAAATCTCGACTGTGTTGCAATCCGGTCGAAAGTCCCTGCCTGCTTTCCTCCTTGTAACAGTGTCGAATCTCACACATTGATGAAGATAGTCAAGTGATAGATGAGAGCACTGAATCTGAGATGCTGCTTCAAACTTTGTCTTTAGCTCACCTGACTGAAAGTCAGGATGAGCTATTTTGATCACTCACCATCCATCATCCATGAACATGGTGTTGGCACCTTCTTCTCCAAAACAGCTGTTCTCTTTTACAAATCTTCTTCTCCAGAACCAACAGTTAGAATCTTTTAATATTTAATATACAACATTGTTACATGGGTCAAATTCACATTTGTTCAAATCAAGTCCCTCAGTAAATATTTGGGCTCCCTCTGCAGGCCTGAATGTTAACTTAATGCAACATGAGGAATAAACTTTAAAACTCTTCTTCTTCAGATCATCCAGTCAAAATCTTATGATATTTGGTATACCGCACCCTTTGGGAGGTCAGATCTAAGTTTGTTCAAACTATGTCTCTTTGTTAATATTTGGGCTCCCTATTGGAGCCCATATTTGGACTTCATTCAAATATGAGGAATATTCTTTAAAACTCTTTTTCTCTAGAACCAATTGTCAGATTGTTTTGATATATGGTATACAGAATCCTAAAAGGGCAGATGAAATTTGTCCAAATCAAGCCTATTGGTTAATAACTGGGCTCCCTATAGGAGCCCAAATTTGAACTTTGTGCCATATGGGGAATAATCTTTAAAAATCTTCTTCATCAGATCCACCAGTCAGAATCTTTTGATGTTCAGTATACAGCATCCTTAGGGGGGTCAGATCTAAGTTTGTTTAAACCAAGTCCCTGTGTTAATATTTGGGCTGTCTATTGGAGCCCAACTTTTAACTTAGTCCAATATCAAGGATAATCTCTGAAACTCTTTTTCTCCAGAACCACAAGTCCTAATCTTTTGATAAATGATATACAGAATCCTTACAGGGATTGGATTCAAGAATGTTCAAAGCATGCCTATCGGTTAATAATTAGGCTCTCCATGGGAGCCCAAATTTAAACTTAGTGCAGTATGGGTGGGGTGGGGGCAGATTTAAGTTTGTTCAAAGCAAGTCTCTTGAGTAATATTTGGACACCCTATTGGAGCTCGAAATTTGTCGTAGTGCAATATGGGGAATATTCTTTAAAAAAAAATCTTCTCACAAACCCCCCAATCAGAATCTTTTGATATATGGTATACACTATCCTTATTATTTATTCATTTATTGGTGTTTAAGGTCACATACTAATGCACAATGGCTAATCGTGACCGTGACAGTTTTACGGGTGGAGGAAGCCGGAGTACCCGGGGAAAACCACAGAGCAACGACGAGCAGCTGTCAGCTCTCCAACATCGTAACTCTGAACTCTGCACCGCAGCACAGGCAGGGTTAGATTGGTTGAAGACATGCGCACCATCGATGTGCAGTACGCCTCAGTACACAGCGTCATCGTGCCCCCATGTAGGCAATCGGAGTGAAGTGTCTTGCCCAAGGACACAACATGGTTGCCGCAGGTGGGATTCGAACCGAGGACCTCTCGGCTTGCAGCCAGCACCTCTACCAACTGAGCCACCGCGCCCCGCACTATCCTTAGGGGAGTCAAATTCAAGTTTGTCCATACCAAGTCCCTGGGTTAATATTTCAGCTCCCAATTGGAGCCTGAATTTTAACTTAGTCCAATACAGTTGAGCCCACTTAATTGGATATCTCTTAATTGTATATCCCTGTTAATTGAATATAATTTTCAAACACAAAACCATTTACCATACCTTCAGTACAAATTTGATCTGTTAATTGCATATGGGTTGTAGAGTAAACTCCTGTTAATTGTATATCAATTTTTATAATATGTCGAAAAAATTACTGTGACACGCACCAAATTCCCCTTATTTATCAACCTTTTTGGCCTCACTACATCCAATACAGGCATTTATTTTATTATATCTTGTTTGACAGAGCTCTATGAGCTCTGTCAAACAAGATATAATAGAATAAATGCTCAGTTTACATCAAGAACACAGCAAACTGACCAAATCCCTGTTAATTGTATACTCCTGTTAATTGAATAATTTTCACTGGCAAAATGGATATTCAATTAAGAGGATTCTACTGTATTAGGAATAATCTTTTAAATCTGCCTCTATCAGATCCAATGGTCAGATTCCTGATTGGGTGTGGGGGGATGCTTAGTCAGTTCAGGTTTGTTCAAGTTAAGTCCCTACGTTGATATTTGGGCTCCCTATTTTCCATTACTGGAATTCTGGACATTATTTGTGTGGTAGCATCTCAATACATGTATTACATTATAAATTCTACCAGAAAAAATCATCTTACTGAAAAATTGTTATGAATAGTTACATGACTTCAGTCCTCTAGTGTTCACTGGCCATACAATACATCTCAATCAAATCCTTCTTTAAACAACTTAGTCAGGTGAGCACACCAGTTAACCCTTTATCTTATGACTCACATAATTTACAAATTGAGCTGTTGAAAAAAGAAAATTAAATTAAAATTTCATGTGATCCTTCATTGGAACAAGCTCATTGAGTTTGTTCCAATGAGGGATCACATGACATGGTTTTGTTGGAATTTTTAATTTTTTTTTAAAAAAGTAATTGAAATAACAAATTATGATATCATGTTCAATAGATAAAATGTTAAATTAAACACGAGAGTAAATCACTGAAACATTCTCCATTCAGGCAAAAATTTACATTATGTCTAAAAAAAGACACACAATAAAAGTTTCAGCCAGTGCATCTCCACGTTTAACACTGAATTTGGTCTGTTAGCTGAATCTCTGCTGGGTATCTTATTCCTTTCTGTGGTATTTGAGAATGACTGTTTGGGAGGGCTTTTGAAAACCAGAAATGCATTTTCCATGTAATAAATGAATTATGACTTAACATAATTTTTTTCTTTCAGAATGAACAGATGGACAAACTGAAAAAGAGAGCAGAGAGATTTGGAATGGTTGTCTCAGATACATTATCAGAAGTGAAATTTTTTATAAGTTTATTTTCTCTTTTAATTTTACTTTAATTGCTGTCACAATTCTTTATACCTTATATAGGGCCCTGCAATTACTCGAATTTCGAGTCGAATCTTGAGTCGGAACACAAAATCGATTCGACTCATCTCCAATTCGCAGATGTCCTTTTTCTTGAGTCAATTCGTTCCTGATAAATGACAGAGTTTTCATTGTGAGTTCTTTCTTGAAACGATGCAATAATCTAGTTTGGCCACGAAAGAAATATGAAAATATGTTACAAAACCCTATTCGTATCACTGTTAAATGATACCAACACAATTTACTGACGCCTCATCGCGGCCTTAGTAAAGTCAGCATTATACATAAGTCATAACGGGATTCTAAGCGATTGTTTCTCATGCGATTCGCGCTCATAAAGTCTACGCTTGGAACACATTACTGATTTTTTGATTTGGATGCAAATTTTGGGGATTGTGGGGGGGCAAAATTTGTGTTTGGCCTTGAATATTTTAGTGTTAGCACCAGCTAAGTCTGGGTCATTGGTTACATATAAAAATATTCCTCATTTTGAACTAAGTTATCATTCAGGCTCCCACAGTGAGCCCAAATATGAACTCAGGGTTCTGGAATGTAAATTGGTTACTGACTTCGGGCCATGTTTTTCAGTGCCTGGAGTTTTGTTTCCGTTTTTTATTGACTTTTGTTTACGTTGACAACAGTTACTTTCTGTTAGTGATTCCTTGTCTTCTGTTAGGTTTTTTATGTTGTCAGATACATTAAAATTATCCGTAAGTGTAACATTAATTTTTAGAATTGTTTTAAAATTTTTGTCCACACTTAGGCTTTTTTGGGATCCTTTTGGGCTCATCGTTCCCTTTGGGAAATTGGGCTCATGTCAAAATTTTTTTTCTCGAAAATTTTCTTTTGAATTATTTTTCAAAATTTTGATATGGATTGTATTATTATTATGTATCTTTGTATTTTTGAGGGTTAGTGCAAGTACTACGGCTGTATAATATTTTTAATTATGAAAGAATATTGTTCAAATTGTAAATCGAGGAAGTCTTCCTTGGATTCTCATGCTCATTGTATTTGCTGTAGTCACTGTACTCGTACTAATTCTTGTTCAGTTTGTGCCAGTTGGGATGACAAACATTGGAGACGTGTGTCATGGTACATTGTTAGTGGTGAGAGGTCGATGCCGGTCCTCTCACCACAGGGTCACTCTAGTTTTTCAGTCTCTTTTTCAGAGGAACAAGAACAGGGTGATGTCTTCCGGAAGTGTGCTGCCGTCTTC
This sequence comes from Pictodentalium vernedei, assembly GCA_031216915.1. Classification (NCBI taxonomy): domain Eukaryota; kingdom Metazoa; phylum Mollusca; class Scaphopoda; order Dentaliida; family Dentaliidae; genus Pictodentalium; species Pictodentalium vernedei. The sequence goes on along the minus strand of CM062288.1, from coordinate 232,820,797 downwards.
GCAAATCAATGAAGAGCTAGCAGCAAAAGTGCTCAATGAAATCAGACAAGTGCCTAGGTCCCAAAAGGGATTTACCGTCTTGTCACCAGCTAGCTCGACCGGTGGATCTATCACTCGTAATGTGGGTGATGTGACGCTGGGTATGTCTGTTGCGGTCCAGGAGAGGAAAAAGGGTGTTGCGAGCACTATAATCTCGGATCATACACACCCTGCGACGACGGATCGGAGGATGGGTCAGAGGAAGCCAGTCAGTCCGGTAGCAAGCTCGTTCAGGTCTACCTGGACCGCGAGCGAGAGAGGCCCCTCTCTCTTACAACAACATCTGGGGCCAGATGATGTTGTGCATAACGTTCGTCAGTCAGAGCATACGTCCAGTCCTCCTGCTCGGGACGCTCCGTCGCATGGACAGCTTCACCGACAAAGGATTCCATTCGTCTAGGTCACTCCATCCAGAAGCCAAGGACATGAGGCCTCACCAGTCGGGATGTACGCATAAAAGCATTATCCAGGATGTACCGTCCGAGGAGCTTCCAGCGGCTAAGCAACATAAGGCCGCAACTCCACAGGCCTCCATGACGGACTTGCTATCACAGATTGCGCAACTCATCGCAGATTCCCAGCAACCTTCGGAAACGGTTTCAGATCAGGAACTGTCGGAGGAAGCTGGGTCGGTCCGTTCCTCTGCAGTGTCAGACAGGGACGACCGAGATTCGCATCTGGTCCAGTTGGATGGTGAAAGGTAAACTGCGAAGCTGGATTTTTCCCTCCTGGAACAGCATAAGGTGGCGGTGGATTTTATCCGTCAACACCTTCTAGAGGTTGTTCCATCGACCAAGAGGGCTGCAATACCGGATAAGAGACTGGTAGCGTCACTGGATACAGACTTTTTTGACCGTACTATGGATGATGTTCCTGAGTATCCGGTCCAGTCCAGCAATGTCTCACGGATGTTTGAATTGCTGAATGACGCTATTTTTAAGTTAGCCTCTAAGACAGGCAGAACCAGTTTCTTATCGCAACATGCTCTACATCTGCCGTTCATCAACGATAGGAATAAATTTGCTATGGCAGGAAAGGGTGTGCCGAGAGTTCCTCTGTGTTTAGACAACCTGGCCGAAGACTTGGAATTGTCATTGCCGGCATCTATGGCGATTCTCTCCAGTACGTTGGAGACAACAGTCTCGTCCAATAGAGCCAGTTTAGACGCATTATCATACGCAGATCACCTTACCAGAGCGTTAGCGCAACGTCTCCATGGTAAAGAATTCCAGGATGTTCAAACTTTCTTGAGAGTTCTTTCTTGGGCAATCGCATTTTCCACGTATAGCTCCGCCCTTTCAGTGGCAAATTTGGAGTTAGACATGATGCTGCCCTGTTCATCCACTAGGGTGGATTCTAAGGTGAAAAACTCTCTTCGAGTCACTCCGGTCTCAGGAGAATTTCTCTTTGATGGTAAGCTTTCATTAATCTATGATCAGATTACCAAGAAAGCTTCAGATTCTCTGCTCTTTAAGTCTGTTTCTAAGAAACCGGACTCAGCAGAGAGGAGAAAGTCAGGAGCTTCTGGTACGAGTACGTCCAAGGGAAGCTCCTATAGAGGATCTAAAAAAATCCTCCAGCTCTTACTCCAGAGACCGTCAGAGTAGCGACTCAGGTAGGGGACGAAATGCTGGCCAAGACAACCGGTCAGATGCCCCTAGGTTGACTGGTCGAGGCGCTGGACGGGGAGGACATAGTTTCTCTTCCCGCAAGCCTCGCAGGTCCAGGAGGTGAAGGTCAGGACCTCTATTGCGCTCCAGTGAGCTGAATGCTGTCAAGATTTTTGACCAATTGGTTGTCAATTACGGACGACCGATGGGTACAGGAGCTTATTTTGGAAGGTCTAAAACTGTCCTTCAGGGAAAAACCTCCGTTAACACGAAGTCCACGATGGACTTGGCTTCCGTCCAACCTTCAGAAAAGAGATTCGCTTCTATCAGAGGTGCAATCTCTTCTGGAGAAGAATGCAATAGAGGTCATAGAAAACCAGGAATCTCTCGGTTTTTACAGTCACCTGTTCCTGGTACCAAAACCAGATGGCTTGTTCTGCCCAGTTATAGATCTCAGCTGGATAAACAAGCTGATCATGGCTCCGAAGTTTTATATGGAGACCATTCGATCGGTGAGAGCGAGCATTCGAGTGAACGATTATGCTGCGAGCATAGATCTCAATGATGCGTACTTTCACGTCATGGTACATCCGACGTTCAGAAAGTACCTTCGCTTCGCTGTCCTACGAGTCGTTTATCAGTCCCGAGCAATGTGCTTCGGACTCAATCTAGCGCCCTGGGCTTTCACTCGAATAATGAACTCGGTAATGACTCATTTCCGAGCTCATTTGTCTGCGGTAATGTTGGGCTACTTGGACGACATTCTTCAGAGATACGGCAACAGATTAACTCTTCAGAACGATGTTCAGAGTCTGCTTCAATTGCTCTGACATCTCGGTTTCATCATAAACGAAAAGAAGTCGGATCTAGTTCCGTCCAAGTCGTTCATTCACTTAGGAATGAGCTTCGAGACGCACAACAATCTGGTTCGTCTTCCGTTACCCAGAGCAAAATTAGTCAGTTGTTATGCTCGCTTTTGTCTACACTCAGACGTAGTAACAGCGAGAGAATTCATGCGACTGATGAGTTTGTGCGGAGCCGCCGCGGACCTTATTCTGATGGGCGCTTACGCACACGTCCACTCCAGATATTTTTCACTCAGACTTGGAGTGTGAAGATTCATTCGCTCGAAACGAACATCGTCTTATCGAACCAAGTAAAACAAGATATCAGTGGTTGCCTCAGGGAGTTCCACTGCAACTGCTGGATCCGGTTTTTACGATTATGACGGATGCGAGTCAAACAGGTTGGGGCGCGACATTGAGCCCAACAGATTCGAGGTGCTAGGGTCTTTGGGATCCGCAGTTCCTGAACAAGCACATAAATATCAAGGAGATGATGTCAGTTTGGCTTGCTACAACAATTCGACAGTAGTAGCGTACATTCGGAACCAGGGAGGCACTCATTCCATTCCGTTATTCAACTTAACGGAAAGAATCCTTCTGTTTGTTCTACAGCATCATGTTCTTCTGTCAGTCTGTCATATTCAGGGTCGTCTGAACGTTCTAGCGAACTCCCTTTCTCAGAAAGGTTGCATGTTGCCATCAGAATGGACTCTCAACAAGCGAGTATTCAATCAGATTTGCTACCAGTGGGATCGCCCAATGATAGACTTGTTTGCGACGCATCTCAACAATCAGTTGCAGACATATGTGTCGCCATGCCCGGATCCTCGAGTGTTCGCAGTAGACGCTCTCTCGATCTCTTCGGACGGAATGATAGGATACGTGTATCCTCCAGCTCCGTTGATTCAACAGATATTGCTAAAAATCAAGCAATCTCACTGCAAGATTCTGTTGGTAGCATCTCTGTCTCCCCAGAGACCATGGATAAATCTACTCAGGTGTCTGTTATGGGACATTCCTCGGAAGCTTCCTCCATGGGAGGACCTTCTTTCACAGAAAAAATCATGCACACTGCATCACAACCCGCAAGGTCTCAACCTTCACATATTTCTGTTGTGCGGTCTAACTGTAGGAGAGCCTCCTCTTCACTAAATTATGCAGCTAAGTGGAAGGTTTTCTCGTTGGTGTGGGGATCATTCAATTGATATTTATGATCCCTCCATTCCAGACATTGCTAATTTTTTGATCTACTTGTTTGACGAGATCAAACTGAAGCCAGTAACTATTAAGGGTTATAGGTATATGCTATCGAATACATATGCTCATCATGATAGCTTACAAATTGGATCTAATGTCTCTTTATCAAAATTAGTTAAAAACTTTTCGATAAATAGACCTAGAACCCTTAGGTTAATTCCTAATTGGAATTTAGCTTGGGTTCTTCTGAAGCTGAAAGAAAATCCTTTTGAACACCTTAACACGGTAGACTTCAAATACTTATCTTATAAGACAGCTTTTCTCTTAGCCTTCGCTTCCGTTAGAAAAGTTAGTGAGCTTCATGCTCTATCTGTTGATGATTCTCGCTATTGTAGTGTTGGTAATACTATTACTTTAACTACCAATGTGGGATTTCTGGCTAAGAATCAGGCTCCTAATAAGTACCCTGAGCCTATTATTATTAGGGCTCTTCCATCCTCAGATGGCCATAGGCCTTTGCTGTGTCCATTTAGAGCTATGCGTATTTACAAATGCAGATCTGAGTTTATCAGAAAGGGGCAAAAACGTTTCTTTCTGTCTCTGCTTCCTAATAGAAAGGACATTACGGTCCATTCTATTTCTAGGTGGATTCAGTTGGCTATTCGTACTGCTTATGAAAGTTTATCTTCAACTCAGCAGTCTGTGCTTAAGATTTCAGCACACGAAGTTAGAGTGCTGTCTACATCTTGGGCTTATTCTTATAGTATTGCTGTTACGGATCTGAAGAAAGCTGCATACTGGTCTCAGCCTTCTACATTCACTAATTTTTACCTTAGAAATATTGAGTCTATTTCTGGCGACCTTAGATGTTTAGGTCCATTATCTGTTGCTCAGAATGCCGTCCACTAAACGATTGCAACTATAGTTATGTAGGCTTTCTGTTCCAGCTGTGACTCTGTCCTGCTGCCCTCTTCGTTCTGTGGTGATTGACCCAGAGCAAGGGGAAGAGGGGGGGGGGCGTGGTGGCTCAGTTGGTAGAGGAGCAGGCTGCAAGCCGAGAGGTCCTCGGTTCGACTCCCACCTGCGGCAACTGCGTTGTGTCCTTGGGCAAGACACTTCACCCCAATTGCCTACATGGGGGCATGATGACGCTGTGTACTGAGGCGTACTGCACGTCGATGGTGCGCATGTCTTCAACCAATCTAACCCTGCCTGTGCTGCGGTGCAGAGTTCAGAGTTACGATGTTGGAGAGCTGACAGCTGCTCATCGGTGCTCGGTGGTTCTCTCCGGGTACTCCGGCTTCCTCCACCTGTAAAACTGTCACAGTCACGATTAGCCATTGTGCATAAGTATGTGACCTTAAAACACCAATAAATAAATAAATAATAGAGGGGGTGGGGGTGGGGATGGTGTTCCCTTATATCACCTGGCTTTATAGTGAAAAGCAAGGGAATACCTCCTCCTGAGTCAGTAATTCCGAGTCGGTGCTGGGATGGTTTTAAAGTGTAAAGCTAATGTTTAACTCATTTATGTAATATTTTTAAAGTGTGGCTCGGTGTGAGGCATTTGTATATGTCACGTGTCATACGAGTGTTAATATACAATCCTCGGACACTTTTAAATGAGTATAAAGAGTCTCATTCTCTGGACTATCTTTATTGGCTTTCCTTTAAGAAATTAGTATAATGGGTTATACTGGATGTTAATAGAGATCATTGATGTTATAGTGCTCAATTAGGAACTGGTAATATGTCTTTCTTATTTTTAATAAACAAGAAAGATATTTGTAAATCCAGTTTCTCCTTGAGGGGATAATTCTTTATATGTAATTGAGTCTATTGGATTTTCCTTTATGTCCTAGGCCCTCCAGCTTTTTTAGCTCACCAAAGAGAGCTCAACTCATCACTTACCGTCCGTCGTCGTGAACATTTGTCAAGCAACTTCTCCTCTGAAACTACTGGTCTGATTTTCACGAAACCTCATGTGGATGTTCATTACTGTATGGCAATTCATGTTTGTTCAAATGAAGTGGCCACGTCCCTTGGGGGCTCTGTATGGGGCATAACTCTGATAGCACCATATGAATTATAGAAAAATTATTAAAAAATCTTCTCCAAAACCAGTGGGCAGAATCTTTTGATACTTGGTATGCAGCATCTTGGTACGGGTCTGATTCAAGTTTGTTCAAATCGAGTCCCTCAACCAATATTGTGGCTCACTATGGGAGCGTGAATTTTTACTTAGTGCAATTTAAGAAAATTTCTTTAAAAATCTTCTTTTCCGGAACCGATGGGCAGAATCTTTTGATATTTGGTATACAGCATCTTGGTATGGGTCTGATTCAAGTTTGTTCAAATTGAATCCCCCGTTCAATATTGGGGATCACTATGGGGGTCCCCGTGGGAAACCCGGGAAGTGAAGCAGTGCCTGTTCACTGCGGTAAACAGGCTCTGTTTTACTGGTAAAATAGGACCCAGTCACCAATGCTTGGGAGGTGCAAACCCTCTCTAAAATGGGCAACATGGCTTATTAATGCTCACCCCTGGTCTTGAGTTGATACTCATGTTGTGGTCATGATTAGCTATCGTGCAAAAATATGTGACCTTAAACACCAATAAATAAATAAAAATAAATACTATGGGGGCGTGAATTTTTACTTAGTGCAATTTAAGAAAAAATCTTTAACAATCTTCTTCTCCAGAACCAGTGGGCAGAATCTTTTGATATTTGGTATACACCATCGTGGCATGGGTCTGATTCAAGTTTGTTCAAATGGAGTTCCTTGATCAATTTTGGGGCTCACTATGGGGACCTGAATTTTTACTTAGTGCAATTTAAGAAAAAAAATTTTAAAATCTTCTTCTCCAGAACCAATGGGCAGGATTTTTTGATATTTGGTATACAGCATCTTGGTATGAGTCTGATTCAAGTTTGTTCAAATTGAGTCCCTCAATCAATATTTGGGCTCACTAAAGGGGTGTGAATTTTTACTTGGTGCAATTTAAGAAAATTTCTTTAAAAATCTTCTTTTCCGGAACCGATGGGCAGAATCTTTTGATATTTGGTATACAGCATCTTGGTATGGGTTTGATTAAAGTTTGTTCAAATTGAATCCCCCATTCAATATTGGGGATCATTATGGGGGTCCCCGTGGGAAACCCGGGAAGTGAAGCAGTGCCCGTTCACTGCGGTAAACAGGCTCTGTTTTACTGATAAAATAGGACCCAGTCACCAATACTTGGGAGGTGCAAACCCTCTCTAAAAATTAGCGATTGTGCAAAAATATGTGACCTTAAACACCAATAAATAATAATAAATACTATGGGGCTGTGAATTTTTACTTAGTGCAATTTAAGAAAAAATCTTTAACAATCTTCTTCACCAGAACCAGTGGGCAGAATCTTTAGATATTTGGTATGCAGCATCTTGGTATGGGTTGGATTCACGTTTCTTCAAATTGAGTCTTTTGATCAATATTGGTGCTCACTATGGGGGCGTGAATTTTTACTTAGTACAGTTCAAGAAAAATTCTTTCAAAATCTTCTCAAGAACCAGTGGGCAGAATCTTTTGATATTTGGTATGCAGCAACTTGGTATGAGTCTGATTCAAGTTTGTTCAAATCAAGTTCCTTGATCAATATTGGGGCTACCTACAGGGGCGTGGATTTTTACTTGGTGCAATTTAAGAAAAAATCCCCCCCCCCCCCCCCCGATCAATGTTTGGGCTCAATATGGGGGCAATGGATTTTTATTTTGTGCAATTCCAGTCTAATTCTTTAGAAATCTTCTTCTCCAGAGCCAGCATGCAGACTCTTTTGATATTTTGTATACGGCATTCTAGTATGGGCTTGATTCAAGGTTGTACAAATTGAGTCCATTTGTTCATATTAAGGCTCATTATGGGAATTTGAATTTCAACTTGGTGCAATTTACAATTTTTCAAACGACATCTCCTCTGAAACCACTGGTCCGATTTTCACGAAACTTCATGTGGATGTTCATTACTGTATGGCAATTCATGTTTGTTCAAATAAAATGGCCACGTCCCTTGGGGGCTCTGTATGGGGCATAACTCTGATAGCACCATATGAATTATAGAAAAATTATTAAAAAATCTTCTCCAGAACCAGTGGGCAGAATCTTTTGATACTTGGTATGCAGCATCTTGGTGTGGGTCTGATTCAAGTTTGTTCAAATCGAGTCCCTCAACCAATATTGGGGCTCACTATGGTGGCGTGAATTTTTAATTAGTGCAATTTGAGAAAAATTCTTTAAAAATCTTCTTCTCCAAAACAAATAACCAGAATCTTTCGATATGTGGTATGCAGCATCTTGGTATGGGTCTGATTCAAGTTTGTTTAAATCGAGTCCCCCGATCAATATTGGGGCTCCCTATGGGGGCCGTGCATTTTCACTTAGTGCAATTTAAGAAAAAATTCTTTAAAAATCTTCTCCAGATTGAGTCCCTCGATCAATATTGGGGGCGTGAATTTTTACTTTGTACAATTTAAGAAAAATTATTCAAAAATTTTCTTCTCCAGAACCAATGGGCAGAATCTTTCGATATTTGGTATGCAGCAACTTGGTATGAGTCTGATTCAAGTTTGTTCAAATCGTGTTCCTCGATCAATATTGGGGCTACCTACGGGGGCGTGGATTTTTACTTGGTGCAATTTAAGAAAAATTATTCAAAAATTTTCTTCTCCAGAACCAATGGGCAGAATCTTTCGATATTTGGTATGCAGCAACTTGGTATGAGTCTGATTCAAGTTTGTTCAAATCGTGTTCCTCGATCAATATTGGGGCTACCTACGGGGGCGTCGATTTTTACTTGGTGCAATTTAAGAAAAAATTTTCAAAAATGTTCTTCTCTAGAACCAGTGGTCAGAATCTTTTGATATTTGGTATGCAGCATCTTGGTATGGGTCTGATTCACGTTTGTTCAAATCGAGTCCCTTGATCAATATTGGGGCTCCCTATGGGCCGTGAATTTTCACTTGGTGCAATTTAAGAAAAAATTCTTTAAAAATCTTCTTCTCCCGAACCAGAGGGCAAAATCTTTTCATATTTGGTATGTAGCATCTCAGTAAGGTTTTGATTCAAGTTTGTTCAAATTGAGTCCCTCGATCAATATTGCGCCTCACTATGGGAGCGTGAATGCTTACTTTATGCAATTCAAGGAAAATTCTTTAAAAATCTTCTTCAGAACCATCATGCAGAATCTTTTGATATTTGATCAGCAGCATTGTCCCATTCAGTCCAGTTGATGTTTATGCTCCACAGAGAGTATAGATTTAATCTGTAGAACCTTAAGAATAGCTTTTGATAAAATTTGTGTCTTAACAGTATGGAACATTCGGTGAGCGCCTAAGACCCCCTTGGGCCTCTTGTTTCTATTCAGCTAAGTCTGGGTCATTGGTTACAGTATAAAAATATGAAAAAATTTATAGTAATTTATATATTTTTTATACTTACCAATGACTCAGATGGGGATGGCCCTCCCATGAGTTGGGAACTCATACCTCCCCGCTGATTATATAACATTTACCATGCACTGGTTGTAAGAATGAGGATTTGGCGCCAATTTCGGTACTTCCTTGACACTGCTCATGTGCAGTGGGCAAAAGTATGGAGGACCATATAGGGCATTAGATTTTTTGATTTGGATGCAAATTTTGGGGATTGGGGGGGGAGGGGGGGGGGCAAAATTTCTGTTTGGCCCTGAATATTTTCGTGTTAGCACCAGCTAAGTCTGGGTCATTGGTACGTATAAAAAATATATAAATTACTATAAATTTTTTCATTTTATTTAAAAATGTTCTTCTTCAGATTCAGCAGTCAGAATGTTTTGATATTTGATATGCAGCATCTTGGGGGGGGGGGGGGGGGGGATTCAAATTTGTTCAAGCCAAGTCTCTGGGTTCATATTTGGGCTCACTGTGGGAGCCCGAATTATTATTTAGTTCAAAATGAGGAATTTTCTTTAAAAATCTTCTTCAGATCCAGCATTTGGAATGTTTTGATATTTGGTATGCAGCATCTTTAGGGGGGTAAAATTCAAGTTTGTTCAAGCCAAGTCCCTGGGCTCATATTTGGGCTCACTGTGGGAGCCCGAATTATAACTTAGTTCAAAATGAGGAATTTTCTTTAAAAATCTTCTTCTTCAGATCCAGCAGTTGGAATGTTTTGTTATTTGGTATGCAGCATCCTTATTGGGGTGAGATTCAAGTTTGTTCAGGCAAAGTCCCTGGGTGGGTTGATATTCGGGCTCCCTGTGGGTGCCCGAATTATAACTTAGCTCAATATGAGGAATATTCTTCAAAAATCTTCTTTGTCACATCCACCAGTTAGAATGTTTTGATATTTGGTATACAGTATCTTTAGGAAGGTGAGAAATAAGTTTGTTAAAGCCAAGTCCCTGGGTTCATATTTGGGCTTTCTGTGGGAGCCTGAATTGCACCAAAATTTCTATTTTCCGAACTGAGAGGCCGATTTGAATCAAATTTGATATGAGGGCTTATTGGCTCATAAGTACCTAATTTATGCCCCCAAAATTTGTTCTGTCCCTCCTTGGGAACCGCAGGACCTAAAAATAGAAAAAATTTAAAACGCCCATATCTTCAAAACTACACGGCACTGAGAATTTTTATTTTGTGTGAATCTTCCTGAGGAACAGTAGAAAGGAATGTTCCAAAAAAAATTGCCATCGATTTTATCATGGGGTACTTTTCCAGTACTTCTTACATTACATTACTGGGTTCATATTTGGGCTCCCTGTGGGATCCCGAATTATTACTTTGTTCAATATGAGGAATATTCTTAAAATCATTTTTTTTTTTTAGATCCACTGGTCAGAATCTTTGGGTATTTGGTATAAGCTTTTCTTAGTAGGGGCAGATGCAACTTGTTCAAATCAATTCCCTGGGTTGATATTTAGGCTAACATGTCAGGTGTGTGCCCTCAGGCTCTTATTATCCCCCACGCAACAAAGTTGCTGGGGTATAATGTTTTTGACTGGTCCATCCGTCAGTCCGTCAGTCCTACTTGTTTTCCGGACTTTTTTTCTACACGCTTCCAGATATTGAGCTGATTTTTGTCCCCCGACCCTTCGGGGGACTATTGTAATCAGCAGTGTCCGTCCGTCCGTCCGTCCGTCTGTCCGTGCGTCCGTCCGTGCATGCGTCCGTCCGTCCGTCCGTCACACCCTTGTCAGGATGATAACTTTAGTTTGGATGATTTTACTGAAACTAAATTTGGTATGTGTCTTACTTGGGTGGAAATGCAGGTCAAGTTCGAAAATGGGCACGCTCCACTGATTTCTACTGGATTTATTCCCCTTTTTCGACTTAAAAAATACAGTTTTTGTGTTGTCCGGATGATAACTTTAGTTAGGATCATTTGATTGAAATGAAATTTAGTATGCCGCTTATTTGGGTGGAAATGCAGGTCAAGTTTGAAAATGGGCATGCTCCACTGATTTTTACTGGATTTATTTCCCTTTTTCGACTTAGAAAATACGGTTTTTGTGTTGTCCGGATGATAACTTTACTTTGGATCATTTGATTGAAACGAAACTAAGTATGTGGTTTAATTGGTTGGAAATACAGGTCAAGTTAAAAAATGGCCATGCTCTGCGAACAAATTGCATCCTAACAGCTCCCTTGAATTTGCCATCTTGGTCGGGGGACCGGGGGCATTGCCCTTGTTGGTATGTGAGTCTAACATGGTGGCCTACAGATCAAGTTTGCATTTTTTTCCGCTCCACTGATTTTTACCGAAATTACGGCCCTTGGACTCTGAAAAATTCATCAAAATTACAGTTTTCCGGACTTTTTTTCTACACGCTTCCAGATATTGAGCTGATTTTTGGTATGTGAGTCTAACATGGTGGCCTACAGATCAAGTTTGCATTTTTTTCCGCTCCACTGATTTTTACCGAAATTACGGCCCTTGGACTCTGAAAAATTCATCAAAATTACAGTTTTCCAGACTTTTTTTCTACACGCTTCCAGATATTGAGCTGATTTTTGGTATGTTAGTCTAACATGGTGGCCTACAGATCAAGTTTGCATTTTGTTCCGCTCCACTGATTTCTACCGAAATTAAGGCCCTTGAACTTTGAAAAGTTCATCAAAATTACAGTTTTCCGGACTTTTTTTCTACACGCTTCCAGATATTGAGCTGTTTTTGGGTATGTTAGTCTAACATGGTGGCCTACAGATCAAGTTTGTATTTTGTTCCGCTCCACTGATTTTTACCGAAATTACGGCCCTTGAACTTTGAAAAGTTCATCAAAATTACAGTATTGCAGACTTTTTTCCTACACGCTTCCAGATATTGAGATGATTTTTGTTATGTTAGTCTAACATGGTGGCCTACAGAACAAGTTTGCGTTTTGTTCTGCTCCACTGATTTTTACCGAAATTTCGACGCTTGGACTCTGAAAAATGCATTAAAATTACAGTTTTCCGCACTTTTTTTCTACGCGCTTCCAGATATTGAGCTGATGTTTGGTATGTTAGTCTGACATGGTGGCCTACAGATCAAGTTTGCATTTTGTTCCGCTCCACTGATTTTTACTGAAATTACGGCCCTTGAACTTTGAAAAGTTCATCAAAATTACAGTTTTGCAGACTTTTTTCCTACACGCTTCCAGATATTGAGCTGATTTTTGATATGTTAATCTAACATGGTGGCCTACAGAACAAGTTTGGGTTTTGTTCCGCTCCACTGATTTTTACCAAAATTACGGCCCCATAGACATTGAAAAGTTCATCAAAATTACAGTTTTCTGGGCTTTTTCTCTGCTTGAATTCTTTCAATACCGTTGAAACTACAGAACACTGTTTTCTGCAGTATTCCTAGAATCTATGTTTATTTTTAAAAAATGATTAGAGCTTGAAATATCAGGGTGCGTGGGGTATGTGAGCGTGCTCACTAAGGTTCTATATTTTTTAAAACTAATTATATAGGCATTTGGGGTAATGAGTTTAGACTGTACAAACTGTATTACGATTCTTCCATTTCTCAAGGAAATCAACTTTTTTAATAAAGTTTAAATTGTTTTTATTCTTTTAAAGTAGATTTTGTCTTCATGTGTATTCAGCAGGTTCATTTGCATAGTTTTCTTTACTCAACTTGTATCATTAGTCATTACGGTTATCACCTCTTATTTGCATACCATTACAGTATAAGTATTATGCCCCCGTGACTGAAAGTGTGCATCCGTCCAACTGTCCATTCATCCATCCACATGTTGGGTGCAAGGTTTGTCTGCCTAACTCCTTTTACAGTTTTTAAGCTAGAACCTTTTTATTATACAGGGTATTTTTACATATATCAAAGGTCAGCATATTGCCAGGAATTTGATTTTGTTAAATTTTTCACAAAATTATGGGTCGTTGAAGTTAATAAAATTTTTGTGAAATTTCGAATATAAGGTACAAGGTTTGTCTGCCAGACTCCTCCCACGGTTTTCAAGATAGAACTTTTTTATTTTGTAGGGTATTTATACATATAGCAAAGCTGTGCATATTGCCAGGAATATGATTTTGTTAAATTTTTCACAAAATTATTGGTTGTTGAACTTAATAAAATGTTTGTGAAATTTTAAATATAGGGTACAAGGTTTGTCTGCCTAACTCCTCCCTCAGTTTTCAAGGTAGAACCTTTTTTTACAGGGTATTTATACATGTGCCAAAGGTTTGAATATTGTCCGGAATTTGATTTTGTTCAGTTTTTTACAAAATCATGGGTTGTTGAACTTTTTGTGAAATTTGGATGAATGGGTACATGATTTGTCCAGATAATCCCTCCCACTATACATATGTAAAGTAAATGGTAGAACTCTTCAAGGCATCATTGTGTCTTACAGACACAGCACATGTACAAGTTACAAATTACTGTTTGCTCTTCAACCTCCTGTGTCTATGTGCTGTCATGCTTCAGTCCACTTGTTTTACTACATTTAAGATAATGATCTGTTTTTTGTTCATACATTTTATTGCCATGATATAGCTATAGATGCTGATGTGACATTAACCCTCCTTGTGTGGAGTTGGTACATTGGGGAGTCACCAGTGCTCAGTGGTTCTCTCTGGGTACTCCAGCTTCCACACGTATAACTGTCTAACATGAGGTGATCCTAGGTGTTGAAAGTGTGGTTAAACAATTACAAAACATATAGCACAAAATGTTCATGTAATTGTGTATTTTCTTCAGATTGATGCATTAGAGAGAAAAAAAAGAAGAAAAGAAAGATTTGGTGAAATATTGGTTTCAAATACCAAAAGCAATATATCCGATGATGAGCGAATAAAGATAAGAGAACAAAGATTTGGCTCAGAGGTTAGTCAATAATAATCATTGTTGGTGAAGAACTGAACATTAACTAAAACCTCTTTTACCTTTTACCAAACACAACTAGGCGACGACACTTGCAAAAAAGAAAAACAAAATTTTCTTCACTAGATATTTTCATTTTTGCTTCAGACACATAGCTTTTGACACCCTAATTGGAACAGGCTTGATAAGCTTGTTCCAATGAGGGGGTCATAAACTATATTTTACATAAAAAGACAATTCAGTTTGAATGGCGAAATTTATGGATATTGCTGGCCGAATATGGATGTTATGTTAGACAAAGGGTTAAGGTGTTCTTTTTTCCATTTGTTGAGATTGCGAATTGGTGTTATGATGATTGAAAATCATGACTGGGATGTTGAGATTGTGAATTGATGTTACGATGATCGAAAATCATGACTTGGGATGTCGAGATTGTGAATTGATATTATGATGATTGAAGATCATGACTTGGGATGTTAAGACTGCGAATTGATGTAACGATGATCGAAGATCATGACTTGGGATGTTGAGATTGTGAATTGATGTTACTATGATCAAAGATCATGACTTGGGATGTTTTTTTATGAATTGATGTTATGAAGATCGAAGATCATGACGTGGGATGTTGAGATTGCAAATTGTTGTTTCAGTGATCGAAGATCATGACTTGGGATGTTGAGATTGTGAATTGATGTTACGATGATCGAAGATCATGACTTGGAATGTTGAGATTGCAAATTGGTGTTATGATGATCAAAGATCATTACTTGGGGAGTACCTAATTTTGTCTGGCGGGAAATTTTTTTTTATATCATTTGTCTGGTTGAATCTTGTCACTTGAATAGGTATTTTATTTGTCAGAGTAATTTTATTAACTTCTTGCATTTTGATGTCAGGTTTGGTCATTTATCTTCAGTATTTTACATCTTGACTGAATAAGGAATAGAATGCATTGTATCTTTTGTGAATGAGTCCGAGACCTCTGTCAGATATACAGTACAGATGCCATGGACTGGTCACTTTCCATGGGTGGGCAATATTTCCATAGATGCAATAATATTAGATTCCGAGAACTAATTATTGGAATAATCATAAAAAATTTAATTAATTAAAATTTTGCTGATGATGATTTTTATTACCTGGTAAAGGCATGCATGGACAACACTTCCCACATGTAGATTATGACCAATCCATGGCGACTGTACTGTAGGACCAAGGTCCAGAAGAAATTAAAAAAAAAATGTAAACAATCACTGAGATTGACAGAAACCCTAAACAATTCTTTGTATTTAAGTGATTTTCTTACATAATTAATGTATTTTTATACTGTAACCAATGACTCAGACTTAGCTGGTGCTAACCCAAAAATATCTAGGGCCAAACACAAATTTTGCCCCCCAATCCCCAAAATTTGCATGCAAACCCGAAAATTAGAAGTCCTATCTGGCTCTCCATACATTTTACCCTCCACGCATGCACAGACACCAGGAAGTCACCCAATCTGGTGCCAATAAATCATTCTTTGTTTGGCCCTTGTAAGATAACAACAAACTGATATTTGTGCTTTTTAAATCTCAATTAATAATGATGCCAGACACAAATCAATGGTTAAATTGGTGGATCCAAAGACAGAACTGGATGAAGGAAGGAAGAAACAGTGGTTTGAAACGTTCAGGGCTGTAATTTTATAATATTTATTAAAATTAGTTTGTGTTCCCTAATTTCGGGATATGAGCCTGACATTATCACTGATTGATTATGATCTATCCACTGTTTATTTAGTATTCCTTCCCTGCCTTCCCTTGATCCCCCCAGTTAAGCTCCCAAGCTTTTTGGCTTGTTTTAATAAAAAAAAAATTTATAAAATTTTTTGGGAGTTTTAACGTATTATACAGAAGTTTATTCTGTACATCCCCAGGGTTACGTCCTCATCATTAGGGTGTTTGGGCATTTTGGTCATGCATCATACATCCAATGTATCGTTTTTTCTTCTGAGGAAAATCTTGCTTTACATCGGATAGTCTTGTTTCTGCTACTGACTTCAGGCCGTGTTGCCTGGGGTCTTGATTCCGGTGTTTTGTTTACATTACATTACTCTAGGTAGTTTCCTATTTTTGTTTAGGAACAACAGTTGTAAGTAACATTAAATATTCTGATAGTGTGGTAGTTAATTTTACACAGATTTTTTAATTTTGTCCACACTTAGGCTTTTTTGGGCTCATCGTTCCCTTTGGGAACTTGGGCTCTTGTATTAGAAAAATTATTTCAAAAATTTTTATTTAATTTTGAAAGAGTTTTTCTTTTGGATATATTTATTTCATTGATTATATTTTAATGTTATCTTATATTATATGTAGATTTGGTGGTGGTACAATGACATATATTAGTATTTAGGTAATTATATGTATCTAATAGTATGGCAAATAGAGGAAACCTTTCCTTTATTTACTTGGTCGTTGTAATGAGTTTAGTTGATGTACTACCACTAATTCTACTCCATGTGTCAGATTTGATAATCTGAATGACGGGCGTCATTGTTTGCATTAGGCGAGTGGACACTATCGGTCCTATCGCGGCGAGGGGACTCGGCTGGTCCTCTCGTCAAAATGTCACTATAGTTTTTTAGTTTCTATTTACAGAGGAACAAGAACATGGTGTGATTTCGTGACGCCGTCAGGGAGTGTGCTGCCGTCATCGCAAATCAATGAAGAGCTAGCGGCAAAAGTGCTCAAGGAAATTAGACAAGTGCCTAGATTATTAGTAGGATTGACGACCTTGTCGCCAGCTAGCTCAACCGGCAGGGCTCACTTGCATGTGGGTGATGTGATGCCGGGTATGTCCGTAGCAGTCGAGAACAGGAATAAGGGTGTAGCGAGCACTATAAAGATACGAACATGCTCACCCTGCGACGACGGAAAGGAGGAATCACGGGAAGGAGGAAGTAGACAAGTTCTGAGGTATGCTCGTCCAGGTCTTCCATGATCACGAGCAAGAGAGAGGCCCCTCTCTCTTATAACAACATCTGGGGTCAGAGGTTGTTGGTAGGAACTTGTGTCTGTCAGACAAGTTCTGAGGTATGCTCGTCCAGGTTTCCGTGATCGCGAGCAAAAGAGAGGCCCCTCTCTCTTATAACAACTTCTGGGGCCAGAGGTTGTTGGTAAGAACTTGTGTCAGTTGGAACTTACGTCCACGGGATGCTCTTTCCCTTGACTGCCGGGGTCGGCCAGTCTTATAGCTTCCTCTATGTTCGAAAAGCACACACGAATGCACAAGTCCGTTGTCACCAGCTAGCTCGACCGGTGAAGTAGTTACTCGGGCCTCTGAGAACTTTGACACCGGATGTTTACGATCTGGGCTAGGAGATGATATAGGGTGGAGCAAACACTAGGATATGCAACTATGCTCACCCAGCGATGACGGAAGGAGGAGACCGGCAAGTTCTGAGGTATGCTTGTCCAGGTCATCCAGGACCGCGAGCAAGAGAGAGGCCTCTCTCTCTTACAGCATCATCTGGGGACAGATGTTGTTGGTAGAAACTTGCATCAGTCGGAGTATACGTCCATGCCTCCTGTCTGGGACATCCCATCTAATAGGCAGCCAGGGTCGGCTAGTCTTCGGTTTCCTCTACATAACGGACAAAGTCATCTTTATATTGCACAGGGGTATAAAACCCGATGAGTGGTTTCAGTTCCCTGACGCCGGTGAAACGGTTAAGATTGAATACGAGGACCGTGACTCCGGATGTGTCACATATGCATTGTATTCAGAGCTAGTGGAAAAGTGCTCAATGATTTTAGACAAGGGCTAGGCTTCAAAAGAGGTTTACGTCCCTTGTCTACAGCTAGCTCAACCGGCAGTTCTCACTTGTATGTGGGTGATGTGATGCCGGGTATGTCCGTGGCGGTCGAGAGAGAATAAGGGTGTAGCGAGCGCTGTTTAATCAAATCATGCTCACCCAGTGTTGATGGAAGGAAGATGGCAAGTTCTGAGGTACGCTCGTCCAGGTCTCTCCGCACTGCGAGCAAGAGGGAGACCCCTCTCTCTTTCAACAACATCTGGAGCCGGGTGTTGTTGGTAGGATCTTGCGTCAGTCAGAGCTTACGTACATAGCTATTGTCCGGTACGCTTAGTTCAATTCTTAGCCGGGGACGGCTACAGTTTTGCTTCTTTAGCGTCTACCAAGCACTCCTGACCGCACCTTGGCTAAGTGACTCAGGTTTCCAGTCTACATCGTCAAAAGGTTCATCTTTTGTGAAGAAAGTCGCACCATCTAGTAGCCAAAGGTCCATCTTTTGTGAAGAAAGTCGCACCATACAGTAGCCAAGGAGATGAGGCTTCATTCATCGGGTCGTCCGCAGCAATAACTATATTGTGCACCCTGTCCTAGGAGCAAGAGGCTACTCATGACCGCTGCTCCTCAGGCCTCTGTAACAGACTTGCTGTCGCAGTTGCGCAGCTAATCGCAGTGTTCCTGCTAAGGCAGAAGCACTCGACGTCAGTCTCAAAACTTCAGCTGTTGCATGGTGCTTATTTGGTCCAGTCACCTGCCTGTTTAGATGCTGGTGACTGTGATTCTATTTGATTTGAACGTATGATGGAAAGGATAACTTTCCCTTCCGGAACAACTCTTGGATGATATAGATACCATACATTATCATTTCCTTGAACTTGTTCCAGTGAATCAAAATGCTGCGAGAAATTATGAGAAACCGCTAGCGTAGTTGGATGCTGACTTCATCTGGATAAAGAGCAGGGTAATAAGATCTCTTTCTGGCTAAGTCTACACGGGCGTCACAGGTCTTCGATTGTGTAGACGACACCATATTTAACTTCCTGCGGGAAAAAGTAATTTGATTTCTTATCTTCTTCCTCTGTATTTTTAATCGTTTGTGATTGTTCACATACTTTTAAAAACAACAGGGGAAGATGTGGAGAGTTCCTCTGCGTTGATTGAGCAGTCTAAGATCCTAATTATAGCCTTGCCTTCATCATTTAGCTGTTCGCTTGGACACAATTGAGAAGATAATTTCTTTTGTCAGAGCGAATTTAGTCTCATGGTCTTATGTACTTTAATTTTAAGTACTGTGATGCATCGTCTATGTGGAAGGAATTTTGTGGTCATTTGTACTTTTTAAAATTCTTTCCAGACCTAGTATATATTTCTCAGTCTTAACTAATGTTAAGTGGGAGTTATTCTGATGTAACGAAGCCTTGTGTCTTCATCTTTGCATTTGACTAGGTGGAAAACTTGCTATAGGTCGCTTTAGTCTTCCAACTCGTCTTTTATGGTAAGAAGCATTAATTCTCGACTCTTTTAGTTGGGGTCTAATGGACCAACACCAGCAGAAAGAGTAAGAGAGGTTGTCCTAGACTCAAAGGCATAGGTATACCTAAGTCTTTGATGGTAAGCTTTCATTATTGTAGGATTAAACTACAAGAAAGCATCTATACTCGACTCTTTAATTTGTGGTCTAACTGACCACACCAACAGAAGGAGTAGGAGAGTTTGTCCTAGACTCAATTTGCCTATAAGAGCTCGATAGTGAAGGTTTTGGTATCTCTCCTATATATATTTCTTTAGGATTGTTTATTCAGCCACTTGGATTGGGGTTTCTCATCTGTCTGAGTTACTGATCAGACTCCCCTGAGCCGGTGGTTCTAGGCTCTTATAGAGCTCGGTTCGACCGATTTTGACTGGAAGTGGATAATTAGGTTATTTATGATTATCTTTCAGTCGAAAAGCGAACGTTCGGCAATTGTAGCGAGTATAGTTCTTTAGATCACTTGTTTTGTGAACTAGATAATGTCTCATGGGATTTATGATAGGATACACGTATCCCACTATTAATTTGGCTGATTCATCTGTTGTTTCACAGAGCGAATTAGCCAGCTGTTTGGCTCATTTTTATCTGTTTTCTGACGCATTAATAGCGAAAGTTTTATGCGCCGGATGGAGTTGTGTGGAGCGGCTTGGAATGTTATTTCGATGGGTCGCTTACACACATGTCTACTCCAGTTATTAACTGGAGTGGTAGACATTTTTCCCTCTTGACCTGTTTTGTTTTAGAGAATCTTTTAACATAAGGTCAAGTTTGGGCATATATTATGGCAGGGACTATCCTACAAGGCGAAGTAGGCGATATCTTCGCCCTTAACACGAGGTCTTCGCCTAATTTCTTTCTCTGGGCGAAGTTGAAGTCGCCTTGCAGTTTTGAAAAGTCGCTGAGAAAAGTTATATTTTTATACTGTACCAATGACCCAGACATAGCTGGTGCTAACTCTTAAAATATAGGGCCAAACACAAATTTTGCCCCCCAATCCCCAAAATTTGCATCTAAAACTAAAGAAAACATGTCCTGAAAGGCCCTCCACACTTCGCCCCTACTGCGCATGCGCAGTGTCAAGAACGTTCCGAAATTGGCGCCATTTATCATTCTAAGTTTGGCCCTTCATCAGTTAACATCTGACTGATCTTTGTGCTTTTAAATCTCAGTTTTAATGATGCCAGACACATAAATATTAGTGAAATGGTGATTCTAAGGAGGATAGAAAAGGAGGAGAGGAAAAGAATGTGTGACAGAATATTATCAGGGCTGTAACTTAAAATTTTTTAATGAAATTATGTTAAGTTACCTATTTTCAAGGCAGCAGCCATTTTGTTGTCATTCTGATTATTTAGTTACACTGTTTTTTCAAGTGTTTTTCCTCTCTCCCTGTCCTTTAAGTTCCCCCTTGCTATTCTCCCATGCTTTTGGCTAATTTCTGTAATTATTATTACTAAAATTTCTTGGGAGTTTTAGCTGAATAACAGAATGAATTCTGTTCTTTCCCCATGTTTACGTCTTCACCTATGGGTGGTTAGGCGTTGTGTTCTGCATCTACCATCTGATGTTCTGCAGTTTCTTCCCTGGAAGTCTCTGTTTTGCATCAGATGGTGTATTTTTGGTAACTGATTTCGGGCCTGGGTGCCTGGAGTCTTATTTTAGTGTTTTTACACTCATTGTTTACATTTACAACAGCCCTCTGTGTGAGGGGGGGATTTCTAAATAATAATATCTTTATGTTATTTTAATCATAACTAGATACATTATTATTGTTCGTAAGTGTTGAATAAATTGTTTAAAATATTTTTAAAATTTTTGTCCACACTTAGGCTTGGGATCCATTGGGGCTCAACGTTACTTTTCAGAAACTTGGGCTCTTCTGAAAAAATATTTTTTCAAAATATTTTGATTTCAATTATTTTTTCTATATTAATGGATCATATTATTATTATGTATTTTGATTGCCAGGGGTTAGTGCGAGTACCAGGACTTGTTTTCTTTTCACATTGAAAGGATATTGATCAATTGTTTTAAGAGGAAGTCTTCCTCTGACCTTATTATCATTCTATATGTGGTCAGTGTACTCGCATTAACTCCTGTTCTGTATCGTATGATTTCGATGACAATATGGGAAGCGTATGTCACGGTATGTTGTTGGGGATTTGGACACTCCGGTCCTTTCCCCGCAGGGTCACTCTACTTTATCAATTTCTATTTCAGACGATCAAGATTAGGGTGATGTATCTGTGATGTCTTCCAACAGTGTGCCTCCGTCGTCACAATTAATGAAGGGCTAGCGGAAAAGTGCTCATGTAATACGCCAATTGCCTAAGAGGACCCTAGTAGGTTCGACGGCCTTTGACGTCCGCTAGCTCGCCTGGTGTAGCGTCCATTCACCGAATGGTTCGGCAGCCGGGTTCGTCCGTTGCGGTCTAGAAGGAATTTTGGGGTGATGCGAGCACTATAAAATTAACTTAATGCACACCCAGTGACGGCGGATCGGAGGGAGAACGGAGGAAGCCTTTTAGTCCGGTTCATAGCTCGTTCCGGTCCATCCAGACGGCAAGCGAGAGAGGCCCCTCTCTCGTTCAACAACATCTGGCCCCAGATGTTGTGGCACAAATGTGTCGTTAGCGGAGCATACGTCCGTCTCTCGGGACGCTCCGTTGTATAGGCAGTCCGCTGAGACTGCTAAGGCTTCCTCTTCTCGTCAGCGCACACGACCGCACCTTGGCTGCGTGACCGCCGATATATTACCAGCTTCGCCGATCAAGGATTCTTCGGCGACCAGGTCACACCATCCGGCAGCCAGGGATTCGAGACCGATGGACTCCGGACGTTCGCATAGGAAAAGTATGCGGGAGCCATCTGATGCGGAGCTGCCCTCGGCGAAGCAGCGATAGACTGCGCCTCCGCAGGTCTCGACGCCGGACATTCTTGTGCACATAGCACAGCTTATCGCAGCATCCCAGCAGCCGACAGAAACGGTGTCGGATCGAGAATTATCCGACAGCGCTGGGTCGGTAGCCGGGGACTCGAGGCCTGCAGACTCCGGACGTTCGCATAGGAAGTGTGCGGGAGTCAACGTACACGGAGCTTCCAGCGGCAATGCATCGTAAGTCCGCTACTGCACAGGCCTCGGGAACGGACGTGCTTTCCTTAATAGCACAGTTTATCGCAGCATCCCAGCATCAACTGAATCTGTCGCATATATTTTATCCGACGATGCTGGGTCGGGACGCTCCGCGGAAGCGGGTACGGACGTCCGAAAGTTTCATCCGGTCCGACGGGATACCGAAAGGGATTCGGTGGATTTCAAGCTTTCCCTTTCGGAACAACATATGCTGCGATGCCGGATAAGAAACTGATAGCGACGGTGGAGTTAGAAATTTTTTGGTTCGGTTCAGGGACATCGTCCCTCAGTTCCGACATAGTCCAATAATATCACACAAACTTTCGAATTATTGATCGACGCTATATATATTATTATTTTATGCTTGTTATCCAAGCATTTCTGGTTTCTTGTTCGAAGAGTTATGGAGATGTCTTTCAAAAGTGTGCCTCTGTCGTCATAGTTAATGAGGAGTTAGCGGCAATAAGTGCTCATGGAATATGTCTATCGCTTACGGAGTGACATTCGCTAGCTCACCCGGTGTTGCGTACATTCATCGAATGTTTCGGCTGCCGGGTTCGTCCGTTGCGGTCTAGGAAGGAGATTTGGGTGATGCGAGCACTTTAATTACTTTAGTACTCACCCAGTGACGGCAGATTGAGGACAGATCGGAGGAAGCCAACAACATAGGGGACCGCATGTTGTGGTTCAGATATTTTACATTCGGAGCATATGTCCGTTGCTCGGGACGCTCCGTTATATTGACAGTCCGAGAGACTGTCTTTAATGCTTCCTCATCCTCACAGCAGGGCACACGACCGCACATTGGCTACGTGACCTCGAGTTTCCGATCAGTTTCGGCATTCAGTGATTCCACAGCGAATAGGTCGCGCCATCCGGTAGCCAAGGGACACGAGGCCTATACACTCCGTTCGCTCGCATATTGGAAGTATGCACGGGGTAACGATCTCGGAGCTTCCTGCGGCAATGCATCGTAAGACTGCTGCTCCTCAGGCCTCAGTGACGGACGTGCTATCCGAGTTAGCACAGTTGTTTCGCAGCATCCCAGCAATTGACGGTTTCTCGGTCGAATCAGGAATTATCCGACGGCGCTGGGTCGGTGCGGTCCGTGGTTGCATCAAGCTACGGACGACCGAACGCTTTATAGGGTCCGACAGGATGGCGAAAGGGATTCGAAAGATTTCGAGTTTTCCCTTTAGTAGTATCGGAAGATGCCTTTCATATCTTCTGGCATTTCTTCCAGTGATTATTTTTCGGACTTCATTGCTGCGATCTTGGATAAGAGACTTATAGCGTCATTGGACTCGGATTTTTCGATCGGTACAGGGACTTTGTCCCTGACTTACCGACGCAGTCCAATATTGTCATTACAACATGTGTTTTATTTTTCGACGCTATATATTATATATATATATACAAGCCTGCTACTAAGCATGATAGTTTAGTTTCTTGTCCGCGTGGCTCATTTCTGCCATTTTATCTTTTTTACATATAGTTTATTTTGGCAGAGCAGGGCATACCGAGAGTTCATATGCGTCTAGACGGTGTGATTAAAGACTGCATATATTCTTTTTCGCCGTTTATGTCTTTTCCAATTTCAATGTTGGGAACGACATTATGTATAGTAGACTTAACTTAGACGCTTTATTATACGTAATCCGCCTTACTGAGGCGTTATCATTACGTCTTCAAGAAAAGATTTACGGGATATTATTCTCAATGTAATTTCTTTTGAGGGCAGTAGTTTGTTCACGTATAACTCCGCCCTTCAGTGGCTGATTGGAGTTGGTTAGACGTGATGCAGCCCTAGCTACATCCACGCGTGGATAGTAGGTTAAGAACTCTCTCAGAGTCGCTTCGTTCTCGGAGGAGCTTCTCTTCGACGGCAACTTTCCGGCAATCCATGAATTGCTTGATTTATACATTCTCTTGTCTATCTAGTGTTACAAGAGATTCAGACTGGGGCAAACATTCGGTGGTTGACTCAGAGAGTGCCGCCGCAGTTGCCGGACCCGAGTGTGGCTGTTATGACGGTTGCCAGTCAAACAGATTGGGATATATACTGATCCCTACGGATTCGAAGTGCCAGGGTCTTTGGGTTCCGCAGTCTTTTAGCTATCAGTTTAACTTCCGCGGAATAATGTTTTTTAGGCTTGCTTTATGTCATTGCATGAACATTATTCAGAAACGCATGCCCAAATTCCTGTCCTTTAATTCGACAGAAGTGGCGTATCTCCGGAACCAGGGAGGCACTCTTTCGTTTCCGTTATTCAATTTAATGGAAAGAATCCGTCTGTTGGTTATAGTACACCAAGTTCAGTTTTGATCCGTCATATTCTGGGTCGTCTGATTGTTTTAACGCACTCCCGTTCTCTTACGGGTCGCTTGTTGCTGTCAGAATGGACTCTCAACAAACAAGTATTCAATCAGATTTGCTATCTATAGGAGCGCCCAATGATGTTTTATTTATGACACAGCTTGCTAATCATTTGCAGACGTATGTGTTGGCTTGTCCAGATCTCTGAGCTAATACTGTTAACGCTCTATTGATCTATAGGACGGAATGATAGGATACGCGTATCCTCCGGCGCTGTTGTTTTAGCAGGTATTGCTAAGATAAATAACCACAATACATTTCTGTTGATAGCATCTCTATCTTCACAGAGATCATGAGTAATTTACTCTCTTGTCTACTGTGGATCTTAACGTGAAATCTTCCTCTATGTGAGGATCTTTTTTCACTGGGTAAATCGTGTCATCTTTATCACAACCAGCAAGGTCGCAACCTTCATGTATTCCGTTGTGTGGTCCGTATTGCATTGTAAGCACTGTACTGGACGAGCTTTGGACGCGATTTCTTACTATAGAAGATCCTCTTCTTCGCTATTCTATGCGACTAAAGTGGAGGCTCTTCCGTCGTGGTGTAGGGATCATTATGTTCATATGGTTGATCCCTCCATACTACTCATTGCTATTTTTTAGTATACTTGTTTCACAAGATCTACTGCAGCCTGTTGTTATTTAGGTTATAGGTTTATGTTACCTCATACCTATGCACTCTACGATAGTTTACAATTGAGTCTTTTGTCTCTTTATCTAAGTCAGTTAGTAACTTTTTGATAAATAGACTTAGAATCTTTAGATTAAATTCCTATACGGATTTTAACTTCAGGTTCTTATTTAGCTAAGTAATCATTTGAGCCTCTGGATACAGTAGTTTTCAAATTCTGACCTTTAGACAGTAATTCTGTTGATTTCTCTTTTACTGTAGAGTCAGTGAGTTTCATGCACTATCGATGGATGATTTTCACTTTCATAGTTTCGGAATCAATACTTCCGTTACTATTTAGGTTGGATTGTTGCATAAGAGTTAGGCTCCTATTATCCGGAACCTATTATTTTAAGGTCCTTCCGTCTTCGTATGGGCATAGGCCTTTACTCTTTCCGGGTACAGTTTATGTATTTATAAACAGATATCTGTTTATTACAAGGGCGTAAGCTTCTTCTGTCTTTGATGTCTAGTAGAAGGACGTTACGCTCCATTTTATTGTTAATGGATTCTATTAACTAGCGTACTGCTTATGGTATATCATTGGCTTAGCAGTTGTGCTTAAGATTTCGGCTCATGAAGTAAGAGTTCTTCTACTTCTTGGGCTTACATTAATAGTGTTGCTATTATAGATTTTTGAAGGCTGCTCATTGCGCTCAGCCATCCATTCATGAATTTTATCTCAGAAATATCGAGTCCATTTCTGGAGGCCTCTATTGTTAGGTCTATTATCTACTGCTCAGAATGTCATTCACTTAACAGTTGCTACTATAGCTAGGTAGGCTGTCTGTTTCGGCAGTGTCTCCGTTCGGCTGCCCTCTTCGCTCTGAGCTATTTGACCCAGGGCAAGAAAAAGGGGGGGGGGGGGAGGGTGTTCCCTTGGGTCACCTGTTTTTACTATGAAAACAAGGGGATACCTCCTCCGGAGTTAGTAATTCTGAGCTGTTATTGGGATGGTTGTTTAGTGAGAAGTTTAAGTTTATAAAATTCATTCAACTCTTAGTTTTTAAAGTATAGCTTTTGAATATTGCATATGTCAACGGACATGTTTATGCAATTCTCACACACTTTTAGGAGTATAAGAGTCTCTATTCTCTAGACTTACTTTATTATTGGCTTACTTTAAAAATTATTAGTATAAGGATTATTGAATATTAATAGAGTACATGGATGTATGAAGCTCAATTTTTGGAAGGTGTTGTATCTTTCTAATTTATCATAAATAAGAAAGATACATGTAAGGCCTATTACTTCTTTTTCCCTACAGGGGATGACTCTATTTTATTTTATTGAGCGTATTCCATTTTGCTCTATGTCCTTGGCCCTCCAGCCTTTTTACTATTCAGCTATGTCTGGGTCATTGGTACAGTATAAAAATGTTAAAAAATTTATAGTAATTTATATATTTTTTATACTTACCAATGACCCAGACGGGGATGGCCCTCCCAGGAGTTGGGAACTCTTGCCTCCCCGCTGAGTACATAGCGCTTACCAGGCACTGGTTATTAGAATGATAAATGGCGCCAATTTCGGAACGTCCTTGACACTGCGCATGTGCAGTAGGGGCGAAGTGTGGAGGGCCTTTCAGGACATGTTTTCTTTAGTTTTAGATGCAAATTTTGGGGATTGGGGGGCAAAATTTGTGTTTGGCCCTATATTTTAAGAGTTAGCACCAGCTATGTCTGGGTCATTGGTAAGTATAAAAAATATATAAATTACTATAAATTTTTTAACTTCCGGCGATTCCGTTGCTAACTTCGCTTGGAAAAAATAGAAAAAAAATAAGTGCAGTGAAAGCAAATAATTGGGCAGGTTAAAGAATTAGTAAATATATTGATTTTACTTCCCATAAAACCCCAAAATAATACCAACCACGGCACTATTTCGTCATGACAATTCAAGTTTTCACGAGAATGAAGTTAGATGACAAGACGAAAATTGCTCAAGTTCTTTTTTAATGTTTCATTTCAAAAGTGATTTCCAACAGCAAACTTCGCTATACAGGGTATTTATTTAAAAAAAACATTTTTGGTAATGATAAAAATGTTTATTTTTCAGTTTGCACTTGTGAGTTTGAAGCATGTGATTTTTAAAAATTATTGTTGGATGTGTTCCATTTGTGGCAGTCACATTAAGGGTCCTACTAAATTACCAAAAAGTAGTAAGTTTCAGAAATAAATGGTGTTAAAAGCAAACTGACAAATTCAATTATCTTCCTTGATAACAGAACATTTGCCTGGAAGTAATGATTCTCTGAACTGAATTGAAATGATATTTGGCTGGCAAAAATAATTCACTAAACTGAATTTAACCCCCCACTAATAGCTTTTAAACTGAATTGAACCCTTACCTAAATAGCTTTTTGTGAAATAATATTTGGCCCTTGGAAATATGGAAAAGCACCCAAATATCAGTTTTTCGGACTTTTTTTGGAAACGCTTCAACAGAATTCATGCTGATCACATCTAGGTTACAACATTTGTATAATTATTAATGCTCATTAGTCCAGGAGGGGACATTGTATTGCCTCAGCGATACGTGTGTTCTTGTTACCTTAGACATATTGAGTCTATTTCCGGCGACCTTAGATGTTTGGGTCTGTTATCTGTTGCTCAGAATGTCGTCCACTAAACAGTTGCAACTATAGTTATGCAGGCTCTCTGTTCCAGCAGTGACTCTGTCCTGCTGCCCTCTTCGTTCTGGGGTGATTGACCCAGAGGAAGGGGGGGGGATGGCGTTCCCTTATATCACTGGCTTTATAGTGAAAAGCAAGGGAGTCAGTAATTCCGTGTCCGTGCTGGGATGGTTTTAAAGTGTAAAGCTAATGTCTATCTCATTTATGTAATATTTTTAAAGTGTAGCTTTCTGTGAAGCATTTGTATATTTCACGTGTCATACGAGCGTTAATATACAATCCTCGGACACTTTTAAATAAGTATAAAGAGTCTCATTCTCTGGACTATCTTTATTTATTGGCTTTCCTTTAAGAAATTAGTATAATGGGTTGTACTGGATGTTAATAGAGATCATTGATGTTATTGTGCTCAATTACTGATTGGTAATGTGTCTTTCTTATTTTGTATAAACAAGAAAGATATATGTAAATCCTGTTTCTCCTATTCTCCTTGAGGGGATAATTCTGTATATGCAATTAAGCCAATTGGATTTTCCTTTATGTCCTAGGCCCTCCAGCCTTTTTTCTATTCAGCAAAGTCTGGGTCATTGGTACAGTATAAAAATATGAAAAAATTTATAGTAATTTATATATTTTTTATACTTACCAATGACCCAAATGGGGATGGCCCTCCCATGAGTTGGGAACTCATACCTCCCCGCTGATCATATAACATTTACCAGGCACTGGTTATAAGAATGAGGATTTGGCGCCAATTTTGGTACTTCCTTGACACTGCACATGCGCAGTGGACAAAAGTATGGAGGACCATATAGGACATTGGATTTTTTGATTTGGATGCAAATTTTGGGGATTGGGGAGGGGCAAAATTTGTATTTGGCCCTGAATAATTTAGAGTTAGCACCAGCTAAGTCTGGGTCATTGGTAAGTATAAAAAATATATAAATTACTATAATTTTTTTCATTTTCCACGTATAACTCCACCCTTTCAGTGGCAAATTTGGAGTTAGACGTGATGCTGCCCTGGCTTCATTCACTAGGGTGGATTCTAAGGTGAGAAACTCTCTTCGAGTCGCTCTGGTCTCAGGAGAATTTCTCTCTGATGGTAAGCTTTCATTAATCTATGATCAGATTACCAAGAAAGCTTCAGATTCTCTACTCTTTAAGTCTGTTTCTAAGAAACTGGACTCAGCAGAGAGGAGTAAGTCAGGAGCTTCTGGTGCGAGTACGTCTGAGGGGAGCTCCTATAGAGGATCTAAAAAATCCTCCAGCTCTTACTCCAGAGACCGTCAGAGTAGCTACTCAGGTAGGGGACGTAATGCTGGCCGAGACAACCGGTCAGATGCCCCTAGGTCGACTGGTCGAGGCACTGGACGGGGAGGACGTAGTTTCTCTTCCCGCAAGCCTCGCAGGTCCAGGAGGTGAAGGTGAGGACCTCTATATCCAGTGGGCGGAAGGCTGTCAAGATTTTTGACCAATTGGTTGTCAATTACGGATGACCGATGGGTACAGAAGGTTATTTTGGAAGGTCTAAAACTGTCCTTCAGGGAAAAACCTCCGTTAACACGAAGTCTACGATGGACTTGGCTTCCGTCCAACCTTCAGAAAAGAGATTTGCTTCTATCAGAGGTGCAATCTCTTCTGGAGAAGAATGCAATAGAGGTCGTAGAAAGCCAGGAATCTCCCGTTTTTGCAGTCACCTGTTCCTGGTACCTAAACCAGATGGCTCGTTCTGTCCAGTTATAGATCTCAGCTGGATAAACAAGTTGATCATGGTTCCGAAGTTTTATATGGAGACAATTCGATTGGTGAGAGCGAGCATTCGAGTGAACGATTATGCTGCGAGCATAGATCTCAAGGATGCGTACTTTCATGTCATGGTACATCCGACGTTCAGAAAGTACCTTCGCTTTGGTGTCCTAGGTGTCGTTTATCAGTTCCGAGCAATGTGCTTCGGACTTAATCTAGCGCCCTGGGCTTTCACTCCAATAATGAACTCGGTAATGACTCATTTCCGAGCTCTTTCGTCTGCGGTAACGTCGGCCTGCTTGGATGACATTCTTCAGAGATACGGTGACAGATTAACTCTTCAGAATGATGTTCAGAGTCTGCTTCAATTGCTCCGTCTCGGTTTCATCGTAAACGAAAAGAAGTCGGATCTAGTTCCGTCTAAGTCGTTCATTCACTTGGGAATGAGCTTCGACATGCACAACAATCTGGTTCATCTTCCGTTACCCAGAGCGAAATTAGTCAGTTGTTATGCTTGCTTTTGTCTACACTCAGACGTAGCAACAGCGAGAGAATTCATGCGACTGATGGGTTTGTGCGGAGCCGCCGTGGACCTTATTCCGATGGGGCACTTCCGCACACGTCCACTCCAGATATTTTTCACTCAGACTTGGAGTGTGAAGATTCATTCGCTCGAAACGAACATCATCTTATCAAACCAAGTAAAACAAGAGATTCAGACTTGGGCAGATATTCAGTGGTTGACTCAGGGAGTTCCACTGCAACTGCCAGATCCGGTTTTTACGATTATGACGGATGCGAGTCAAACAGGTTGGGGCACGACATTGAACCCAACAGATTCGAGGTGCCAGGGTCTTTGGGATCCTCAGTTCTTGAACAAGCACATAAACATCAAGGAAATGATGTCAATTTGGCTTGTGCTACGTCATTGGATGAACATAATTCAGAATTCACATGTTCAAATACTGTCCGACAATTCGACAGTAGTAGCGTACATTCAGAACCAGGGAGGCACTCATTCCATTCCGTTATTCAACTTAACGGAAAGAATCCTTCTGTTTGTTCTACAGCATCATGTTCTTCTGTCGGTCTGTCATATTCCGGGTCGTCTGAACATTATAGCGGATTTGCTTTCTCGGAAGGTCACATGTTGCCGTCAGAATGGACTCTCAACAAGCGAGTATTCAATCAGACTTCCTTCCAATGGGATCTCCCAATGATAGACTTGTTTGTGACGCATCTCAACAATCAGTTGCAGACGTATGTGTCGCCATGCCCAGATCCTCGAGCGTTCTCAGTAGACACTCTCTCGATCTCTTGGGACAGAATGATAGGATATCCTCCAGCTCCGTTGATTCAACAGATATTGCTAAAAATCAAGCAGTCTCACTGCAAGATTCTGTTGGTAGCATCTCTGCCGCCCCAGAGACCTTGGATAAATCTACTCAGGTGTCTGTTATGGGACATTCCTCGGAATCTTCCTCCATGGGGACCTTCTTTCGCAGGGGAAATCACGCACACTGCATCACAACCCACAAGGTCTCAACCTTTACGTATTTCCGTTGTGCGGTCCTTCTTGCACGGCAAGCAATTTACAGGTCTAACTGTAGGAGGGCCTCCTCTTCGCTAAATTATGCAGCAAAGTGGAAGGTTTTCTCTTGTTGGTGTAGGGATCATTCAATTGATATTTATGATCCCTCCATTCCAGACATTGCTAATTTTTTGGTCTATTTGTTTGACGAGATCAAACTACAGCCAGTAACTATTAAGGGTTATAGGTCTATGCTATCGGATACATATGCTCATCATGATAGCTTACAAATTGGATCTAATGTCTCTTTATCAAAATTAGTTAAAAACTTTTCGATAAATAGACCTAGAACCCTTAGGTTAATTCCTAAGTGGAATTTAGCTTGGGTTCTTCTGAAGCTCAAAGAAGCTACTTTAGAACCCCTTAACACGGTAGACTTCAAATAGTTATCTTATAAGACATCTTTTCTCTTAGCCTTCACTTCCGCTAGAAGAGTTAGCGAGCTTCATGTTCTGTCTGTTGATAATTCTGTTTCTCCTTTTCTCCTTGAGGGGATAATTCTTTATATGTAATTGAGTCTATTGGATTTTTATACCCCCGCTTCGAAGAAGTGGGGGCTATATAGGAATCGCCCTGTACGTCCGTCTGTCCGTCCGTCCGTCCGTACGTACGTCCATCCGTACGTCTTTCCGAACATGAAATTCTTGTGTGCGCAACTCCTCCTACATTTATCAATCAATTTGGACAAAACTTTTCAGACATCATCACTACTAAGTGAACATGCGCATATTCCAAAATTTTTGATCTGCGACAATTTTAACCAGGTTATCTTCCTTTGACTTAGATTTATTGTGTCTTTCCATCCGAACAAATTCTTGTGTGCGCAACTCCTCCTACATTAATGAACCGATTTTGATGAAACCTTTCAAACATCATCTCTACTAAGTGAACATGTGCATATTCGAAACTTTTTGATCTGCGACAATTTTAACCAGGTTATCTCTCTTGAACTTTGATTTAATATGGGTTTCTACATGAAATTCTTGTGTGCGCAACTCCTCCTACATTTATCAATCAATTTGGACAAAACTTTTCAGACATCATCACTACTAAGTGAACATGCGCATATTCCAAGATTTTTGATCTGCGACAATTTTAACCAGGTTATCTCCCTTTGACTTAGATTCATTATGTCTTTCAGTTCGAACAAATTCTTGTGTGCGCAACTCCTCCTACATTAATGAACCGATTTTGATGAAACCTTTCAAACATCATCTCTACTAAGTGAACATGTGCATATTCCAAACTTTTTGATCTGCGACAATTTTAACCAGGTTATCTCTCTTGAACTTTGATTTAATATGGGTTTCTGCATGAAATTCTTGTGTGCGCAACTCCTCCTACATTTATCAATCAATTTGGACGAAAGTTTACAGACATCATCACTACTGTGATGTGCAGTGGACAAAAGTATGGAGGGCCATATAGGACATTAAATTGCTTGATTTGGATGCAAATTTGGGTGATTGGGAGGGGGGGGGGGCAAAATTTATAATAATTCCAACTGAAGTAATTTATTCTTGTCTTCTGTTTTCTACCCTAGTTGTGTTTTATCCTATTATACTTCTTAGTGAACTAGTATGATACTGTGCTATTCATGCTTTTTTTTTGGGGGGGGGGGGGGGGGGGGGGGTGCTTAGTCCTCGGTTCGAATCAAAACTGTGACAACCACGTTGTGTGTTTGGGCAAGACACTTCACCCCCATGGCTCACGTGGGAGCACGGTGGCATTGTGTACTAAGGCATACTGCACATCAATAGTGCACCTGTCTTCGGCCAATGCTTACCCTGCTTGTGTGGAGTTAGTATGTTGGGGACCTGACAGTTGCTCGTCATTGCTCGGTGTTTCTCTCCGGGTAATCCATCTTCCTCCACCCGTAAAACTGTTCTGGGCATGATTAACCATTGTGCAGAAATATGTGACCTTAAACACCAATAAATAAATAAATAATTCATGCTATTTATTACCTCTATTTGATATTAAGTTAGGCTTGCAGGAAAAACAAAGTGTTCTTGATCACTTTTACTGCACATACTTTCTATTGATTAGCTCTGTCATTAGAAACAAATGTCACCTGCTAGAGTGCTAGATTACTTCTTGACAGAATTTGGTCATAGGGTTTTATTTTGTTTCATTTTATCGGAGAGTGTCTCAGAGTGCACTCCATTAAATTGTAATAAAACCAATTCATTGAAACAAAATATTTTTGTGTCTAACTGAATAAAAAGTACAGCCACACCTTATTAAGCCTTTTAAGCTTTGCATCAGTTCTTTCAGTATTCAAATGATTATTTGTTTTATATGAGAAATTCCAAAAATAATAATTTTTGCGAAAAAATAAATAATGCTACAAAAGTTTTTTAAAAAGTAAAAATTTAATACCATTTTTTTACCCTTTAGGGCCTGGAGATTTTATACATTTTAGCTACACTTTGACAATCAACATTCTGTTACTTTGCAGTTGTTTCTAGGCAAGTCTTTGTTTCCTTACAGACAGCCAAGACACATATGGAAATAATTGCCAAGGCACTTTGAAAGTAACATGCACATTTTCCCAAAGTCTACATGATGGGGTGCTTTTTTGTTGTAGAAAAAGTTATTAAGGTTGTAATTAGGCCCTTGAGGGTTAAATAAAAATTGAATATAAAAAAGTTTGTGTTTTTCTGAAAAACTGAAGAAAAAAATCATGAATTGATAATGATTCACTTAATGCATTTATATTCTTAGATTGAAATTCCAATTATTACACACCAGTTCTCCAAAATCCCCATCTGCAGCAACACTAAATCATGTGGAAAATGAAAATCTGTTCTGCACATATGTGCAGAATGGAAATTGTTGACAAACTTTTTTTATAAAGAAGCGAAATTTCTCTGGAATTTTCTACAAATCGTGCACCGTAATTACAATTTGAATCGCTAACAACAGCTAAAAATTGTCCCCTGAGTTCCAATGTGTTCTATGTGCCAGTAGGCACATAGAACATATTGGAACTCAGGGGACGAAATAGTAACATGGGTTCCCCTCTCAAATTTGGTTGGCGATAAAATGTGTTCTTTTTGTTGATAGTTGTCAAATGAATTGCTGAGTGTCCTCTAATAATTGGTTTTAGAGACATGAAGGCATGTAATAAACACAATGATACATGCATGTGAATGGGTTAATTGATATGGCACTTGTGCCATCGCGGAAGGATAAAATGAGGCCTGCAGCCTCTCGTTCTATCCTTCTGCGCTAGCACTCGTGCCATATCGATTAACCCATTCACATGCGTGTGTCGTTCTGTGTATTTCTTGAATATACAAATATACAGGTTCTTAGTATTGGCCACAGTAGTTTTTTTTTAGCTGTACTGATAAACAAGACTGTCATGAAATGAAGATTGTCCAGTTTAAATCAGATAAGTCACAAATGCATTCATCCTCTATGAAACATTGAAAAATCCAAGGTCTGTACACAATATTTGCCATTCAAATTGCATTGTTTTTCAATTTTTGCTTTTTAAACACAGCTCAAACTTTGTTTTAGCTCTGAAAATAGTGAGTTATTTTGGAAAAAAATAACAGTTATCTGCAACTTATCTGTAGTGTCTTGTTATAATTTCAGGACAAGAAGAGTGAGAGAGCAAAGCGGTTTGGTCTGACGTGAGAAGGTTTGATTGTACATACAAATTTTCAGTGCAGAAGGAATTTGAGAAGTGCAAACAAGTGATCTGAAATAGTTCATGATATCTTGGTATCTGTTGGGATTCAAGCATTTAAAAAGAATATTGAATTTGGATCAGCTGATTCAGTTATAGTTGAAATATGATGATTTTTTTTAGCAAATGTCATTAAATTGCAACTGAAGAAAACAATTTGACATACACAGTGTACAGTGAGCTGATTACTATCAAAATACATTTGGAGTGGAGTTTCCACCAAGACAATAACTCTTTAACCTATTACCCAAATGTATATGCCAGTGTAATTTACAAATTGAGCAGTTGAAAAAAAAAAATTCAAAAAATTTCCACAAAACCATATCAGATGCCCCCCCCCCCCCCCCCCCCCCCCCTCTCATCAGAATGAACTTGTCAACCTGATTTTGTTGAAAATTGTAGAAAAATTGGGAAAAAAACGTAATTAAAATAACAAATTTGATATCATGAGCATTGTATAAAGAGTTAATCCTTTGAAGAAGCAAAAGTAGCTTTACCAAAGTTTCAGCTAGCAAACTTCCATATTCTTCCCAAAGGTATTGGGAGCATAGTGGTTCAGTGGTTACTGCATTGGCATCTAAACTGAAAGATCCACAGTTCGATCACTGCCATGGGTAACTGCATTGTGTTCTTGTGCAAGGAACTTAATCCTGATTGTCACCACATGGGGGCATGGTGGCACTGTGTACTAAAGTATACTGCATGTCCATGGTGCACTGATCTTCAACCAATGCTAACCCTGCTTGTGCAGAGTTAGTCCGTTGTGGAGTCTGACAGTTGCTCCGCATTGCTCTGTGGTTCTCTCTGGGTACTGTGGCTTCCTCCACCTGTAAAACTGTCTGACATGAGTGATCTTGGCTATCAAAAGTGTCATTAAACCCCAATAAATAAATATATCCAAAGGATTTTAGCTGAAACATGGCCGCTGCAGGGTTTCATTAATTATCTTTATAGAAACTCTTGTCCTGAACTGTTTTTTATTGTAAATAGAGATGTGTGGTTTTGATATTTTGGTTCAGTTTCAGTCTCAGTGGGGACAAACCTAGAAGTATTATGAAGAGCCCATTTACTTATCATCACAATGAAACATTTTTATGACTTGGCTCTGAGTCTCAGTCGCTGAACAACACACTTTATTTGAACACCATTCAACTTGATGAGTTCATATGGGAGTCTTCTAGAAAATTCTACCCATATGACCTCGCTTTTTTTTTTTTGTTTTAAATGAACTTTGTAAAATTTGTAAACAGAATGAGATGCCTCTCTTTAAAACTTAACTCCTTGCATGCTGCTGGTGGATATTCCTGCCCAGGACATGAAATCTCATGCCATTAAACATTGTAAAATTTAGATATTTAACCAAATTTGCCTCTGTGAATTGCATAGACTTTTTGACCAATGTTCCCTTGAGCAAAATTTTTTATGAATTTTATGACTAGATTCGATGAAAATGTTTTAAAAATTACTCAGCAGGTTAAGAGCTAAAGGTGCCAACTTCAATACTTTACCACAGCAGTTGGAACCTTTATGCTTTCAAGGGATGAAATTAAAAGAGTAAAATATTTAGGAAAACAAAGACTGTTTGCAATTATGGAGAGACGAGAAACTGGTATAAAAACATTGCTGGATTAGGCCCTTCTTGGTTTAATAAAAAATAGTTTTGAAGTTTGTTTTCAGTCTGTTGGAAAATAGCATGTCTAAATCATTTCGAAATGTCTTTGGGTAAAAATGCTATAGGATGACTCTAAACTGTGAAATGTCTTACCGTATTTACTCTGTGTATTGGGACAGCTAAAAATAATTATTTTCACAGGTGTTCCAATTCTTAGAAAATGGGAAAAGAACACAGCCTGGTCTTGATTTGATGCTGAATAAAGTTATGTGTGATTCATTTTCCATCACTATGTACAAAAATCGCCGTCCAATTTTTTTTTATATTTT
Source organism: Pictodentalium vernedei (assembly GCA_031216915.1). NCBI lineage: Eukaryota > Metazoa > Mollusca > Scaphopoda > Dentaliida > Dentaliidae > Pictodentalium > Pictodentalium vernedei. The sequence continues at coordinate 232,783,639 of CM062288.1, read as the reverse complement.
CATTTTTTGCTTCCAAAACATAGCTTATGATCCCTCATTGGAACGAGCGCAATGCGCTCGTTCCAATGAGGGATCATAAGCTATGTTTTGGAAGCAAAAAATGAAAATTTTTAGTTACTCAAGAATTTTTTTTATGAGTGTCGTCTGCTACTAGCGACGGGTCAACTGGAAACAAATCTCCTGAATGTCCCAAACTTTAGAGCATAAAAAAAATATAGTTTTCTGGAAAAAATGTGTGTCCCAAATCATAGAGTGTCTCAATACATAGAGTAAATACGGTATTTCATACATTAATTAACCCTTTACCCAACGTAACGGCCAAAACCGGCCAGCGCTATTCACAAAAATCGCCAATTAATTTTCATCATTTTTTGTCTCAAAAACATAGGTTATGACCCCTCATTGGAACGAGCTCATCGAGCTCATTCCAATGAGGGGTCATAACCTATGTTTTTGAGACAAAAAATGAAAATAATAGTTATTCAAGAATTTTTTTTTGCAAGTGTCGTCTGCTTTTCTTGTTAGGTAAAGGGTTAAACCTGATGGAGTGTGTTGGATCAGTGGTTAGAGCATTGAACTTCAAACCGAAAGATCCATTATTCGATCTCGACCAGCGGTAACTGCATTGTGTCCTGGGGTAAGGCATTTAAGGTTGCGAGCCGAGAGGTCCTTTGTTCGAATCCCATCTGTGGCAACCACGTTGTGTCCTTGGGCAAGGCGCTTAATCCCAACTGCCCACGTGGGGGCATGGTGGCATTGTGTACTAAGGCTTACTGCACATCAATAGTGTACTTGTCTTCAACCAATGCTAACCTTACTTGTGTGGAGTTAGTACGTTGGAGTCTTACAATTGCTAGTCATTGCTCGGTGATTCTCTCTAGGTACTCTGGCTTCCTTCACCCATAAAACTGTCTGACGTGAGGTGACCCTGGCCTTCGAAAGGATTGTTAAAACCAAATAAATAAATCCTACTTGCCCACAATGGGTTGCAGTGTACGAAGGCATGCAGGTCTATCGGCATACCCAAGGAGATCCAAATCCTGTCAATGGTTTGAAATTAGAATGCAAAACGTTTGTATGGACAAATGGATGGATGTACAGACAAACAAATGGATGGAGGGCTTCACGAATAGATACCTCTGAATCCTTCATCGGAGACGGGGAATAATAAATAGCTATTGTGAAAATTCTTGTATCTTGGTAGTTGTAACAGAACTGAAAATTGGTAATTATATTTGTATTTTTCTAGTCTTGATTTTTTTTTTTAACACTTTACCTAACGAATCGACTGCATCCACCCGCATAATTTGGAAACTGAGCAGTTGAAAAAAACTTATTTGAAAAAAAAATTTCAACAAACCTTGTCATGTGACCTCTCATTGGTATGAGCTTATTCCATTGAGGGTGTCTTATGATATGATTTTGTTGAAATGTTTTGAGAAATTTGAAAAAACATAATTAAAATAATAAATTTTGATGTTTTATGCATTGGGTGCGGAGAGAGACACACTCTGTGAGGCTAAAGATCCCTTTTGCAGTATTCAAGAAGAACGAGGCCACAAAGTTGCTGCTACGAGGTCATCCCACACACCTGCACCATTAATATGAGTTGCATAACTTGTATGCCAATCCTTGTAAACAAATAAGATTAAATAAATAAATTTCTCCATGTAAATTGCATGGATTTTTCCACCAATGACTTCTTGAGTTAATTTAAGATGAATTATTCATCAAATCGAGTCATGACTGCTATATAGCAGCCATGACTATATTTGATGAGAAAATACCTCCATAATGCTCAGTAGGTTAAGAGTTAAACCACTTGCTATACATTCAGTAAATATTCAGTGAGGGTTTCCACTAGGAATGAATTAGTGGGTCTGGTAGGAGAGGAATATCACAGATCACCTGCTGTGACCACGGTTTGCGCTGGGCGAAGAAAATTTTTTGAACTGAACACGGCAAGAAGGCCATTTCCTTGCATCTGAGACGGCGATTCATGTTTTAGTGTGAACGATATTGTGAAAATAATTATGTCGAATATTTGGGGAAACACACAAAGCTATCATCGTTTCTTCACGACAATCGCATGTGACATCTTACCTAATCGGCAAATGGCAGAAAATAGCAATAGTTTCTTGATGACACTCGACAATCTATAAGTTGCAGAATGCCAATTCTGGAAACGGTGCTCCTAAAATGTGTCAACTTTGTTGGGAGAATGACCGCGTCTTGACTAAAATTTTACAGCATCATGTTGTTTGTTTTTTCGAAAAGATTTTATGCTTTATCAGTAAATGATCGTGGGGGGGAATGGGTCCGGTAGCAGAAATCCTGATTCACATGCTGATTGCATAAAATCTTATACAATTGACAAAATCTTATTCAATTGAAAAACCAAATTCTTTTTTAGAAGTTAGCCAGAACAATAAATTCTCCCTTCTTCATTCATACTTTTTTGCCTGAACCTGTTGGTGTGTATCTTTTTTGTGCCAATAGGGCTATTATGATAGGCCTGTTATCAGTGTATAAAACTTTTGATCGATTCAATTCTATTTTGTATATTTCATTGCATTTTCATTTTGAATATAATCATATTTGTTTTCTTTCACTTACATATAGTTCAGATTATTTTATGTCTCTGTAGTTACTGTGATTTGTGAGCAGTGGTTTCTTTAGTAGTGGTTTCTTCAGCAGTGATTTCTTTCATAGGTGAATTTTCCTGCCCAGTACAAAATTAATCTTTACATACTAGTGGTATAAGGCCCCTTAAAGTAGATCTTCTGTTTCTCAGACCATTTTTGTAAAATTGCATATGGGTGGGCAGGTTTTTTTATTTTATTTTTGTAATTATTTCTTTATCACTGAAATATATGTTTTAGGCCTCATAATGTATAGAATAGCTAGCATGGGTGGTTTTGTATTTCGTCCCTGAGTGCAAGAAGTCTTCGCAATGCTAAAGCATTGCAAAGCTTTGTTGCACTCAAGGGACAAATTTATCAGTTTTATTAACTTGGGTAAAATATCAGACATAAACCATTTCATTTTTATTTTTTCAAGTTTGCATTATTTATAAAAAGGGAGCATACAGAAGCCAAAATGACCATGCAGGAGGGCTTGTGAAACAATTTTTAACTTTTTTAGTTCAAATCCTGGATCTTTTAACAAAATAGAGTGCTTTGTATTAGAGCATTCCTCTTATCAATGCTTGGTGCCAAACTATGTTGAACTTTCCATCAAATCAAGTGATGGCTGCTTTAACCCTTTACCTAACGTAACGGCCAAAACCAGCCAGCGCTATTCTCAAAAATCGCCAATTAATTTTCATTATTTTTTTTCATTTTTTGTCTCAAAAACATAGGTTATGACCCCTCGTTGGAACGAGCTCGTTCCAACGAGGGGTCATAACCTATGTTTTTGAGACAAAAAATGAGAAAAAAATAGTTATTCAAGAATTATTTTTGCAAGTGTCGTCTGCTTTTCAGGTTAGGTAAAGGGTTAAAACAGCCATCACTTGATTTGATGAGAAATTCCAGAAAAATACCTGCAGATCAAGCATTGATATTGTTCTGCTTCAATATCATTGACCTCTTCTGGAGCACATATTGGAATGTTCTTTTCTACTTCTCTGTGGTCAAGAGAAGCAACTGTCAACAATTATAGAAAGAGAAAATATAACTTTCAGCTACCATGGTCACTTAGAAGTTGAAAACATTCTAATAATTTGTTTATACTTAACACTTGAAAGATAAATACCAACTCTGATTACCTTTTATTGTAACAGAACAGGTGCCCCACATGCAGGCTCTGGGCAAAGTTGCAAGTTCCATTCCAAGTACCATGGCAATTGCAAAGCCATAGGATATTAACTGGTTAAGTGTAGCAGAAGTGTATAAAAATCCCCAGGTCCTTAACTGGTAGAGTTCTGGGAGCCCAAATTTGGGCTTTATGAATATCACAGGTTTTGACTTTAACACTACCCTCTGTTAGAGAAGGCTTCATTCTGACCCTGGAAAGAAGATATTGTTAATGACACAGTGCTCAGTTACATTTGATTGGATAGTGCCTGTTGGCACTATCCAATCAAATATAACAGAGCAATATATGATTAAATGAAATCTGTGGTCAAGAAATTGTAGCACTCTTTCAGTTAAGGGTTAAAAAAAACCTGCTACACATAATAATGTTTAACCCTTTACCTAACATAATGGCCAATACCAGCCAGCGCTGTTTACAAAAATCACCATTCAATTTTCATTATTTTTTCATTTTTTGTCTCAAAAACATAGCTTATGACCCCTCTTGGAACAAGCTTGTTGAGCTTGTTCCATTGAGGGGTCATAACCTATGTTTTTGGTGCAAAAATGAAAAAAATTAGTTATTCAAGAATTTTGTTTGCAAGTGTCGTCTGCCTTTCGTGTGAGGTAAAGGGTTAAAATGTTTCATTTCAGTGCTCCAGTCATGGGGGAAATATGCAGGCCCCAAATGTAGTAATCAAAATATCTGTTTGCATGCTTACAAAATTAACTTCACCACAGCTTCACCCATTGGCCCATTGTAAGGGTACACAAAAAATGCCATACAAGTGCACATGCACATAGTACCCATATTGTTCAATTTTTCATGCTGCGGGGATCACTGACAGAAATTTTGAAATACTACTGGAGTGCCAGGCGTTAAAGTAAAAGAATAAAACTGAAATATATCTTTTTCAAGCTTCTGGTGAAAGAAGTGATCTGCAATCAAAATGGTCAATGATAACCATCCTGATTCAGATAGCACTTATTTAAGATTTTATGTAAATACTTACAGATGAGAGCCCTAATTTCACTATTCATTCATCTTCATCAACATTCTAAATGATGTTCCTCTTGTGGGATGGAAGCTGGTAACCAATGCCTGAACTCCAGTAAGTGAAGCAGTGCTTGTTTACTGTGGTAAACAAGCTCTGTTTTACTTGTAAAATAGGACCCAGTCACAAATGCTTGGGGTGGAAGTCCTCTAAAATGGGCAACATGGGTATTATTTATTTATTGATGTTTAAGGTCACATATTTATGCACAATGGCTAATCATGACCGTGACAGTTTTACGGGTGGAGGAAGCCGGTGTACCCGGAGAGAACCACCGAGCAACGACAAGCAGCTGCCAGCTCCCCAACATCCTAACTCCGCACTGCAGCACAGGCAGGGTTAGATTGGTTGAAGACATGCGTACCATTGACGTGCAGTACGCCGTAGTACACGGCATCATCGTGCCCCCACGCGGGCAATGGAGATGAAGTGTCTTGCCCAAGGACACAACGCGGTTGCCGCAGGTGGGAGTCGAACTGAGGACCTCTCGGCTTGCAGCCTGCACCTATACCTACTGAGCCACCACGCTCCCCGCAACATGGGTATAAATGATTGACTAAACTTGACTTTATCTCCATGTTGCGGTCATGATTATCCATTGTGCAGAAACATGTGACCTTAAACACTAGTAAATAAATAAATAACCAATGCCTGGGTTGCAAGTCCTGACTGAACTTGAGTTTGTACTTGTGTTGCAGTCATGAAATACTTAAGTTACCTTAAACACCAATAAAACAATTTCTTGTTTCTCGATTTCTTGAGTTAGATTTAGATGAATTTTTCATTAAATCTTGTTATGGCTGCTTCATAGCAGAAGTCAAGTTTTACCACACATTTATACCTTTGCTGCCCACTTTAGATGACTTCAGTCCAGGCATTGCTTACCAGGTCCTAGTTTACCATTAGAACTTGAACTTCTTCACCACAGTAAACAAGCACTGCTCAACTTCCCAGGTTTGCCACAAGAAGTCAACATTATAAATAATTGTGATGAATTGATGGTAACATGGTCTGAGGTTTGCAGCTCGGAGCTTATGTTCAACCCAGATGCGAAGCATCGAGGTTGAACATATGCTCCAAGCTGCAAACCTCAGACCATGTTACCGTCATCTCATCACAACAATGTACATGTTCTAATAAGACACTACCCATAGCCCAAAACTACATTGTGAAACACAAGAGGCTTATTTACTGAACTTGTGATCATTAAAAGTTGCTTTTTGCAAGGCAACTTTTAACGATCACAGGTTTAGTAAATAAACCTCTTGTGTAACCCACAACAGCCTTGGATAATAATCAATAAACTAGATAAACCTTATTCCATCTCAGTTCAAATTGTAAATCAATTTGTAGTTTAAACAACACTTCATCTGGAACACCTTCTGCTGCACGTGTGAAAAATCCAGAAAAATGAAGCAGCTTGCTAGTCACTCCATTGATGAAGCAATTACGAAATGAACAACATCATTTAAAATATTTCACATTGTGAGATTTGCTACTGGAGCCGTAAACATAAATGAAACTACGCCAGCTCTCATCCAATCAGAGGGGGCGGATTTTACTCTTATTGGAACACAGTTGAACTGTTTGTTTTATTGGTGTTTAACTCCTTGCATGCTGCTGGCAGATATTCCTGCCCAGGACACCAAATCTCTTGCCACTGAAATATACTAGCGGAAAAAAGAAACACAAGTTTTTTTCTGTGGTAAATATTTCAAATGTGTTATGGTGGATTATTTCATTGTTTGGATTTTGATGTTATTTCTTCATTACTGATTAAATTTTGACGAGTTTTGTTGTCTTAACACAGACAGCGTTGGCATGGATAACATTCAAACGTGGGTACCCTATGCCATTTCCTGATCAAAATCAATAGTGGGTGTGCCCACCCTGGGCTTCAGTCGCTGCTCTAACTCTCCTTACCATTGACCCCATCAAATTGTTTATGGTCCTTTGTTGGATGTTATTTCAGTCCTGAAGAAGGGCCTATGCAACGTTAAACGCAAGCGTCAGAATATTGCTCGCCTCGACGTCGATAGCAATGTTGTCGTCCATCTTACCTGTAAAGTGTGAACCGAGACTCGTCAGTGAGTAACACACATCTCCAGTGGGCCAAGTGAAACCGATTTGGTGCATGTGCCCGCAGCCATTGCAATCGACTTTGACGTCGCCTCTGAGTAAGTTGTGGACCAAAGTAGGGACATTGTGGCTTTAAATTGAACTCCCACAACTGATTCCTAACTATTCTTGGACACGTTCAACGACCATGAGTGCCTACAACCTGACTAAGCGTCTCCATCACCAACTGCAATCTGTTATGGAGGTGTGAGAGACGTATGCCTCAACCTTGATGTGGTGATGTAATGAGCGGACGTTTTCTCTTGGGACGGTCAGTTAATCTTCCTGTGTCTCTGAGATGCCCAACTAAGCGAGCTATCATTGACTCATGGACCCCAAATTGCTGGCCGATGAGACATTGCGGTTGGCTCTGCATAATTAGAGCAATAGTCCTACCCCTATCAACTTTGGACATTCGCAACATTTTGCTTTTCAATCGAGTTGAAATGAAATGTTGTGCAATCGATGTGTACTGTTCAAAACTTCGATTTGGTATGGTTTTCAAACCCGTAGGATGTGGGAGTGTCCCAGATACACGTTTTGTCAGAAAATCTGTTGAAAGTATGCAGCGTCGCACGTCGTCATGGTTGACCGAATTTTAACCAAAGACTCTTTAGACAGAACACTGAGGTAGCTGTGTGTCAACTTTTACTACATTTGGTCTACGGCCAAAAAAATTATATTACCAAAACTGAATTTGTGTTTCTTTTTTCTGTCAGTATATGTATAATTTGGACACATTTAACCAATTTTTCTCTCTAAATTCAATGCATTTTTTTAGTTAAATTTAGATGAATTTTTCATCATATCTAGTTATGGCTGCTTCACAGCAGCCATGACTAGATTTGATGAAAAATGTTTTGAAAATACTCTGTGGGTTAAGAGTTAAATAAGAGTACCTTTTAACCACGCCTGAAGTAGGACTCCTCTAAATTAACCCTTTAACCATCGTGCACAATATCAAAATTTGTTTTATTAATTATATTTTTTTGAATTTTTCAAACTATTTCAACAAAATCATATCATCTGAAAAAAAAATTTCAACTGTTCAATCTGTAAATTAAGCAGGTGGATAAGACTAATTAGGTAAATAGTTAACCCTTCACCTAACATGAAAAGCAGACGACACTTGCAAAAAAAATTCTTTAATAACTAATTTTTTTCATTTGTTGTCTCATAAACATAGGTTATGACCCTCGTTGGAATGAGCTCGATGGGCTCATTTCAACGAGGGGTCATCACCTATGTTTTTGAGACAAAAAAAATGAAAAAATAATGAAAATTAATTGGTGATTTTATAGAATAGCGATTGTCGGTTTTGGTCATTACGTTGGGTAAAGGGTTAACAGGTCAGTTTGTACTGAAGGTATAGTAAATAGTTTGGTGTTTGCAATTTACATGCAATAAACAGGGTTATTCAATTACCAAATATCCAGTTAAATGGGATCCACTGTATCTTCTCACATTATGTAATGAGTAAACTAAACAAACAAACATAAACTTCCACATTAACCCTTTACCTGACAAATTGGTCGCAATTTACAAATTGTACAGTAAAAAATGAAAATTTAGAAAAAAAGAAAATTCAACACACCACATCATGTGACCCCTCATTGGAACCAGCTTGTCAAGCTTGTTTCACTGACAAGTCACATGATATGGTTTTGTTGAAAAATTTGTTTAAAATTTGACAAAAACATTAAAATAACAAATTTTGATGTCCTCTGCAGTGGGTAAGGGGTTAATCATGTTCCTCCAGACTGGAAGGATTGATCTCCTCTGAAATTCAAACTCTCAAGATTTTCAAGGTGTCCGAGAGTAAAATTTGAGTGTCATTCTTGGTGGATATTTCATTTTTTAATATTCATTTTTCATGACTGTACTTTGGCAGAAGAGGTAATATGGAAAGCTGAAGTTGTAATTAGATTTGATAAAAAAGACATGAATAAAGCGACTAAACTTTTTCTTTACTTTTTATTCTTTTGTTATCATCATATTTCTGAAAGCCAGAGGGGATTTCATATTTAATGTTTCAACTGGTTGAGTGCTGAAAGCCACTATTTGTGACTCTAATGAAAAGTGGCAGAAATGTTTTTAGTGGCTTTTGACTATGTGCATTAGCTTGTTTGCTCAGCAGTACATGTAGTAACAAAATTTATCTTACAACAAGAATGTTTATCTGCTAATACAAGTAAAATGCCAAGACAAAATACGAATTTGTATTGTCGGTAGCAACCATATGTGCGATCATTTGCATCAGAAAGAAAATGTTTTTTTTAACTGCACTCATAAAAAAAAACTGATCACACATGTGGAGGCCACATTTTGTTAACAGTAATTGAATGATAAATACGTCCTTGGGCAAAACACTTCGCCCCCATTGTCCATATGGGGGCACGATGGTGTTGTGTACTAAGGCGTACTGCTTGTCAATAGTGCATCTGTCTTCAACCAATGCTAACCCTGCTTGTGTGGGGTTAGTATGTTGGGGAGCTGACAGTTGCTTGTCGTTGATCAGTGATTCTCTCCGGGTACTCCGGCTTCCACACCTGTAAAACTGTTGTGGTGATTAGCCATTGTGTAGAAATATGTGACCCTAAACACCAATAAATAAATAAATAATGATAAATAAATCACCAACTCAGTGTAATAAATTAGACTAGATCATTTTTTTACCATATTTTTATATAGGCCTGCCATACGTTAAACCTGAAAAATAAAACAAAGAAAAACACACATCTGAAACTTTAAACTTTGGTGGTTACAGTACAGGCAGGGCAATGAATGGGGAATATGTTATGCACAGCTCAAGTATACAATACCATGACATCATGATCTTCATTCATAAAAAATCAATTCACAGATGCAGAATGATAGTCAAAATATATGCGCACAAGTCAAGAAAGGGTGGCATATTGTAAGATCTTGACCTCCTACCTCCTATACAGCTCCAAAATAGCTCCTAACAATCTTTCTGTTGGCTTCACTTCTACAAGCATTGTTAGGATGACTCAAATCTCATTGAGCAAATGAGCTGTTGAACAAATGCTCTACAAAGTGACTCCAGTCCACACACGACTCTTATCCTCATCTTATTATTTGGGGATACCTGTGACATGGCTTCTATACAGCTCCTGGATCTTATATGGCTCCTACCTCCTATACATCTCATATAAGCTCCTATACATCTAATATAAGCTCCTATACTGCTCCTATAAGCTCCTATACAGCTCCAAGTAGTCCTACCATTGGCTTCTACAACGACTTCAGCCATCTGTCCTACGAGTGGCCTCTATTGCACTCACCATTACTGCAGTGTTCTACCATCCATGCAACTTTGTACCATTATTATTGATTTGTGGCATTATGACTCTTAGTACCCATCATTAGACTACCACCACTATGGGTCCCAGTTCATACCACTATCATATTTGGTTTCTAGAACTACAAATAGTCAAAATCAAACTGCTTGTTCTAACGACTTTTTCCATACCTATTCCATGTTCCCCTAATGATCTATCGAGTAGTGACCAAAACTGACAATGCGCTGATGACTCAACTCGTATAAAGCACATGTACCATAGAGGAATTGCTCCACTGACTCTTATCTTCATCTTGGTGTTTGAGGACACCTATGACATGGCTCCTAGATCCTACATGGCTCCTACCTCCAATATAGCTCCTGTATAGTTCCTATTGGCAGGGACTGACAGGAAAGGAGAGTGATCACTCTTACTCGCCATCACTCTCCTGAACGTTTCATTAGAAGAGCAATTAATCACCCGCCTTCACTATGTATGTGGAAATTATGCCTAAACATCAAGTTATATATTGCATTCAAATCGCCCATTATCTGACTCAACTAGGAGACGATACTTGCAAAACATTATCTCGCGTAACTAAAATCTAACATTTTTTTAGCTCAACTTTGGCGAAGCCAAATTTGAGCTTATGCCATGGCCAGTTGTCCGTCTGTCCGTCAGCAATTCAATACGGCTCGGGCTAGAGGCCGTGTTTATGAACCAATCTTTACGAAACTTCTTGGGTACCTTTGTTATGACCGTGGGACGAGAACGAGTGTTTTGGGGTTCGGTCCGAAATTCAAGATGGCAGCCAGCCACCATTTTGTACCGACGATGCAGAAATCTGTTTTTTGCACAGAACTTCCATATGAAAGCGCTGATTTGAATAATTTTTTGTATGAATGTTTAGCACCATGGGATACATCACATATAATACAGGTTTTTTCTTGTACGTAAATTATGCAAATTAGACTAACTTTGATGTATTCAGTGTTACTTTCAGCACTGTCAGTGCAAATGCCATTATTCCTCGGGCTAGAGGCGGCATTTATGAACCGATCTTTACGAAAACTTCTTGGGTACCTTTGGTATCACCATGGGATGAGAACAAGTGTTTTTGGGTGCGGTCCGAAATTCAAGATGGCCGCTGGCAGCCATTTTGTTCAAAATTAGAGGCAATCAGATTTTTGCGCTGAACTTCCACATGAAAGCTCTGATTTGAATAATTTTTTGTATGAATGTTTAGTACCATGGGATACATCACATATAATACAGGTTTTTTTCTCGTGCAGAAATTATGCAAATTAGATGAACTTTGATTTTTTCAGTGCTACTTACAGTAAGTACACATGTCAATACGGCTCGGGCTAGAGGCTGTATTTATCAACCGATCTTCACGAAACGTCTTGGGTACCTCTGCTATCACCTTGGGACGAGAACGAATGTTTCTGAGTGCGGTCCAAAATTCAAGATGGCTGTCAGTGGCCATTTTGTACCAAAATTAGGTCTAATCAGTTTTTTTGTACACAACTTCTAGTTGCTAGGGCCGTATTTATGAACCGATCTTTACGAAACGTCTTGGGTACCTTTGTTATCACGGTGGGATGAGAACGGGTGTTTTTGGGTGTGGTCCAAAATTCAAGATGGCCACCAGCAGCCATTTTGCACCAAAATTAGTGCAATCAGTCTTTTGTACAGAACTTCTGTATGAAAGTTCTGATTTGAATAATTTTTTGTATGAATGTTTAGTAAAACGGAATACATCACATACAGTACAGGTTTTTTTCTCGTGCAGAAATTATGCAAATTAGATGAATTTTGATTCATTTAGTGCTACTCATACACTGTAAGTGCACATGTCAATACGGCTCGGGTTAGAGGCTGTATTTATCAACCAATCTTCGCGAAACTTCTTGGGTACCTTTGTTATCACCTTGGCACGAGAATGAGTGTTTCTGAGTGCGGTCCAAAATTCAAGATGGCTGCCAGTGGCCATTTTGTACTGAAATTAGGTCCAATCAGTTTTTTGTCACAACTTCTATACAACTCGTATTTATGAACTGATCTTCACGAAATTTCTTGGGTACCTTTGTTTTCACCTTGGGACAGGAATGAGTGTGTTTTGGGGTGCCTTTGTTATCACTGTGCTATGAGAACAAATATTTTGGGGTTGAGTCAGACCCACTCTGGGACTCAAAGATTTCTTTTCTAGTCTAGCATCTGACTGTCACCCACCTTTACAATACTTTACCTATACATTTGTTACAGGCTACGGTCAGTATTTATGTACAGGCCGTTACAATACTTTATATGTACCTTTGTTATCAGGTCATTACCTTGATGTTTGTCATTGCTGTGTCACATACTATACATGTACATGTCTTGACAAGTTGAGCTACAGTGTCATTGACACTTTCATTTAATTAAAACATAGCTTATGACACCTCATTGGAACGAGCTCAAAGAGCTCGTTCCAATGAGGGGTCATAAGCTATGTTTTTAAGAGCAAAAATGAAAAAATAAAATTTGTGCGGCCATTTTCATCAATAGGGTTGGCCAGTTTGGGCTGTCATGTTAGATAAGGGGTTAAAAGCACTCTCCTGAATTTTTCAATCTCGAAAAATCAAAATGGGGAGAATTATTATTCACTCTCATGCATTCTCTTCCTGGCAGTCACTGTATTACTTGTATCATTGGCTTCTACCACGACTTCCGCGAACTGTCCGGTGATTGGCCTCTATTGTAACCACCATTACTATAGTTTTCTAACATCCTTGCAGCCTTGTACCATTACTATTGACTTGTGGCACAATGACTGTCAGAACCCACAATTACAATACTACTGCTACTGATCCACCACTACGGGTCCCAGTTCAGACCACTATCATACTTGGTTTCTAATAGTACTAGCAGTTGAATACAGTCTGCTAACGACTTTTTCATACCAAGTCCAGTTTCCCTTAATGAGCTATCGAGTATTGACCTTAACAGCCATCGCTCAGATGACTCGAATCTTATCAAGCAAATGAACTATCGAGCAACTGCATGAACAAGTGACTCCACATAAGACTTTTTGCCTCATCTCGGAAAAAGGGGATTCTATGGCCACAAACGTTTCACTTAAAGGGATTCTCTTGCCAGGGTTCCATAAAAGGGACTGCAGAAGTGGGATTCCGTAAGTGGAGTTCCATGTCCCTGTAAGACTTATTGCTATCTCAGATCACGACCTCTGTCTTATGCCAAGTCTTAGAATGTCCATAAGACCATCCACACTCTACTACGATACCAGAAACCAAACACACCACATAAGCTCCTGACCTAGCAGTCCGACATACCCATGGGATAGTACAGACTATTAGGTGGTTTTGAAGTACTAAAATGTAGTAGTTGACCATCAGGGGTAAATATTGCACAATGTATACCATCGTGCTGGACAAAGAACATTCTCTACCACACCACAAGACTAGTAGGACAACAAGGTACTCATACTACAACCTATATTACCACACGACACAACCATTCATACACCCAAAACACTGCATGGCCTAGCATTAAGCACCAGCAGTACCAACTGTGGGGCAGCACAGCGACTTAGATGGATAGTGGTACTAAGGGTTAGCAGTGACCTATGGGGTACAGACAGTTTATTCTTTATTATTGTACCAGACAACCATTACCAAGCACAGCACTGCGTGACCTAGCATTACATACTACCCATACTAACTGTAGGACAGTATAACGCCTTAGATAGCTTGTTAGTACTAATGGCTAACAGTGACCCACAGGAGTACAAATCGTACATCCTATACTACCGAAGCAATACCGCATGGCCGAGAATTGCGCGCTACCTATAATAACTCCGATTGTAAAATGCATTCGATTGGTCGGTAGTACCAAGGACTAACAGTAGACCAATAGGGTTACAAACCTACATCCTATACCACCGCACTAGAAAACCATGCATTACCGGCCTCCACACCCACACTCAATACCGCTTGGCCTAGCATTATGAACTACCTATGCCTACTATATGACGGTATAACGGCTTGATTGGATCAACATTACTAAGGGATAACTTCGAACCATCAGGGGCGCAGACTGTGCATCCGTTGCCTATATGCTATACCTGCGCAAGCCCACAGTGCTCTTTGAATGCTACTCTCTATTTAGAATGGCCCCCAAACTGTTATTTCAAAAATTTCCTTTTATTTACGTTCAACTCCCAGTGTCACCTCGTGTTGGGCAGTTTTACGGGTGATGGAAGCCGGGGTAACTGGAGAGAATCACTGAACAGCGGCGAGCAACTGTCAAACAGACTTGTCAACTCTGCACAAACGGGGTTAGCATTAGTTGAAGGCAAGGGCCCCATCATCGACGTGCAGTACGCCTTAGTACACGGCGTCACCGCGACCCTACATGGGCAATTGGGATTCAGTACCTTGACAAAGGACGCAACGCAGTTACCTGTGGTCAGGATCGAACCGTGAACCTTTCAGCTTGAAATTCAATGCTCTAACCACTGAGCCATCGCTCTCCAAGGGGGCCGTGGATAAATACTCAGGTAACCGTGCACAATTACATGAAAGTCCATACACCGTTCTTCAAACTTCCCAGAGCCCCTCCTCTCACCCCATCCACAATCAGTTGGTAAATACATGGTCTATTCAGGCATAGAAGGGGTAATATTGGGTTAATAAAGGGCTGAGTAAATTTGAGTGGAGGAAAAAAAATTGCAAAATTTATTATTCCCGGTTTCGAACCACCTACCCATCCCCACCTTCTGTCTCCAAATAATTTGAGGTCAAAGGTGCTGTACCCCTCCTCTGCACCCTCCCCACGTCCGACTTCAGATTGTGGCATTAAATTATTGCATCATCAACGCCATTGATTTAAGACAATGACTGTCCTTCGTTGTCGTTCGACGTCACCAAAAGTCGATATTTACAAAGCTTCATTGAATGATTCGCCTTCTGTCAATCAGAATGATTGAACTCTCTACAGGAGTAATGATAATAAACTGTCAAAACCATTTTTTTCCACTCTGGTGTATGTTTCATCATAAAACTCTGTTAATAAAGCTGTTTTGTTCTGAAATTGTTAAATCCTGAGATAAAACAAGGATAACGTATTTATTTCCGGTTGATTTGAAGCTAATGAATCCGAAATCCAATTCTTTCCGTCTCCTATTCCAGATGAAAGAGTAATTATAAAAATATTTCCCTTCATTGATTTTTCCTATCGCCCAGTACCAACTAATTTCTTGATATCATATTGTTGCATGTAATTGTTTTACCTGTATTCATTCATCTTGTGTGTTAATGGAGAGGTTTTTGGCAATCTTATTTCATCCCATTAGGCCAATGTTTGGTATGATAACGTTGGAAGGCACCTTCATTTTGAATGATGGACATAAAAAAGTATGCATTTGATTTCTAATTAAACTATTCTGTGGTTTTTTTTAGTCATCAACTGTTTTGTGTGAACGGGGAGAAGATAATATAGATTTGTGGTGCCAGAAAGATGATGTCATCTATTTTGAATGGTATCATTTTCGTAAGGCGTTTTGTTGTTTGTGACAATTTCGTCTATAAGGGTTAACCCTTTGAACCCTGGGGTATCTTCCATGTCAGTTCAATGGCGGCAATTAGAAGAGTCCATATTTATTATCTGGGGGTAGACTAATTAATATTTTCAACGTGCAGCCTTAGAGCTGCACGCTGAAAATATTGATTAGTCTACCCCGCACTTTAAATGGGCAGATAATCCTACTTGATTAAATTAAGCATCATGATCCTCAGCCCTAAATGCGGTCTCTCGGTTCAGAGGGTTAAAACGTGCAATTCGCCATTTTTAGACAATAAATGTGAATATAAAGAGTATGGATTAGTCTCCGCGTATTCACAATTAGAGTAATGCACGCAACAACGCTGTAGATTAGACAAGGGATATTGGCGCTTTTATTCTGGGAAATCGAGATCGTGGCACGCTTCTTGGGCACGTGTCATCCAAAAGATATATCTTAATCCGTTTAGTTCTCAGTCGGATACGGTAGTCAAAGGGACACGAAAAACCGAATGGAAGCGTGGTTTTATTCTTGGAGGAGGTATTAATGACATTATCTTAATATCCGTAAGTACCAGTTAACTAACTTTACAAATCTGTAAGTATACTTTTGTATAAGAAATGCAGCAGCATGCTACTGCTGCCTGGCTCGACAGAGGTTTTGTGTGGTGGCAGTGGCTGGAGTCTTTAACGTAGGTCCGCATAACCGAATGGAAGAGGACCATCAGTTAACTACCCTTTCCTAGCCACAATTTAAAAAAAAGTAAATTCAGGGATACCGGAAGGCTTTCTCGTGACCGGCATCGGTCCGTTGACTTGGTCATCGAGGGTAGAAAAATGCTTTCAGATATAATCAAACAGACCAGTACTAAAATCATACCCTGCTACGTTCGTATCGGCCTCAGACGTCCTGATGTGTGTTTTGTCTAATTTTCATCTTTGTGTATTTTAGAGTCCTGTGTGTTTTCGTACATGCATGCAGTGGTTTATGGGTTTATACCCTCCTTGGAGATTTTAAATTTTGTAGCAGCTTGACATTTATAAAGTTGTCGCAGCACAAAAAATTGAAATAACAATTTTGACTTTAAGAGTTCCCAGCGCGGCAATAACGCTTGAATTGTGATGCAAGTTTCATGTAGCAGCCTAGTTACAAACAATATGAGTGAAAGATTTCGCACAAATGGAAGACAGACAGTACGTCGACAGTTTGTATCACCTCAACGGTTTCTTTCGAATCGTCAATATTTGTCCTTAGTTTCATTTCAAAATTATAACCCAGGCTTAAAAAAAACCTTAGCCATACCGTATGTTATATGTCTTGCCCCCATCCCCACCCCACCACCGATCAAAATTACTTCCCCTGATTGAATTGTACTTCTTATCATAACCCTCTCACTCAATAGAGCACTTCACTCTCTGCACACTGATTATATCAAAATTTCAAGCTGAAAATATTTCCCATAATGCAACTTTGAGGTGAACCAATTCAATCTTTTTGACAGAGCTCTGTGAGCTATCGGTTACATAACTTGCTGATTACGAAGAGAGGGAGACAGAGTTAGCCGTGAGAGAGGTGGGGTGGGGTGGGGAATTCTAAAAATTCGAAATGAACGCCGAGACAGCTCTAGATACATCTATGCGTTGGTTACCAAACACACAATGTCCAAAATACCCGAGTTTGGAAAATAATCGAAAACCTCTGTTGAGTGCTAGGTTAGAGTTTCCTGTGCTGGGTTTGCAAACTTTCAAGTTGACGAATAAAATTTTCCAGGATGATTGTACTGCCGTGTGTACGTCACATTAATTTCCATCTAAAGAAAGGAGAGAGGTTATAGACTAAAGTGATTTTGCGCAGTTGATGGTACAAATTAACGTTCGACGGAGAAAAAATGTAGCTTTTTCTTGTACACGGACCATCAGAAGTTGGCAGCTAACAGTTGCCAGTCTATATGGGACGTTAACCCTTTCACCAACGCACAGGATATCAAAATTTACTATTTTAAATTACTGTTTTTCAATTTTTTCAAACAATTTCAACAAAACCATATCATGTGACCCCCCCCCCCCCCCCTCATTGGAACGAGCTATGGTGGGTCAAATGATATGATTTTGTTGAATTTTTTTGAAAACTAATATTTTTTCAACGGCAAAATATTTGCATATTACGCGGGCGAATGTGGCCTATTCGTTATGTAAAGATTAACCCTTTACCTAACACCGGCCAAAAACGGTCAGAAAATTAACCAGGATAAGCCTACCACAGCCTAAAATATCTCGGAAGTGTCTCAATAAAACCATACAAATATGGATATCATTAGAACCAGCTCGTCGAGCTGGTTCTAATGACATCCATATTTGTATGGTTTTATTGAAAAATTGTGAAATTTGTTTTCGAAAAATGTGAAATTTAATTTATGTTTTGAAAAATACTGTGTTGGGTAAAGGATTAATTGTCGTTTTTTAAGCCTTGAATAGACTAGCAACTAGGCCCTACCGAATAATTTTCAGATGTCTGCAACAGCGATGAGGCCTTCTGATTGTCCTCGTGTACGAGGAAAAACTGGCATCTTTTTTTCTTTGCCGAACGCAATTGGAATTTGACGACTCACAATTGCTAGTCTAGATGAGGCCTTAACTCGTGTGTTAGGCCTTGAATAGAAGAGCAACTGCTGTGTGACATTTCAGATATTTGCAACTGCGATGAGCCCTTGAGAAAGCAGCAATCTCCCCATCCCAAAGTAAGTTTGTAACTCTTGAAACTAATTGGTGTTTAAAGTACCATTAAATGTGCATGGTATCAGAAATAGATATCAGTGCAGATAGTATATCATTTAAACACTCCAATTGTATTTAGTCACCATTCAAAATGTAAACCAAACATAATATATTTGAACTGCAACGAAGGAAATATAAAATGCTCTAAATTGACTCTCAATATCGCCACGAGAATCTTACACCTTCAAGCCCCCCCCCCATATCGCCACGAGAATCTTACATCTTCAAGCCCCCCTCCCCCTCCCCCCCCCCCCCCCCCCCCCCCACCGAATCACAGGAAATGAAGCCGGCATGTGTGCTTACTGTGAAGGAAGGTTTTATTTTTAATTTTAATTTTTCTTTTGCAAAAAGTGAGCAAACATGGAGAGGATTTCGGCTATCTTTTTGCACATAGAAATATAGAAAGTACATATTTATACAAATAAATTCATTTTTAATTTGAAAAATAAAACATTCCTCTGAAAACAAACTATAGGTACTGCAATTCAAAGGCTTCATATTCTTTCGATGCTCTTCATATTATCTTTGAAGTAAAAGTATTTAATCAATGGGGATTTGCCTCGTTACAATTTACGGGAGAGTGCCTATAGCACTCTCCCATAAATTGTAACAAGGCAAACATATTGGAGACGCAACTAAATAAATATCATCAATCAAAAAATGTAAAAAGTTTCAGGTCTCCCTGAGTTCGTCCTTGTATTGGAAGACAATGATAGCCAATAAAATTGTCCAATGAGTGGGGTTCAAATTCAATGAGGGATTGCCCGAGAATCAAAACATTTTTTAGCCTTACTGGTAAAATAGTACCCCTTTACCGGTGCGTAATGGCATGATTCATTTAACGTGAACAATATAGGCATAAATGATCTGCTCCACTGGACTTAATACTTTTATTGCGGTCATTATATAGCCACAGATACTGAAAGTGGCACAAAACATCAATTAATAAATAGCCACATTATTTCTACGCGGCATTCGAAATGTTTTCCCCAAATTTTTCATTCTCGAACTTTTATTTGGTTGCTGGTTTGGGGAACACTTCGATATTAAAATCTTTTCAAAAAATTAACTGGTTGAGTGCCACAAGTCCATATTTGAGCTGTACTAAAAAGTATTAGTGGCACAATTAAAAGGTTCCGTAGGGCTTGTATACTGTGGTAAACAGGTTCTGGTTGATTAGTAAAAGAGGATCCCGTAACCAAGGCCTGGGGTGGAAGACCTACTGTACAGTCGCCGTGGACTGTTCATAATCCACGCGTGGGCAGTGATGCCCACGCATGCGTTGACCAGGTAATACAAATCATAATCAACAAAATTTTAATTGTGCCGCCCGGTTCTTCATTAATTAAATTTTTGATGATTAATCCTGTAATTTATGTTTGGATTCTAATATTATTGCGTCCGTTGAAATATTGCCCCCCTCCCCCCCCCCCCCTCCCCGCCCACCTCTCGTGGAAAGTTATCAGTCCAAGGCGGCCGTACTGCGTATAAAGTCACCAGCATAGATTAGCTTAAGTTTACTTCATAACTACATGTGTGTTGCCGTGATGATATGGCCATAGATCATGCTGACAATGACCATAAACACAAAATAAATAAATAAAAGACTTCGTATTCCATTGATGTGCTTCATATTCGCTAAGAAATGAAAATAATTTGTCCACATGTTTGGATTTATCTTGTCACAATTTATGCGTTTCAAGAGGTGCTCTCCAATAAATTGTTACAAAAAAGACCAGTATTAACCACTTCTAACAACCCAAATCAGCACTGCACCAGTTATGCACTGAATAAAACATTAACTTAAAAATTTGCTTGTGTTTGTTCTTTCTCTCCGGTGATATGTAAATTTCTTTAAAATCGGTAGCGAGTCCAAACAGAGCGGACTCAACAGGCGTAAACATTCATTTTTTTCTTAATTTAAAAAAAAGAGCATATATGTGGGAATAGTCGAATATCTTGTTCGTTTACAAACTTTGTGCCACCCAATGCCAGTGACCTCATTTGTGGGAAATGGCTATGAATGCACCAGGAAGACCCTTGTCATAGAATACACATGTGCATCCCATATTGCTTCAGAATGCCCTAGTAAATCTATAATTCTAGTCGGGTGGGTCGTCTTCGTTTGCATACTTCCATTGAATCGAACACACCGTCATAACACACACCAACATCCACGAAGACCTTCCATGAACCTCACCCCCACCCCATGTGACGAAAAAAAGATTCTGCAACCATGTGAGACCTTAGAAAGAAATTGTATAGGTTGGATTCCGATGAATGTCCAATACCCAGATGGGAGTATGAAGGTCATGGGTGTGTGTGTGTGTGTGTGTGTGTGTGTGTGTGTGTGTGTGTGTGTGTAATGGGGGGGGGGGGGGGGGTAATATCTCAAAGAGGTAAAAAAAAAGTTTTCTACAAGCGTAGACAGAATATAAAAGAGAATCCGTAAGCGGGTTTTCTAGCCGATTCCGTGAATCCGTTAGCGGTGTACATTTGACCATCAATAGAAGAGGCTAATAAAGTTAGTAGTACAGGAAGAGGCAAAGGACTAATATGGCCTATCAGCAGTAGGGATTACATATGGTAGTTGGTAGCTTAGCAACTATCGGGTGAGTAGTGGATAGGCACCCGTCCACAGGCCCTCGTAGTTTAATCAGTATTCTTAAATACAAGCACCATCATCAAATATCATTACAATAAATATTGTATATCATTACAATAAATATTGTATTACCTGTATTTAAGATTATTTACCAAACTACGAGGGCCTGTGCACCAGTCATAATGATACAGTTAGGGCCGTGTTGATAATAGTGACAGGAGTGAATGACGGACAAATAGGCCATGCCGCTTTAGTAGTCATCGTGGATAGCGCAGTGGGGATAGAAAGTAGAAACGGGAATAGAATGCATTGGTTGAAGTACTGCTATTAAAAGATAGTGAGTGGGAAAACTTACACTGTTAGTGCACTTGTAGACCAGAGATGGCAAGACTGGTAGTTGCTAGTATTGAACTTACAGGAGATAGTAGTACTCCAATTGAATAATAAGACCAGAAGGAATAGTATTCGTATGGGACCAAGATTTGTGGAAGGAAACTAAAAGTGGTAGAAAATAGTAGCAAGAGCTATCACAGAGAGTAGAAGACTACAGTACTGGGCGATGATAGTAAAAGCTGCCATGGGGTAGATATCGGTGAGTCATTAGCAGTGGTCTAGGAGCCATCAGATAGTCCAGGAATTAGGGCCCACCAAGGCAATTGGATGATGCGGGTCGGGGGTAGGAGCAAAGAGCAATAGTTTTCAATGACCCACAACGGTCCACAAAAGGTCCACATCAGCTCACGAATAATGGTTGCCATTTGTCCACAAATAACCGTACTGCCCGTGTTTCCGGGGCAAAGATCACACTCGCGTTAACTTGGTGGTCAATGGACCGTACAGACAGAGACGGCCTGAGTGGCATGGAACCGTCAGGCTGAATCTACAGAGATTCAGTCAAGGATAGAGGTCAGGACAGTGTCTGAGATTGATAGAAGTAGCAAGGACAAGATAGACAGCTAGGGTGAGAGTAGCTAATGCATAGCTAGGTAGATTGGGTTTGGAATGGGCAGTAGACGGTAATGAGTAATCGAAAACGTGGTTTCTTTGAAAATCGGCATCAGATAAACATCTTTTGGGACCCATTTGCTAATACTTGGTAGTTGTCGGATCGTTTGTGGTAATCCGACATACTCTCATTAAATCGAACATACTCTAAGACCCACTATATTCGATGTCATACTACCCTTTCAGTTCCATAGTAACCATGCACCACAATAGAATCCAAGATGGCGGCCTCCAGTGAACAAAATGGACTACAGAAACACGCGTCACCTGACATCTAACATAGTGGGGTGGTTATTATGGTATGTACGGTTTAAAGAATGCATGTCGAATTGCCGAAAACGATCCGGCAACTGCCAAAAATTACCCAAATGGATCCCAAAGAGCGGATGAAATGTGCCGCTACGACTAATATCGTATTGCACAAACATAAGGCCCGTAAAGTAGCTGGTTATCAGTTTCTCATAAGCCCGCCAAATTGTTGTTGGCTATTCCTTGGGGCCCTGTGGAATAACCACTGCCCGTTTTTATACCTGTTTGTTGATACTCACCACAACCCCTCCTTCATTTAGCAATGTTTGCATCCCAGCCATTACTTTTCTTGATTCATATCTCCGATTACTATTTTGGTCATCTTCTAACGTCTTGGTAGGCCAACAACGGTTTCTCCATCTTTTCCTCAATATTAGTTTTTTCATAAAGGTCTGTTATTCGAATGTGATATTAATCCCATTAATCAAATTAAAATTCTATCAAATAGTAAAAGTGCTTTCACATTTATTGACATGATTTGTTGATGACATTAATAAGAACACACGACATACCGGCATTTGTACATTGATCGCAAACACACCTTTTCCAGCGTGGGCATAAACTAAAAGTGCGTGATAAATACCTTTCACATCACAGTTTGGGTCGGGTGATCTCACAGAGGTCGTTGATACTTGAACACAAGACTTGTTCATTCACGGTTTCTTCACCATCACCACAGTGGTGGCGCCAGAATTTCCCCGACGGGTGTGGGGGGGGGGGGGGGAGGGGCGTGCTTACCGACGTGCACGGGAGTTAGGGTATTCCCCGACAAGCAGACTATAAAGGAGGCAGTTTCCCCGACGGGGGGGGGGGGGGGGGGGGGGGGGGGGTTATACCCCTACACTAGCACCGCCCCTGCATCACCAAACGACAATGATTTAATTGCTTTTCGGTCATGCACTCTTCGGCCCAATTTGATTTTTTGACTTCTTTGAGGCCGAAAAGCATAATTCTGGGTGCTAAATGGCACCAACCATTTTTATGTTTTTATTCAAATATGTCTTTATTTCTCGCATTCTTTCTTTATTTTTAGCTATGTGTTCAAAATTTCTCATTTAAGTTTAATTTGTTTATGTTTTCAGTATTTTGTGGATGATGACACTTTCATTAATAATAACAATTGTAACGCTTGAGCTATCCGCTGATTTGGCGTGGTTCTCAAATGAGTGAGAAGGCTTCCGTTACCTTTGTGCTCGCCTTACCACCCCTACTCCCCTGCTCCTTCTCTCCTCCAGCACCCAGAGGAGAACTATTTGATTATACGAGCCACGTACCTCATCCAAAATTTAAATAAGTATGCAAACCCTCTTTCTTGTATCACTCCATACCCACATATTATCATTCATTCTCCCTTCCCCTTCCCCTTTCCTCACTATACTTCCAGTGAATCTTATTCTGCTAGACTGATATTCTGGAAGCTGTTAAAGAAAAATGTTCCATGGTGCCCATTGCTCCTAAATCATTTACTTGACATTCCTTATCATTGTCTCTAGCCCCAGTGACCTCAACCTCAACGTCAACCGCAGTGATGAACCCATATGTTTCTGAAAACAACACAAATTGAAGTCAGTCATTTACCTCCTGTCACATCAGGTTTGGCCGTTTGATGTCAGATTCAGGGACGTGGCGACGGGGTGCGAGTGTGTGGGAGGCGTCCCCTCCACCAATCCTGGCCAAAACTTCCCGTAGCTGGAAATTCGGAGGGCAAGTCACGAGTAGCTGGAAATTCCATCTATCTGGATTTTAGAGCTTCTTTGGTGATGCTGATGTCTCCTTTACTGCCCAAAATTCCAACTCGATTTCAAAACGGGTAAAACTTCTAACTGTTACTATTTACAACTACATACGCAATATCGAGCTTCATGAGTATGCATGATGTCAATCGGTATTAAATTTTTATATCGTAATAAAAAAATCGTCAAAATGCACTTCAAGAAAATCACATCATGATTGAGCTTGAGCATTTGTTTTGCACATATGCAATTACCAGAATAATACCAAATAAAAATAACCTGATAATTCTTTCATAAATGTTTTGGCATTTCAGTTACTAGAATGAATGTTGTGCCCCCTTTCATGGCTTCATTTTCAAAAGTTTTCTCACTAGTGGATTTCTAACCAGGGGGAGGAACCGGGAGGGGGTTCACCCTCCCGGTCCCTTCCTCTAGTTGGAAATTCACTACCCTAAATCACCCTACCCCCAATCGGAAACCTATAGCCACGTCCCTGGGCAGATTGCACTTGCAAATGAGGAACCAACCTCAAATAAGTAGGGGGCCTACGTAACAGGGTACGCCTATACCAGTCCGAAAGAATCCGGACTTCTTTGCTTTCACTCACGGCCGGCACGACAGATGAAACATTATTATATGACTAAACAACGCTCACAGGGGACTAACAACGCCATAATAATGCTATTTAAAAAATACTTGTTCAAATTTTATTATTCTTTTAATTTTTACCACCAGGAACATACCTTATGACTCACATTGGAACTAGAGTTCCAAGGAGAGGTCATAAGCTATGTTTAGGCCTTTGAGATAAAAATTAATTTCTTTTGGTTATTCGGGAACATATTTCTGTAAGTGTCGTCTTCTAGAACTGTATTTGGCCGGTGATGGAGATATCTACCCCATGTGTGTGTGGGGGAGGGGAGGGGGCTCCTTTATTGTAGGCTTGTCAGGAAATACACTACCTCCCGCATCCATTGTCGGGGAGTACAAGCTTCCTTGTCGGTAAATCATAGTGTCACCTCTCGCACGATACCTTCATTTTTACCAAAGAAATCGACCGCAAACATCTATAATATTTGATTTAGGATGCCCCTGTATAAGGGGGTAGGCCTATAATATGACTTACACAGTTGGTTAATGACCTTAAATACAGTACTAGTTAATTCTGTTAACCCTTTACCTAACATAAAAATTAGACGACACTTGCAAAAAAAATCTTGAATAACTAATTTTTTTTAATTTTTTGTTGTCTCAAAAACATAGGTTATAACCCCTCGTTGGAACGAGGGGTCATAAACTATGCTTTTGAGACAAAAAATGAAAAAAATAATGACAATTAATTTTTGCGATTTTTGAGACTAGCGCTGACGGTTTTTGCCGTTACGTTGGGTAAAGGGTTAAATTGGACAAGGGCGGCATCGACTCAATTCAAGCCAGCTACCATTCAGATTCACACATGGAAGTCACCTTTGGCCACCACACGTTCCTTCTCTGAATAACTGACACACCAACGCCGCCATGCATATTCAAGGCTCTTATTCAAGTTCGTGTCACAGGCACGTGACCGACGTTCGTTCTACGGCGGTAATTGTGTTTCTCTTATTTAACACGTGAATGTGATGCGACATTAAGAACAGCAAACAATTTATGCGTCTTTGCTTTTCCGCTTTTCTTGTTGTCAGGAAGTCTAACAAAACCTTTAAAAGGATTTCATCCATAAATTTGGCGAAAAAAACTGATGTGTGAGAAAATTACCAAACACCGTTCTTATTTTTTTTCCAAATTTCCCGGACTTTCTAATCCAAATCGTTTTCCTTTCCCTTTGGATAGTACTAAAAAAGAACCAGAAACCATTCATTTCAGGACATTAACCCCCACAGTTTACTTGCGGTCTCTTACGGGCTCTTACGGTCTCTTTTTCTACCTGCGGACTCATTTTAGAAGTACCGTTCCCTTTGACCTATTCACTTTCGAGTCATATGCGCCCGTAAACGCCCTTCATGCCTTACCTCAGCACACACGGTTGGAAGGGAAGGTGTGAGCAGATGCGCGACCAAGTATATTATGTATGACTAGGGGAACAAGAACTTTTGTTGTTTTTTTGGGGGGTGTTAGGGGGGGGGGGGGGGGAGGGGTTGGGGTCTAGGGCAGCATTTTTTTTCCACAAAGATGGAAATCCGGATTGGAGAAAGGTATTGAATTTGAGTTTTTGGCCCTCTCACGTTGGTGGATCCGGAGAGAATATAATATATTTGAAAAATAAGCACCATTTGGAGATATTTTGAAGCCTGGAGGGACGTCATTTTTTACTGAACATGGAATGTTAACCATATAATTTCATCAATTGCCCCCCCCCCCCCCCCCCCCCACACACACACACACACACACCCACCCACCACTCTCCCTCTGCGCAGATCCTAGAATTCGGGACTCTACAATTTATTTTTTTAAATAA
This sequence comes from Pictodentalium vernedei, assembly GCA_031216915.1. Taxonomy (NCBI): domain Eukaryota; kingdom Metazoa; phylum Mollusca; class Scaphopoda; order Dentaliida; family Dentaliidae; genus Pictodentalium; species Pictodentalium vernedei. Next base: position 232,756,923 of record CM062288.1, on the reverse strand, counting down.
CTAGCCTCCTCAGCAATGTTTTCATTTTTCATTACTCCATCCTATTTTCAATACATTTAGTAAAAAAATATTTGGATTTACCCCGTTTGTGTCACTTTTGCATATCTGTTTTAGGGGCTATATGACAATAGTACACACTTTCCTCCTGTCTTGTGTTCTCTTTGTATTATAGAGTGCCATCTGCTACGAGAAAAATGTTAAAACTTGGGAGAAATCATGAAGGTCACTAAAGTAAGGGGTAAGGGTAGCAAGCTACTGCTAACCCTTAACCATACAAGGTTGGCATTTTATCGGGGCAGATCATCCCAGGCCCCGAGATCAGCCATGAGAGTGCTTCTGTCGGGGATGTTTTTCCAGACCTGACAAAAATTTAAAACTAAACTATTAAGGCAAGTTTAAAAATCAGCCCTGAGTAGGCCCCGACCCGCAAATCTTGTGGACTTTTTTCAGGCCCGACCATTTTTCAAAATGCAAACCCTGTCCATACTGTACTGACCCTAAACCATTACAGATGTCTCCCATTTTAGTTCACTTTAAGATGGAGATTCTGTTTCTCTGTATGTTCAATTTACAGCATAAAGGGGTTAAAATAACTAATAAATATGATATTGTTGGACCTGAAGGTGTTATTATTGGTTGGTAACATGATATAAAATAGACAGAAAGAACGAAAAATTAAGGGGACTGGGTATTTTAAAAATAAATTGTAGAGTCCCCTATACTTCAGCTTAGGATTTTTAGTGGGGGATGGGATGTTGGTCCAGCTCTCCCAGGCCCCCATATGGGAATGGGACTAAGTCCCAATAATTTAATCAATTTAAGGAAAATGGGTAAGGTAAAGAAAGATGAACCAATGGTTGAATGAAGTGGGCATATATCATTTGGCCTTTGGTAGGGGACAGTGGATGAAATAGGAGTACCATTTGGAGACATTTTGAGGCATTCAAGAGTATCAATTTTCGCAAGCATGGAATGTCATCTGTGTAATAATTCCATTAGCTGATGCTATCACCCCCACAAAGACCGTAGAATTTGATATTTTTGGAGGGTGCCATGGGATTTTGACCCCACTCTCCCACCCCCATCACATGGATATGCCACTGGGTCGGAGTGGGGCAGTGCCACTGATAACTGAATCAATTCAAGGAAAAATGATTAGGTAAAGAAAGATGAACAGATGGTTAAAGTGGGAACATATCATTTGCAGGCCTTTATATTAGCCGAATTTCACACCATTTACAGGTGTGCCCAAATTAGAGAAGGTGTGAAGCCATCAAGAAAAATATATAAATTCTCTGTGCTTCTCTACATTTGTTTCCGTCATAATATGATCAAAGAACCACAAAGAAAGGCATGGGAATAAACAAAACAGGATAAGGCTTGTTATTTCTGTCTTAAATGTGCCCAAATTAGGGAAAAAGGGTGTGCCCAAAATGAATGAATTTAAAGGCCTCATCATTAGCCCTTTGGGAGGTGGAGTGGAGTTGGTTTTTGAAAAATAAGAACCATTTTGAGGCTCTCAAGAACTTCAATTTTCATCGAGCATGGTATGTCATCTGTATAATTTCCTTAGTAAATTAGATTTTGGCCCCACTCTCCCAGGCCCCATATGGCTATATGCGGAAGTGGGCAGTACCTCTTATAATCTGATCAATTTTAAGAAAAGTTGTAACGTAAAAATGAACCAAGAGCTAATGTGGCACATATCATTAGCTTTTTAGAAGGTGTGGGATTGGTTGTATCCAAATATTGGTTTTAATTTTTGTAAATCATTTGTTCCAGTATCAATAAATCTCATGAAATTAAGGAAAAAAGGTAAGGTGAGAAAGATAAACTGATGGTTAAATTTAAAGTGTGCACATATCAACAGCCTATTGGGTAGGAGGGGGTGATGGCTGAAATCATTTGGATTTGGCAATAGCCTGTAGACATGGGCAAAATATAACGGAAAACTGATTAACTGAGCTGATACCAAAATCATGGGGATACCAAAAAAACGAACGGAATCGGTCTTTTGAATACCGAAAATGTCTGAATTTTTTTTATTTACAAGTCCCTCTTGATGCTTGCTAACAGTTGAAAGATTCATTTTCATGGAAGAAGTGACTGATTTTATTTTCAGTTTTGTTAACCCTCACTGGCTGGGGAATTGTCCTGAATTCCCACTAGACTACAACCTGTACATGTCTAACGGCTTAGTGATTTCTAATCAAGTCGTGGCTGTCTGTTAAGGTAGCCAAGACTTGACTAGAACTCACTGTCCAGGTGATTTGGATTTGTCTATTGTCAGCAGGACCTCCTAAAGATGGCATGGTCAGGGCTCATGTTCTGAGATCACAAAAGTCTGAAACTGGTCTTCAAACATGAAGGTGCATTTAGAACAAGTCACAAAATTACTGTACTATGATTTGTGATCATAAAAGAATGCTGCTGTTGAGCTCATTGGCAGTGTCATTCATACCCAAAATGATACAACAACTTATTCTGTTTTTCCTAATGTGAATTCCTCTTTGGTACTATCAGCAACTCTCAGTCAAGTCAGATACCGAATACCGAATTGATACGAGGCATACCCCCCTAAAAATACCAAAACCGATTCCGAACTCAAAATTCCAATACGCCCATCTTTAATAGCATGTAATGTTTTGGCAGGCATTCTGAAAAATGCAGGAGGGCAAATCGCTCTCCTGAATTAGCTTAGGAGAGCAATTAGCTTTACACAGCATTTTAAGTATATAGTTGAACGAACTCATTGAAAACTGAAACCAACAGACTACATCAGTGATTCTATTAACTTTACTAAGGTAAAGCGAAATCTCTTAGACATCTAGATGTCTCACTCAACAACCGAACACACACTTGACAAGACCTGTGTGTGTACCCAGACCTATTGTCCAAGAAAGTCATACGCCTACCACTACCACCTTCAACCCCCCAAGGGGGGTTGAAGGTGGTAGTGGTAGGCGTATGACTTTCTTGGACAACAGGTCTGCTTGAATCTACAGTCACATCCTGGTGCAAGTGCTTCAAGTGACAGGATAGTAGTAATGGTAGTATATTATAGTGTCAATATTCCTTGAATAATTACCCCTCAAACTGTGATGTCAGTTGTTGAACTTGAAACTGACAGAAAAAAAAATATTGCTGTGACCCATTTTGCTTCAAATGATTGCAACTGGGTTTGGGTATGGTTGCAGCCATTACCTTTTACCTTTTACCACTAAACCACTTTCAAAATGAAATTACGTGATGTTATGTGACTTCGAAGTTAAATTACATTTTTGCTTTACAACAAAAATTTAATGTGAGCATAATACATGAAATCTCAATCATCCCAGACCAAAATATTTAGGAGGGCAATTTTTTGCTGTCCTTAATTCTTTCAGGAGGGCAGTAAGGAGAGCTAAAAAATCGCTCTCCTGAAATTGCCAAGCCTGGCAGTGCCCTAACAAAACATTTTGCTATGCTTTCTTTCATACTAATAATGGACAAGAGGTATAACATCAGCCTCCTGCCACTGTGTTGAACACACATTTACCCTTACAAGACCATCAGAGTGTAAATTAATACTGACAGTCAATTGCCAAGTTTTACAAAAAAGGGCCAGTTGATCTTTCATGCCTCTGTTGGTCTGTTATCATGAACCTCTGTTGGCAGGTGTGGACATGCTCATACTCCTGGAAATAAATTAGCGATAGGCTGTGACAACGATACACGAAAGGAGTTTAAAAGGGTGATTGTTGCACACCCCTCCCCCCCTTCCCCTGCCAACAACACCCAAAATTTTGTTGGAAAATTCTCAATTTGCCAAGAAAAAGATTTTTTTGGTACATTTTTGCAAAATGAATGGAAAATGATCAATATTTGGGCTAAAACAGGTTTCAGAGCTAAATTTTAGGTAATCTGTTTTGGATGCCAAAACTAGACATTTGAATGTCAAATGTGACATTTGTCTAAAAATTTTATTGGTCTGTGGGAAATTTTGTGCTTTTCCCACCACTAACAAAAACAGGGCTCAAAATAAGCGGTGCCGCATCGCTTTTTGCTATGCAAAACTTGCAAAAAGCTACACAATGTTCAATTATGTATAGCATTTTGCGATACAAGCTAATCAGCTGCAGCCAATTAGGCTGCAGTTGATTACCTTGTATCGCATAATGTAAATGAAAATTTGCAAACAAATTTGAAAACTAGTTCACTGATGCTTTACTTCTGATTGTGTAACATTCCAGGCATAACTCAGATTAACTCTCCATCAAGCATCATTAGCAACTTCATATGTAAGATGAATGCTATTGGTTTAAATTCTTCCCGTTTTGCATAAAATGTCCATTAAAATAACTTCAAGCCCATCAAATTATAAATCTGCAGGTCATATTTAATATGGAGGGATTTCATTGTAACTTGGTAGGATGACTCTGTATGATGACTAGATGAGAACTTTCCCATTTGGTCGGGATCTGTCAACCGTGATGACTGCCCGAGCCCAAAACCCCAAAACCTTTAGCACAGTCTACAGGTCATATTTTTGAAGGGATTTCATTGTAACTTGGTAGGTTGACTTCATATAATGTCTAAATGAGAACGTCCCCTTTTGGACGTGATTGGGCAAATGTGATGGCTACAGGGGCCCGAAGCCCAAAAACCTTTAGCACAATGTACAGGTCATATTTATGAAAGGATTTCATTGTAACTTGGTAGGATGACTCCAAATAGTGTCTAGATGAGAACGTCCCCTTTTGGTCGCGATCATTCAGCATTGATGGCTGCCCGAGCCCAAAAAACTTTAGCATAGTCTATAGGGCATATTTATGGAAGGATTTCATTGTAACTTGTTAGGTTGATTCCATATAATGCCTAGATGATGACCTCCCCTTTTGGTCGTAATTGGTCAACTGTGACGGCTACAGGTGCCCGAAGCCCAAAAACCTTGAGCACAATCTACAGGTCGTATTTATAAAGGGATGCCCAGATGAGAATGTCCCCATTTAGTTGCGATCATTCAACCATGATGGCTGCCCAAGCCCAAAGCCCGAAAACCTTTTGCACAGTCTACAGGTCATATTTATGAAGGGATTTCATTGTAACTTGGTAGGTTGACTTCATATAATGTCGAGATGAGAACGTCCCCTTTTGGACGCGATTGGGCAACTGTGACGGCTACAGGGGCCTGAAGCCCGAAAACCTTTAGCACAGTCTACAGGTCATATTTATGAAGGGATTTCATTGTAACTTGGTAGAATTACTCCAAATAATGTCTAGATGAGAATGACCCCTTTTGGTTGCGATCATTCAGCCTTGATGGCTGCCCGAGCCCAAAACCCCAAAACATTTAGCATAGTCTATAGGTCGTATTTATGGAAGGATTTCATTGTAACTTCTTAGGTTGACTCCGTATGATGACATCCCCTTTTGGTCGTGATTGGTCAACTGTGACGGCTTCAGGGGCCCGAAGCCCAAAAAACCTTGAGCACAGTCTACAGGTCATATTTATGAAGGAATTTCATTGTTACTTCGTAGGATCACTCCAGATGATGCCCAGATGACAACGTCCCCCTTTTGGTCGCGATCATTCAACCATGAAAACTTCCCGAGCCCAAAACCCGGAAAACTTTAGTACAGACTACAGGTCGTATTTGTGAAGGGATTTCAATGTAACTTGATAGGATAACTCGTTTTGGAATAGTTTCACTGTAACTTGGTAACTTTCGTTGACATACGTTAACTGTGAGGGCCACATACATTAACTGTGAGGTCATATTAACCCACCCCTCAGCTCTTTAGTACAGTGTACACCTCATATTATTTTTATTAAAAACGTAGCATACAGGGAACAGAAATTAACATATTCCCAATTATCACAATTCTTGTCTTATTTCATAATCATTTCATAAACATTGAACATTATCCTCTTCATCAAACACAACACACAGACAAGCTAAGCTACAGTGTCATTGACACTTTCATTTTTGTGGGGAAGGGGGGATGGGGTGTGGGGTGGGTGGGGGTGGGTTATTATAGTAGAAATAAATAAGCTATTTGACTTGGCAGATAACGAGAGCTGGGATGTTTGATTTTTCAGATTTGTTTCAGTTTTGGTTTGGCTTCAGGAAAAAACCTCCGTTTCAGTTCATTTTTTGTATGTACATGTTAACTGGTAGAGTGCTAAACTATATTTCAAAGGTGATTTGTAACACGAGTCACCGAAGTTAAGCAGCGTCGCGCCCGGTTAGTCCTTGAATGGGTGAACAATCGATTCGGACTGCTGCGTTGTGTCCTTGGGTAAGACACTTCACCCCAATTGTCCACATGGGGGCACGATGACGCCATGTACTAAGGCTTATTGCACGTCGATGGTGCGCATGTCTTCAACCAATTTAACCCTGCCTGTGCTGCAGTGCGGAGTTATGATGTTGAGGAGCTGGCATCGTTGCTTGGTGGTTCTCTCGGGTACTCCTGCTTTCTCCACCCATAAAACTGTCAAGGACACGATATGACCATGGTTGTTAAAATGTTGCTAAACCCTAATGAATAAATAAATGAATGTAACACAAGTATGTTTTTCAAGGGTACCATGCTACACACAAAAGGAGCTCCAGTTTAATAAGATTTTGTTCATAAACAATTGTTTTGTTACAATTTATTGGAGAGTGCCAAGAGGCACTCTCCAATAAATGTAATAAAACAATTTTGTTTAAACATTTTTCTTGTATTTCAATTGCTGAGTAAGTGAGGTAATCAACAAGTCGGGAAAATCAGCAATCTGTCATTTGCAGAGTGAGGTCCGCAGAGGGTGAATTTGCTGTTGTTGTCCCATACAGTGGGCTAAAATCGCCCAATTTATCCTGTGGCTACCTCTTTCTGATTAGGCTTGAGATCTTGATTCAGACTGAGGTTTACAGAGGGTAAATTTAGTAATGCTACCCTGTTGTGCAGGGTATCATCACCAAATTCACCCTCTGAGGACCTCATTCTGCAGATAGCAGTCTGCTTATTTTCAGGCTTGGTAATCAATACAGTGGAGAGTCACTAAAGTGGCTTTCAGCACTTTTCAGTAGAGTCCTGATAGTGGCTTCTAGAACTCAACTCAATCAGTTAAGAGTATATAGTAAATAACACTTCAGACTCCTGAACTTGGAAGAAATCTCCACCAGTTTATATGAACCCCACTCTCCAGGAAAGGCCCTGTCTTTAAGTATCTCCATTGGGTTCAGCCTTACATTCCTTTGATTATTTTTTGGGGTTCTAGGGGATGAGTTACTAAGTTTGTTGAGTCAGAAAAATACTACATTAGGGTAACAAATGAATAAAATTCATCTTATCTAGGCTGTTTTCTCATTGTCACATTTTCTCCCTTATTGACTCTGCGGGTGGATGAGTCAATAAGGGAGAAAATGTGACAATGACAAGTATTGACAACACAACATATGCTCTCCTTTGGCACATAGACTAAGCCACGAATGGCCTTAGGAGCCATTGGTCCAGTTCGTATTTATTTATTTATTGGTGTTTAAGGTCACATATTTTTCTACAGTGGCTAATCATGACAACAAGTTTACGGGTGGAAGCTGGAGTACCCGGAGAGAACCACCGAGCAATGCCGAGCAACTGTCAGCTCCCCCACATACTAACTCCACACAAGCAAAGTTTGAAGACAGGTGCACCATCGATGTGCAGAATGCCTTAGTACACAGGGCCACCGTGCCCCCCTGTGGGCAGTGGGGGTGAATTGTCTTGCTCAAGGACACAATGTGGTTGCCACAGGTGGGATTCGAACTTAATCAAGTACTCCCCCCTCCCAGTTAATATTTGGGCTCCCAACAGGGTCTTAGTACAATATGAGTAATAATTTAGTGCAATATGAGGAATAATCTTTAAAAATCTTCTTCAACTCCACCAGTCATAATCTTTTGATATTTGGTACACAGCATCTTTAGGGAGGTTGGATGTAAGTTTTTTCAAACCAAGTACATGGGTTAATATTTGATGTTTGGTATACAACATCATTATGGAAGGCCAATTCAAATTTGTTCAAATCAAGAACCTCTGTTGTTATTTTGGCTTCTTATATATCTTAGTCCAATATGGGGTAGAATCTTTAAAAATCATCTTCATCAGATCCACCAGTCAGAATCTTTTGATGTTTGGTATACAGCATCCTAATGGGAGTCAGATTCAAGTTTGTTCAAATCAAGTCACTCCATTAATATTTAGGATCCCTATTGGAGCCCAAATTTTAACTTGGTGCAATATGAGGAATATTCTTATATGAGTTCCAAAAATCAACTAATTGTATTAACCAATTCAGCCAATGTAAATTTCATAATTGAGTTGTACTATAGGTAACAGAAGTTTTTAACTCTGATGACTATGACTGTTGAGCAGAAATACATGGTCATGTAACAGCCTTAATGTAGGCATAATAAATAGGCTGGTTTCATGTCCACATGGCGCTGATTAGCTTTATTTTACATCAACATTCATGCTGTTCTTTGCAAACATTCTTTATCCATTAACTTTGATGGCAGAATTTATGTAATGTCAAACATAATTACGTGCTGTGTCACTTGAACTGTATTTCCATACTGTCACCCAAAGAAGTCTGACAAGGTCGAAACTCATGAAAAAGAATTATCATAGGTTGAAAAAGTGTTATTTTTTCTCCACCTTTCTCTCTCTCTCACCCAAATGAAAGCACATGAAAAAGAATTATAGATCAAAAAAGTTTTATTTTTTCTCCATCTCTCTCTCTCTATTTTATCTTGGGTGTATGGGAATGGGTACGAACAGCCCCTACATTGGTAAGGGAGGTACTAGTTACATCTAAGAATAAGAAGGTGAGGGCTACTTACTAGGCGTAAACCCACCCTTCACAGGTCATATCATCTGACATGTCCTTGCTATGTTATAAGTGGAGCAGTACAGCCATGGCATGCTGAAATCCGATGGGGTGTGAAAAACATATCGGCATGAAGTGAAATACCAAAAGACCTAATAAATTAACAGGAAAGTTGTATTTCACACATATTGATGCATTATTACTCACATTTTTCTGAGAATCAACTATATTTTGGAGGTTAGGGGTTGGTATTCAGCCACGGTTCTCATCACATCTCCAAAGTTAAGCAACATCGAGCCCGGTTAGTCCTTGGATGGGTGACCATCTGAGCGATCGATTCAGACTCCCTTGTTGTGTCCTTGGGCAAGGCACTTCACCCCGATTGTCCACATGGGGACACGATGACACCGTGTACTAAGGTGTACTGCACGTCGATGATGTGCATGTCTTTAACCAATCTAACCCTGCCTGTGCTGCAGTGTAGAGTTACGATGTTGGGGAGCTGGCAGTTGTTCGTTGTTGTTCGGTGGTTCTCTCCAGGTTCTCCGGCTTCCTCCACCCATAAAACTGTCACTGACATGATATGACATTGGCTGTTAATGTGTCATTAAACCCTAATAAATAAATAAATTAACAAAGGGGTTTCTGCATTACATTGGAAATGACAACAGTGTGTTAAGTGCTAAAACAGCAAAAGCGCCTTTGCATAAAATCACAAAATTCATGTTGGTCAATAAATACCACTTTAATTCATTTGAGTCAACCAAAATCACATGTAAGGCATTTTCAATACTTGGTGTGTCCGCTGTTAGCATTCAACACAGCCCGACACCATCTGCACATGCTATTGAGCAGAGTATGGTAGAGCTGGTGAGGCAAGTTGCACCACTCTTCCCCCAAGGCTTGGACCACTGGCACGGATCAACTCGATGTGGTCTCTGCACAACATCTGTTGATGCCTCCAGTGCCTGGACTTAAGAGGAAAGTGCACAGCAGGTCTTTTCACTCGCAAACCAGCACTGTGCAACCTGTTACATATAGTCTGCCTCTAAATTCTCAGGTCTGCTGCATTTTGGAGGGTATTTGGGAGGGTGGTGACGTTAATGGTTTGGTTCTGAGTGGCAGTGGTGACGAGGTAACAGTCCTGTTGATATGTTGTCATCTGCTGATGACCACCACCGTGCCACCAAAGAGCATTCCTGTGTGTCTGGAAACAATTCCAGGCCCTGGATACCGCACTCTGTGACACACCGAGTTGTGAAGCCACCTGTCTCTTTTAGAGCCCTGACTCGAGCATTCCCACCTCTCTGGATAGTTTCTCGGCACTCAAATGAAGTCATGGTGCACATTGTATACCTGTTCAAAATGGCAGAGAGCATGTGCAAGGACCATCTCATAGCCCCAAACGAGGTATTACCCCGATTTTGAGAAACCTGTGTTCCTGGTCCCCACTTGAAAAAGTCTTGATCTGTTTTTTGAGCAATTTCACTGCGCTATCATGCACAAGGGAGACCTGGAGGCATAAGAAACAATCATCAAAGTAAGCTACAGTGTGCAGTAATTTCTAAAATGTACAAACATTTGATGATTATAAGGGTGATCCGTAGCAAAATATGAGTAGCATACATGCATATTCTTGAGTTTGTAATACCAACACAAGGCAAGATAACATTTTTAGACAAAAAAAATGATGTACGAATATGTTGACACCATTTGTAAAGATGATTAATCACTTTCCTGCGAAATCTTTGACATGAACTCTTCATAATGTATTCCTCAGGTAGTATGGCAAAGAAATGGCTGAAATCCCTTCTGAATGTCCATAAAAACTATCAATATTGTGAATTTCTTTGGAGATTAAATCAAACAAGGTACTTTATTGTTGGATGAAAATGAGGAAATTGAATTGTGCATGTTTCGTGGAACTGGACAATGGGTGGCTGTTCAAAACTGTTCAAAGCTGTTCAAGTTAGTACTTTCGGAGCTTGACAGTTGCTCACTGCTGTTTGATGATTGTCTCCAGATAGGCTTGCTTCCTCCACCTGCAAAACTGTTCGACATGAGGTGAACCTGGCTGCCAAAAGTGTTATTAATTAAATAAATAAATAAATAAATAAATAAATAAATAAATAAATAAATAAATAAATAAATAAATAAAAAATGTTCAGATAACACTTTTTTAGGTAACTTTAATTTCTGATTTGTCTATTTTCAAATCTGAAAGGGTTATGAGAAGAATATAAAATATTCATGTAAATTACATAATTCAGTTCTTCAGTTGGTAATAGAAGTTTTCACTTCGATGAATATTAGGTTTTCATAAAATCATTTTGTAATTAACAGGTTAAACTCACATTGTCGAGAAAGTAATTATGTTCTTGTGAGGAACAATATTAGCAATCACAGGAATCCTTAATTACTTGGGGAAAAAATAACCCTTTTCCATAGCGCAGAGGTATTTATTTCAATATGAATCATACGCTTAAGAGTATTGCTTCAACATGTCTTATTTCACATGTTTCTGACTACTTTATTTTGATCCTCCACCCAACATAGACAATAGCAAAATTTATTTAATTTTTTTTTTTTCAATTTTTTCAATACATTTCAACAAAACCATATCATATGACCCTTTATTTGTAAATTATGCTGGCAGTTGTGGCCAGTTTATAAGGTAAAGGGTTAATAATTCTTCCTGATCCCATTTTTAGCTCACCTTGCTGAAAGAAAGTTGGTGAACTATAATGTATGTTGTCCTCCATGAACATGGTATTTGCAATTTTTTCTCTAAAACCTCTGGACCAATTTCAGTGAAATTTCAGTGAAATTTCAGAGAATTGTTTGTTATGATTTTCGATTTTGTTCAAATCAAATTGCCATGACCTCCAGGTGTATAGGAATGCAGATTTAAGGTTACTTAAATTGATCCCAAATTTTAAATTAGTGCATTCATTAAAAATTTTCTTCTTCAAATCCACCAGTCATAATCTATTGATGTTTGAACCTGGTATGCAGCATCATTGGTTGATGGAGTAGATTCAATTGTTTTCAGGGAATGGTGCAAAATTTTCAGTTCTTATATAATTCAGAATTTGATAGTACTGTTATACTCTGGTAAATACAACCAGTATATTGTAAAAAATATATCTTGTCACAATGACATGCACCTGAAAAATATAATTTGCAGGATTGACATTCTATTTAACTGAATATTCCTCCTGTTTGAATATTTTTTACTGGCAAGGCATACAAAAGTTAAAAATCTGCTTTTCAGGCCCTCCTGCATGGTCCTTTTTATGGTTCTCTTTTTATAACTAGTCCAAACTTGAAAAAATAAAAATGAAATGGTTTATGTCTGATATTTTACCCAAGTTAATAAAATTGATAAATTTATCCCCTGAGTGCATCAAGGCTTTGCAATGGTTTAGCATTGCAAAACCTTTCACAATCAAGGGATGAAATACACCACCACCCATGCTATTCTGTAGATGATGAGATATAAAATATACGACAAACTGAGAACATGAACTTTTGATGGCAAAGAAATAAATACAAAAGTAAAAAATGAAATAAAAAAATGCCTGCCCACATGCAATTTTACAAAAAATGGCCTGAAAAACAGAAGATCTACTTTGTGGGGCCCAAAGCTAGTATTCTATCTCCCCCCCCCCCCCCCCCCCTCCCTCCGGTACTGTAACAACCATATATGACCAGCTTTATTCACATAAATCCACATTCTAATTTTAGTATTTTTTAAATTTTTACCTCTCAAAGACATACAGAGATTCTCCTGCCCTTTTTGGGGAAGAGTTCGGGCCCATGCCATTGGAAACAAATTGCTTCATGGGAGCCCCAATTGGGAATTAGTTTTGGAGAGGAAGAAACCTACAAAGACTTAGAAATTTTACATTCCAATTGAACAGAGAATATTACGACCGATGCCTAACCATATGCATGTATACTTCTAGTATGTTTTATAACAAGCAGTCACATGGAATCATGTTCACCCAATCAATCTCTGTAGTCTTTATTAACCCTTTACCCAATGCAGACGATATCAAAATTTATTATTTTAAATATCAATTTTTGAAATTTTTCAAAAAATTTCAACAAAACCATATCATGTGACCCCTCGTTGGAACGAGTTCGACGATATGGTCTTGTTGAAATTTTTGGAAAAAATAATATTTTTTCAACTGCTGAATTTGCATATTACGAGGGCGGATGCGGGTGATTCGTTGGGTAAAGGGTTAAACTGTACTTGAACTATTAAAGAAGAATTTGTCATTGAAGTCAGACACTTTATGAGCTTTGTTAGGTGAGGAATTTAAATTTAATGCACAATATGTGTCCTGAACTGGGTGGTTATAAGACCTCAGAAAACCATTGGTTTTCTGAGGCCTTATGACTACCCACTTCATGGCACCAATTGTGAATTAAATTTAGGTTTGAGTGAAAACTGAGATTGGGAAATTTGGGGTTGGGAATTGGGAAAAATCAGGCCTAAGTACCATTTGGAAAGGGTCCCATATTCGGCCCCTGTAGACACCCCTAAAAAGCACTTTAAGACACATGCAGTGGTCTAATCATCTGTATTAAGACATCTCAATTTATGTGGGGGACATCCTCAATTGAATAACAGGTGTCCCCAAAAAATTCCTGGATCCATCCCTGGGTAAATGGCCAGATTGATTTTTCATGTATTGCAAATGAAAGCACAAGTATGACTTCGTTCAAGCTTTATCAAATAAGATTGAATTGTTTAAATTCTTGGTTGCATTATGGGAGAAATTTACAGGTCATAATTTTGACTTCATTGTGCAGGTGTTAACATGCTATTTATTACTGCACCTTCTGTAGATATCTATTGTAACACATGTATGTGTTTCACCCTCTAATATATCTCAGTATCGCTTTTTTCCTTCTTTCATCTTACAAAAGTATATTGATTTGTAGTTATTGATCTGTGCAGAGAATATTGTTCTCAGATATAACGTTAAACCCTATTACTTTCAAAACTTATGCACAGGTATTTCTGGATCATTGTATGTGGGTCAATTAAATGCATGTGCTTGTTTATGCAGAGATAGAGATGGATTTATTCAGAGGTTGCATAAATGTGGTATGTTCATATTGGTTGTATTTAAGGAATGAAATTTACATTGTGAAACTAATCCATTTCCGTGCACACGAATAAATTCATACTTGCGATCACAGCTTCCCAAGAGACAGGAGATATTGTTTCTCTATTTCATGGGTCATTTATTGTATTTCTATTAATCAGTTTTATTGTAACCGAACAATGCTCAGTGCTCTTGTGATCTTTGCACGTAGCCGTTTTGTACATGTGAACTCTCAACAGAGAGCTGATCATTTTTTTTGAAAATGGGTAATATTATCACGGCGGGATGATAGCTTACATTTTTATATCTAAGCCCTGTTGAGTGTTGAAAGAACAATCACTGATTTGAGCCTTGAAGCCTAATTCTGACTTTTAACCCTTTACTCAATGCAGACGATATCAAAATTTATTATTTTAAATATAATTTTTTAAATTTTTAAAAAAATTTCAACAAAACCATATCAAGTGACCCCTCATTGAAATGATCTCGACGAGCTCGTTTCAAAGAGGGATCACATGATAAAGTTTTGTTGAAATTGAAAAAAAGTATTTTTTCAGCTGCTGAATTTGCATATTATGTGGGCGGATGTGGCCGATTCATTGGGTAAAGGGTTAATCAATTTTTACTGTAACAACACAGGTTTCCCCAAATTTACACTTTCGTTTGACTGGTAGAGTGCTGGAAGCCCATATTTAGGCTTTACTCTGAAGTACTCAGAAGTGTCAGTACCAGCACTTAACCCTTTACCCAACGCAGACGATATCAAAATTTATTATTTTAAATATAATTTTTTCAAATTTTTAAAAAAAGTTCAACAAAATCATATCATGTTATGGTTTTGTCAAAATTTTTTAAAAAATAATATTTTTTCAACGACTGAATTTGCATATTACGCGGGCGGATGCGGCCGATTCGTTGGGTAAAGGGTTAAAGGCTTCATCTTTGAAGTGAAATTATTTAGTCTGTTAGGATTTGCCTTGTTACAATTTATGGGAGAGTGCCTATTGGCACTCTCCCATAAATTGTAACTAGGCAAACATATGTGAACAAATTTTGATGACCAAAAATAATTCAGCACTCTACCAGTTAAATGTGTAAGTTACTTTACAAGTACATTGGCAGTTGTTTCTCAGAAAGTCTTGGCTGCCTATAAGGTCAGCCAAGACTTACCTAGAAACAACTGCAAAGCCACAGAATGTTGACCATCAAAGTGTTGTAGAAATGATGAAAACATCTTTAGGCCTTGAAGGGTTAAGTCCATAGGTCTGAAGGGGAGATTGTAAATGGATGTTGGGGAGGTGGTGATGTTCTTTCTGTTGATTTAAAATAGAGTGGATGAAATTTGCACCTTTTGAAAAGTTCTCACTTCATCAGATACAGATTTGAACATATAATTAAGTTTCAGAAATTAACTCCGCTGCTGGGAAGTAAAGAGTTTAGGGTAATCAATAAAGCCCACCCGGTTAGGAATTTACATAGAACAGTATTTAGAAAAAGAAGCTAAAAAGTATTTTGGAGGCTAATGATATATACAATTTGTGTCTTTAAAAAACTTATCTCACAAACTTGCAGGGAGCTCAGTGACTCGGTGGTTAGAGCATTGGACTTCAAACTGAAAGGTTAACAGTTCGATCCAGATCAATGGTAATTGCAGTGTGGGCTTGGGCAAGACCTTTAATCCTGACTGCTCACATGTGGCTGCGGTGGTGCTTTTAACTAATGTGTACTGCATGTCGATTGTGCATTTACCTTCAACAACCTCTAACTTTGCTTGTGGAAAGTAAGTAAGTTGGGGAGTGTTGACAGTTGTTTGATGCTGCTCAGTGACTCTCCCTGTTTACTCCTGATTACTCCACCCGTAAAACTATCTGGAATCTGGAATGATGTAACCTGGGCTGTTGAAAGTGTCATTAAACTTGACTAAACAAGTAAACACACCAACTTGCACAGTATGTGGAAAAAATCGAAACCTAGAGAACTCCTTGGTGGCAGTTGCTGAAGGCCAAAGTTGCAAATGCACATGGGTGGGTGGGAGGGAGAAATGTTTTGTAACAGCTACATGTAGTCTACAGTGTGTATGGCATGTTGAAATAAAACTAGAACAAAGCTGCATAATAAGAATGTAGCCAAATAAAACTTTAGTGTGGTGTGCAAGGGAGTGTGGTGGTTTCGGTGGTTACTGAATTGGACTTCAAACCAAAAAGTTCACGGTTTGATCCTCACCAGGGGTAACTGCTTTGTGTCCTTGTACATGTACAATCCTGATTGCCCATGTGGGGACAGGGTGGTGCTGTGTACTAAGGCGTCCTACATACCAATTCATTGTTGCACTTCAACCAATGCTAGCCCTGCTTGTGTAGAGTTACTACATTGTGGAGTCTGGTAATTGCTTGCCGTTGCTTGGTTGTTCTTTCTGGTTACTCTGGCTTCCTCCATCCCTAAAACTGTCTTAAAAAGAGGTGACCCTGGCTGTCGAAAGTGACATTAAATCGCTATAAATAAATAAGTGTGGTGTGCAAAACTATTATACCATATCAGTTTACAGCTTGTTATCCCCACATTTGAAAAAATGCGGGGATATATTGGTTGTCTTCGTCCGTCCGTCCGTACGTCCATACGTCCGGGAATGGTTTCCGGCGAAAAACTCCTAGGGGTTTCAATTCGAAACATTGAAAGTGTGTTCATGTTCATTCATAGGGTCTGTAGATGTGCATAAAGGTTTTGGATTTTTGATTCGGCCCTCGGGGGCGTAAGGGGCACCACTTTTGTCGTTAGAGGAATGGTTTCCGGCGAAAAACTCCTTGGGGTTTCAATTCGAAACATTGAAAGTGTGTTCATGTTCATTCATAGGGTCTGTAGATGTGCATAGAGGTTTTGGATTTTTGATTTGGCCCTCGGGGGCGTAAGGGGCACCACTTTTGTCGTTAGAGGAATGGTTTCCGGCGAAAAACTCCTAGGGGTTTCAATTCGAAACATTGAAAGTGTGTTCATATTCATTCATATTGTCTGTAGATGTGCATAAAGGTTTTGGATTTTTGATTCGGCCCTCGGGGGCGTAAGGGGCACCACTTTTGTCGTTAGAGGAATGGTTTCCGGCGAAAAACTCCTTGGGGTTTCAATTCGAAACATTGAAAGTGTGTTCATGTTCATTCATAGGGTCTGTAGATGTGCATAGAGGTTTTGGATTTTTGATTCGGCCCTCGGGGGCGTAAGGGGCACCACTTTTGTCGTTAGAGGAATGGTTTCCGGCGAAAAACTCCTAGGGGTTTCAATTCGAAACATTGAAAGTGTGTTCATATTCATTCATATTGTCTGTAGATGTGCATAAAGGTTTTGGATTTTTGATTCGGCCCTCGGGGGCGTAAGGGGCACCACTTTTGTCGTTAGAGGAATGGTTTCTGGCGAAAAACTCCCAGGGGTTTCAATTTAAAACATTGAAAGTGTGTTCATGTTCATTCATAGGGTCTGTAGATGTGCATAAAGGTTTTGGATTTTTGATTCGGCTCCGAGGGGCGAAAGATGCACCATTTTTGTCGTTAGGGGAATGGTTTCCGGAGAAAAACTGCTAGGGGTTTCAATTCGAAACACTGAAAGTGTGTTCATGTTCATTAGTAGGGTCTGTAGATGTGCATAAAGGTTTTGGATTTTTGATTCGGCCCCGAGGGGCACAAGGGGCACCATTTTTGTCGTTAGAGGAATGGTTTCCGGAGACTTCCGGACTTCAAACCAAAAAGTTCACGGTTTGATCCTCACCAGGGGTAACTGCATTGTGTCCTTGTACATGTACAATCCTGATTGCCCATGTGGGGACAGGGTGGTGCTGTGTACTAAGGCGTCCTACATACCAATTCATTGTTGCACTTCAACCAATGCTAGCCCTGCTTGTGTAGAGTTACTACATTGTGGAGTCTGGTAATTGCTTGCCGTTGCTTGGTTGTTCTTTCTGGTTACTCTGGCTTCCTCCATCCCTAAAACTGTCTTAAAAAGAGGTGACCCTGGCTGTCGAAAGTGACATTAAATCACTATAAATAAATAAGTGTGGTGTGCAAAACTATTATACCATATCAGTTTACAGCTTGTTATCCCCACATTTGAAAAAAAAATGCGGGGATATATTGGTTGTCTTCGTCCGTCCGTCCGTCCGTACGTCCATACGTCCGGGAATGGTTTCCGGCGAAAAACTCCTAGGGGTTTCAATTCGAAACATTGAAAGTGTGTTCATGTTCATTCATAGGGTCTGTAGATGTGCATAAAGGTTTTGGATTTTTGATTCGGCCCTCGTGGCGTAAGGGGCACCATTTTTGTCGTTAGAGGAATGGTTTCCGGCGAAAAACTCCTAGGGGTTTCAATTCGAAACATTGAAAGTGTGTTCATGTTCATTCATCGGGTCTGTAGATGTGCATAAAGGTTTTGGATTTTTGATTAGGCCCTCGGGGGCGTAAGGGGCACCACTTTTGTCGTTAGAGGAATGGTTTCCGGCGAAAAACTCCTAGGGGTTTCAATTTGAAACATTGAAAGTGTGATCATGTTCATTCATAGGGTCTGTAGATGTGCATAAAGGTTTTGGATTTTTGATTCGGCCCTCGTGGCGTAAGGGGCACCATTTTTGTCGTTAGAGGAATGGTTTCCGGCGAAAAACTCCTAGGGGTTTCAATTCGAAACATTGAAAGTGTGTTCATGTTCATTCATCGGGTCTGTAGATGTGCATAAAGGTTTTGGATTTTTGATTAGGCCCTCGGGGGCGTAAGGGGCACCACTTTTGTCGTTAGAGGAATGGTTTCCGGCAAAAAACTCCTTGGGGTTTCAATTCGTTCGAAACATTGAAAGTGTGTTCATGTTCATTCATAGGGTCTGTAGATGTGCATAGAGGTTTTGGATTTTTGATTCGGCCCTCGGGGGCGTAAGGGGCACCACTTTTGTCGTTAGAGGAATGGTTTCCGGCGAAAAACTCCTAGGGGTTTCAATTCGAAACATTGAAAGTGTGTTCATATTCATTCATATTGTCTGTAGATGTGCATAAAGGTTTTGGATTTTTGATTTGGCCCTCGGGGGCGTAAGGGGCACCACTTTTGTCGTTAGAGGAATGGTTTCCGGCGAAAAACTCTTTGGGGTTTCAATTCGAAACATTGAAAGTGTGTTCATGTTCATTCATAGGGTCTGTAGATGTGCATAGAGGTTTTGGATTTTTGATTTGGCCCTCGGGGGCGTAAGGGGCACCACTTTTGTCGTTAGAGGAATGGTTTCCGGCGAAAAACTCCTAGGGGTTTCAATTCGAAACACTGAAAGTGTGTTCATATTCATTCATATTGTCTGTAGATGTGCATAAAGGTTTTGGATTTTTGATTCGGCCCTCGGGGGCGTAAGGGGCACCACTTTTGTCGTTAGAGGAATGGTTTCCGGCGAAAAACTCCCAGGGGTTTCAATTTGAAACATTGAAAGTGTGTTCATGTTCATTCATAGGGTCTGTAGATGTGCATAAAGGTTTTGGATTTTTGATTCGGCTCCGAGGGGCGCAAGATGCACCATTTTTGTCGTTAGGGGAATGGTTTCCGGAGAAAAACTGCTAGGGGTTTCAATTCGAAACACTGAAAGTGTGTTCATGTTCATTAGTAGGGTCTGTAGATGTGCATAAAGGTTTTGGATTTTTGATTTGGCCCCGAGGGGCACAAGGGGCACCATTTTTGTCGTTAGAGGAATGGTTTCCGGAGAAAAACTCCTAGGGGTTTCAATTCGAAACACTAAAAGTGTGTTCATGTTCATTCATAGGGTCTGTAGATGTGCATAAAAGTTTTGGATTTTTTATTCGGCCCTCGGGGGCGTAAGGGGCACCACTTTTGTCATTAGAGGAATGTTTTCCGGTGAAAAAATCCTAGGGGTTTCAATTCGAAACATTGAAAGTGTGTTCATGTTCATTCATAGGGTCTGTAGATGTGCATAAAGGTTTTGGATTTTTTATTCGGCCCTCGGGGGCGTAAGGGGCACCACTTTTGTCGTTAGAGGAATGGTTTCCGGCTAAAAACTCCTAGGGGTTTCAATTCAAAACATTGAAAGTGTGTTCATGTTCATTCATAGGGTCTGTAGATGTGCATAAAGGTTTTGGATTTTTTATTTGGCCCCGAGGGGCGTAAGGGGCACCACTTTTGTCGTTAGAGGAATGGTTTCTGGCGAAAAACTCCTAGGGGTTTCAATTCGAAACATTGAAAGTGTGTTCATGTCCATTCATCGGGTCTGTAGATGTGCATAAAGGTTTTGGATTTTTGATTCAGCCCCGACGGTCGCAAGGGCACCATTTTTGTCGTTAGAGGAATGGTTTCCAGAGAAAAACTCCTAGGGGTTTCAATTCGAAACACTGAAAGTGTGTTCATGTTAATCAATAGGGCCTGTAGATGTGCATAAAGGTTTTGTATTTTTGATTCAGCTTCGGAGGGTGCAAGGGGCACCATTTTTGTCGTTAGAGGAATGGTTTCCGGAAAAAAAAACTCTCAGCGTTTCAATTCGAAACACTGGAAGTGTGTTCATGTTAATCAATTGGGTCTTTAGATGTGCATAAAGGTTTTGGATTTTTGATTCGGCTTCGAGGGGTGCAAGGGGCACCATTTTTGTCGTTACAGGAAAGGTTTCCAGAGAAAAACTCCTATGGGTTTCAATTCAAAACACTAGAAGTGTGTTCATGTTAATCAATAACGTCTGTAGATGTGCATAAAGGTTTTGGATTTTTGATTCGGCCCCGACAATAATCACAAATGCGAATGCGGAGATATACTATAGTGTGCACACAAATGACACCCCTCTAGTTACAATATTCCTCGCCATCACCTCAAAAGTGTCCCCTTTATATACTGGAACTGAACTCTTTTTATAATTCGATCATGACAATTAGTATGCGTACTGCCACAAGAAAATTCACAATGAAACAATGTTAAATTATTCATATTGTTCATAGATGAGGTAGAATTTAATTTCCTTTATAAACTTCACCAAACATAACTGTTTAGTTACAATTTGCCTTATTGGAAAAATTGCTTCTTGAAATTTTTATATTTCATCATCAGTATACAGAAGGTTAATATACAGAGTCTATTAGGCCTAAAGAAATAAAAAAATCTGATTCTCAGGCCCTCCCGTCCTTTTGGCTGCCGCATGCTGTCTTTTTATAACCAATTTAAACTTATAAATAATAAAAATTAAATGGTTTATGTCTGATATTTTACCCAAGTTAAAAAAATTGATAAATTTGTCCCTTGAGTGCAAGAAGGCTTTGCAATGCTTTAGCATTGCAAAGCCTTCTTGCACTCAAGGGACAAAGTACATCACCACCCATGCTATTCTGTATATTATGAGGCCTAAAACTTGAACCAAGAACATGAACCTTTGATGGCAAAGAAGAAATTACTGAAATAAAAAATAAAATAAAAAAACGCTCGCCCGCATGCAATTTCACATATAATGGCCTGAGAAACAGAAGATCTACTTTGTGTGGCCTTAATAATATTTGTGTTGTAAACATCCAGTTTACTCTCTTCTATAGAAAATAACTCAAATATTATGTGAACGGTGTATATTTTTAAAAAAAGTGGCATAAATATAACAAACAAAAATTTTTTAAACAAAATAACAAAATAAAACCTCCCTCCCTCATTGATATGAAAAATTAACTGGTTTAGTTCTAGAAGTCACGATCAGGGCTTTAAAAAAAGTGAGAGTGCCAGAGAAAAAGCCAACATTTTCCTTGCTTGTGTTTCAAATTCTCTCAAACGCAAACAATATTTTGTTTATATTAATTTGCTTTATCACAAATTATTGAAGAGTGCCTGTGGGTACTCTTCAGTAATTTGTAATAAAACAAATTTTGATGAACAAATTCAGGCTGACAAAAATAATGCAGCCCTCAACCATTTAATTGCTTGTGAACCAATTGTAATTTTTTATTTGGCCATGTTTTTGAAGTGAAAATTGAAAAAAATAATAAAAATTTTAATGGTGAATTTTTAGAAATGGGATTTGATGGTTATGACTATTATATTGGTTAAAGGGTTGAAGAACCTCTATCTGCGATCACACCATACCATATCTTTTTATTAAATTAAGGACACAATACTCTCAAAAAATCCTCTTAGGACTTCATCCTCTCAATTTAATTTTCAGAGGCTAACATAATTCTCCTGAGTTTAGAAAATTTAATCCCCTCATTTTAGAAAATTATATCCCCTCAATTTAACTTTCAGATGCAGGCAAATAAATTCTTCTTTGTATCACATAATTTGTAACTTAACCCTTTATCAAAAGCAGTAATCAAAACTAATCAGTGTTATTCACAAACATTACTAACATTTTTTTCATTTTTATGCCCTGAAATCATAGTGGATGAGTGCTCATTGGAACAAGCTCTTTTCAATGAGGGGGCCATGTGTTATGTTTTCAGGATAAAAAATTAAAATGTAGAG
Source organism: Pictodentalium vernedei (assembly GCA_031216915.1). Classification (NCBI taxonomy): domain Eukaryota; kingdom Metazoa; phylum Mollusca; class Scaphopoda; order Dentaliida; family Dentaliidae; genus Pictodentalium; species Pictodentalium vernedei. The sequence continues at coordinate 232,734,517 of CM062288.1, read as the reverse complement.
GGGATTTTGCCTGCCTCTGATAATTTAGAAAAAATTTATTTCTCAGGCCCTCCTGTATGGTCCTTTTGGCAGCTGCATGCTCTCTTTTTATAACCAATTCAAACTTTAAAAAATAAAAATTAAATGGTTTATGTTTGATATTTTACCCAAGTTAATAAAATTGATAAATTTGCCCCTTGAGTGCAACAAGGCTTTACAATACTATAACATGATATTCTGCAGATTATGAGCCTAAAACATAAAACAAACCAAGAGCATGAACTTTTGATGCAAAAGAAATAATTACAAAAGTTAAAAATAAAATAAAAAAACACCTGCCTTTTACAAAAAATGGCCTGAGAAACAAGATCTACTTTGTGGAGGCTCATGTCCAAAGTTTTCCAAGGGGATTTTGTAAGAGGATTTTTTCTGGATACACAGATAATTGGAGCAAATGATCAATCGCCCTGTTCACACAGGCCTGAAATATTGGAGACTTGATTGTTCTTATGAGAATTCTTTTAGCAGCGTTGAAAATAAATTAAGTTCAAAATTTTGTAGCTAGCTGTACTAAATTCAATAACAACACAATCACTTATAATTACACAGTCAAAGATCTATGGTGGGAGTTTATCTTGTTAATTAGTAATTAACCCAACAGTGTCCTAATTAAATCAATTTCATATTCAATAATTGCAGATAGACTAGTAAGTGGAAAATGAAGAAAGATTATGGAGCACCTGCTTGTACATATTGTCCTGCCAGCAACGTGACATTAACGGTTAATTTTTAGGACAGCTGTTGACATTTTCCTTCTAGACAGTTGATTGTAGTACAGATGTGGTTGTGTTCACTGGATGTTGTGCTGTGTGCAGGCATTTTATTTACTTCTCTATCATAAGGTTTGTTTTTAAATTCTATTTCATGAAGTGAATAGGCTTTACATGTCTATTTGTATGTATTTGAGACATCTGCACCTGGTGACTTTTGCAAGGAATTTTCGTTTATTATACACGATTCCTCATAATTAAAAGTCAGAATCAAAACTGCATGAAGACAGTTGAGAAAAGGCCTAAAGTTACAGTTTCTCACTCCCCAACCCTGCATATCACCCCCCCCCCCCCCCAAAGATAACTTAGTTTATTCCACCCTCTAAAACTGTATATCCCTCCCCCCTCCCCCTCCCCCCCTTTTTTACCTTTTCATTTAATCACATAATTTTTTAAAGAATTCACCGCAGTACTTCTATTTGATATTTATGCAGAAATACATGCATGTGGCCTTTGCGCAGCAATCCAATTGAGTTGTGCAGATTTTATTGTTTCATCTTTCTAATAATGTACATTGAATGAACAGTGTAGCCCACAATACGATCCCAGTCAACTTTAATTTCAATTCTCTTTTGGGGAGTTTCTCTTAGAGACAAATACATGAATATGAAAATGTTGGGGCTCGAAAAACGGCCCCACACTTATTGGAGCCCAATGAATTTCAAGACCTGTATGGGAAATTAGAAGTGTAATTGGAGTTGCAGAGGATGGAGAATGGGATTTTCTTCATTCCACTCAGCAAGATGTACTTATTTCTATAAGCTCAGTTTGAAGAATTATTGAATACAGTGTGTAAGGATGCTGAAATCAAGTTAACAAACAAGTGTCTCAATAATTTCATGCAGCTTGGCCAAAATCAATCAATCCTGTAGCTCTCTTCACACTGATTTCAGAGCAACACTTAACTTGTAGAGTGCTAAATTATTATACCCGCACTTCATAGAAGTGGGGTCTATATTGTCAACACCCTGTATGTTTATCCATACGTACGTCCGAATTTGTGTGTGCAACTCCTCCTAAATTATTTAACCGATTTTGATAAAACTTCTCAAACATGACCAGCAAGCGACCATACAATATTCCAAAAATTTTCATCAGCAGCAATTTTAACCAGGTTATCTCCCCTGAACCTAGATTTATTATGGATTTTCAGATGAGATTCCTGTGTGCGCAACTCCTCCTACATCATTGAACTGATTTCGATGAAATTTCTCAAACATTATAACTAGTAAGTGAACCTGCACATATTCCAAAAAGTTTTCATCTGTGACAATTTTAACCAGGTTATCTCCCCTGAGCTTGGATTTATTATTGGTTTTTCAAGCTCAACATTCAGAGGTGCATTCTAGTAAGCCAGAAGTGAGGGTATTAATCACCTTCAGTGATATTTCAAGTTTTTCAAATGTGATTTGTAATATGCGTATTGTTATTCCAAGATACCACACAACCATCAAGGGGAGCCTTAGTTTAGCAAGATTTTATTTATAAAAAATTGTATTGTGACAATTTATTAGAGAGTGCCTACTGGCACTCTCCAATAAATTGTAACAAAACAAGTTTATTTAAACATTTTTTCTACTGCCTAGCAAATGACAATCTAATTCATGCAGTGTAAAGCCACTAAAGAGACTTTTAGCACCTTTCAAGAGATCTGTGATAGTGGCTTCTAGCACTCCTCTAGTTAATTAATCTATTCAGCAGCTGTGACTCAACTTATATTTCCTCATAGAATCAACTATCATGCTTCTGGTTTTGTATCAGAAAGAGCTAGTGCGCATCGCAGAACTTGTCAGCCAGTGCTACTTGTAGAGAGGAGAGCTACAAATCCACATAAACAACATGTTTTCCCTTTGCCTATTGAGTTTGTTCTCTGCTCATATGCATATCTTGAAAATGACAGATATGGATTTATTTATTATTTATTTATTGGGGTTTAATGACATTTTTAACAGCCAGGGTCACCTTGTGTCCGACAGTTTTACGGGTGGAAGAAGCCAGAGTACCCGGAGAGAATCACCGAGCAACAGCAAGCAACTGTCAGACTCCCCAATGTACTAACTCCACACAAGCAGAGTTAACATTGGTTGAAGTCAAGTGCCCCAACGACGTGCAGTATGTCTTAGTACACAATGCCTCCGTGTGTCCCACATAGGCAATTGGGATTAAGTGTCTTGCCTGAGGACACAACATGGTTGCGGCAGGTGGGATTCGAAGCGAGGACCTCTTGGCTTACAGCCTGCATCTCTACCTACTGAGCCACTACACTCCCACAAATATGGATTAAATTCTCTTCAAAATAATGATTTGAGAAAAAATAAAATAATAGAACTTGAACTATAGGGTGGGGGTTGTTCTAATCTTGCCTCCGCTCAAAAGTTTTTTTATCCACATACATATAAGTCAAGCATATGAGTATTGCAAATGGTGAATATGGGTGAAATTATCTTCAATATAAAGATTTGAGCCCCACACCCCACCCCACAAATCTTTTCTTGACTTGACAACAGAAACTTTGGGAAATTAATTGAATGAAGGTGAATACAAAGTTTGTTTGAAGTGTATTATCTATTGACCTTTCTTTTATTTGAAGGGAGTGCAGTGACTCAGTGGCAATGGCATTGGACTTCAAACCGATATGTCCCTGGTTTGATCCCCGCCAGGGTAACTACAATGTGTCCTTGAGCAAGATACTTAATTCTGATTGTACATGTGGGGACACGGTTGCACTTGTACTAAGGCATACTTCACATAGATGTTGCACTTGTCTTGAACCAATGCTAATCCTGCTTGTGTGGTGTTAGTATGTTGGGATGTCTGACAATTGCTCACCACTGCTCGGTGGTTCTCTTCAGTTACTCTGGCTTCCTCCAACCGTAAAACTGTCCGACACGGGTGGGAGCTGAATGAGATTTTGCTGTCAAAAGTGTTGTTAAACCCCATTAAAACAAACAAAAGCTTTTACTTGAAAAAATATTTTTTCATCATAAAGTGAGGTGCAAGCCTATAAATAAGCAAACTGCCATTTGCAAAATGAGGTCCCCAGAGGGTGAATTTGCTGATGCTATCCCATACAGTGGAACAATTTATCCTCAAGGCACCTCTTTATGTTTAGGCTTGAGATCTTGATTCAGATTGAGGTTCACAGACGGTATATTTTGTGATGCTTTGTGGTATCATCACCAAATTCACCCTCTGGGGACCTCATTCTGCAGATGACAGTCTGCTTATTTTCAGGCTTGGTGGGGTGGTGGAAATATGCAGGTTTTGATATCTAACCTTAGGCCTTCAGATTTTACTAATATGAGAATATAACAGACTTGTCAAGTCAGTTGTTATTCAGTCTCATTAAGGAAATATTTTTGTGATACTGACTACCTGAAATGCTTTTTTTGCTTCTCTGGGCTGTATTGGGGACCCAGAATATCAGTTAATTTGCCAGGGCCCGATTCCAACTTTGATCACTTTTTATTGCAACAGAAAAGGTGTTTCATCATTCATTCTCTGCCTAATGTAATGTACATGATAAGTATTTGGCAGTTGTTTCTAGGGAAGTCTTGGCTGCCTAAGTAGACAGCCAGGTCTTGCCTAGAAACAAATGCAAAGCCACAGGATGTAGACTGACATATTGTAGCAATAATGTATAAAATTGTCATCCCTCTCTCGGGGATAATTTTTTTTTTTATGAAATTGTCAGAAAAGCAGAAAAAAGAGACTTTCTACTTTTCATTATTCCCTCTAACTTGGAAACCTTCCTGTAGTTTGGGGACACCAGTTGCCAGTGCGAGTTTGGTGGAATTTAGAGGCCTGTACCCCTACCCAGGAAAAGAAACTCCCTAAATTGATTGAATGAAGTATGAATACTCGGCAGGGTGGGTTGGTGATATGTTGTCTATTAGATAATCATTTACAGAAAAATTTCTATTTTTTTATACTAACAGAGTGTTGTGCGTGGATGATTCATATGAGTGATAAGATCTTAACAGCTTTGACTTGAAATATGACAAACCAGCTCATTTTGCTGTCATACACTATGGCTGCTATGGACACATCACTTTCCATGGGTGGGCAATATTTCAACGGACACAGTAATTTTAGATTCCAAACACTAATTATAGGAATACATATAATCATCAAAAATTTAATTGATGAAGCACCGGGTACAACCCAGTGCTTCATTAATTAAAATTTTACTGATGATGATTTTTGTTACCTGGGATAAATGCATGCATGGACATTATTGTCCACACGTGGATTACGACCAATTCACGTTGACTGTACTGTAATTATAAAAACCTGTTACTTGAACAGCCAGTTATCCATTGAAAGCTATTAAAATAACGGGAGTATTCACTTTACAGTTGTTTGGTAAATTTTTGTTGATACATGTATTTTCTAGTAGTAAACTGGTGTTTATTCTATTATAATTTGTTGGACAGAGCTGTGAGCTCTGATTTTATGGATTGTCAGAATGATTTTTCAATAGGTTACAAGATTAATGGTGCATGTTTACTATGGTAAACTATAAATACTACTCAAAGTTTGCTAAGCACCAAGTATATCCAACTACCTGTTTACATTTTAGTTGAAATATTGTAATGAAAAGTGTATATATTTTTTATTTAATTATATCTTTAATGATTTAAGTACAGAAATTAAGATTTTATTTGTGATTGACATTATTTTTTAGCTTTTGAATACGATGACCATGGAAAATGGATATTAATGGTAAAAGACTAAATTTTTCAATTTGCGAAAAAGTTGACGAAGCGAACTGATATGGGTTCAATATCGAGAATGAGACCTATTATTGTTAATTACAGCATGACAATGCCTTCTCATGCTCCCAGTCAGGTTCCAGATGGTCCTTTGTGGGATGTTGTTCCATTCTTGGACCAGTATGGCACCAAGCTCCCGGACACTTCTTGGTTGGACTGGATGGACTGAAATTGCAAGCTGCAACTCATTCCCGACATGTTTGATTGGATTGAGGTCAGGAGATCTTGCTGGCCAGTCCATACGCTCAATCCCCTCCCTCTGTCGGTACTCCTCAACAGCATGGGCAACATGAGGGCGGGTATTATCGTCCATCAGAATGAATCTATCACCCACTGCACCTGCATACAATCTGACATGGACATACAGGATCTCATCAATATACCACTGTGCAGTCAATGTACCACGTTCAAGAACACAGAGCTCTGTATGTCCTGTTGATGCCTCCCCAGACCATGATTGAAACTCCACCATAGCGGTCATGCTCAGCAATGTTGGCTGCATGGAATCACTCTCCTGGTCTTCTCCATACCCTAGAACACCTATCTATGTGGTCTAGGCAGTACCTTGACTCATCTGTAAAAATGACAGGTTGCCAATCTTCACTGGTCCATCCAACGTGGTCCATGGCCCATTTGTATCGTGCCTGGTGGTGATTCTGGAACAGCGGAATGCGAATACATGGTCTTCTCGATTGGAGACCACCTTCGTGCAACCTTGCCCAGATAGTCTGCGGCAAAATATGTACCCCAGATGCATTTTGAAGGTCACTGCGAAGCTGGGTTGCTGTGGCAAAGCGGTTCCTACGGGCCTGAATGATCAAAAACTGGTCTTCAGCTGCAGATGTTGCCGTGTCTCTGCCACCACCATGCCGTCTTACTGCTGCGCCATACTGCTGAAATCTTGGTGATCACCGTATGGTGCACACCAAGGGCTTCACGAACCTGATGATGGGTAGCCCTCTTGCTCCACCATCCCTACAGCCTGCCACATTTCTGCTTCAGACAAATGTCTTCTTACATTTGAGTTTGCCATATTCATTCATTAAATCACAAGGATTTGTGTTGAAATGAAGATTGAATACCCTACACATGTCATGTACATGTAGACAGTACACGAAAACATCATGAAAATCAAGGGGTACATGCTTTCCATGACTGTCACGAAAAGTCTGCCTATTAAGAGAGCTAATGTAAACACTGGGGACCATCTCAATACATTCCTCAATCATATCCACCAAACATATCGCAAATATGTCACAAACAAATTTCACAATGACGTGTCAAATATTTGGTGCTTAGCAAACTTTTAGTAGTATAGAATCTGTTTTACTTGTAACCAATAGCTGGGGCAGTAAAACTTCACTTCCTGGTTGTGTTGCTTTCATGGTATAACCATATATTCTGAAAGTGACCTTAAACACAAACAAATAAATAAAAGATTTTGTCAACAGAAAATTATTGTATTAGCAATATACAGCTGGGCAAATTTGTACTGAAGTTATGCGATGTGGTTTTGTCTTTGGTAAGAAAGGTTATTGTCAGATCTCCATATAAAATTAACATATAATCATGTGGGGTGTTGCAAAGGTGACTGATTGGTGGGTGGGAGGGGTAAGGTGGGGTGGGGTGGGGTAGGTGTAAACCTAATTTGTCCCAACTGATAGCTCAAATCCTGACTGACTTATATTCCTACTACATCATCAAGGCATGCTGTTAAAATCATTCAAAATTCTCCACATCTTGTTCTCGGTGAAAAAAAAAATTTCCCAATAGACGTTCTTCCCTCTTCACACCTGGGACCTTCCCTCTTCACACCTGGGACCTAAAGTTGTCAAAGTCACAAGAAATATGATTTGTGTTGTGTTTCTTTTATTCACTGGCATTCAAAGTGGGAACCATAAAGACCAGGCAGAACAGAACAAGGTAGATCTCACCAGTGGTGGAGCAATGATCTGAAAACAGTGGAGGGGGGGGGGGGGGGGGGGGCTGAGGGGGGGGGGGGACTATTGACGAATTATGAAGTATTAAATTTTCTTCCCAGCATTTCTTTCTTTAGAAATTTCACTTCTCCCTGAAGAGCTCTCACTTCTCCCTATATTTCTGAAAGGGAGAAGTCACTTCTCCCTAAAATTCACTCCTAGGCTGATTCCTGGGTGTGGCAACTTTATTTGAACAAACTTGAACTGATATATGATAAGGACATGCATATCAAATTTGGTTCAATTCAGTCCCATAGTTTATTAGGAGAAGTTGGTAATGTAAAGTTCATGCCAGATGGACGGATGGATGGAAAGTGATCATTAAGCTCCGCTTGAGCTTATCTCTGGTGAGCTAAAAACTCAAAGACTTCTTGGAAATTTATTAGTGGATAAATAAAATATACACGTAGTATTCAACTTCTTATTTAATTAATGTATACTGTCCCGTTACTCCAAATTGCTCATGCCAGACCCCACAACAATCCAAATCGGGTTCTACAGACCTCCATTTTTATCAAACAATCATGTAGATTTTGGCCTGAAAACCTCCAGAAACGGTATGTATCACATAATGTGTTCTGATTCCGTATCAAGTAGACGACTCATTCTGATTCTGTATCATATAGACGACTTGTTTCTGGTAACGCAACAGACTATCATAACAGGTGCATGAATACATTCTATGTGCGTTTCAGTGATCGACTCAGCTGATAGCTTACAAAACAAAACAAAATTCCTGTTAGCGACAGAACTATTAATAGCCAATGACACCCCCCTCCCCCCCCCTCACACACACACACAATAAATAGAGACTGCACAACTGAATATTACACCTACCTGGTACTAGTACTCATCTCCTCAACTTAACGGAATACAACAACTCAGATCAATTGACTGTTGTAGTAATCTGTATGTATCACCTGCTGTATGTGTGACATAAGGTCAAGTATCAGATCTAGCCTTTTAAGAAAGGACAACTGTGATCAAACAGTATGGCTGTCATGGATTGATCACTTTCCACTCGTGGGCAATATTTTCACAGCTGAAAAAATATTAGATTCCAAGCACTAAGTGTAAGAATAATCATTAAAAATTTAATTAATGAAGCACCGGATAGAACCAGGTGCCTCATTCATTAAAATTTTGCTGATGATGATCACTGTCCACACATGGATTATGACCAGTCCACCATGGCTATACTGCACTAGCAAGAGAGAATTGGTATTTTAAGACTGCAATCCTGACCAAAATGTCCCAACTGAAAAATTATTGAGGAGAGTTCACACCCCCTATACCCATCTTAGCACTCCCCCCATAGTAATTTCCCCTCATAATCAAAGGCACATGATAAACTTGACATGCTTTTGAATTTACACTTGGATTTTAGGTAGATAAGATGATAAGCTGAATTTGATAATCATTCTTTGCTTCTCATGGTCACTGACAGATCTTAAAAATAATGTCCAGACTCGAATCAATGAATCAAAGCCTACCTAAAACAGTGTGCAATGCATCAATGTGCATCAGTAGATTTCTGTACTGACCTGCGTATAAGCCCATAATTGAAATAAGCCCACCTTCCAACTTTTCAGATTCCAGTTTAAGAGTCTCCTCCTTGTAAATAAACCCAGTCTCTGACTTTGTAATGACAACATCGATGACAGCCATGTTGGTAAATGTAAGTTGTTACAATGAAAAAGAACCCCCTTCCCAAAGGCACATGATGTGGCTCAGTTGGTAGAGGTGCAGGCTGCAAGCCGAGAGGTCCTCGGTTCGAATCCCACCTGTGGCAACCGCGTTGTGTCCTTGGGCAAGACACTTCACCCCGATTGCCTACATGGGGGCACGATGACGCTGCATACTGAGGCGTACTGCACGTCGATGGTGCGCATGTCTTCAACCAATCTAACCCTGCCTGTGCTGCGGTGCAGAGTTCAGAGTTACGATGTTGGAGAGCTGACAGCTGCTCGTCGTTGCTCGGTGGTTCTCTCCGGGTACTCCGGCTTCCTCCACCCGTAAAACTGTCACGGTCACGATTAGCCATTGTGCATAAGTTAGATTGGTTGAAGACATGCGCAGGCAGGGTTAGATTGGTTGAAGACATGCGCACCATCGACCTTAAACACCATTAAATAAATAAATATAAAGGCACATGATATCAAAATTTGTTATTTTAATTATTTCCCATCATTTCAACAAAACCATATTATGTGATCCCTCCTTGGAGGATCTTGTTCCATTGAGGAGGTCACATGATATGATTTTGTTGTTCAATTTGTAAAATACGAGTGTGCATGCTGCAGATTCGTGGGTAAGGGGTCTTTGTTTGGGATTGACCAAGTCACCAAACTTTGTGTCAACTTTGCATCCAAATTCTGCTGCATGCTTGACCTCTTGAAAATAATCCCACCCATATACTTTTGCCCCATGCACCCCCTCGGCTTATTCCCATGTCAGTACGGTAATTCTACTTCAAACACTTACACAGAGATATATAATATTTGCACTATTCTATATGATACAATGAAGCCCACTTAATTGTATATCTCTTAATTGAATAAGCCTGTTAAATAAATCTAACTTTCAAGCACAAAACCATTCAGAATACCTTCAGTACAAATTTGACCTGTTAATTGCATATGAATTACAGAGTAAATTCCTGTTAATTGAATAAAAAATTGTGTAATATGTTTAGAAATTATCTTGACAATCTCCGAATTTCTCCTCTTTATAAACCTGTTTGGCCTCAGTACATCAAATACAGACATTTAATCTATTATAACTTGTTTGACAGAGCTCCGTGAGCTCTGTCAAACAAGATATAATAGAAAAATTGCTAAGTTTATCTCTAGAATACAGAAAAAATTACTAAATCCTTGTTAATTGAGTAATCATGTTAATTGAATAATTTTTATGGGCATAGAGACTATTCAATTAACAGGTTTCCATTGTACTAAGTTTAGGATGAGAGGCACAAAATTGTGAGTGCCTGTCACAATGACAGTCAACAACAAAAATATTAGCAGGATTGTGCATCATTTGGGGATTGAAAATTACAGTCTTCTGTAAAACATGATTAACCCTTTACCTAACATGAAAAGCAGACGACACTTGCAAAAAAAATTCTTGAATAACTAATTTTTTTCATTTTTTGTCTCAAAAACATAGGTTATGACCCCTCGTTGGAACGAGCTCGACGAGCTCATTCCAACGAGGGGTCATAACCTATGTTTTTGAGACAAAAAATGAAAATATAATGAAAATTTATTGGCGATTTTTGAGAATAGCGCTGGCCGGTTTTGGCCGTTACGTTGGGTAAAGGGTTAATAAAAAATTTGTCTGAACATTGTTGTTAATAAATCTTTTAAAAGACATGTTTGGATCCTTTAGAATTACCAGTTCTTGATTTGCAAGTTCGCATTCACTTTTTTCAAACACCTAATAATATAAAACACGGAATTTCCACTGTTCTGCCTGTACGATAAAATTAAAGTTATATTGCACATGTGATTCAAAACACATTCGATTTCGTTTCTAATGTAAATAGAGAAGGAACCCATCTAAATAAATCACGTCATCATTGGTCGAATGCAACAGAGTCGAGATCGCTTGGAAATTTCAAGTTCCTCATTTAGATTTGTTTACCCGGGATATTTAAACAATCAGATTCAAGTCAAAAATTTACAAAATAAAAATAACATTCTGTCTGCTTGTTCCTTGACAAATACTTTTCACAACTGGTCATATAATGATGGAGTCTGCTAAACTTATTAGCTATTTGAAAACTTTTCTTGTGTTATTCAACGCAGTTTAGTCAATATTTTAAGTTCGATCCTCGTGAGCGTGACAATAGGTGTCAAGTGGTTTTGACCAATAATTGAATGCCAAAAAATTAAAAAGCAAATTAGGGTTGGTACCCTGCCCACTAACAGTGATGTCTTATTGGCAAAGAAGGAAACATAGCCATTGTCCAGTCAAAAAATGCTTGTAGTTCAATTTTCATGTAGACTGGTTGTTACATGGGAGGTGTGTGATAAATACAGAACCACACATACATTTGAATGAGTTAAGAATTATCGCACGAGATTGCTTTGGCCCAGGATATCACGAGAGCCAAAGGCTCGTGAAAAATAAAACTTTCAGGTGCACACTCCTGAAGTAATTCTCGATATTCACTAAAACAGCGTAGATATCCTCTATATATTCAGTGGATGTGCTTCATATTATCTTCAGAGTGATATAATTTAGGCCTAAAAAAATAAAAAATCTGTTTCTCAGGCCCTCCCGCATGGTCCTTTTGGCTGCCACATGCTCTCTTTTTATAACCAATTTAAACTTTAAAACAAGCCAAGACCAACACCGGGTCTGGACCTGCGTCGCTGCATGCAATTGAATCGGCAAACAGGAAGTGGCTGCACGGCAGATCTGAAAATTGCTTACACGATACAACTCATCATTATGAAGCAGCAGACCAAATATAAAATCATTCCCTTTCATAGAAGCCAAGAAAACTTTGACGGAAAAAGTGTTTCTGATGGACAGATGGACGGACGGACTGATAGAATGATGGACTGATGGACGGAGTCGAGCGGTTACTAGACCTGCTCTGCTGCTGGCGACGCAGGTAAAAATTAAAATTAAATGGTTTATGTCTGATATTTTACCCAAGTTAAAAAAATTGATGAATTTGTCTCTTGAGTGCAAGAAGGCTTTGCAATGCTTTAGCATTGCAAAGCCTTCTTGAACTCAAGGGATGAAATACACCACCACCCATGCTATTCTGTAGATTATGAGGCCTAAAACTTTAACCAAGAACATGAACTTTTGATGGCTAAGAAGTAATTACTGAAATAAAAAATAAAATAAAAAAACGCTCGCCCGCCCGCATGCAATTTCACAAATAATGGCCTGAGAAACAGAAGATCTACTTTGTGTGGCCTTAGTCTGTAATCATTTACCTTGTTATAATTTTATGCCTTTAGACACTCTCCCAAAAATTGTATCAAGGCAAAGCCATGTGGACAAATTTTGAAGACCAAAAATAATATAGCACTCTACCAGTTAAGTTATTGGCACTACAGTTGAGAATTGCAAGTGTTCAAAAGGTATCAGAGTCTCCCTCTTCTTTCTAAGAAACAATAGCTTGACTCTCATACAACATTTTGTACATAAACATGATGGAGATAATGTAGATGCTTGTTGTTTCCACTGATGGCATGATTTATATAATTGACTGTATCATACAGTTTTGGTTTAGGAAATCATGAGGGTATTTGGAGGGGTGATACTGAGTTCCATTATCAAGATTTTTAATTTGTTGTAACCATTAGTGTGTAAATAATTAATAACTTGCTGCAAAACGTTTCACACAGTCATTTTTTATGTTTCAGTATCTTGTTAACTGTTTCATTGCAAGCGTTTACATTGGAACCCTGTTAATTGAACAGCCATGTTGCCAGTGAAAAATATTTAATTAACAGGACTCTACAATTAACACAAAGTTGGTCATTTTCATGTCTTCTGGTAATAAAGTGAGTGATAAAAGTGATTGCTCTTGCACGTCATTGCATCTGTAATTTTTAGTTTTTTGCATCTCAGTTCCACCTAGCAAGTGAGTAACCTTCCCTAACAATTCAACTTTATCTGCCATGTAATATACAAATTATGCAGTAGAAAAAAATTCAACAAAACCATATCATGTAACCCTCATTGGACGAGCTTGTTTTTAGAACTGGGGGAAAAAATTCAAATAACAAATTTTGTTATCATGTGTTTTCTGTACAGGGTTAACATCTGTTCATGGGAAAGAGGCCAAATAATACAATGCATGCACAAAAATGTGAATAAAACACTGTGAATTGTTTGCTATAGCTTTCCAAGACTTCAAACTAATCAAACTTCACTTTCAAGAATTGTGACAAAAACATAATTCAGCAATCTTCAAAAGCCAGTATTATTTATTTATTTATTGGTGTTTAAGGTCACATACTTATGCACAATGGCTAATCATGACTGTGACAGTTTTACCGGTGGAGGAAGCCTGAGTACCCGGAGAGAACCACCGAGCAATGCCAGCTCCCCAAAATTCATGACTGGCCCACCAAGGTCAAGATCACAGATAGAGGTCAACACATGGAATCAACATACACATCAACTTTTTCATGTCCATGTCATAACATTTTAGTGGAAGGAGATAGTCACAATGAAACTCACACAACATATGGACCTTCACAAGATCATGTGTCACATACAAAATTCAGGACTGACTCACCCAGGTCAAAGTTACAAATAGAGGTGAACACATAGAATCAGCATGCAAATGAATTTTTTCATGTCTTCATGGACACTATGAACTCCGTGGCATTTCTGTCCACTCATTCTGGCCACACGACCAGTTTTGGGGGACCAACGTCTTTTGTGCAGCCTGGACCTTCTGTCCTGCAGAGGTCCGCGGTGACTGTCATGAGTTCCGCTATGGTGATTCTCGGGGTGTGTCACACCCCTATACACGTCTGCCTTCAGACGTTTTGGCTGCCGCCCGTCGTCCCACGTCGGGTGTTTTGGAGGATCGTGACCCTTCGCTGGTTAAGAGGGTCAGAGGTGAAGCCACTTTGCCGGTTCGTTCCCCTGTCGAACCAGCCAGTACAGGCAGTGAGCTTAGGGAGGCCCTCTCCTTACTCACTCAGGTTCTGTCAAAGAGCCTTCCCGTTGCTTCCAGCGAGGCAGCGAGTGGTTTCCAGGCGCCCCCTATGGCGCCGCCTCCCGGGATTGGAAACAGGCCGCTTTCTGATCCCCCTGGTGTTCCGACACCATGGGAGGCATCTGCTAGTTTGCCCACGATGGGCTATGTGTCTTCCGACTCAGGGGAAGAGTCAGACATGCTTGATGTCGAGAGCCAGCCGTCTTCGGACTTGGGGGCAGCTCTTGATTTCGGGTTTGGGTTCCTTCCGGATCTCAAACCATCTAACCAGTCGACAGTGTCAGCCAGGCTGCGATCATTGGTCGCGTGCCAACAGCCTATGGAACAACCCGCTTCTGGGCGTCTTCGACCCGTGCCCGGCAGTACAGTTGGTTGAACCATTTTCAGCCTTGGACTCTAAGCTAAGTTCCAAGGCTATGAAGGCTCCGTTCTTCACCAGGGTTGACACCTTTTTGCCTCCGTCGCGTTATCGTTCCTACGATTCCGCCAATCCGTCGGTCTACCAGACTTTGACGGTTTTGGATCAGGACTCCAGTTCCCTCGGACTTTCCAAGACCAAGTCTGCCGTCATTCCGATGACGACTCTGGAGTCCACATTGGGCTTATCGAGAGAGATGCTTGGTATGCTTTCTCTCTCCGATCACGTCGTCTCAGCTTTAGCTGCTTATTTGCCTCCAGATAAGTTTGACGAGGTACAGGCTCCTTTGCGTGTGCTGTCCAAGGTGCTCATGCATCTTACTTACACGCATTCCTGTTACACGGCTAATCTGGAATTAGTTCAAAGGGACTCTGTGCTGGACACAGGCCGATCCCTTCCTGAGGAGTAGTGCGCTACTCTTCGATCTGCTTTTTTGGCAGGTCTGGTTCCTTGGGCCTTCACCAGACTGATGTTGCATGTGATAGCTTTCCATCGCACACAGTCCAGGGTGACTACTTCTGCATATCTGGACGATATCCTCCAGGGGCATTCCAATGCTGCCTTACTGGAGTCGGATGTTGCCACTCTGTTGAGCTTGCTAGGTTTCAGAGTCAACTAGGAGAAGTCGGACCTGGTCCCTTCTCAGTCGTTTTATCATCTGGGGATGGCTTTCCGCACATAATTCAATTTGGTGGTGGTTCCCCAGGCCAAGGCTGTGATTCTCTCAGCTTTTGCTCCGACTCTGTCCCAGTCCACATCCGCGATGGCTCGGAGTATTCTCCGGCTAATCGGTCTCTGCTGTTCGGTGACGGATCTCATTCCTCTAGGTTGGCTGCGTGTCAGACCTCTCCATCACTTTCTGCTCAGTCTTTGGAGGCCGAATGTAGATTTTCTGGATCTGGTGTTTCAGTTTCCAGAATATCTTTATCCTCACCTTCTCATCTGGACGGATGTCCAGTGGCTTTCGCAGGGTGTTCCGTTGGACTTACCCACGTCCGATCGCGTTCTGACGGCAGATGCCGGCAATCTCGGATGGGGTGCGACATTGGATCCTCTAGGTCTTTCCATTCACGGGATGTGGGACCAGGATCATGCAGCTCTACACATCAACCAGAAGGAGCTTCTTGCTCTTCTTCTGCATTTCAGGCAATGGATCCCTCACCTGTCGAATCGCCTGGTCCTTCTGTTGTCCGACCATTCGACGGTGGTTGCTTACATTCGGAACCAGGGAGGCACGCACTCTGTTCCAATGTACGAATTGTCTTGGGATCTTATACTGCTCGCTCAGGATGTCCATGCCGGGGTGGCTGTTCGTCACATTCCTGGTCGCCTGAACATCCTAGCCGACTCCCTGTCCTGTCGGGGCAGGGTCATTTCCACCAGGTGGATGCTCCACATGGCGGGATCTATCGATCTCTTGTGACTCGTTGGAACCATCCGGTGGACACTTTCATGTCCCCGTGTCCAGATGCTCTGGCTTTCGCCGTGGACGCTCTGGCCCTCCTTTGGGATGATCTTGTCGGCTACGCCTTCCTACCGGTTCCGATTCCGCCTCAGGTTCTCACCCAGATATGAACCTGCAGTCGTCGAATCCTTTAGATCACACCCGTCGCCTCGGTGGGTGTGGATCAATCTGCTCCGCTCTCTGTTAGCGGCGGTTCCGGCATGTCTCCCTCTACCTCGCGACTTTCTTTGCCAAAGTCGCCCGAGGAGGTTTTCAAGTTGACCCGACTTCATTGTGCCATCGCACATGTCTTTTATCGGGTCCTGTCTCCTCCGTAGTGGTTTTTCGAGACACGCAGTGGAGTTGCTTTTCTTCTTCAAGGAGGCACTCACTCCACTGGTTTAGCCTCTGTGGCTAAGTGGAAGGTTCTTCTGTCGATGGTGTGCGATCACTCTGTTACTTCTGTCACTCCTTCGATCACACCGCTTGCGGAGTTTCTGGTATATGTCTGTTTCTGGGGGTCTCCAGCAATGGGTACATGTCCATGCTTCGGAGACATTTTTTCCTATGTGATACCGCATTGTTTCGACACTCATCTCTCCTGCATCCATTTCTTGATGGACTTGTCTTGCTATTTGTGCAGCTTCCGCTCATCTAGCTACTGGTGATTGTATTACCAATTGTTTTTTCTGCCACGAGGTGCGTGCATTGTCTTCCTCTTTTAATAACTCTGTCATGTTGTCGGATGACTGATGTTATACTGGCAGCCTTCTGGAGAAATGATACATTCTCCTTTTATCTGCGACAGTTGCAGGAGCCGACAGAGAACCTTGGGGCCCTCTTTCTTCGGCTCAGGCTGTTGTCTATCCCAGCCTTTCAGCTTTTTTCAGGGTCAGTTCCAGCTTTGTGCTATTACTGCCCATTTCTGTCTGTGCGTCGCACTTCACCATACGCCTCATCTTTCATTGTCTTTTCTAATGTTTGTGATGCTATGGTTTGATAGGCCTAGGGATCTCTTTCTCTGTCCACGGTCCCAGTGCTATTGAGTTATGTGTGGGTTGGTTATGTGATTCCCTCCAGCCTTTTGTCTATTCAGCCTGTAGTAAACAATTGAGGTAGGTTGATAAGAAGTATAAATTTTATAGTAAATTTCCTTTCTTATTATACCTACCGAAATTGTTTACATGGAGGCCCTCCCGTCTTCTTATTCGGGTAAGAATCCTTCCTCCCCGCTGATCACATAACTCCTGTGTTGTTCGGAATCAAAAGAATGACGAATTGACGCATTGCGCACGGTGTTACGGAAGTCGTGGATTTGTACTATGGAAGAGCATCCCATACTGGGTGTGCGCCGATGGCGCTCGACCCAGTTTTGGCTTATTTTTTCGTGGTGTTTTTACACCACTTTTCTTTCCCAAATCTTGGGAAAGATTAAAATAGAGAGTATTTTATCCGAGTTAGGTTCTTCCAATGTAGTGCAAGCCTGTAGTAAACAATTTCGGTAGGTATAATAAGAAAGGAAATTTACTATAAAATTTATACATCAAAATGAAATTTATACAACATACATACCACCATTAGGTGGTAAGTTGTGTACAAACTTCATGACTTAGCCACTAAGGTTGAGGTCACAGATAGAGGCCAACACGTGGAATCATCTTGCACATCCAGTGCTTCCCACCAAGTGATATATAACAGTGTATGATGCCCCACTAGGCAGCTCTTGTTGATTCAATTAACAGAGGTTTAAGAAATATATATCCTATATGCAATTAACAGGTCAAATTTATACTGGCGGTATGTTGAATGTTTTAGTGATTGTTAGTTATATTCAATTAACTGGGTTATTCAATTAAGAAATTTCCACTACAGTGGGCCCAACTGTATTGTAAATCAACAAACTTACACCAGTACTTGCTACCATCTGAGAGGTCTTCTGTTTTAGCATCATTGATAAAAATAGGCATTTAGGCACACATTCTGCATTTGGCTCCCAGTAATGTTCATAGAGCCTGATATAAAAGAGGCTAATGGTGATAGTAGTAGAGAAGCTAGGCATAAGCAAGGTAGTGATATGAATTGGGCCCACAGCAGAGTATCTAGTGGTGCAGTGATGGGAGACAGTAGTCCTACGAGCTGATCACATGACTGGTAGTTGTAGAAGATTGAAGTACTAGACAAAGACAGTAGTAGTTGTTTTGTCTAAGACCCCAGAAAATACTGCTACCGGAATCTTCTTCACAGAACTTCACTACAATCCTTGCTGAGGATCGGAATAAATAATCACTGAATTTAATTTTTTACATTGGCATGGCGGGGGTTCGAACTCACGCCGAGAGAGTTTCCTTTGGCACAACCGCCAGCGAAACTAGAGTGAACAACTTGGCCACCGACATGCTGATGAAGGTCATAGATATAAGTCAACATGTAGAATCAGCATGTGCATCAATGTTTTAGTGGAAGGCGATATCACAATGAAATTTACACAACATATGAGCCACCAGCAGATGGTGTGTTGTGCACGAAATTCATTTATCAACCGATCTTCACGAAACTTCTTGGGTACCTTTGTTATCACCTTGGGACGAGAACGAGTGTTTCTGAGTGTGGTCCAAAATTCAAGATGGCTGCCAGTGGCCATTTTGTACCGAAATTAGGTCCAATCAGTTTTTTGTCACAACTTCTATACAGCTCATATT
Organism: Pictodentalium vernedei; assembly: GCA_031216915.1. Taxonomy (NCBI): domain Eukaryota; kingdom Metazoa; phylum Mollusca; class Scaphopoda; order Dentaliida; family Dentaliidae; genus Pictodentalium; species Pictodentalium vernedei. Next base: position 232,715,693 of record CM062288.1, on the reverse strand, counting down.
TATGAACTGATCTTCACGAAACTTCTTGGGTACCTTTGTTTTCACCTTGGGACAGGAATGAGTGTATTTTGGGGTGCCTTTGTTATCACTGTGCTATGAGAACAAATATTTTGGGGTTCAGTTAGATCCACTCTGGGACTCAAAAGATTTCTTTTCTAGTTTAGCATCTGACTGTCACCCACCTTTACAATACTTTACCTATACATTTGTTACAGGCTACGGTCAGTATTTATGTACAGACCGTTACAATACTTTGTATGTACCTTTGTTATCAGGTCATTACCTAGATGTTTGTCATTGCTGTGTCATTGACACTTTCATTTAATTTGTAATGATTTGTTGCGTAAATAGACAGAATGCGATGTGTGTTTGAATTGGTGGGTGTTTTTCATAAGTTGGAATGGCGTAGTCATATTTCGCTCAAGCCTACGGCTCACGCGAAATATGACAACACCATTCCAGCGAGTTATGTAAAACACCCACCGATTCAAACACGCGTCACGTTCTGTGTTGATTACACATCACATGCATAAAATTCTAAAATTCATTTTAATAAACAAATTTTAATTCAGATGTTTAAATCCAAAGCTGAAGAGTCCGTTTGTTTTGCTTGTAGCTGTACTGATCAAATTGATCGATAAAAAATCCAAACAACCTTTTGGGAACCAGTCTATATTACTTTTGTTATCTTTTCTATTGGGCATGTTTGTTGAAATTCGTATCGCTGTTTCTCTTCGACTGGTGCCCATTCATGCCTAGCCCTTTGGTGGCTATTATTGATAGTAAAAATAGAGGTACAAATTTGGGAAGATTTGCAAAACAGCTGGGAGAAACTTTTTTAAAAAAAGTTTGAAGGATGTCAGGATATCCGAAGATTTACTGAAATAAAGTTGACCAATTCAGATATATGGGGATCTGCAGATGAGACTGTCATGGGACTGGTTTAATGTTGTAGTTGAAAATGATTGCTTTTTAATATTATCTCATTTTTGGTTAACTAATTTTTTTGTGAACCGACTTTATTTTGTTTTGGACTTTTTCATTTTCACACTACGCGACAGACGATCGATAATTGTATAAAGAAATTTGGAAACTTTTCGAAGCGTAATTAATGACTCGATGGGAAAGGAACTAGTATAAACGGAGCTGGGAAAAAAGTTCCAGCTTGTACATCACCAGTTGAATACAGAAGCATTTATGTCATAGCAACAATTCCGTTGTATACAAGGGTTTAAAGTTTAATGGATGTGTAATAAATAATTATATGTTGTGATTTTATATTTACACTAGTGAGTCTGGATCGCAGTGTATTTACCTGTCAGTTTTTCCTTCAGTCGAATATGCTTGTTTCTTCAGCTATTCCTTCCTGTTTAAAGTCACTTTCAGCATCTATGGCCGTGTCATTACTGCAACATGGGTGTGAAATCAAGTTTAGCCAATCGTTTATATCGATGCTACTAACTTTTGAGAACCTCTACCCCAAGCTTGGGTTACCAGTCCTATTTTAACAATAAACCATAACTTGTTTACCATAGTAAACAAGCACTGCCCTGCTTCTTGGGAGTTCCTACAAGGGAATCATTCAGATTTGAGGGTTTTTTTTATGTCAACAGACCATAAATTCAACACCGAAAGAACAGCAATTCCATGGTGAAACTATGCCAAGGATGCTTTCATATTACATTCTACAACCTCAGATTTTCTGCAATTTTCCTGACTCTCCCCTTATGTCCTCAGTGGCTCCTCTCTGCATCTCACCTATGTTGTGCCTACTACAACAGTTTTGTGAACAGGAAAGTCGACAGAGAATTTCATCCAGATCGGAATCCAGTGAAATTCTCCACTTTTGCTGTAGTACAGTACAGTCGCCATGGACTGGTTGCAATCCACATGCGGGCAGTGATGTCCATGCATGCATTTACCAGGTAAGAAAAATCATCATCAGCAAATTTCAATTAATGAAGCACCAGGTTATACCCGGTGCTTCATTAATTAAATTTTTTATGTTTATTCCTATAATTAGTGCTTGGAGCCTAATATTATTGCGTTTGTGGAAATTTTGTCTGCCTGTGGAAAGTGACCAGTCCACGGCTGCCGTACTGTACTGTAAATGTCAATTTCACAGTTCTAGTATTGATGTCACCATTGTGTTACTCCCTGTTTCAAGTTATTTGTGAAGGGAAGGGTGAAGATTTATATTGTAGGAAAATGCAATCTAGAGTTGTTGAATCTGCTGTATAACAAACCTGAAAAGAATACATATACCACAATAACTAGGTATAAAGAAAAAATTGTGACAGTTTTGTTTGCTCTCCTCTATTCATATTTGCTCATGCAGAAAAATCGAAGTTAAACATTTCCAGTTTAAGCATATAATGACATATTGTTATTTGTTGGCCTTCATTAGGAGATCAGCCAATATTGTATAGTATTCAGTATAGGTAGTAAATGTAACACATTAAAGGATATGAACATACATGTATATGCAATAGCTTGAGGGCACCAATTTGGATAAGGTAAATTAAGAACTTATCAAAAATTTTCTACAGCAAACATTAAGAATTGACAAAGAACTTATCTGGTGCGTACATATTCTCGATAGGAGCTAAAATAGAGGTATGGAGTGTTTAGGATTTACAGGCTGCATTAGGTCACCAGTCAAGTTTTTCTGTATGTCCAAAGGTCAAGAATAATCCTTTGTGTAGTTTATTTTATCCGACCACACCAAGTGATCTTCACATAAATTGCTGTAAAAATTTGACTTCTCACCCCTCCCAAAAATGCTTTCTTCTCAATTACTCCCCTGTAGAGATGGGCAATATTTAAAAAAAAACGGACCAATACCGATATCATGGGGATGCCGAAAAACCGAACCGAACCAAATCATTGAATACCGAAACCATCTGTATTTTCAAATTTTCCTGCTTTTACTATTTATAAGACCTTATTGAAGCTTGATAGCAGCTGAAGTGTCCATTTGCTTAAAAGAAGTGACTGATTTTGTTTTTAGTTTTGTTAACCCATAGAGGCCTGAGCAATTGTTCTGAATTCCCACTGGACTACAGCCTGTACATGTCCAGCTGCTTAGCAGTGATTTCTCGTCAAGACCTGACTATCAATCACTGCTCATGTGATTTGTCTATTTGTCTATTGTAAGCAGGCCCATCTAAATGATGGCATGATAAGGGCACATACTCTGAGATAGCAAAAGCCTGGGCCTTAAAAGATTAAGGTGTGTTTGGAACTAAGTGTTCTACCGATTACCAAGAATGGCCGCTGACCGATTACTGGTTATTTGAGCTCACAATCGTCAGATTCTGATGCCGATTTCGATTGTAATGCCATGCACAACTAGACAAGTCGAGGCTCGCAAAGAACTACATTAAATTCAACATATTTTACAGTGTTCACAGTCTGTTCACTACTAGATAAGTCGAGACTCGAAAGAACTACATTAAACTGAACGTATTTCAAAGTGTTAAACTCTGTTGATTCACGTCATAAATCATTTGTTTCTGTCCATTTCTTGAGTTATGAACCCCCAAAACAAAGGCCAAACTGTGTAAATGGGCCCATTTACACTATGTTTGGCCTTTGTTTTTTGGGCTTCATAACTCAAGAAATAGACAGAAACAAACAATCATTCCTTATAATTAAACTTGAGGGGCAATAAATTTAAGCACTCTCTACATTGCAGAGTTAAACTAAAAGCCAGGTCGCATCACACTTCCTAGTCATAACTGAATAAAAAGGCATAGTTTTCTAAAATTCTGTTTGAAATAACGATACCTTTCACTGAAACATGTTCTCGTGTCATTAAAAATGTTAATTGACCAATGAATTGCGTAAGTTAAAAGGAACATCATAGGCCATGCCCACATAAAACTTCAATCTCCTTTTCTACTTGATGGGAGGGTGCTGTCTTTCAAAGCAACACTGAATTGAATTTAATTCTGATTTGACCATTTTCTGGGAAAACACAGTTTGTAAATGTGGAGTTCGATATAAACCCAGATGACATGAAATTGGTTGAACTGTGTCTCAGAAAGAGTTCATTCAGGCTATTTGGAAATTGGAAAGTTCTGTTGGCGTGAGTTTCATTTTGGGATTTTTATGACCAGTCATTGTTTACGTTTGATTTGGGTAAAACGATGAACGCAGACGATCATCTGTTGCATATAAAAAAATTGAACATGGAATAGAAAGCATGATAAGGATTTCCTTGTTTATTAAATTTTATTTTGAAAGTCTTTTTAATATGATGAGATAAATATTAATTACTTTTTATACTGTAACAATAATGAACATGCAGGGGTTCTTTTTCCATTCACCCTATGCAATGTAATCTAATGCACCTACAGTCTTGTTTAGCTGTCATACATGTAATGGGGACTTGTTATTTGCCGCAGGTCTAGTAACCGCTCGACTCCGTCCGTCAGTCCGTCCATCAGTCTGTCCGAAACACTTCTTCCGTCAAAGTTTTCTTGGCTTCTATGAAAGGGAATGATTTTATATTTGGTCTGCAGCTTCATAATGATGAGTTGTATCGTTATCTAATTTTCAGATCTGCCGTGCAGCCACTTCCTGTTTGCCGATACTTTTAAATTTTACTGTACCCACTGAACATTGAAATTTTCAGTCAAGGTTTTTTCGGCTTCTATGCAAGGGATTGATTTTATATTTGGTCTGCTGCTTCATAATGATGAGCTGTATGTAAGCAATTTTCAGATCTGCTGTGCAGCCACTTCCTGTTTGCCGATTCAGTTGCATGCAGCGACGCAGGTCCAGACCCGGTATTGGTCTTGGCTTGTTTCTTTTGTTCACGGTTACAAACCAGTCCCCACAAAATCGGGAATATACACCCAAACCTAATGTTTTCTTTGTGATGACATGCAGAAAACAAAGGAAATCCTAGTGGGGCTGCAAACACTATTGTCTAGGTTCTTACAAAGTCAGGAAGACAGACCCCATCACACATCCTCACTGTTTCAGCCAACCAAATGAGGTACAGTAGAACCCACTTAATTGGATATCTCTTAACTGAATAACCCTGTTAATTGAATATAATTTTCCAACACAAAACCATTTACCATACCTCCAGTATCTTCTTTTCAGTCTCATTTTATACATGGCATGCGTTTATACGTCATAAAGTATTGGTAGTTATGAAATATAAAAACTGATTCAACATAACAAAATACTTAACTAAATACACAGAACTATGTACATTACACAAAAAGTTTATCATGTAAAGGTCGAGGTTTAAGGTTTAGATTGAGAAACGTGGGTGTGTCTGGCATGTATAAGAGGATAGCACTATTTTGAGGTAACCCTTCATGTAATATTTGAATACAATAATCTGCACCAGCTCTGGAAATGTTTAGCAGGGTAAACATTAGAGATCTGCGAATCACATATTTTTTTCTAATCGAATCTCAAATCAAATCGTGTCTCTGATATTGATATCAAATCGAATCTCTAATCGAATCTTAATAGACAAGTTATTTCATATTGCACCAAACGGAAGTTACGGAACACTGTGATGACCCTTACAAGACAGTGAACACCTTAAACACCAATAAATAAATATTCTCCGTAGCACCGTCGCTGAAACAGCTAGGCCTATTATTCGTAGTTTAAGTTTTTGAAGGCTTAACTTGTTACTATTCACGTTCTCAAGAATGTGAATAGTAACAAGTTAAGCCTTCAAAAGCTAAAACTATGGATAATATTCTAGACAAAATTCACTACTTACTTAACAATTAACCATTGTCAATTACTCAATTAAGTATTTAAATTTTAGAGTAAATTTCCTTTCTTATTATATCTACCACACTTGTTTACTACAGGCTTGCATTACAGTGGAAGTCCCTAACTCGGAAAAATATACTCTCTATTTTGATCTTTCCCAAGCGATTTGGGAAAGAAAAGTGGTGAAAAGCACTAAGAAAAAATAAGCCAAAATTGGGTCGAGTGCTACCGGCGCACACCCAGTAGGGGACGCTCTTCTCCAAATACAGATGCACGGCTTCCGGTACCAGTGCACAGACATGTGACAGATGACTCATTCTTTTGAATCCACCAACATTGGAGTTATGTGACCAGCGAGGAGGAAGGATTCTTAGCTGAATAAGAAAACGGGAGGGCCTCCATGTAAACAATTGTGGTAGGTATAATAAGTAGGGAAATTTACTATAAAATTTAAATTTCTTATCAACCTACCCTACAATTGTTTACTACAGGCTGAATAGACAATAGGAGGAGGGAATCACATAACCAACCCCCACATAACCTGACTGCACTGGAACCGTGAACAGAAGAAGAGTTCCCAAGGCCTATCAAACCATAGCATCACAAACATTTGTAAAAGACAAAGAGAGATGAGGCATAAGAGAATCACAGCCCTTGCCCGGGGAACTGCCACCATATTCAGCTGAAGTCCATCCCCAGATGACAAAACGACTGAGAAGGGACCAGGCCCAACTTCTTCTCGTTGACTCTGAACCCTAGCGACGTGAGCAAGCTCAACAGTGTATCGACATCTGACTCCAGAAGAGCAGCATTGGAGAGCCTCTGGAGGATATCGTCCAGATACGCCGAAGTAGTCAACCTGGACTGAGTGCGATGGAAGTCTATCACATGCGACATCAGTCGGGTGAAGACCCAAGGAGCCAGGTTGAGGCTGAAAGGCATGGCCTTGAACTGGTAACCTCACCCCAGAAAAGCGAACCTGAGATACTTTCGCAATATCCGATGAATCGGAACTTGAAAGTAAGCGTCTCGCAGGTCAATGCTGGAAGCGAAATCTCCCTGGTGAATGGAGCGGCGAGCCGACCAGAAAGTCTCCATGCTGAACTTGGGAGCAATGATAGACTGGTTCAGGATACTCAGATTGATAACCGGTCGGAGTCGGCCGTCCTTCTTCGGCACAAAGAACAGGCGAAAATAAAATCCCACTGAATAATGTTCTTGACGAACTCGATCCCCCCCCCCCCCCCCTTTGACAGGGGATTGTCTATCTCTGTGATCAAAAGTTCCCGACGTGAAACGTCTGAAGGAACTTGTGTTGGAAGAGGCTCTCTCGACAGAGTGGGGTGCCTCCGGAAGGATATTCGCAGCCTGGACCGAACAACATTTAACACCCAAGGATCGGATGTGATTGTGGCCCAATGGTCTGTGAACCCTGATATCCTTCCTCCAACCTGGGACGAATCGAGGTGAAGATCTTCATCTCGAGCCCCGCAAGAGGAGAAACCACCTCCTTTACTAGATGGATGATCCTGAGTCCTCCCTCTGGCCTGCCAACGCTTACTCTTACCGCGTGAGTAAGAAGTAGAAGCGGCACCAGGAGGATCAGCCCTTTGCTTCACAGAGGAAGCAGAAGGGCGATTGTTAGGCTTAGAATGGCCCCTGCCTCCAACAGAAGGCTGATCAAGCTGGCAAAGCAGCAGCTAATCTTTGGAATGACGCAGGACGTCAACCAGGACCATCGCCACGGAACCATGGAAAAGCTGCATACCCGCCAAAGAAGCGGATCGAAGAGCAGCACGCTGCCCTTAGGAAGGGAACGGATTGTGTCCAACACAGCGTCCTGACGAACTAATTCCAAGTTAGCCATGTTACAGGCATACATGTGAGTAAGATGTATGAGTGCCTTGGAAATCACACGCAAAGGAGCCTGTATGTCATCAAACCTATCTGGAGGCAGATAAGCAGCCAAAGCAGAGACGACGTGATCTAAGAGAGAAAACAAGCCCAGCATCTCTCTCGATAAGCCCAACAGGGACCCCAAAGTCGCCACAGGAACAACGGCCGACTTGGGCTTGGAAAGCCCGAGGGAGGTGGAGTCTTGATCCAAGACCGTCAAAGTCTGGCAGACTGATGTATTGGCGGAATCGTAGGAACGATAACGCACTGGAACCAAAAGGGTGTCAGGCCTGGTGAAGAACAAAGCTTAGAGTCCAAAGCTGCAAACGCTTCAACCACCTGTACCGACTAGCATGGTCGAAGGTATCCAGAAGCGGGTTGCTCCACAGACTGGAGGCGCGCGGCCGATAATCGCGGCCTGGCTGACACCTTCGGCTGGTCTGACGGTCTGAGATCCAGAAGGAACTCGAACACAAAGTCAAGAGCTGTCCCCAAGTCAGAAGACTGTTGGCCCTCAACGTCAGGTATGTCTGACCCATCCTCTGAGTCAGAAGACACATAGCCCATCACGGGCAAACCAGCCGATGCCTCCCATGGTGTAGGCACACCAGGGGAATCAGAAAGCGGCCTGCTTCCAATCCCAGGAGGCGGCACCGCGGTGGGTGCCTGGAAACCACTAGCAGCCTCGCTGTAGGCAACGGGAAAGCTCTTGGAAATAACCTGAGTGAGCAAGGAGAGGGCCTCCCTAAGCTCATGACCCGTGGCAACCGGTTCGACGTGGGAACAAACCGGCAAAGTGGCTTCACTTCTGACCCTCTTAACCAGCGAAGGGTCATGATCCTCCAGAACACCCGATGTGGGGCGGCATCTGCAGGCAGATGGTAATACGGGTATACCAGACCCCAAGGATCGACAGTACGGGAACTCCGGAGAGTTGCCGCGGACCTCTGAGGGACAGATGGTCCAGGCTGCACAAAAAACGTCGGCCCCGCAAAACTGGCCGTCGGACCAGAGTATGTGGACGGAAATGCAACAGAGTCCATGGCGACCCCACCAGGAACATCCGAATCCAAAGAGAAGGCTTTTGGGCTCGATGGCTGAGAGACCACAGCAGAGGGTTCGGCCGGCAGCCCCTTCCGACTTCGCCGAGTTGAAGTCAGGGAAGGCTGAGGCCGATATCCCACGTCTACACTACCAGACATCTCTGCAGACCCCTGCAGGGAAAGCCGAGGCCGGCTGAAACGGAGACCGACGACGCTGCAGATGGAACAGCAGTAGCACCAGATACGTCAGGAGTTGTTGAAACTGGTGGAAAGGTTGAGAGAGCAACTGAGCTTGGCTCCAAAGGAGGAGTCACAACCCTAGTGACAGCCTCAGATGTCGACTGGAGAGGGACCACAGTCCTGGAACCAGGCATCTCTTCACTAGACAACTCAACAGCTCCCGCAGTATCCACAACAGGAAAAGACTGCACATCCCCCATGGAGGGGGCATAACTCTCACCAGATGTGGTTGTCTCGGGAGGCCCCGAACGACAGCGTTCCCCTTTCCAGTGGGTGTGGGAAGAACGGCCACGAGCACGCACCACACGGTTTACGGAAGCCCAAAATGTGGACGACCAAGACCCACAGAGCCCACAAGGTCGATCTGACAAACACCCATTACAAGTAGAGCAAGAAGCACGGGAGTCCTCCACATGCTTGGGCAAAAGGCATTGCCCACAAGATACAGTTCTGGACATAACAGAGGTGAGAGCTGCAGAGAAAAAGGCAAACTCAACAGATTGAGACAGTAGAACACTCCCAACAAGGAGAGAAAGGTGGCAGAAAAAAACGGACTGGCGGGGACCCAGAAAGCAGAAGTTCCACCCTCAACGGAGTGGAGAAATTCTGCCCATACAGCCCCCCCCCACTGACACATAACTCCAACAATAATAACACTATCCAAAAGGATAACATAAATCAATAATAAAAATATGACATGTCCGAATCGCAAGGTACGCGAAAGTCGCGCGTGAACACGGAGAATGCATTGAAAATGTGGATGAAACTAAGAAACGAGAATATATAAAAACAGTCCTGATATTAGAAGATCCTCAGATCAATAATTCTTGACACAGGAACAAATAAACAATGAGCTAATAGCACTGTTTTCTAACGCAAAGGAAAGCTCATCTCCTCAAGATAGTGGGAGAAAATAGAATGAGTCATCTGTCACATGTCTGCGCATTGGTACCGGGAGCCGAGCATCTGTACTTGGAGAAGAGCATCCCCTACTGGGTGTGTGCCGGTAGCACTCGACCCAGTTTTGGCTTATTTTTTCTTGGTGCTTTTGCACCACTTTTCTTTCCCAAATCGCATGGGAAAGATCAAAATAGATATATTTTTCCGAGTTAGGGACTTCCACTGTAATGCAAGCCTGTAGTAAACAACTGTAGGGTAAGTTGATAAGAAATGAATTGAGCCTACATGAATGAATTGTCTAATGTCAATTTTATCCAGTTTTTGTTGGAAATGTAACAAGATGAAGTACGAGAGATTCGAAAAAATCGAATCTTGAGACTGATTCGGGATCGATCTCGAAGTAGACGTATGGTATCGACATCGAATCGAATCACGAATATTTGCAGGGCCCTAGTAAACGTACTGTGGTAACGGGATAATTACCTTGGTATTTTTTGGGACCTCAGTGTGTTGGAGTGTTCTTCTGGTAACCTCAGAAGGATAGCTACACCAGTGCACATACACACACCCCCCACCCTTGCACACACTCAGTCTTGTTGAAGGGGGTATCTAGTGGAGATCTCCATGTCCATTTGTGTGTTCATGTGGATGTCCATCCATTGGGCTTTTTCATTCGTATATATGTATGTATAAAATGTTGCATTGTTATTCCAAAACTATCGTTCATAGTTGAATCTCCTTTCTAAGGCGATAGACCAGCAAGACCAGCTTAGTGAAAGGATATGCACATGAAACAGAACAGGTTACGTCCTCTGATTTTTACAAGACTTATGACCCTTGATCAACTTAGACCTTGTGATTCTATGGGTCTGTACAAACAGTTTGCATTGTTATTACAAAACCATCAGTCATAACTATGCCCACTATTATTGCTTTGAGCCAGGTGCATTGGCCCATGCTGCAGTGGAATGGTTTTTGCATGCCAAAGTCATATTAAGGACAGTGTGGGCCAGGTCATCCCCTTTTGTCCCTTTAATCGATTTTAGTGTTTTGGATGCCATGTCCATTTGCAGAAAGGAGGTCTTAAGGCCCAGGGAAGGGCAGTGCTGTTAACATTTTACTTTGCCCTTGTTTATGGAGATCTAGAGATTCACTCAATTATAACTTGTTTTATGAAGCTCACTGAGCTCTGTCAGACAATATAATATTGGTCAAATACCTCATGTGCACCATGAGAAATGTTTGCTGCTGAAAACAAAAGTATTTTGCCATCAGAGTGCTGAGAGGAAGGATTTGCACAGCTTCAAACATTGGAGAATAGTCCATCTTGGTTTAACTAGTAGAGGGCTAAATTATTTTCATGGTCCAAATTTGTTCACATGTCTTTACCTTATTACAATTTATGGGAGAGTATGGGCACTCTCCCATAAATTCTCACAAAGCAAATCTTTGCAGACTAAATGATTTCACTTCAAAGATGATAGGAACTCCATCCACAAAATATGAAGCCTTTAAGTTCTGTCACCTGCACTTCAGAATGGAGCCCAAATATGGGCTTCTAGCACTCTACCAGTTAATGCATCAACATTTCATTACAGTCAGATAGTTTAACCTTTTCAAAACAGATGCCCAGAATGGCACTGTTCTATGCACAAAACGAAGTTTTAGGGAGGGGGGGGGGGGAGGGGTTATAGGAGTCAACTTGTTGGTCTTGCAGTCGATCTGTCATCAACGGCGGCGGTCTGTTGCACATGTAAACTTGTGGAGCGAACTACTTCCACAGTTTTAGCCGCATTTTCATAAAACTTCATAAAAATGATCAACATGATGAGGGGAAGTGCGTAACATAATTTTTTTCCCGCTCGGTTTCAAGATGGCCAACTGGAGCCCATATTGGATTTTGTTTTTACTTAGAAAAATTGAATGCCCCTTTTCAGTCACCCACACTAGGCGGTATGTCATGGTGGGGGTATAGCAGGCGACAGATCATCTCTAGTTACTGACACTCCTACCCAATTTGATATTTATTTTGTAGCTTGATCGTGCACAGTTGACTTTTTCTTTTCATAGAAATTCATGCATAACAGGTTTAACCCTTTACCTAACATAGCAGCCAAAAAAGGCCAGGGATTGACCAAAATAAGCCTACCACAGCCTACAATATTTTACAAATGTCTCGATAAAACCATACAAATATGGATATCATTAGAACCGGCTCGACAAGCCGGTTCTATTGATATTCATATTTGTATGGTTTTATTGAAAAATTCTGCAAATGTTTTTTTTTAAAAAAAGTGAAATTTAATTTATTTTTTAAAAAAGCTGTGTTAGCTAAAGGATTAAAGGGTTAACTCTTAACTCCCTGCATGCCGCTGGTGGATATTCCTGTCCAGGATACAAAAATTCTTTGCCACTGAATCCAGTAAAATTTGGGCACATTTAACCAAATTTCTTCCCTGTAAACTGAATGAACTTTTCAACCAATGATTTCTTTAGATAAATAAATCAAGGTAGTGCGGTGGCTCAGTGGTAGACTGTTGGACTTCTCTGCTAGAGGTCCCGAGTTTGATCCCCTACCGGGATGACCTGTGTTGTGTCCTTGGGCAAGACACTTTATCCTGGTTGCCTACTTGGGGCACGATGATGCCATGCACCATGGCATACTGCACGTCGATGGTGCACATGTCTTCAACCGCTGTAACCCTGCTTGAGCAGAGCTCGAACAGAGTTAGAATGTTGAGGAGCTGACAGTTGCTTGTTGATGCTTGGTGGTTCTCTCTGGGTACTCCAGCTTCCTCCATCCATACAACTGTCATGGTCACGTTTAACCATTGTGCATAAGTATGTGACTTTCCTCACAAATAAATAAATTAGATAAATCAAGATGAATTTTTCATAAAATCTTGTCATGGCTGCTTGAGCGCAGCCATGACTAGATTTTATGAAAAATATTTAAAAAATACTCAGCAGGTTAGGAGGTAAAGCCTCAGATTAATTTTATGATAATTATCGACGTAAAAAATGTACACTGAAGCAGATGACATAATAATGTTTCCACATCATGGGTGGCTGCCTATACCGGCAACCAACAATGATGTAAAAACATTGTCACATTAAAAGCGGCCTACCAGTTGAGTACCCAAGGTTGAATACATTTGGGAAACCTTTTCAATGCAATATAAATGTGGTAATTTGTGGCTATATGGTGGCTTAAGGGTTAAAAGCAATGTGCATTGATATGTGAAATTGTCATGTACAATAAGGTACACAACTAAACATCCCATAATGTATTTATTATACCAGCCCTTTTGTCTCCAAAATCTCATCATCAATTGTGTTAGTGTTTGCAAACCATTTCATGTTTTTGTTACATTTTCCTATCAGCATACATTTGTTGGGGATTAATCCAGCATCTCATTGATCACCAAAAAAGTATTGATTTATTACCTCTGACATTTTAGGCACATTTTCAATTCTCCCTCCTTTCTGGAGCACTGAACTGAAAACAAATTTTCTAAAGTGTCAATTACCTGAATTCAGACTGTGATTTTTGTGATAAATACAAGATGGTCGACAATTTACCCCCATTGAATTATTGAATTAATACAGGGTCACTGTTTACCATTTTTGTTGGTGTATTCCTTAGTCCCCAGAAACTTGTTCTGACCATTCATTTGTTAATCTAGTGGACGAGCATAATAAAGCATTGTATGGCCTGCTTTGCATTTGTGGTGAATTCAAGGTGGACTTATCACATCTGGGCATCGGTAAACTGCATGATTTGGGCAAAACAACTTCTTGCAACCCCTATTGAAATTTATCCAACATGACTACATGTGGTAAGATGGAATAGATTTTTAGAATATTCCAAATGTTTGACTTCATAATGCCTGTGTCAAGCATAACATATATCTGTGCAGCAGTTCAATAACTTAGAACTTGCAAAATGAGCCTGTACAATAAGGTTTTTGATGTATGTGTAAGCAATAATGATTTTCCCTCTCATGAAAATAGCTGACAGTTAAGTGTGTATTTGTGACCTCTCGTTTTTTGAATCACACATTAAATTGCTTATTATCGTGAAGAGAAAATGGGGAGTAGGGAAATAAAGTACCTGCAATTTCTAGTGTCATTATCATTTAATTTTCTATAAACTTCTGTGAACATTATGCTTAGAATAGAGTTTCCTGCTTTAGAAAATTTCTGGAAATGGATGGCTTTTAGTCTGTAATGTCATGCATTATGACTATTAATTTTGACAAGAATTCTCATTAGAAGTCTTATGTAGTGGCTTTATAGCTGTAACAGTGCAACTAGGATTTTATGTATAAGACTCATGGTATTCAGTCAGATAATGGATGAAGAAGAAAAAAATTCAAAATGTGAACAAATTTTGAAAGGTGAGTTATCATTTGGGATAACTCATTGAAGACAATAACATGATGTGCACTGATGTTTCAGTTGAAACTCGTAAAAACCTGGTCTGGTCAGGATGAATATTTATCTTACAACATGAACGCATGAAAATGATTGAATTAAGAATTGAATGCTATTTTTATGATCTTTATTGGAGTATGAACGTGTGGGAATGGGTACAAATTATGTATGAATCCCTTCAATTCTTATAATTATATTCCGTAACTGTTTAAACTACTTTTTACCAAACAACAAAGCAGAAAGACGAAATAAAACATGTACGAACGAACAAGGCTTTCAGTCGTTGGAATCTAGAACTAGCGCAGGCCTTTGTTCCGTCTAAATGATATCCCAAAGGCAAATAAGCTTTAATTTTCACAACTTTAGAAATGGAAACGAGTATTTTAGTAACAGGCTTTATGCCACAGTTGGGAAATGTCACCAAAGAAACAGCAGCGGAGTTGATTACTGCGAGAGGTGCTAAAAGTTAAAAACCTGCCCAAACCCCTGCCCAAATTACATTCTGTCAACTGCGCTCTACCGTAAATGCGGGTCAAAGTTCGACCAAATGTATTCATTGGAAAATGAATTACATTTGGTCATGACATTTTCATCCAGCTGACCAATGGGAATTGAGTATTTGTACCCAAAACGTATAACTACATTAACAATGTAATTATTTTATATTAAGCAGGCCTGACATTTTCAGGAGAGCGATTTATCTGCTCACCTACTGCTCGCCTTAAAAAAGTTAAGGAGGGTGAAAACTAGCCCTCCTGGCCTTAGATTACCATAACTGCCTATTTCTAAAACCCACATCGTTTCAGATCTCTGCTATATTATGGTCTCTGTAAGATGGCCACACTACCCCTCCCACACCTCTGGGCCTTTTCAAGGCCTGGAGGTGTGGGAGGGGCAGTGTAGCCATCTCACAGAGACTACCTTGTTAGCAGCACCAAATAAAATGCACAGAGCTCACTAAACAAAATTCATTAATAGTAAAACTTCATTTTGCCACTTTTAGCTTTTGTAAGCTTGTGGAGAGCTCCCCTAGGCCATGCGAGGGGAGCGATTTTTAGCCCTCCTGCATTGTTAAGAATGTCAGACCTGATTAAGCAGTTGTATTATGATACCACAACCCAGCAGCGTACTTGTTGTATGCCTTTTTGTCCAATTTCATAAAAAGTTCCCGTGTGGAAACCCCGGGAAGTGAAGCAGTTCTTGTTTATTGTCATGTTTTACTGATAAAATAGGATTCGGTAACCAATGCCTTGGGTGGAAGTCCTCTGAAAGGGGCAAGATGCATTTAAATGATTGGCTGAACTAGCTTTATATCCATGGTGTGGTCACAATTAGCCTTTGCGCAGAAATATGGGACACCAATATTATTTATTTATTGGTGTTTATGGCTAATCATGACCGTGACAGTTTTACGGGTGGAGGAAACCGGAGTACCCGGAGAGAACCACCGAGCAACGATGAGCAACTGCCAGCTCCCCAACATTGTAACTCTGCACTGCAGCACAGGCAGGGTTAGATTGGTTGAAGACATGCGCACCATTGACGTGCAGTACGCCTTAATACACGGCATCATCATGCCCCCATGTGGACAATCGGGGTTAAGTGTCTTGCCCAAGGACACAATGTGGGAGTCTGAATCAATCACTCAGACGGTCACCCATCCAATGACTAACCAAACGGGCTCGACGTTGCTTAACTTCGTTGATCTGACGAGAACCGGTTGCCACCGCGCCTCATGACACCAATAAATAATTAAATAAATTCATAAAAAGTCATTTAAACCCCTAAGGCACAGAGATTTTTAAACAAATTTGTTACACATCAACAAGCTACATTCTGTCATTGTGGCTTTTCATTTGTTTCAAGGCAAGACTTGACTGCCTGTATAAGCAGCCAGTTTTGCCTAGAAACAACTACCAAGGTACTTACCTGGTTGAGGGTTACATTATTTTTAGTGATCTGAATTTGTTCATCAAAATTAGTTTTATTGCCACAGGCACTCTTCAATAATTTGTGATAAAACAAATTTACATGAACAAAATATTTCTAAGACTGAATATGAAACTTGAGCAAGAATAATGCTGGCTTTGCTCTTGTACCCTAATTTTTTTTAAAGCTCTGGCAGTGGCTTCTAGTACTCAACCAGTTAAACTTTTGGGTTTACCCAGAAACTACATATTGGAGCACCTATGCAATAAACAGTGGTCAAAGTTGGATTACAGCTTTGAGGGTTAACTGGTAGAGTGCTAAATTATTTTTGGTCCTTAAAATTTCTTTGTGCTTCTTTGCCTTCTTTGCACTCTCCCATAAATTGTAACAAGGCAAATCCTAGCAGATAAAATAATATCACTTTGAAGATAATCTGAAGCACATCCACAGAATATGAAGCCTTTAAATTGCGGTACCGGTACTTCAGAATAAAGCCCAAATATGGGCTTTCAGCACTCTACCAGTTAATAGATATTCAGAGGTACCAGTCAAGCCTTCACAGTCCTCAAAATGGCATTTCAGATATTGCACAAATTGTCTCCAGAGGGATGAAAGGCAGCTGACTTGGCAAGTCTGCAATGTCCAGAAACTGACACCATCTGAATTCTAGCCATCGCATTTATGGGGTGGCAGTGGACAATAATCCATGTTTCACAGGAGTTGAAAATGATTGTTGTAGTGGAAACTTCACATTGTGGGTGTTGCATAACAGTGTGTAATCTTTGAGCATAAGAGAAGAACTGCAAATACATGTATGTGTGAAGTTTTTGAAGCAAGAGTTGATTGTGTACATGAACAGTATCAATATTCGCATCCACACATTGAGAGTGTTCTTGTGATTGCTCAGCCACTTATTACACCTGCATCACACATTTGTAGTAGTTCTCATTCCCTTTGCTAGTAACCTTGAATACCAACTCAGGAATTGCAGGTTGATTTATTATGGTGACATCTCTTATTAATTTCAAGGCTAGTGTTGCTGCAATGTTGTCTAATGATTATCTTCTGAAAAAAAAATGATCAATTATTTTCATTCCAGTGGTTCAGTTATTAAACCTTCAGTTTTCAGTTTCCTACATCTGCCCTTGGAAACCCAAAGATAAGGAATAGTGCTTCAATATTGTGGTAAACAAGTTTTGTTCCACAGGTACAGTACAGCCTAGAGCAAAGTGTAACCTCAGGTGATATTCTTTTCTTAATAATGCCATATTTGTGCCTTATTGTGGCGATATTCCTCTAGCATAAGCATCTTTTGAAATGTTATGGCATATACTGATTGCCAAATATGCTTATGTTACAATATTTTCAAAATCATCATTCGTAAATTAAAAAATGAAAATCATTGTGATGCACATTTAATTTCCTTTCATTTCAACTTTCAATGCCAGCTTGTAAGTTGTATGTATAACTATTGTATCAGTGGCATACACAATATATTGGATGTTAATATATTTTATGAGGAGCATCATGCTTGGTGGGCGAATTACAACTGACTGCAGCATTCAGTGTGAGAAATTATACCAAGTGATGCATTATTGCTGTACAAATATTGTGATATTCATGTTAAAATGTGGCAAAAATATTGCTCAAATAAGGCGCTAACGGCACATGCAGATTTCCACTTTATTGTTGGCTGTGCTGTTTATTAGGACCAGTAATCAATGCCTGAGATTAGGTCCTCTAAAGTACGCAGCATTGATATAAATGATTGGCAAAGGCCATAAAAAATAAATACCTAGATTAGGCCTGAAAAAGTTAAAAATCTGCTTCTCAGTCCCTCCCGCATTGTCCTTTTGGCTGCCCCATACACTCTTTTTTTAACCAATGCAAACCAGGAAAAAATAAACATAAAATAGTTTGTGTTTGATATTTTACCCAAGTTAATAAAACTGATAAATTTGTCCCTTGAGAGCAACAAGGCTTTGCAATGCTTTAGCATCGCAAAAGCCTTCTTGCACTCAAGGGATGAAATACACCACCACCCATGCTATTCTGAAGATTAGGAGGCCTAATACATAAAACAAACCAAGAACATGAACTTTTGATGGCAAAGAAATAATTACAAAAATAAAAAATAGAATAAAAAAATGCCCACCCGCATGTAATTTTACAAAAAATGGCCTGAGGAACAGATTTACTTTGTGGGCTTTATCATTGTACTTTTTTTTTAGCTCACCGAAGGGAGCTTAACTTATCACTTGCTGTCCGTTGTCGTCCGTCGTGAACTTTACATTATCGACTTCTCACAAACTACTCAACCAAATTGGACCAAATATTGTGTGCATGTTCCTTTTCATATGTCAATTCAAGTTTGTAAAAAAAAATTTGCTGCGCATACAGGGGGCACCAGAAGGGGCATAACTCTGATAGCACCCATAAATTTTTTAAAAAATTCAAAAAAATCTTCTTCAGATCCACCAGTCAGAATCTTTTCATATTTGTGAACAACATCTCTAGGGGGGTCAGATTCAAGTTTGTTCAAATAGAGTCCCTGGGTTAAGATTTGGGCTCTCTATTGGAGTCCAAAGTTTAACTTGGCATAATTTGATGAAATTTCTGTAAAAATCTTCTTCTTCAGATCCACCAGTCAGAATCCTTTCACGTTTGGTACACAACATCTGTAGGGGGGTCAGATTCAAGTTTGTTCAGATCCAGTCCCTGCGTTAATAATTGAGCTCCCTGTAGGAGCCCAAATTTTAACTTACTGAAATATGAGGAAATTTCTTTAAAAATCTTCTTCTTCAGATCCTCCATTCAGAATGCTTTTATATTTGGTGTACAACATCTCGGAGGGGGAGGGGGGGGGGGGGGGGGTCAGATTCAAGTTTGTTCAAATCAGGTCCATGAGTTAGTATCTGGGCTCTCTATTGGAGATACTCCATCAAACTATTTTCATTTGTGTTAAGAAGGTAATAGCATTAATAACAGGGTACCTGCAAGGCCTTGGATTCATGGAATGGCTTTGAATTTGACTAAAGGCCATTCAAGGCCTTGAAATCCTGAAAAATGGGCCAGGAGGCGTTGAAAAGCCTTGAATATTCACATAATAAAAACAAAGTGCATTATCATAGCCATAAAGTTTTATATGCCACAGTTCATGAAAGCACAGTCCTAACTAATTACACCCCTCCTCCTACTTTCCCCAGAGGGAAGTGGGAGGAAGAGTTATCACTGGAGTGTCCCAGTGAAGGTGGGAGTTTTGAAAATCCTTGAATTTGGCTATTGTAGGGCCTTGAAAAATGAATAATGTTGAGAAACAGCCTTAAATTTTATCAGTTCTTGCCTGCAGGAAGCCTGAATAAATAGTAATTAATGATGTTGTCCATGTATTTGTCCTATATGCAGAATGATACACATGCAGATGATGGTCATCTCATATCCAAATCGATTAAACTACTGGTATGTTTGCATGCATGATTCAGTAAAAGACTCTGGGCTGGAGCCAAGATATGGGGATGGGTGCTGATCGTAATCTAGGTATTTATGTTTTACGGAATAACCTTGAATTTTTATTCCCCCTCAAATATTTTGGGGTGATACAGCTGTGGTGTTGTCCATCCATCTGTCCAACAGTCTACCACTGAGCCACCATGCTCCCCAATTATAAAGATAAAAATGACACGTGTAAAGCCAGTCAACTATATTGAGTAACTAAATTGCACACAAAGGATGACTACTCTGAGTTGTTTAATTTTTATCCCCCGACATTGCTGACATATTACATGTACATGTGCAAATAAATCCTGATGGGTTTTTATTAACATGAATCCTTTTTCAATGATAATTACAAAACTGAGAGCAAAACAATCTGGCAAATACAATGCTTCTCTATAAGGGAGCATCCTGTCCCAGTGTGTAGCTTGCAATATATTGTTATTTAAGATTTTAGTGTATCATGATTTATTTCTTAAGAATATATGAAATTATGAATTTGTTATGAGTTAAGAATTTTTATGTTATTTTTACACCCATGAGTTTTCAAAGTTGTAAGCATCTATTAACTGCATTCGAAAGCGACACGCTCCATTGTCCATGCTGAATAATGACTTTTCTCAACAGTTTTTCATGTAAGTTTATCGTTGTAATGTAAAAATATTTAACCAATTTTTTGAAGATTCTGTTGTCAAATACTTGTACAGTACAGTGATATTTGGAATTTGGTAATAATCATTTATGATGTGTGTATATTATATTGTTAATATCTCGGAATATACTAAAATTTTACCAAAGTTTTTGAAGAAACTGGTCAAGTATTTGTATGTTCTAGCTGTATTCAATATTCAGTCATACTGTGGTATTTTTAAAATGCCGAAACTCTGTATCGAAAATTGAATACTGTGAAGGCCTAAAAAGAAAATCCATGTCCTAAATCAGTACCTATTGTATTAACACTGGACAGTTTTCTTTGTAACAGGAGTGGGGTGAACGACTTCCTAGGGGCTAGAACCCTGGCCGGAATCTCCCTGTTAGTCTTCAGATTCATAAGGATCTGGGTCAACTATCAAACCATGGATAAAATATGACTCAACTCAAGAGGTAGAATAATCATTTAAGTTATGTGTTGTGGTCTGGATGAATACACAATAAAATAGGAAAACAGTTTATAAGTGGTTTATTAAGAAGCCCAAAAATAGTATGATATGAAATGGACATGATAGTGATTGATGGGTCAAAAACCACGGGCCCACTACACTTTTTACCCAAAAGGGGTTTAAGATACACCCAACAAGTCTATTAACTTGAATGGTTCCCACAGAACTCAGACCTGGAGAGAATCAGTGTCAGAAACGTTGATTCTCACCAGGGTCAAGTTGAATGAGTCCGAAAATGATGGTACCCATTACAGTTAACCTTTTTGCAGGCTACAGAGTGTCCCCATAACTAGGCTAGTGTATAGGTTTAAGTTTTGACAGCTAAATCCAAGCTTCACCCAAACATAAAGTGGACAACGAATTATGAGCGAGACCACTCTTATATAGGATAATTTTGTGGGGAAAGATTTCAAATACTGTAATCTGATTGATCCCTCTGATTGACGAATTATGAGCGAGACCGCTCTTATATAGGATAATTTTGTGGGGTAAGATTTCAAATACTGTAATCTGATTGATCCCTTGCTTTCACCTCGACAAATGAAAAAACAGCAAAGTGCACTACGGCGTGAACCAATAATTTACATCGATTCATTTTAACATGGAAATGACGAGAAGCCAACAATAACTGAATTAAACCTCTGTTATGAGCAGACAAATTATAACAGAGTAATTTAGAACTTTTTTTGTATATTATTTTTCAACTGCTGTTACCAAATCCGTTACAGCTTTGTTTGTTGAATGAGAGGTTCTCTCTGTTCAATTTACTTAAAAATGGATTAAAAATATTTCATCTGATCTGGAAAATTTTTCTTCAGGTTCTTTTGAAGTGTTAATGAGTTATTCCTGTCATCATATCTTATTACAAAGGTTATGTTTTGTGGCATGGTTTGATGTCGAAAAATAATCAGCATCCTTTGAATTGATCAGGATGTCAGAAAACGATTCTAAATATAGTGGAAATAATGGATGTAAAAATGTTCCTTAAGTTCATAACTGTTATCCAACCCCATTACAAGTAATCCTTAACCTGCTGAGTATTTTTAAGATATTTTTCATTAGATCTAGGCATGGCTGCTGTGAGAGAGCCATGACTAGATTTGATGAAAAATTTATCTAAATTTAACTCAAGAAATCATTGGTGAAAAAATCCATTCAGTTTATAGGGTGGAAATTGCCTTAAGTATGCCCAAATTACACATATTTCAGTGGCAAGAGAAAGCCTGTCCTGGCAGGAATATCCACCAGCAGCATGCAAGGAGTTAAAACCAAGATGTGAGTTAATCTCATGACAAGACCTATTTCTTAAGATCTCTGTATAACTGGTAGAGTGCCACAGTACATTGATTGCAAAAACAGTCCTTTTTATGCCCCCTGACTTAAGTCGGGGGGCATATAGTGATTGAAGTGTCTGTGTGTCCGTGTGTGTGTGTCCGAGCCAATAACTCGAAAACTGTTAGGGCCACAGTCATCAAACTTCACACAATTATAAAGGTCCATGGGAGGATGTGTCACACACCATAGCCGGGTTCGTACCTTCAAGGTCAAGGTCACATTTCAAGGTCACACTAAAAATCGGTCAATATTCGTGTCTCAGCCATAACTCAGAAACGGATCATAATACAATTGTTAAACTTTTTAGAAATGTTAAGGACAGTCAGAAGGTGTGTCACTTATAATAGTTTCCGCCTCATCTGCAATGTGAAGGTCACAATTGACCTTCATATGTTCAGGGTCACAAATCGTGTCTCAAGCATAACTCCAAAACTATTAGGGCTACAGTCATCATACTTCACACAAGTATAAAGGACCATGGGAGGATGTGTCACACACCATAGCCGGGTTCGTACCTTCAAGGTCAAGGTCACATTTCAAGGTCACACTAAAAATCGGTCAATATTCATGTCTTAGCTATAACTCAGAAACGAATCATAGTACAATTGTTAAACTTTTTACAAATGTTAAGGACAGTCAAAAGGTGTGTCGTGTATAATAGTTTCTGCCGCATCTGGAAGGTGAAGGTCACAGGGGGGGGGGGGGCATGTGTTACCTTAGAACATTCTTCTTGTTCTAAATCAGATCAAAAGTTCATAAATAAAATATTATGAAATAAAATTTGAATCAAATAAATCAAATCAAACAAAAATGGCATCTGAGATGCGATGTTTTCACATTTCTTTTTCAACAGGTGATATTCTACAATAAAGCGGACAGAGATTTTTGTCCAGATCATGACCTAGTTCTGATCCGGTTGAAATTCCCTGCCTACTTTTGAAACCTTTTGAACACTGGTGGTATCTTCCATATTAGTTCAATGACAGCAACTGGAAGAGTCCATGTTCATTATTTAGGGATAGACCAATTAATATTTTCGACTTGCAGCCTTGGGGCTGCATGTTGAAAATATTGATTGGTCTACCACACACAGACACTTAGCATCCATCCTATTTAATGAAATTATGACGTATCACGTTCCTGGCCTGAGAAACGGCCGCTAGGGTTCAAAGGGTTAATTACTAAAACAATCCCTGTGCATGTGCAGAATTAAGAAGAAGGTGGTCGTCATAATGAAAAAATGAACATATATATTCTGTTGTGCAGTGTCTTGTGGTGTTAAGAGGGACTGCATAAATTCTACGAAAGAGTGAGGAATCCCAAAATAGTGATAGCCAGTTTTCATTCAAGCTACTGCTTACCTGTGATTATTTTGATCCCTGATGAGTCCGGAGGTGGGATGGGGAAATCTCACCCTCGGAGCAAGATATTTGAACCAGATCCGAGGCTTGCCGAGGGTCTGGTTCAAATATCTTGCCCCGAGGGTGAGATTTCCCCATTCCCACCTTCAGACTCATCGAGGATGATTTTTCTCCCCACACACGAGGATTACATCATTATAGATAATTGGCGGTCACGTGCTGACATACCCAATTTTTCAAGTCGAGGTCCTTTCTTAAAACGAACAATTTCATCGGAAAGATCGTACAAAAGTTAGGTATATACCATAGGTGTATACTAAAAAAATTGATTTGTAACACTGTCCGTTAAGGGGTTAATGAATTTGTGCGTGTCAAACTCTAATGTAAAAGGCATTGTGAGATTATTGATTGATCGATAAATTCGCGTAGTGATATTATTAAATCTGCAGAGAAACATGGGGTTGAAACAAATCAAGTTTAATATTTGAATAATAATTAAATATTGAGTCTATATCAACAAGGAACAGATAAATAGGTAATAAACGAACACAATTTAAGAAGCGTTTGAATGCTTTTGAACACTAATTCATTATTGAATAAGATTCAAATGGGCCCTCGTTTTGCGGTCAGTCTCTTTATTCCTATTCTCCGCGGCAAATTCGTCAGTTTTTATATTTGCAAATCGTGAAGCCACTTTGTTTATTTACAATTGTGCAGACGATGATGAAATAGTTCCGGCGACCTAATAAAATATGCAAATGAGTATGTCACATGGGGTGGGTGGGATAGAAATATCCCACCCTGCTGTCTCACCCGGGACACGTGTATGTTTCACGTAATGTGGGGAGGGGGGGGGGGGGGGGGAGAAAAGTTTATCCAGGCTTCCTTGTGTATTATATTTTAAAATGAAAGTCAGTAATCAGTTGTTAACTTGTACACTATGTCCAAGAAATGAGGTCGTCATGTCCCAGATACCCGTGTGACATCACGCTCATCTTAAAAATAATATTTAGGAATACACTCAGTTTACATTGGAATCCTCTCAGTTTTTCCTTAATTTCAACAAAAGAGAATGCCAGCTTGTGATACATGAAAATGTCTATACATGGTAGGCTGTTCTACCACTTGGAAAAAATACTTTCTGGTGTATATGCCCCCACAAAAGCGAAGAAGGTTCCAGGAGAAAAATGGTCTATTCATTTAGGACAATAGATAATATGGTGGAGCCCTGTTAATTGAATAGCTACTGTATCTGAGAAAATTATTCATTTAAAAGGCGTTTTGATTAACAGGGATTTGGTAACTTTTCTGTCTTCTAGGCTTAAACTGAGCATTTAGTTTTATTGTATCTTGTTTGACAGAGCTCATGGAGATCTGTCAAACAAGATATAATTGATTAAATGCCTGTATTGGGAAAACTGAGGACAAATACGTCTAGAAACAAGGGGAATTTGATGGTTGTGAAGGTAATTCTCAATATATTTTTAGCTCAACTTTGACGAAGTCAAATTTGAGCTATTGTCATGGCCCGTCGTCCGTCTGTCCGTCCATCCATCTGGCCGTCTGTCCATCTGTCCGTACGTCAACAATTGGCTATGGCTCGGGCTAGAGGTCGTATTTATGAACCGATCTTTACGAAACTTCTTGTGTACCTTTGTTATGACCCTGGGACGGGAACGAGTGTTTTTAGGTGTGGTCCGAAATTCAAGATGGCTGCCAGCGGCCATTTTGTACCGATGATGCAAAAATCAGTTTTTTGTACAGAACTTCTGTATGAAAGTTCTGATTTGAATAAAGTTTTGTATAAATGTTTAGTACCATGAGATACATCACATATAATACGGGTTTTTTTCTTGTGCGTAAATTATGCAAATTAGACTGACTTTGATTTATTTAGTGTTACTTTCAGAGCTGTAAGTGCCAAGCTGCTATGGCTCGGGCTAGAGGCCGTATTTATGAACCAATCTTTACGAAACTTCTTGGGTACCTTTGTTATGACCCTGGGACGGGAACGAGTGTTTTTGGGTGTGGTCCGAAATTCAAGATGGCTGCCAGTGGCCATTTTGTACCGATGATGCAAAAATCAGTTTTTTGTACAGAACTTCAGTATAAAAGTTCTGATTTGAATAAAGTTTTGTATAAATGTATAGTACAATGGGATACATTACATATAATACGGGTTTTTTTCTCGTGCGTAAATTATGCAAATTAGACTAACTTTGATTTATTTAGTGTTACTTTCAGAGCTGTAAGTGCCAAGCTGCTATGGCTCGGGCTAGAGGCCGTATTTATGAACCAATCTTTACGAAACTTCTTGGGTACCTTTGTTATGACCGTGGGACGAGAACGAGTGTTTTTGGGTGCAGTCCCAAATTCCAGATGGCTGCCAGCAGCCATTTTGTACCGACCATGCCGAAATCTGTTTTTTGTACATAACTTCCATATGAAAGCTCTGATTTGAATAATTTTTTGTATGAATGTTTAGTACCATGGGATACATTACATATATTACAGGTTTTTTTCTTGTGCGTAAATTATGCAAATTAGGCTAACTTTGATTTATTTAGTGTTACTTTCAGCACTGTGAGTGCAAATCCCAATACGGCTCGGGCTAGAGGCTGTATTTATGAACCGATCTTCACGAAACTTCTTGGGTACCTTTGTTATCACTGTGGGACGAGAAGGAGTGTTTTGGGGTCCAGTCTGAAATTCAAGATGGCCGCTAGCAGCCATTTTGTTCAAAATTAAGTGCAATCAGATTTTTGTGCAGAACTTCCAAATGAAAGATCTGATTTGAATAAATTTTTGTATGAATGTTTAGTACCATGGGATACATTACATATAATACAGAGTTTTTCTCGTGAATAAATTATGCAAATTAGGGGTCCGGGTGGGACTTAGAAAATTTTGGCCCAAAATCCGGAAATTAGTTTTTTGGTTTTTTATGCGTTTTGGTCAATTTTAAGACAAAAAAAAATAAATTTTTTTTACACTAAAAATTTGGGGTCCGGGTGGGACTTAGAAAATTTTGGACCAAAATCCGGAAATTAGTTTTTTGTGTTTTGATGCATTTTGGTCAATTTTAAGAAGAAGAAGAAAAAATTTTAGTCTGAAAATATTTTGTTTGGGACTGAAAATTTCGACACAAAAATAATAATCTACAATGATTGGTCTTAATCTGTAGTCCATTACAGTCACCTTGTAATTCTTTTATTATTGTTGACTGGGCCAAAACAAATACTAATTCCTGTCATATTCATTATTCAGTTGTCTTGGTCATAGCAAGTACTAATTCCTGTCATATCCAAGTTGAGCTACAGAGTCATTGACTCTTTCATTTTTTTATTCAATTGACAGGAATTTTCTCTATAACCTATATGCAATTGACAAGTCAAATTTGTATTGAAGGTATGGTAAATGGTTTTGTGTTTGAAAGTTTTATTCAACAGGGTTATTCAATTAAGAGATATCCAATTAAGTGGCTCCACTATACTGTAGATTAATTTTGCTTGTCAGCATTTATTCATATGTGTGGCTTTTTTACAGTTTATTGGAGAGTGAGTACATGCAGGCTATGTCCAAAAAAGTTGTAATAAGACAAAGAAAATGTAAAGCTCACCAGCACAATATCCATTTTCTTGTATGCTGTGCAGCACCTTTCAGTAAGCCCAAGTGTAGGCATTCCAGTATTCAACCAGTTAACCATGTACCTAACATATTGATCAATTTAGCATTCTTTTTATATGCAAAAATTGTAAGGAACTCATTCCAATGAGAGGAGAATAAGCTATGCTTTCAAAGCAAAAAATGTAAGTTTTTCAGTTATTTTTCAATATGCCATCACATGCTTTTTGATAAAGTAATGCACTTAACAAACTTAAATGGCAGTTATCCAGAAAACATCTTTGAACTGTGCTGCTCTCTGCTAGCCTCTCACACGATAACAAACACACCTGCAACTTCTTACTGCAGTCATTGACCCCTGAACTGTGAACTTGCCAACGTGACAATAAATGTGGCCAGGATGCATCCCAGCCTTGTATTTTTTTATATTTTTAGCTCACCTGAGCGAAGCTCAAGGTAAGCTTTACTGATCGCTTTCTGTCCATCCGTCCGTCTGTCCGGCGTCTGGCGTCGTCCGGCGTAAACTTTACAAAACCAACTTCTCCGGAGAAACCACTGGCCCAATATTTTTCAAATGTTGGGTAAATGTTTATTACCTAATGTCAATTCAGATTTGTTCAAATGAAGTTGCCCCTCCTCCTGGGTGGGGCCATGCCCCCAAGGGGCACCAAAATCTTTGAAAATCAAGTTTGTTCAAGAGAAGTTTGCAGGGCATTATTTGCCTTCATTATGGGAGGGGCAAAAATTTTGGCCACGCCTGAAATTTCTATTTTCTGAACCGTGAGGTCGATTTGAACCAAATTTGATATGAGATGATAATGGGCCATAAGTAGTTGATTGATGCAAAAAAAATTTTCTCATTGCCCCGTGGGAACCTCTGGCGCTAAAAATATGAAAAACCTTAAAACTGCCATAAAACTGCCATATCTCCAAAACTACACGGCACAGAGAATTCTTATTTTATATAAAGCTTACTTTTATCCAGTAGAATAGAATGGTTAAAAAAAATCCCTATCAGTTTGATCACAAGGTTCTTTTTTCAGGACTGAGTCAGTACTTTTTAACACTGTAGGCAATGGGAAAAACATTAAAAAATCTTCTTCTCCTGATCGAGCAGGCAGAATCTTTTGATATTTGGTATGCAACATTGTAGGGTGGATCTGATTCAAGTTTGTTCAAATCGGCCCCCTGGGTTCATATTTGGGCTCAGTATAGGAGCCTGATTTCGAACTTAGTGCATTTCAGGCAAATTTCTTAAAAAATCTTCTCCAGATCCAGCAGGCAGAATCTTTTTGATATTTGGTATGCAACATTGTGGGGTGGATCTGATTCAAGTTTGTTCAAATTGGCTACCTAGATTCATATTTGGGCTCACTATAGAAGAAGCTCGAATTCGAACTTAGTGCATTTCAGGCAAATTTATTAAAAAATCTTCTTCTCCAGATCCAGCAGGCAGAATCTTTTCATATTTGGTATGCAACATTGCGGGGTGGATCTGATTCAAGTTTGTTCAAATCGGCCCCCCCTGGATTCATATTTAGGCTCACTATAGAAGCCCGAATTCGAACTTAGTGCATTTCAGGCAAATTTCTTAAAAAATCTTCTTCTCCAGATCCAGCAGGCAGAATCTTTTGATATTTGGTATGCAACATTGTGGGGTAGATCTGATTCAAGTTTGTTCAAATCAGCTCCCTAGATTCATATTTGGGCTCACTATAGAAGCTCGAATTCGAACTTAGTGCATTTCAGGCAAATTTCTTCAAAAATCTTCTTCTCCAGATCCAGCAGGCAGAATCTTTTCATATTTGGTATGCAACATTGCAGGGTGGATCTGATTCAAGTTTGTTCAAATTGGTCCCCTGGATTCATATTTGGGCTTACTATAGAAGCCCGAATTCAAACTTAGTGCATTTCAGGCAAATTTATTAAAAAATCATCTTCTCCAGATCCAGCAGGCAGAATCTTTTGATATTTGGGATGCAACATTGTGGCGTGGATCTGATTCAAGTTTGTTCAAATCGGCTTCCTTGATTCATATTTGGGCTCAGTATAGGAGCCCAAATTTGAACTTAGTGCATTTCAGGCAAATTTCTTAAAAAATCTTCTTCTCCAGATCCAGCAGGCAGAATCTTTTGATATTTGGTATGCAACATTGTGGGGTGGATCTGATGCAAATTTGTTCAAATCGGCTTCCTAGATTCATATTTGGGTTCTAGAAGCTCGAATTTGAACTTAGTGCATTTCAGGCAAATTTCTTAAAAAATCTTCTTCTCCAGATCCAGCAGGCAGAATCTTTTCATATTTGGTATGCAACATTGCGGGGTGGATCTGATTCAAGTTTGTTCAAATCGGCCCCCTGGATTCGTATTTGGGCTCACTATAGAAGCCTGAATTCGAACTTAGTGCATTTCAGGCAAATTTCTTAAAAAATCTTCTTCTCCAGATCCAGCAGGCGGAATCTTTTGATATTTGGTATGCAACATTGTGGGGTGGATCTGATTCAAGTTTGTTCAAATCGGCCCCCTGGGTTTATATTTGGGCTCAGTATAGGAGCCCAAATTTGAACTTAGTGCATTTCAGGAAAATTTCTTTGAAAATCTTCTTCTCAAGATCCAGCAGGCAGAATCTTTTGATATTGGGTATGCACCATGCTTAGGGGGGGGGGGGGGGGGGGGGGGGGGGGGGGGGGTGAGATTCAAG
The DNA here is from genome assembly GCA_031216915.1 of Pictodentalium vernedei. Taxonomy (NCBI): domain Eukaryota; kingdom Metazoa; phylum Mollusca; class Scaphopoda; order Dentaliida; family Dentaliidae; genus Pictodentalium; species Pictodentalium vernedei. The sequence continues at coordinate 232,685,825 of CM062288.1, read as the reverse complement.
TTTGTTCAAGCCAAGTCCCTGGGTTCATATTTGGGCTCAATGTGGTAGCCCGAATTATAACTTAGTTCAAAATGAGGAATTTTCTTTAAAAATCTTCTTCAGATCCAGCATTCGGAATGTTTTGATATTTGGTATGCAGCATCCTTAGAGGGTGAGATTCAAGTTTGTTCAAGCCATGTCCCTAGGTCCATATTTGGACTCACTGTGGGAGCTCGAATTGTAACTTAGTTCAAAATGAGGAATTTTCTTTAAAAATCTTCTTCTTCAGATCCAGCAGTCAGAATGTTTTGATATTTGGTGTGCAGCATCCTTAGGGGGGTGAGATTCAAGTTTGTTAAAGCCAAGTCCCTGGGTTCATATATGGGCTCCCTGTGGGAATCTTTGGATATTTGGTATAAGCTTTTCTTAGGAGGAGCAGATGCAAATTGTTGAAATCAATTCTCTGGGTTGATATTTGGGCTACCATGTCAGGTGAGCGCCCTCAGGCCCCTTGGGGCCTCTTGTTTAAATTTTTGCCTCCAAAATGAGGAGTTAACTATTTAACTGGTAGAGTTCTAAATTATTTTTTATCATTGCAATATTTGAGACGTAGTGGCTCAGTGTTTAGAGTATCAGACTTCATTTCGAGAGGTGTATGGTTCGATCCTGACCAAGGATTACCATATTTTTGTCTTTGGGCAAGTCACTTAATTCTGATTTCCCACTTAGATGCATGGTTGCACTGTGTATTTAGGCATACGGCACACTGATGGTGCACTTGCCTTCAACCAATGCTAACCATGCATGTGCAGAGTTAGTACATTGGGGAGTCTGACAGTTGCTCGCCACTGCTCGATGGTTCTCACCAGGTACTCAGCTTCTCCACCTGTAAAACTGTCTGGCACAAGGTGATTCTAGCTGTTGAAAGTATTGTGAAAACCCAAATAAATGAAAAAATGAAATGAATCATCTCAACATTTATGCATGTCTTCGCCTTGTTACAATTTATGGGTGTGTGCCTTTAAGCACTCTCCCATAAATTGTAACAAGGCAAATCAATACAAACAAAATAACTTAACTTCAAAGATAATATGAAGCACGTCCTCTGAATATGAAACCTTTAAAATGTAGTATTTATTTATTGGAGTTTAGCCACACTTTCGACAGCCAGGGTCACCTCGTGTCTGACAGCTTTATAGGTGAGGAAGCCGGAGTACCTAGAAAGAACCACCGGGCAATGGCAGCATCTGTCAGGCTCTCCAGTGTACTAACTCCACACAAGCAGGGTTAGGATTGGTTGAAGACAGGTGCACAATTGATGTGTAGTACGCCTTAGTACAGAGTGCCACCATGCCCCCATGTGAGCAAGCGGGATCAAGTGCCTTGCCCAAGGACACAACACAGTTACCCCTGGTGGGATTGAACCTTTAAATTGTGGTACCTGGACTTCAGTCTTTTGGGGTTTCCTATATATCTCTTTGAAATTGTTCCAGCGATGGCACATAAGAATGAATTAGATGCAATCAGTGAAAAACTGTGGTATGTTTTGGGGTCAGATTTGGCTGATTTGATGATAGTTAATCTTTTATGCAATGCACACAGTATATATCAAAGTTTGTTATTTTAATTATTTTTTGGTTCAAATTTAAAAATATTTCAACAAACCATGTAATGAGACTCCTCATTGAAAAGAGCTTGACAAGTCCTTCCATTGAGGGGCACATTATATGGTTATGTTGAAATCGATTTAAAAACATTTTTTTTCAACTGCTCAAATTTTAAATGCAAATGTAAAGAGTTAAATGGCAGCACAGGATAGGCCCCTGTGAATATTCAAATACGACCAAATCAAAACTGAATTAAATACTGCACACTATTTGCAAATCGAATCAAATATCAAATTTAAAATATAACATTTGTTATCAGTAGTAGAATTTGATAATGCAAGTTCTCGGTGGGCATATTCATGCAAACATTCTACTACTATTGGTGCCATATTTACTACACAAATGACCAAATTCTCCATGCATCTCAAGTCAGGGTTCAATGGAAATACGGAACTTCCCAATCCCAAAGGGTGTTACAATTTTAAGGAAGTTAAAAAAACTTCCAATCACATCACAGAATAACCCATTTATTTAATCGGAAATTGGAAAAAGACCTTGTTTTGATAATTGATGCTGCGTGTTTGCTTTGACCCAATGATTCAACTGACTGTACAAAATCTGAGACTGTTGAGACATCCAGCATTATTATTTCTATAAGTTATTATAACACTGTAAACTCTATGATATAGATGTTTTGATGTTACAATTTGCGATCTGCTTTTTTAAAAGTTTGTAGATAATTTAACCCTTTACCCAACGTAACGGTCAAAACCGGTCAGAGCTATTCTAAAAAATCGCCAATTCATTTTCAGTATTTTTCATTTTTTGTCTCAAAGACATAGGTTATGACCCCTCATTGGAATGAGCTCGTCGAGCTCGTTCCAATGAAGCGTCATAACCTATGTTTTTGAGACAAAAAATGAAAAATATTAGTTATTCAAGAATTTTTTTACATGTGTCGTCAGCTTTTCATGTTAGGTAAAGGATTAAACATTGATATCTATTGAATTTTGACAACAAAAACTTTGAAGAAAATATTGCAGATATTTGATAGATTGTCAAATCGATTTAAAATCATCAAATACTCTGATAACATCGAATATAATTTCAAATGATGAATATTAGCAGGGGCCAAGCGCAGGCCTTTGTAAAATGTAGGTGTTCAGTGGACCATGCATCTAGAACTAAGTTGGCACTTGTTTTTATTGTCTCAGGCCTAATTTTTATCCCCCACCAAAACAAAGTTTGCAGGAGATATAGAAATGAGTTTCATTCATCCATTTGTTTGTTCGTCCGTCCGTCCGTCCGTCCATCCATCCATAACAACTTTGACCCTTCATATCTCAGTCAATGAATGTTGGATTTAAATGATCTTTGGTATGCTGATAGACCACCATGGGGGAAAGGATATTCGTAAGTAACAGGTTTAATCCATTTTTTTGCTGCGACGAGCAGCTCTAATTGTGGCAATGTTGGTCTGTCAGTCGGTCTATCACCAACAAGTTTAAAAAACACCATAACTCCTAAAATACTTGATGGAATGACACCATACTTAGTATGCAAGTGTATCTTCATGATGTCTACACCCTCTCAATAGTGCATGTCATTTGGATAATTTCTGTAACATTTATGGTCTTGTCACCAATGAGTTTGTTTGTCACCAATGAGTTTTTTTGTCACCAACGAGTTTTAAAACATCATTGACATTGCACGAATTGTTGCAGCTTTGGCACTGTGACAGTGCGTCTTGTTTTCTAGATTTATGGGTCCTTTTGTGCTTTTTTTCAACTTAGAATTCCCCTTTTTAGTAAACCATCTTGGTGGGGGGATATGGTGGTGTTTCACCTTGTTTAAATATGTTTCAGTTCAGCTAACCTGGGAGTGCAGCATGCCAGTGGTTAGGACATTGGACTTCAAACTGACCAGTAGTAACTACATTTTGTCCTGGGGACACGGGAGAGCTGTATACTTAGGTGATGGTGCACTTGCCTTCAGCCAATGCTCATCCTGCTTGTTCAAAGTTAGAGCTTTGGGGAGTCAGACAGTTGCTTCCTGCTTCTCGGTAGTTCTCTCTGGGTACTACAGGTTTCTCCACCCATGAAACTGTCTGACATGATGTGACCCAGGCTGACAAAAGTATCATTAAACACCAATAAAACAAAACAAAAAAACTAATGAATATTAAGGCCCCCACAAAGTTTCTCAGGCTATTTTTTTTGTAAAATTGCATGTGGGTGGGCATTTTTTTTATTTTATTTCTTATTTTTGTAATTATTTCTTGGCCATCAAAAGTTCATGTTCTTGGTTTGTTTTATGTTTTAGGCCTCATAATCTACAGAATAGAGTGGTGGTGTATTTTGTCCGTTGAGTGTAAGAAGGCTTTGCAATGTTAAGGCATTACAAAGCGTAGTTGCACTCAAGGGACAAATTTATTAATTTTATTAACTTGAGTAAAATATCAGACATAAACCATTTCATTTTTATTTTTTTAAGTTTGCATTGGTTATAAAAAGAGAACATGCAGCAGCCAAAAGGACCAGACAGGAGGGCATGAGAAACAGATTTTTAACTTTTTAGGCCTTATGATTTAATTTTCTGAAACAACAAACAGTCAATTTCCTTGCAAATCACTGGTCCAAAAGAGTTTTAACAGTCTGAGAATGTCTTTTCTACCATATGAATGTTTTTCTTTTCTCTTTATCGGTTTTATTAACTTGGGTAAAATATTAGACATAAACTGTTTAATTTTTAGCTCAACTTCACAAAGTCGAGATGAGCTATTGCCATCACGCATGGGGAAGTCGGTGAGTCTGTTCACATTTTCTTTAGCACAGGCTACACCCCGTAGTTCTTTTCTGATCATCACATAATCTCAAATGCCGGTTTGAGGTTATGTCTAGATGAGTACGTCCCCTTTGGGTTGCAATCGGTCAACCATGATGGCTATGCAAGCCCAAAACCCGAAAACCTTTAGCACAGTCTACAGGTCGTATTTATGAAGGGATTTCATTGTAACTTGGTAGGATGATTCCATATAATGTCTAGATGAGAATGTCCTCTTTTGGTTGTCATCGGTCAACAGTGATGGCTGTTCGGACCAAAACATTTAGCACAGTCTACAGGTTGTATTTATTTATTGTAACTTCGTAGGATGACCCTATATAATGCCTAGATTAGAATGTCCTGTTTTGGTCGGGTTCAGTCAACCGTAACGGTCGCAGGGGCCCGTAACCTAGATTCATTTAACCCAGTCTACAGCTTGCATTTATGAAGGAATTTCATTGTAAATTTGTAGGATGACTTCAGTATAAGGTCTAGATGAGAACGTCCTATTTTGGCCATGATCGGTCAACCATGATGACCGCACAGCCACATCCTAGATTTGTTTAGCACTGTCTTCAGTTCATATTTATGAAGCAATTTCATTGTAACTTGGAAGGATAACTTGGTATGATGTCTAGATGAGACTGTCGTATTTTGATCACAATCAGTCAGCCATTACCGCTGTCCGGTCATGTGACCTAGATTCCTTTAGCACAGTCTACAGGTTGTTCATTGTAAATTGGTGGGATAACTTGATATGATATCTACATGAGACTGTCCTGTTTTGGTCATGATCAGTCAACCATGACTGCTGAACTGTCACATGACCTAGATTCCTTTAGCAAAGTCTATGAGTTATATTTATGAAGGGATTTCATTGTATCTTGGAAGGATTACTGACTTGTTTCGGTATAATTTTACTGTAACTTGGTAACTTTGGCTGACAGACCTTAACTGTGAGGGCCACATTAACCCAGGCTTCAGTTCGTTAGTACAGTCTACACCTCAAATTATTCTTATTGAAAACATGGCATATTCTCAATTATCACAATTCTTGTCTTATTTCATAATCCTTTCATAAACATTGAACATTATCCTTTTCATCAAACACTACACACAGTCAAGTTAAGCTACAGAGTCAATGACACTTTCATTTTAAGTTTCCATTGGTTAGAAAAAGAGAGTATGCGACAGCCAAAAGGGCCATACGGGAGAAACAGATTTTTTACTTTTTTAGGCATTAATGATGTTGAATCATATGTAGTGTATTGTTACATGTACTAACAAAGACATTATAGGTTATTGTGATGAAGTGATGGTAACATGCTCAGACCATTTTAACTTCAATTCCTCACAATAACATATATGTTCCAATAAGACCGTACCCATAGACCAAAACCCACATCATGAAATGAACAAGACAACTTTTAATGATCACAAGTTTAGTAAATATACCTCTCAGGTACCCCATGACATCACTGCACAGATAATCAATAAATCAGATAATGGTCAAGGTCACTCCATCTTAGTTCAAATTGTAAACAGATTTGTAATTTAAACAACATTTCATTCAGAACACTGTCTGCGTACTATTGTGGCTGATTTAGGACATCCTATATCAATCGCCGTAGATGTAGAGCCAAGCAAATGAAAAGCAAAGAAACGCCTTGTCTCATATGCAGGCAGGCAGGTAGGCAGGCAGGCAGGCAGGCAGGCAGGCAGACTTGCAGTCACACATTTAGGAAGTCTACCTGGTTAATTCCATGTTTTATTAGTTGAAGTTTGCTGGTGATTCTTATGATTTATGTACTAATGTTATTGCAGATATGGAACTATCATCCACACATAGATGTTGAACAACACTTGACAGCTGTATTATATACAGCAACAGGCCTGACATTCTTTAGGAGTGCAGGAGTGCTGCACGCCTACTGCACGCCTAGAAAAAATTGAGGAGGGCAATTTTTTGCACCCCTTGATTTTCTGGAATGCCAGACCTGTTTGGGACTGCCTTTAAAATCTATTATCATTTCGTCCCCTGAGTTCCAATGTATTCTCTCTGCCTACTGGCACAGAGAACACATTGGAACTCAGGGGACGATTTGTCAATGTTGCATTGATTTGCAATAATTCATGACCCATTCTGTGTTGCATTTCGATACATTTTGAGAGTAGAAGACCGCCACATAAGAATTGAATGCAACATTTTGAATAATGAGAAGATGTGTGTGCCAATTTTTCCACTATGTTGCTGAATGTTGTACTATTTTTCAGTCACAATATTAATACCTTGAAGTGAATATAACCAAAATAGCATACAAGTTTTTGCATTGAAAATTTCAGGTGCAATTGCACTCCCAAGCAATCTGAGGAGGGCAACTATTTTGCACTCCTTGATTTTCTAGATTGCCAGGCCAGCAGCAAGGCAGACTAAGATGATCTCTTGTAAAAAAATGGTTTAAAAATTAAAGCTTGGATTTTCTTGAGACAAAATATGAGAGTAAACTTTCACTGAACTTGAATGGGAAAACTTGAAAAAGATAACAAATGTTCAGAAAAGCTTAGAAAAACATATTTGTTGTTTATTATTTCCATTTTAATCTTTTGTTATGACTTTTACCCAATTTCTTATGTGATGAGTCACTCTAGTAAAGTATTCTGTGAAATCAATAAAAAAAATAAAAGTCAGTACTTTCATCATTGAAATGGCATGAAAACTGTTTTAACAAGAAGGGTTACGTTGAATTTCATTACTGTCAAATTTATTTCTCTTTTCAGTATTCAGATGATCAATAAATTAATATACATAAAAAATTTAGTGATGTTTTCTTGACATTGGATTATGAGATGAAAAGATTAACACAGCTTCAGACATATTTAATATCGACACCAGTGATAAGATGTTGAAAAAATCAAGATTTACTTCATAGTTGATCAGTTCAGAAAGACAACTCATGATGGCAGGAAAAGCGTACAGATAGATATGCATGGATATATAAGGTGTTATTCAAGAGTGGAGTTATGTACATATACCTACTCAACCCGATGTCTAGAATGGTAGCAACATGGATAGCTTGTCTTGATAAAAGGTAAGTTTATTGAAGCCAGGTGTACAAAGTCCCATCCCCTCTCCACTAAGCTCTTTAACTAGGCAAGTTCTAAATTATTTTTGGTTTTCAAAATTTGTTCACATTTTTTTGCCTTGTTAAAATTTAGGGGAGAGTGTCCATAGCCACTCTCCCATAAATTGTAACAAAGCAAATCCACAAAGACGAAAATAATTTTCACTTCAAAGACAATATGAAGCTCTTCCACACAATATAGACCCATTATGTTGCAGTACCTACTCTTCAGAATGGAGCTCAACTTTGGGATTCCAGCCCTCAACCAATTAATTTCATAGAACTTGTGTGAAGCAGCATGATGTTGGTACGTGTTTGAGTGCTAGAAGCCCATATTCTGACTACTGAAGACTGCTGATACCATAATTAACTGTTTGATTCCCAAGAGCACATATTTTGGATCTACTGAAGGCTGCTGATACCATTATTAACTGGTTGAGTGCTAGAAGCCCATATTTTGACTCTACAAAAAGCTGCTGATGCCATGATTAACAGTTTGATTGCTAAAAGAATATATTTTAATTCTACTGAAGGCTGCTGATACCATTATTAACTGGTTGAGTTCTAGAAGCCCATATTTTGACTCTACTCATAGCACTCAAACAGTCAATCGAGTATCAGCAGCCTTCAGTTACTGAAGGCTGCTGATACTCGATTGACTGTTTGAGTTCTAAAAGCCCATATTTTGACTACTGAAGGCTGGTATAACCATGATTAACTGGTTGAGTGTCAGAAGTTACTATTATAGCTTTACTGTAAAGTGCTGAAAACCATTTTAAAGGCTTTGCACTACATGCATTGGCCTGTCATTTGCTAAGCAGCAAAAAAAATGTTTTGCTACAATTTATTCGATAGTGCCAACAAGTTCTCTTCAGAAAATTACATTCAAGTCAATTATTGATATCAAATCTTGCCAAACTAAGCATCCACTTTCTGGTATTTTAATATTTTTATAAAAAATAGTGATGTTACAAATCGGCTTTGAAAAAAAATTTAGAAATTTACCATTTAATTAATCCTTTACTACAAATTGGGTGCATCCACTCATAAATTGGTCAGTTGAAAAAAAAAAAAATGTTTTTAAAATTTCAAGAACACCGTGTCAGTGAGCTTATTCTGATGAATGGGTCACATGATATGGTTTTGTTGAAATTTTGTGAAAAGAATTGTCAAAAATAATTATTTTTAATATTGTGTGCATTGAGTAAAGGAGTAAAGGGCTTTATATTCTGCAGATGTGTCTTGTATTTGTTTATAAGCAAAAATGTTTGTTCAATATGAAGTTGTCTTGTTACAATTTATTAGAGAGAGCCTTCGGATACTCTCCAATTTTTTTACATTTAACCCTTAAGGGCCCTGAAAGTCTACCTCCTGTGGCTTTGCAGTTGTTTCTAGTCAAGTCTTGGCTGCCTATAGAGGCAGCCAAGATTTGCCTAGAAACAACTGACAAGGTACTTAGAAAACAACTTTTGAGTTCATCCAAACAATGCATGTTGGGGCACCTGTTCCTTTGCATTGAAAAGTTATCAAAGTCGGAATTAGGCCCTTACGGGTTAAAAGTCATGTGAACACATTTAGACAACCAAAATTTATCTGAAACCTGCTACTTAGTAATATTTCCTTCATGTAATATTTGGGTGTTTGATCTTGTCAAATAAAAATGAATTACTGAGTGGTTCTCTCTGGGTACTCTGGCTTCCTCCACAAATAAATCTGTTTGACCATACATAACCCTGGTAGTCTCTTGTTATGAGTCTCCGTTGTTGGACCAAACACATTGTTGAAAACAACAAGCGGTTACGAAGGATGTCCTCCAATAAGGAACCCAGCTTGCAAATAAGAAACCTGTGATGATCATTGACAGGCAAAACTTGCATACTTGAAAGGCACCAATCAGTACACTTGGAATTGAATATGAATATTTAGTCTCGTATTTATTTATTTATTGGTGTTTAAGGTCACATACTTATGCACAATGGCTAATCATGAATGCGACAGTTTTACGGGTGGAGGAAGCCAGATTATCCGGAGAGAACCACCGAGCATCGACGAGCAACTGTCAGCTCCTCAACATTTTAACTCTGTTCAAGCTCCGCTCAAGCAGGGTTACAGCGGTTGAAGACATGTGCAGTACGCCTTAGTACACAGCGTCATTGTGCCCCCCATGTAGGCAGCCAGGATAAAGTGCCTTGCCCAAGGACACAACACGAGTCATCCTGAACGGGGATCGAACTCGGGGACCCCTAGCATAGAAGTCCAACAGTCTACCACTGAGCCACCGCACTCCCCATTTTTTGTTGTTTTTTTTGTCTCTTATAATTTATTATTATTCAGCAAAGTTATTACTTAACCCTTAACAGGTTTAGTGCTGGAAGCCCATATTTGGGCTTTATTCTGAAGTGTAGGTGCCTGAGTTTCAAGGCTTCGAATTCTGTGAATTACATTGGAACCCTGTTAATTTTAATAGCCACTTTGCCAATGAAAATTATTTGATTAACAGGAGTATTCAATTAACAGGGATGTGTCACTTTCCTGTATTGTAGAGATAAACTTAGCATTTATTCTATTATATCTTGTTTGACAGAGCTCCATGGGCTCTGTCAAACAAGATATAATAGATTAACTGCTTGCATTGGATGTACTGAGGCCAAATAGGTCTATAATCAAAGGAAAACTTGGGAGAGTCAGGGTAATTTCTTGACAGGTTACAAGATTTTTTATTAGCTGCGACTAGCAGCTCTATAAGTGGCAATGTCGGTCTGTCGGCCTGTCTGTCAGTCTGTCTGTCGGTCGGTCTGTCGGTCGGTCTGTCTGTGACCAACAAGTTTCAAAACTCAATAACTTTTGAAATACTTGATGGAATGACTTTATATTTGACATGTAAGTGTATCTTATTGATGTCTAGCCACTGTTCAATGCATGTGTTGTTCCAAATATTTTTCTTGGAGTTCTGTCGGTCGGTCGGTCTGTGGGTCTGTCTGTGACCAATGAGTTTCAAAACTCAATAACTTTTGAAATACTTGATGGAATGACTTTATATTTGGCATGTAAGTGTATCTTATTGATGTCTAGCCACTGTTCAATGCATGTGTTGTTCCAAATAATTTTCTTGGAGTTATGCCCCTTGATGAACTTAGAATGTTGTGAGATTGCACCACCCGTCACAGCTACGGCGTCGATGTCATGAGTTTTCAATTAACAAGACTTTACTCTATAACCTATATTCAATTAACAGATAAAATTTGTACTGGAGGTATGGTAAATGGTTTTGTGTTGGGAAATTATATTCAGTTAACAGGGTTATTCAGTTAAGAGATATCCAATTAAGTGGGCTCCACTGTATCTTTGAAGTAAAATTATTTAGTCTGTATGGATTTGTCTTGTTACAATTTATGGGAGAGTGCCTATAGGCACAAAACAGTTGCATTGATTTTTGCATTACTTTCATCATCAAAGCATGTACAGTAATGCAGAATAATCATTGTGAAAAATATTCAGTACTGTTTCTGTTGTGTTGCATCATGAAACTAGCAGCAACACAAAATGTCGCTGATGAATATGGCAGCTATAATAATGGCAGTGACAAAAATAGTATTGAGCATTGGACTTCAAACCAAAAGATCCATGGTTCAGTGCTGGCTGGCGGTAACAGCATTGTGTCCTTAGCCAAGGCACTTAATCCTGATTGCTCATATGGGGGCATGGTGGTGCTCTGTACTAAGGTGTATTGCACGTCCTCTTGCCTTTAACCAATGCTAACCCTGTTTGTGCAGAGTTAATGTGTTGGGGATCCTGACAGTTGCTCATCTCACATTGGTGGTCCCCTCCAGATTATGTAGCTTTCTCCACCCATAAAACTGTGACCTTGCCTGACAAATATTTGGTTAAACCCAGTAAATAAATAACTTGAATATGGGCTTCTATGTTGACTCTTAACCCTAAAACCTCACTTCCTCCATTGGTTCATGTTTTGTTGAACAATCTGAGAACTATAGTAATAGTTCCTAGTCATATCTAGACTGCAAACTTAAGAAATCAAAACTTTACCAAAGACCACTAAAAAAATTAATGCCAGTAGTTATTCTAGTGTAATAAAAAATATTTTTCAAACAGTCCAGAATTAAACAATGTTATTTATGCAAAAAAAGAATGTTTAAATGCACAAATATATGTCCTAGAGAGATGAAATCTTCCAAAAAGAAGATCATTATCAAAAAGTAATATAACTACATGTACTGGTAGTTGAGAAGTAAATATGGCTTCTAGATTTAAAAAGTAGGCTCCAAGGCTGGTTCTTATTATAAAAAGCTCAGGATGGTCCTTGACAAGGCATCCTACTTATAGTAACCACCCATAAGGCCTAAAAAACTTAAAAATCATTAAAAAGCTTTCTTGCACTCAAGGGATGAAATAGCACCCAAGGGATGAAATACACCATCACCCATGCCATTCTCTAGATTATGAGGCCTAAAACTTAAAACAAACCGAGAACATGAACTTTGGATGGCAAAGAAATAATTAAAAATAAAATAAAAAACCACCCACCCACATGCAGTTTTACAAAAAATGGCCTGAGAAACAGAAGATCTACACTTTGTGGGGCCTAAAAAACATTTTGTAAATTAAGGCAAGACAACTATCCTCACCCCCACAAAACAGTTGCATTGATTTTTACATTACTTTCATCATCAAAGCATGTACAGTAATGCAGAATAATCATTGTGAAAAATATTCAGTACTGTTTCTGTTGTGTTTCATCATGAAACTAGCAGCAACACAAAATGTCACTGATGAATGTGGCAGCTATAATAATGGCAGTGACAAAAATAGTATTGATGAAAATAGCAAAAATGTGTGGGATAAAATGAAAGTGATCAAAAGCGAGAAAATGTAGAAGAAATGTATTTTTTTTTCAATAAAATTACTGAAAGGCCTTTCAGTTCAAGTCGAATGGTTGTAGCATTCTAAGAGGAAAGATTGAATGCATTTCATGTAGAGATGAGTAATATACCAAAAACCAAGCCAATACGGATATCATGGGGATACTGAAAAACCGAACCGAACCAATACCGAAACCATTTGAATTTTCCAATTTTACTTTATTCACTATTTATAAGACCTTGTTGAAGCTTGATAGCAGTTGAAGGGTTCATTTTCATGAAAGAAGTAGCTGATTTTATTTTCAGTTTTGTTAACCCTCAGAGGCCTAGGCAATAGTCCTGAATTCTCACTAGACTACAACCTGTACATGCATGTCCACCTGCTTAACCCTTTACCTAACATGAAAAGCAGACGACACTTGCAAAAATAATTCTTGAATAACTAATTTTTTTCATTTTTTGTCTCAAAAACATAGGTTATGACCCCTCGTTGGAACGAGCTCGACGAGCTCGTTCCAACGAGGGGTCATAACCTATGTTTTTGAGACAAAAAATGAAAATATTTTGAAAATTAATTGGCGATATTTTAGAATAGCGCTGACCGGTTTTGGTCGTTACTTTGGGTAAAGGGCATGTTTAGAATTTAGGACAAGAATCTAATGAATATTTTGTGACAATCAAAGTTGAAGCTTAACAGTGATTTGTAGCCAAGTTTTGCTGCCTTAACAGGCATCCAAGACTTGACTGAATATCATTACCCAGGTGATTTATTTATTGTCAGCATGACCTCCTGAAGATGGCATGGTCAGGGCACATGCTCCGAGATTGCAAATGCCTCAAATAGGCCTTTAACCCTTTACCCAACGAATCGCCTGCATCCACCCGCATAATATGCAAATCCAGCAGCTGAAAAAATATTATTTTTCGAAAAATCTCAACAAAACCATATCATGTGACCCCTCTTTGGAAAGAGCTCGTCGAGCACATTCCAAAGAGGGGGTCACATGATATGGTTTTGTTGATATTTTTTTTTAAAATTTAAAAAATGATATTTAAAATAATAAATTTTGAAATCGTCTGCTTTGGGTAAAGGGTTAAAGGTTAAGGTGTGTTTAGAAGAAGTCACAGAATTACTGTAGATATGATTTGTGTTCGTAAAAGAATGCCACTGTTGAATTCTGAAACCGGTGTCCCACGGTATCTTCCCCCCCTGTGTATCTTCCCCTCCGGGGGAAGATACACTAGTGCATCTTCCCCCCCGCAGGGGAAGATACACTAGTGTATCTTCCCCCCCACCCTGGGTATCTCCCCCCCCCCCCAATATTTTTTTTAACATTGATAACATCAGGCATGACTATTCATGGTGTGGAGGGGATCCCTAGATTTGAGTACCATATTATTATTTTTTCTGACATTCCAGGTTTGACAGGTTTTTTCATGAAAAAAATTCACTCAGACAAAAAATATTTTTCAATTCAGATCTTTATTGGCTTTTTGACAAGCAAAAAATATGTACACATTTTGAAATTATAATATCAGAACAAGATCTAACAAAATGAACATCATCAGGACCTTTATGGAAGGCTAAGAGTGGGGGGGGGGGGGGGGGGGGCGGAAAGATGCACAGGTCTGTGTATCTTCCCCCACCCACCCACATATTCACCTCTCAATGTTATTATTTTGAAATTATAATAACATATTCCCTCATCTATGTTATCAGAAAAGTGTTCATCAAAATGAACATCGTGGGGAGCACTTCATGGAAGGCTAAAGGAGGGGGGTGGGGAAGATACACAGGTCTGTGTATCTTCTCCCCCACCCACATATTCACCTATCATTGTTATTATTTTGAAATTATAATAACATTCCATGCCTTTCAGGGAAAGGTCCATAATATCTGAACAAGGTCTAACAAAATGAACATCATGGGGAGCACTTTATGGAAGGCTAAGGGGGGTGGGGGGGGGGGAAGATGCACAGGCCTGTGTATCTTCCCCCCACCCACAACATATTCACTCATCATTGTTATTAAGAAATTATAATAACATTGCACGTCTTTCAGTGAAATGATTATGTTATCAGAAAAGTGTTTATCAAAATGAACATCGTGGGAAGCACTTTATGGAAGGCTAAGAGAGGGGGGGGGGGGGGGGAAGATACACAGGTCTGTGTATCTTCCCCCCCACCCACATATTCACCTATCATTGTTATTATTTTGAAATTATAACAACAGTCCATGCCTTTATAGATTGCCAGCTTGAGAGTTGAGAAAAAAAATTACGAGTGGAGGGGAATACACACAGGCCTGTAAGTCTTATGAACAGGTAGATACCCAGTCCCATGAATCTTCCCAGGCCGCCATAGCACCACTCCACTTGACTTTCCTTTGTATAATAATGCTTTATAACTTTAAATATTTTGTTGTTTTTTTTACTCACAGGTGGGGGGGAAGATACCCAGGGTGGAGGGGAAGATACACTAGTGTATCTTCCCCCCCGGGGGGGAAGATACACAGGGGGGGAAGATACCCTGTTACACCGGTACCAAACTCAAAATTCCAATACTGCCCATCTCTAATTTCATGTGACCAATGTTGTTCTGTTTTCTTATGTCCTTCTGGGTCGAAGTATAGCACATGTGTAATGCAGTAATAAAAGGTCTGATAGACGGTGATGTGATTGATTAAAATGTTTGTTGACAAGTGTTTCTCTATTGTGTTTAATGTCAGCTATATGTTCACAAATTCAGATCTAACTAGACTTTATGATTCTGGAGAATCATGGCTTTTCCCGATGAGATTCCTTGATTTTTCATGCCCCCACAGTGTCTGATGAATTGTTTTTAACTGTCTCACTGAAGTTCTTTCATTGATGTTATGAGAAAGGTGGTTATAGTAGTCTCAAATGACTCAGTTTTATAAAAAAAATTGTTTAGGTAAAAACCATCATTAATGGTAGAGTGGGTTAATATCAATATCGTCGTCCCACAAGTTAATGACCGACAAAAAGAGTTATGTTTGTTTGACACATACCCTTTGAGTGCTCTGTCTATTTGAAAATGGTCCATTTTATCTCAAATGTATCCAAAATATTGATGTCTGGCAGATTGTAGAGGGTTAACATGTGCTAACAGGCATATGTATTCATGCAACTTGCAATTTCAAACCAAAAAGTGCGAATGGCCATTTTTACTTAAAATCTATAAGATGTTTTCAGAGAAATCCATGCGCATGCGCTCTTTTCGAATTCGACGTGACGAAATGCGAAATTCGTATCGCTCTTCATGGAAAGTGATGCCGCAACTATCCATGAACAACGAGTGAAAATTTCATGGAAATCTGCCTAGAATTGGTTGGGATATAGCGTTTTGAAGAGAGGAGGTAGCTGTTTGAATTTGGTCCTTCCTTTTCAAGCCAGTTCAAAAAAAGACGTCGTGAATGGGCGCAGACTCCTTTAGAGCCCCCCCCTCCCCTCTCTCTGTAAATGGAAGTTGCTTCTTTAAGACCGCCACCCAGGGATCCCAACACAACCTTTAAACCTAAGAGAATCGTCAGTAGTTTAAAGTGAAAAGAAATTGGCGGTGATTGGGTTTCTGGCAGGCAGGAAAAGATTGACGAAGATTTGCATATTGGACATTAAAATAGCACTTCTGACATACACGAACCGTGTCTAGACCGCTGGAGGCAGCGACTTGAAATTTTCAGAACTTGTTCTACGAACCCTGGCCGACATTTTGGGATCTGTTTGGATCGTCCGAGCCGCCTGGAAAACACCACGCATCGCTTGGAATGAGAGAGTACTATTAGTCCCGAATCTATCAGTTCAGAATGGACATGGGCAGTGTTGTAGACGACTGTGGAGCTACGATTGAGCATAAAGTCCCAGGTTTCGGTGCCTCGTTGCCTAAGCGGCTCCATTGTATGATTTTTTGTCTCAATATCGTCCTTACTACTTGTAGTTTATACCGCTGCCATACGTTAATGTAGCCTCTTGCCATTTTTCGAGACTTTCAACCCAGAACGCCGCCAAAGTGAGGAAGTGCGGGGGTGTGGGGGGGGGAGGCTGTAGCGGCGAGGGGGGGGGGGGGGTATCCTGACACTATCTTTAAACCTTAGATAATCGGGAGAAGTTGCAGTGAAAAGAAATCGGCGGTGAGTAGGTGTTTTGGCGGGAAACGATTAATGAAAATTTGCCAATTTGACATTAAAATTGCACTTCTCACAAACACGAACCGTGTCCAGACCGCAGAAGGCAGCGACTTCTAATTTTCAGAACTTGTTCTACGCACCCTGGCCGACATTTTGAAGTTTATACCGTTACCATATGTTGAAGTAGCCTTTTGTCATTTTCGCCACTTTCGACCCAGATTTGAGGGTACCTTCCTTCAGCGAAATCTAGCCATGCTCACAACCACGCCCTCTCCCTGTCGGCCTGGGTGCTTCTAAAGATAGAAAGGTCAATGGGGAGGGGCGCGTTAGCAAACAAACGGGGGCAGGTGTAGTTTGTGAAAAACAGCAGGGGGGGGGGGACGTGTCCTAGGTAAAAGAAACAATAGGGGGCAGATGTCCTAGGTAAAAAAAAACAGCAGGAGGGGGGGGGGGGGGGTGCAGATGTCCCCGCTAATTAATTTTAATAACAGGCAGGTGTTCATGGGGCAGGCCCACTGCTCGGTGTTCCAAATTTTCTATGGTACTTGGCCTTGACGGAAACAACACTTCAACAAGAAACAACGGTAAACCTATTTGCAGTAAAGCTGCAAATATAAACATGATTTTAGGACCATTCCATGGCCAGTTTAAAGCCTACTGCAATATCAGCGTTTATTACTCTCGTCCTTTCACTGCATCACTGCAGTATTTTACCCGAGTCGAGTTCTGACGTCATGCAAGTTTGACGGACATGCTTTCAATTTTGTTATTGACAACAACATATTTATAATTTCGTGATTACTGATCGGAATTTTGAAAACGACACATGCAATCGCGAAAGAGTTTTCTGAAAAACACGATTCTGCAAAAGGTTTTAGTGAAATTTGATTATTTTTTTTTATTTTCAATTTCGATGGCTCTTGTCGAAAAGGTGTTAATCACTGATCGTCCCAAACGAGATCAAAGACTGACGCTGTATATTAATAACACACAGAGAATCTCCTAAGAATATACACGCGCAATCCTAAAATGAAATAAATCAAGTCTTTTTTTAGGTTTTACGAGAGAAATATGTCCAATTGTATCATTGAATCATGTTTAGGTATATGTGGGCGAGACATTTTCTATACGGACAAAATACAGACTAAATAAAATATTTGCCATTATTTTCCGCAGACGTATTTTTGTCTTTGCTTCTTGGGGAAATCCATGCTGATAATACAACGAAGGAGTGTTATCTAATGAGGTCAGAATCGTCAGGTGGTCGGGTCCGACACCGCACCTCGAAGTAGATTTAGTGGGGGTGTCGATTTTACAAGTAATGTAGGCAGCGTACACGGCATGGGCTGTCTGTCTTTAATCCTATAAACAGGGTTAAGGCTTGGTTTTTGAATACCCTTATTTATTTATTTATTTATTTATTTATTTATTTATTTATTTATTTATTTGTTTATTGGTGTTTAAGGTCACATACTTATGCACAATGGCTAATCGTGGCCGTGACAGTTTTATAGGTGGAGGAAGCCGGAGTACACTGAGAGAACCACCAAGCATCGACGAGCAACTGTCAGCTCCTCAACATTCTAACTCTGTTCAAGCTCCGCTCAAGCAGGGTTACAGAGGGTGAAGACATATGTACCATCGACGTGCAGTATGCCTTAGTACACGGCGTCATCGTGCCCCCATGTCGGCAACCAGGCTAAAGTGCCTTGCCCAAGGACACAACGTGAGTCGTCCCGGACGGGGATCGGACTTGGGACCTCTAGCATAGAAGTACAACAGTCTACCACTGAGCCACCCCCCACGCTCCCTTGAATACCCTTAACACTACCATACATTATCCCTCATGAATTCTGAGTCTGATAAAAGAGGTTATGTTTACCTATTACATACCCATTTGCTGCCCGAAAACAGCCGATTTTATCAAAATTTTGACGTTTAGCAGCCTGTAGCGGGATTAACAAACGACTAGCGGAATATTCTATCTATGCAATTTGTAAGACCTGCCAATGTCCAATTGTTCTTGAAAATCGCCAACAAGCAGTTAGCGAAATCCGCAGAAAATGTAAATTTTAAGCTTTTAAGGGGTATCTCTCCTTATCCAGTCTAAAATAGGTTAAGTTTCATTCTTTTAAATACCCTTACTACTTACAAAACTGATCCTCTGTGAATTCTACGCGTAGTAAAAGAAGTTATATTTCTCTGTTACATATCCATTTGGTGCTCTTGGTGTCTGAAAACAATCCATTTTATCAACATTTTGATGTTTAGCAGCTCGTGGATAGTTCACGAATGCTCAACGGAATATTTTGTCCATGTAACTTGTAATGTCACATGAAGACCCGTGAATGGCCATTTTTTCTTGAAATCTACAAGATGTTTTTAAAGAAATCCAGGGAAAGCATGAAATTTTAAGTCTTTGATGTGTACCGCTGTTTAACCAGCCCAAAACGGGTTAAGACCATCCCTAAATGGGTTAATGCTTGGTCTGATGAATTCCACTTCCAAAGAAGGAGGTTATGTTTATCTCGCAGGTACACATTGCGTGCAATGGGTGCCCAAGGACAGTCCATTTTCTCAAAATTTCTATGCTTTGCAGCCTCTGGAGAGTTAACTAACGCTTACCGGAATATTTTGTCTATGTAACTTGTAATGTCACTCCAAGACCTGCAAATGGTCAATTTTTCTTGAATACTTACTAGATTTTTTGGAGAAATCCACTGAAAACTGGAATTTTAAGCTTTTAAGGGGTACATCTTAACCAGGCGAAAATGGGTCAAGACCTCGATTTTTTGAATACCCTTACTACTTACTAAATTTTTCTCTGTCAGTTTTGCATCCGGTAAAAGAAGTTATGTATCTCTGTGGCGTTCCCATTTGTTGTTGTTGGTGTCCAAATACAGACTATTTTTTCAAAATGTTGACATTTAGCAGCCGATGGAGGGTTAACAAATGCTTACTGGAATATTTTATCCATGCAGCCGGTAATGTGACTCCAAGACCTATCAATGGCCATTTTCTGTTGAAAACTTACAAGATGTTTGTAACGAAATCCACGGAAAACATGATTTTTTTTTAGCTTTTGATGGTATCGCTAATAACCACCCCAAAAGGGGTTAACGCTTGGGTTTTTGAATACCCTTATTACTTACAAAAATGGTCCTCAGTGAATTCCACGTCCAACAAAGGAGATTACGTGTAACTCTCGGACATACATTGCGTGCTGTGTGTGTCCGAAAACCGCCCATTTCAACAAAATTAGGATGCTTGGCATTCTGTAGAGGGTTAATAAACGCTCAGCGGAATATTTTGTCCATGCCACTTGTAATGTCACACAAAGACCTGCAAGTAGTCAATTTTTCTTGAAAACCTATGGAATGTATTTAGAGAAATCCACAGAAAATGGGAATTTTTAGATTTTAAGGGGTCTCCCTCTTTAGCCTGCCCAAAATGGGTTAAGACTTCGTTTTTTGAATACCCTTACTACTTACAAAAATGTTTCCCTATAGATTGTGCGCTCGATAAAAGAAATCACTTTTCTTTGTGGCGTACCCGTTGGGTGCCGTTGGCGTCCAAAAACAGCCCATTTTATCACAATTTTGACTTTTAGCAGCCCGTGGAGGGTTAACAAATGCTCACCGAAGTATTTTGTCCATGCAACTTCTATTGTCACATCAAGGCCTGGGAGTGACAATTTTTTCATGAAAATCTACAAGACTCGTTTAGAGAAATCCACGGAAAACCTGAATTTTTGAGCTTTTGGGGGGTATTGCTGTTTAACCAGCCCAAAACGGGTTAATGCTTGGTTTTTTGAACACCATTATTACTTACAAAAATGATCTCCGGTGAATTCCACTTCAAATAAAGGAAGTTATGTTTATCTCTCGTGTATCGTTTGGGTGCTCTGGGGGCCTGAAACCGGCCCATTTCATCAAAATTTCGATGTTTGGCAGCCTGTGGAGGGTTACCATATGCATCGCCTGATATGTCATGTGTATCAAAGGTCGTGGCACAGACAGGTCTATCAATGATGAAAGTTTAAAAAAAATCTACAAGACGTGTTTCGAGAAAGTGCTGATAAACCCCAATTTTGACAGTTTTTTGCCAATTCTGACGAAATAAGGGTTAAATCGAAAATTCCGCTTCGGTACATTTTTAGATTTTGTGCCCCTATATGCGTGAGCAAAATTTTGTGAAAATCGGTCCGAAAATGGCTTCGGAATCGTGCGGACAAAATGTGTGGAAACCCCCCCCCCAAAAAAAAAAAATAAAATAATCCGTAGAAAAACAATAGTCTTTTCCAGAGGGAAAAGCCTAAAAAGAGTGCCTGTATACTATTCAAAAAAAGTAGGGGATATTTGATAAAAGTGAGATATATGAAGAAATATATTTATATTTTCATCAAAAAGACAGTTGAGTCATTGCAGTGCGACATCTGGTGAATGATTTCAGTGATAGTTGGGTGTCTGACAAGTACACATTTCACTCACTGAGCTATAGAAGAATGGATGATCAGTCAGAGAATTTACCACATTCTGGACTTATTGCTGGCCAAGGCAGTGTAGTGATGTTTTGCTCTTGGAGGAACTCTGTAGCGACACAGACCATGTGTGCGCTTACATTGTCATCTTGGAAAATGAATCAATGGACGTGACGTCGCGCAACTGGCTCCACATGAGCTGCTAACATGTTGTCACGGTAGTACTGCCCTGTGACACCCCCTTGGATGACATGTAATGCTGTTCTGCTTGTCATAGTTATGCCTCCCCACACCATAACCAATCCACCACCAAAACGATTGTGCTGCCTAACAGTTATGTCATGGTATCGTTTGTTCCGCCGCCGCAGCTGCCGCCACACTCTGTTTCGCCTGTTGTGGAAGTCGAGAGTGAACCTCGATTCATCGGAAAACATGATGTTGCTCCACCGACGAATGCCCCAGTGCTGTCGTGCTCCACACCAGTTACGCCTTGCTGCGATGTGACGTTCAGTCATTCGTGGAATTATTCGAGGTCATAGAGCATACAAATTCCAGCTGTGTAGGCAATTTCGGATAGTCTGACCACTGACTCGCACATCTGTCACTCGGTGCAGCTGCTGTCCAATTTCTAAGGCACTTTGATGGCGGTAACGTAATGCTGTGGTTTGGATGAAACAATCCTGGTTAGCAGTTGTTGCCCTTGGACGACCTGACTGATGTCTGTCATCAACATTGCCTGTCTGACGGTAGCGTGACCACAACCTGCTAAGCTCCAGTTGAGTAATGTTTAGAATTTGAGCCACTGCAGTCTGTCTTTTGCCAGCTTCCAACATGTCAACTGCACATAAACGTTCTTCACATGTCATTCTTCGCATACATCAAAAGTTATGTTTTGACAAGAAACTATTGATGAACGATTTTGATCCACACTAAACTTGGTAACATATTGATGTGTCCCGTCTATCCAATACCATTTTCTGAAAATATCAACATCAGTTTGGATATCCCTACTTTTTTTGAAAAGTATAGTTGTAATTTGTGTTATTTGAGGCAAATATTGCAGGCTATCTGGTAAACTGGTTGGTTAGCCTCACTAATAGTACTGAATGTCTTGTTATGTCACTTTGTGTATCCATCCGGCGGCATTTAGTTTCTATGTCACTATCAAACATAATAATTGTTTGGTTACTGGTGCTACTAGTAAGACTCAGAGAGCTTATAGAGGTTTCGGCTGTGTTTATTGATGCCATTATCTTAATCTACATCAAAACTTTTAATCATATTGATCTTGTTATCTTGACGACAATATTTTGAAATTTATGCATGACACCTTTTCTGTTATTAACCATTGCCTGGATGGAAGTCCTCTAAAGTGGGCAGCATAGGTATAATTAATTGATTAAACTTAACTTCATACCTTTGTTGTGGTCATGATAATTATACCCATAGATGCTGAAAGTGACCTTAAACCCCAGTAAAGAAATAATAACTTAATTTGGTACTTACTACTGGCCTTAAATCTAGATTCCAGGGGACAGTATTGAACCCTTAGGACCAATATGTCAAATCATCATGGAAGTGTTCATTGTCAGGTCTTGGCTCCCTAATTCTACCAAGATAAGAATGGTTTGATTTCAGTACTGCTGTGAAAAATACAGAGCCTTGCCCAATGCCAAAATAATTCCTGGAAGTAAAACAGTTAATCTTTATGAAACTTTTAATTAGCTTTTCATGTCTTAATAAGATTTGTCTCAAAAATCAATTTAGTCTGACAGTTTAATACTGGAAACAGAATTGTAATATCCTTAATATGAGAATAACATACAGCTTGTGCAAAATTTACTGGCTTTTGTCATGTTCAGATGGGATAGATATGTCATTCTTTCACTGGAAGCTGTAGTAGGTTGTGTATTTCTGATAGATAAGGGGGGAAATAATGGATGGAAAAGCTTTCAGTTGGAGCTTAATGAATGTGTTAAGGGTGACAGCATAGCTTTTGACAAACAAGCCAAGTATTACAGCTGATTACTGACATGCAACTGTAGGTGAAGAAAAATTATGTGTACCTTTTTCTTAACTGATAGAGTATTTATTGGAAGTCCATATTTGGGCTTTATTCTTAGGCATTTTTTTCATTCACACCTTGGACACCGAGGTGTGAACATCTGCTGATCAGATGGAGCTACCAACTGGACTCCAAAAAGATGCTGATAGACCTGAAGGTTGCCTTTGCCATCACTATGGGTATCCAAGTTCACAAAGGCAAAATTCAGCTATCAGTAAAATTTGAGAGAACACAAGAACCAGAGTCCGTGGAGAGGTATAGCACCTTTTGTGGGAGGATCCCCTCCCACACTGGTCACCCTCCAAGTGACTCAGATTTGCTGGTTAAAGATTTAACTGTGGAAAACCAAGAACGAAAGAAGAAGAGAAAAAACAGGAAGGGACCACCTGCTAGATGCCGTGATAACTGTCGACTGGCAGAGTTGCTGGAAAAGAAGAAGTCAGAGAGGGAAGAGAAGAAAGCAGAGAGGAACTTCAGAAGAGCCACATCTTGCACCCCTAAACAGTCCATGTCCAGCCCGACACACTCCTCTAAAGGGGAGCTGTCGAAGGACTCTGGATCGCCAGGGGCAAGGTCAATCTCCAACCTAACTCACCTTTTTTTGGAAAGTGAGATGGAGGAGAGCGTCCTTTCCATGGTGAAGGAAGTGGTTCTAGACGTTGTCCCTCAGACACCTCCAACTCCAACTGAACTGTCTTCTCCTATCCAGAACACTTCCAAGGAAATGACTGAGAAGAGAATGGAAAGACTGGAAGAGAACACCAACAATTCATGGCAAATCTTGAAAAAGATAAATGGCTCTCCGACAAAAGAAGCAAAAAGGCACTGGAGATGATTGAACTACTTAATAACCAACAAATGCCTGATGCAGGTAAGACCCGACCATACAAGCCAGATAGGTCCAACAGCGGTCCTACAACTCCAACCACTACTACGATCTCTCCATCCCAGCCTCTTCTTCAAAGAAAAACCACAAGAAACACAAGCGCTGCTAACAAACTCCTTTCTCTTTTTGTCCTTTAACACGCTCAGACATGGTGCAGAAAATAATAGAAAATAATATTTAAACAGTAAGAGAGGGTCGAAGAAAGGGCTTGCCCCACACCGTCCCTGTGCACCTTTGGCACACAGAAACACCATTGGATCAACTTTATTTTGAGATACAGGTGCCACGACATGAAGGTTTAATATTATGTCTTTGAAGTTAAATTATTTTGTCTGCATGGATTTGCATAATTTTAATTTTTGGGAGAGTGCCTCTGGGGACTCTCCTATAAATTGTAACGTGGCAAAGACATGTGAATGAATTTTGATGACCAAAACTTATTTAGTATTGGGAGACCATTCATTTTTGGGGTGGTAGCATGGGGGTGGTGTGTGGGGGGTGGGGTGGGTAACAATACTTTTGACAGGGTCAGCTCATGTTGGACAGTCTCCATATGAAGTCTGCATAATCAGAGGATCAGCATTGGTTGAAGACAAGTGCACCATCAACGTGCAGTACGCCTTGGTACAGAGTGCCGCTGTGCTCCAATGTGGGAAATTGGTATTAAGAGCCTTGCCCAAGAACTCAGTACCGTTACCTCTTGTGGGGATTGGACAGTGGACCTTTTGGTTTGAAGTTGAATACCGTAACCATTGAGCCAACACACCTCTGCTAGAGACCATATTTGGGCTTTATTCTGAGGCACAGGTACCATGACTTGAAGGCTCCATATTCTGAGGGTGTGCTTCACATATTTTAAGTGAAATTATTTAGACATCATGAAATCGCCTTGTTGCAATTTATGGGGGAGTGCCTACAAATTATAATAACCAAAAATAATTTAGCACTCAACCAGTTTACTCTTTACCGAATGCACTCAATATCAAATTTTGTTATTTTTTTCAAATTTTTCAAGAAATTTCAACAAAACTATACCATGAACACTTTGCGAATAAGCTTGTTTCAAAAAGGGGATCACATGATACAGTTGTGTTGGCACTTTGGGAATTTGTTTTTTTCAACGGCTCAGTTTGTAAATTACAGGAGCAAATTCACACTTAAAGGCCTATTTCCGACTGTTACGACCTCAGAACTGATGCTCTTAACATGCCATCATAAGGAGATTCTGTTGACAACTGACAAATTAGGTATGCAGTGGTTTCTAGTCAAGTCTTGGCTGCTAAGCCACTGGATGTATAAAGGCTGTGACTGGTGGGAAAATCAGTCCACTTGTCCAGGCCCTTAAGGGTTAAGTAAAGGGTTACATGTCTCAGTCTCATGGTCAGTTCTGAAATGTGAACTAGATCTGTTTGCAATTCCTATTGATGTTGGTTATTTTAGTGATGTCAGTTAATTTCAATAATTCCAATTTGTTTTTTGTACAGTTGAGCTCACTTAACTGGATATTTCTCAATTGAAAATTGAATAATCCTGTTAATTGCATATAACTTCCAAATTCAAAACCATTTACCATACATTTAGAACAAATTTCACCTGCTAATTGCACCTAGGTGTTTTGAATAACCTGCTGTTAATTGAATAAAAATAAAATCTTGTGATCTGTTGAAGAATTTCTTTGACATCCATTACATTTCCTCTATTTTTGTTCTGTCTGGAATCAGTACATCTAACATAAACATGCAATCTATTTTGGGTTGAGTTGTGTTAACTGAGACCTATGGTTTGGCGATGGCCGATGTGCGTCTAAGGTGAGGATTTGTCCAGACAGGCGGGTGACCAGGCGTCCTCGCACTGTTAGTGCAAGAACAAACATTCTCCAATTTGACTAATATTTGTCACACAGGTCTTTTGTAATAATATCTCAAGCGAGTTCGAAAACTGGTGCAGCCCAATTTTTCGTTGCAGAGTTATGGGCCTTAATTTCTCAATTTTTACGAATTTTGAGCATGTTAGCGCAATAACTTGAACAAACATTCACCGATTTGACTAATATTTGCCATACAGGTCTTTTGTAATAATACTGCATGCACGTTCGAAAACTGGCCTGACTCAATTTTTCTTTACAGAGTTATGGGCCTTAATTCATCAATTTTTATGAAATTTTAGCTCGTTAGTGCAATAATGTGAACAAAAGTTTTCCAATTTGACTAATATTTGCCATACAGGTCTTTTGCAATAATATCTCAAGCACGTTCGAAAACTGGCCCGGCCCGAT
This sequence comes from Pictodentalium vernedei, assembly GCA_031216915.1. Classification (NCBI taxonomy): domain Eukaryota; kingdom Metazoa; phylum Mollusca; class Scaphopoda; order Dentaliida; family Dentaliidae; genus Pictodentalium; species Pictodentalium vernedei. Next base: position 232,659,561 of record CM062288.1, on the reverse strand, counting down.
TTTTCTTTACAGAGTTATGGGCCTTAATTCATCAATTTTTATGAATTTTGAGCTCGTTAGCGCAATAATTTGAACGAACGTTCTCCAATTTGACTAATATTTGCCATACAGGTCTTTTGCAACAACATCATAGGTGAGTTTGAAAACTGGCCTGGTCCAATTTCTCATTACAGAGTTATGAGCCTTAATTAGTCCATTTTTAGCTTAACTTGACAAAGTCAAGATAAGCTATTGCTATCACGAGTGCGGAAGTCTGTTAGTCCGTGAGTCTGTGAGTCTGTTCACATTTTCTTTTAGCACAGGCTACACCCCGTAGTTCTTGTCCGATTGTCATGAAATTTCATATGCAGGTTTGAGGTCATATCTAGATGAGAACGTCACCTTTTGGTTGCAATCGGTCAACCTTGATGGCTGCCCGAGCCCAAAACCCGAAAACCTTTAACTCAGTCTACAGGTCGTATTTATGAAGGGATTTCATGGTAACTTGGTAGGATGACTCTGTATAATATCTGGATGAGAACGTCCTCTTTTGGTCATGATCTATCAACCGTGACGGCTGCACAAGCCAGAAACCCAAAAACTTTTAGCACAGTCTACAGGTCATATTTAATATGGAGGGATTTCATTGTAACTTGGTAGGATGACTCTGGGTAGGATGACTCTGTATGATGTCCAGATGAGAACTCCCCTCATTTGGTCACGGTCTGTCAACTGTGACGACGACTGCCCAAGCCCAGAACTCGTAAACCTTTAACACAGTCTACAGGCCGTATTTATGAAGGGATTTCATTGTAACTTGGTAGGATGACTCCAAATAATGTTTAAATGAGAACGTCTCATTTTGGTCGCTATCATTTAGCTGTGATGGCTACCCAAGCCCAAAACCCGAAAACCTTTAGCACAGTCTACATGTCGCATTTATGGAGGGATTTCATTGTAACTTGGTAGGATGACTCCATATAATGTCTAGATGAGAACGTCCCCTTTTGGTCGTGATTGGTCAACTGTGATGGCTACAGGGGTCCTAAGCCTGAAAACATTTAGCACTGTCTACAGGTCACATTTTTGAAAGGATTTCATTGTCACTTAGTAGGATGACTCCAGATAATGTCTAGATGAGAACATCCCCTTTTGATCGCGATCATTCAACCATGATGGCTGCCCAAGCCCAAAACCCCAAAAGCTTTATCACAGCCTACAGGTCGTTTTTATGAAGGGATTTCATTGTAACTTGGTAGGATGACTCAGTATAATGTCTAGATGAGAACGTCCCCTTTTGGTTGCGATCGGACAATTGTGATGGCTACACAGGCTCGAAGCCTGAAAACCTTTAGCACAGTCTACAGGCTGTATTTTTGAAGGGATTTCATTGTAACTTGATAGGATGACTCGTTTTGGAATAATTTCACTGTAACTTTGGTTAACATACATTAACTGGGATTACTGTGAGGGCCACATTAACCCACCCCTCAGTTCTTTAGTACAATCTACACCTCAAATGATTTTTATTGAAAACATAGCATACAGGGAACAGAAATTAACATATTCCCAATTATCACAATTCTTCTCTTATTTCATAATCCTTTCATAAACATCGAACATTATCCTTTTCATCAAACACAACACACAGTCAGGTTAAGCTACAGTGTGATTGACACTTTCATTATGAATTTTGAGCTCATGACAATGACGTTTCTGATTTTCAATAGAGAGTGCATAAAGAAAGTAGCCACAACTTGACGCCTGCATCTCTGATGTGCATCTCTTGTATAAAATACAAATGATAAATGATAAGCTAAGAATTTATTGAAGCCTACTAAAATTGGTAATCTTATTAAATAACAAATAATAAAAAAAATTTGAATTTATTAAGTGTTGTTATACCCCCACTCTCGAAGAGAAGGGGGGTGGAGGTGGAAGGTGTACTGGATTACATGCGCCTGTCCATCCAGCTGTGCATCTATCTGTCTGTCTGCAGCAATATCTTACCAGTGAGTGCATGGATTTCAGTGAAATTTGGTATGAGTGATCCTTATGACAAGCCGCTCCCGTACGTGGTATAAAAAAGTTGCCCACATTTTTTTAACAGAGTTATGGTCCATACTTTGTTTTTAATTCATGTGTGCGTCATTGATTCAGTAAAGCAATGGAGTTATAAATTGCCTTCAGCAATGCCTCTTGTTTTGAAATGTTCATTTAAACTTACATGAAGTTTCAAAACATCGTACTGCTCATTATGTTAGGCACAAGTGAACTAGTGCCTGTCAGACATGTAGATTGTGCTTATTTAAAGGTTTGTCCATGCCTGTGAGATTTTCCAGAATGGCTACAACATCTTTAATTGCTGTTTTTGAAAATGAAATTCTGTCATGCGCTTAACTGTTGAAAAATGGTTTTATAGCTCTTTTCAACATTGTGTAACATAACTGTAGAGTAACAGTGAATAAGAGTGAAAGGACATGGGAGATTAGTGTACTTGTTAATCTCCCGTGTCCTCTCAATTTATATTAGTTCTCAGCAGTGCTGAGGCAAATACCATTGCAAAATAATTTTTTGTCTGCATAAAAATTGCTGAGGTAAACATTTTGAAAATTTTTCACTATTTTCTCAATAAACTTTGAAATTGTGCAACCCTTTCCCTGATGTACTGGCCACATTCTGCCAGCACTGTTTGCAAAAAGTATTATTCAGATTTTTGCCATTAAAACAAATTTATGACTCTCATTCGAATGAGCTGGTCAGACTCATTTCTATGAGGAATCATAAGCTATAGAGCTGGGAGATTGTGGGATTTACACTGCGGTTGTGGTTTCAGTTTTTTAAATAAAAAAACTGCGGTTGCTGTTTCGGTTGTCCCCGTATATACCTGTCAGATTGGTCCTATAATTACACCATCTTCCACTAACAACTAACAAGGCATCTTCTTTTGATTGCATCAGTTGAATAAATAAGTATAACATATCTATGGCTGTAATGTTGTAAAATGTTAGGCAAAAAACCCCCAAAACATTGTTTAGGATTATGCTGACTCTTAAAATATTATCAAATAAAAGTCACTCGTTTAGGTCATTGTAACCCTAAATTTCCATCCAACTTCATCTGTGAATTTGAAACTGATTTTTACGTGTAGAAATAAATATATCAGACAGTATCAATGAAGAGTAAGTGGCAAATTATAGATCATCAAAGGAAACCGCATTTAATAAACTGATGAACACTTTACAATGCTTCAGCCTTGCTTTTGACAAGTCATGAATATTAATGAATTCATGTTGAGTTTCGTGTATTGATACTGAAAGCCTCAAATCTTGGCTTTCTGTCTTGAAAATGTCGTTGGTGAAAGTATAGTGTACAACAGTTTTGGGTTTTTAATTCCATTCAAATGTATACAGAAATTATTTGACGGTGGCCAGCAGATTCGTAGATACTGCATTTATTATAAAGAAAATTATGTTCTTATTCTGGAAATTCGATATTACACACAGTATCTTAAAACACGCTGGAATTTTGAAACCGAATCTGCAGTTGTGTTTATTGGAGTGCAGTTGCGATTTTCGGTAGTCTTTCATTACCGATCCCGACCAGTGGTTGCCGTTAACCTCCCAGCTCTAATAAGCTGTGTCAGAGACCAAAATGAAAATTTTAAGTTAGGGCAGTTTTAAAAAATAATTCTTGTTTCTCGGGCCACTCGATCATTTATGAAAATCTGCATCGTCACTTTTTTTATCTGGAAATGTGTTTGATGATACTTTTTTGTGCTTGTAAATAAAAATTAAACAAACCATACTTTGTTTGACAGAGGTCTATCAAACGATGTAGACCTCACTAAATTTGCAATTGGGGACATGGTGACTCAGTAGGTAGAGGTGCAGATTCTAAGCCAAAAGGTCCATGGTTCGAATCCCACCTGCGGCAACCGCATTGTGTCGTTGGGCAAGATACTTCACCCCATTGCCCATGTGTGGGCATGGTGACGTAGTGTACAAAGGTGTTCTGCACATCGATGGTGCACCTGTCTTCAACCAATGCTAACCCTGCTTGTGTGGAGTTAGTATGTTGGGGTGCTGACAGTTGTTTGCCATTGCTCGGTGATTCATGGTCATGACTGTGCAGAATTATGTGACCTTAAACACCAATAAATAAATAAATAATTTGCAGTTGCATAATGGGAAATTTTCACTGCTAAAATATATAGAATAAATAGGTACTAGTGCCGGTAATCAGAGTTAAACCACGAGAAGGATAAGGGTTTTAACCACTCGGCTTGCCAAGTGGTTAAAACCCTTATTCTATGAGTGGTTTAAATCTAATTGCCGGCCCTAGTACCTATTTGTTTTATTTATAACATGCTCTTAATAAATAATCGACATTGTCACTTAAAATGGAGAAAAAATTACACTTTCTATCGCAAACACACAGGTTTGTTTTGTTTACATCAGCATGGGCAGTACTACTGGCTGCATGTGAATGCTTTATTAACAATTCTTAAATTTTATTTTAAATATTTAATTGTAGGTATTTTAAACTTAATAAGTCACTGCATGTAGTAGATAGTACCGCAAAACATCGTATGTTTGAATGAAACATCACGAGGTGTGATTGTATCAAAGTCGGAAATTACGTCTTGTCAAAGTTGTATGAACTTCCTACTATAGGTGTAAATTCTTTTTAACCGCAGTAGAAGCTTTACACCGGTAGTGGGGTTAAAAGGTAAAATTCAACATACAGGCTTTTCACAGGTAGTAACATAGGTGAGCACATTATGAAATGGTTTACCCACATAATAGTGTGATGAATTTCTTTTCAACCCACTTGCAGTTGTTTACTGTTGACTTGCCATAAATGTATAGATCCTAACTCGGCGTTATTTAAAAGTTTACCAAAAGAAAACCTTTGAGAAACAGAAAATGGGTGCAGAAGTACCAGATTTTAACTAAAAATGCATCTACTGAGCGAGCAAGTAAGAGCTTGCTAAGCAAATGTTACCTTGGCTATTCCACATCCATGATTCTCTGTGCATGTGTCAGAAGATAACACAAGTTTATTCATTTTCTTCCACTGAAATGTTTGGATGAATATTTACCAGCTCCTATGTTGTGATTTTGAAATATTACTTGGATGTTGTTTGAATACCTTATCACTATACCTTTAATATAGCGGACGTTGATCCGAATCGCTGCAATTTCAATATTTTCATCATCTGTGCTGATTTTTGGCAGTGGCAGGAATCACCATTCTCATTTTGTTCTTTGTGGCTCGCAATGCAACCGGTTCACTGCTGATGTAATAAAGTTACCACTTACATGCACTTTGTTATAATTTGCATTTTTAGTGATTCCTCTTTCCAAGAGATCTATGTTGATGTGATTTCCCCCTCTGTTGTCACTTATTTTATTGTTTATCTTTGGGTACACAATAATTTCTGTGCTTTTCAGTTCTGATCCACTACTTAATTTTCAGAGAAGTTTCAGCCTTCTGTAGTCCGACCTTATGTGTTTCCTGCACTTGCCTCTCTGGACTGCTTTTTTTCCCCAACATCAAGCTGCAATTGTCATCATCATTGCCTCATACCATTCCATTTATGAATTGCTGTCTGCCTAAACACATTGAGGATAATTATTCACAGTGTGTTTTGTGCAATGGCTGTTTTCAACCACTGCCTTGGTGGGGGAGGGATGCAGTCTTAAGCCCACCTTTTGGGCATGTGGATAAAAGAAGTGATTTATGTGTCTTCTGATTCCCATTATGAGGGCAAAAGTCATCAGTTATCTGATTTATCTTTGGTGCTTTCCTTCATTTTTGATCTGTTTCATGAGGTCAAGTCCTCAAGCCAGCCAGAAGTATCTGCCAAGACTCGCTCTTTAGTTGAGCACCATCAGCATGTTGAGCAGTCCAGCTCTGTTTTTTAGCTCACCTGAGTGAAGCTCAAGGGGACCTTTACTAATCACTTTCCACCCGTCATCCATCCGTCGTCCAACATCGTCTGTCCGGCTAAACATTACATTATCGACTTCTCCTCACAAACTTCAGACCAAATTGAACCAAATTTGGTGAGCATATTCCTCACCATATATCAATTCAAGTTTGTTCAAATAAAGTTGCCATGCCCACAGGGGCACCATTAGGGGCATAACTCTGATAGCACCCATAAAATACAAAAAAAATCTTCAGATCCAGTGGTCAGAATCTTTTCATATTTGGTATACAACATCTCAAGAGGGGTCAGATTCAAGTTTTTTCAATCGAGTCCCTGGGTTAATATTTGAGCTCCCTATTGGAGCCTGAATTTTAACTTAGTGCAATACATGGAATATTCTTTAAAAATCTTCTTCAGATCCACCAGTCAGAACCTTTCCATAATCTCTAGGGGGGGGGAGGGTTGGGGGGGGGGGGGGAGGTCAGATTCAGATTTGTTCAAATCGGGTTCCTGCATAGAAAATTTTGGGTCTGGTTCGGACTTAGAAATTTTGGACCAGAATTCCCCCAAAAATGTTTTTTCGATTTTTTTATGCATTTTGTTCAATTTTGAGACGAAAAGAAAAAACATTTTAGCCTGAACATTTTGGGATCGGTTCAGACTTGGAAATTTTGGACCAAAATTTGGAAATTTTTTTTTTTAGTTTTTGATCTTTTTTGTTCAATTTTGAGACGAAAAAAGAAAATTCTTTTAGCCTGAAAATTTTGGGTCGGTTTGGACTTTGAAATTTTGGACCAAAATTCTAAAAAAAATTTTTTTTTTAATTTATGCATTTTGTACAATTTTGAGACGAAAAACAAATTTTTAGCCTGAAAATTTTGGGTTCGTTTCAGACTGAAATTTTGGACCAAAATTCTAAAAAAAAATTTTTCGATTCTTTTCAAAATCAAGTTCCTAGATGAATTAGAGTGGTTTTATTCAAAAATGTTTTTACCCTATGTCCTCCCCTCCCTTCCTTGTCATGGGGGTGGGGGTGAGGGGTGTTGGAGGGCAGTTAGATGCAACAAAATGTTGGGTTGCAAAATATATTTTGAAAGATTTAGTGATTTTATGCACCCCACCCCCCACCCCCAAATACCCCATGACCACCAACCCCACTCCCCACTCCTGGGGGTCAATTAAGCTGAGGAAAGAAATAGCTACAAAATGCATTTTGAAGGAATTAGAGTGAATTTATGTAAAAAAAAAAGGATCCCTATAATAATTTCATGACTTCGTTCCTCTGAAGTGTTGATGAGCTATGATTAGCAGAATGTGATCAAAAATACTTCTTTGAACAACTTGTCATGTGAGCAATTAAGGCCCCTTGGGGGCTCTTATTTTCTGACCTCATCAGTTGGCATTCAGCTGCCTGTATTGCCTTGAATTCTAAGCTACAAGTAAAGTTGGTGTGAAGATTTCTTTCTTTACCAGAGCAGATACTTGCCAGCCCCCTGTGCATTGTCCTAAATCTGATTCCGCTGATCCCCGTGTGTTTGAGGGTGTGACAACTTTGGATGTTGCATCTCTTAGACTTGTTAGGCCTATTTTGACAGCCATTCCCACTTTCATCCAGGAGTTCCTCTCCAGTCTATCCAGAGATGTTAGGCATTCTCTCTCTCATGCTCCACATCGTCTCCACCATGGCTGCATATCTTCCACCAGAAGATTTAGGAGCTGCACAGGCTCCAGGAGATGCACAGGCTCCATTGCATGTGTTGTCCAAGGCCTAAATGAACCTTACATATACACACACCTGCATCACATCAAACCTGGAGCTGGTGCTGAGGGATTCTGTCCTGGATTCCTCTTGGATGCATCCTTCAGAGAAAAGGGTTGCACTGTGATGTGCCTCTTTGGCTGATCCTACACTCTTCCATGGTTCTGTGGGGGCTGTTCATGTTGAGGTTTTACGTCACTCGAAGGACCAACTGTTACTCAGACAGCTGGCTGCTTCCTCTGGCCAAGCTTGAGGTCGCTCCAGACCTGATCACATGTCCTGCCACCCCCTTCTGAGGTACCCAAGGTTACTCCTTCTGCTGACCAGCCCTCTATATGTATATCTAAGGAAAGACTGGGTCAGGAGAATTGGAGGTCTAAGGACCCTGCTTGTGGTAGAGTTGGTTTCTCATCTTGTGGATCCCGGTACAGTCGACAATGGTGATCGTCGCCTCAATCAGTCTCCAGGTGTCATTCTTAACATAATTCACTCAGGGCTTCAGATAACCTTCCGTTGAAAAACCTGACTATGTCTCAGGTTCCATTTCCAACTCCACTTTCATCACATTTGGAACGTTGGGATTCCTTGGTGATGAAGATAAATATTCTTCTTGCCAAGGGGGTGATCGAGGTCATCCAGAACTTTGTGACTTTTATTATGTCTCCCCTTCCCCGAAGGGAGAAATATTGTTTTAGTGCATACTTCTTCTTCTTCTTCTTCTTCTTCTTCTTCTCATACAAACTTTGTCCGGGCCATAACTTTTTTGTCTTTTGACCTACACCTTAGATACTTGGCATGTGGATGTATCACCATTAGCCAGTGTGCAGTGTACCATAGTGACCTTCTTGTGACCTTGACCTTTCACCTGAAGGTCAGATTTATGTGTTTTTTTAAGGGAAACATCACACAAACTTTGTCCGGGCCATAACTTTTTTGTCTTTTGACCTTCACCTTAGATACTTGGCATGTGGATGTATCACCATGAGCCGGTGTGCAGTGTACCATATTGACCTTCATGTGACCTTGACCTTTGACCTCAAGGTCAAATTTATGTACTTTAAATAAATAGGGAGTAATTGTCCAGACCAGATTTTTTTTTTTTTGGACATGTGGATGTGTCACCATGAAACCGCATGTCGCTACCTTGATGAACTGCATGTGACCATGACCTCTGACCTCAAGGTCAAATTTATGTACTTGAAATAGGGAATAATTGTCCAGATCAGAACTTTTTTGTTTTTTGACCTAGGACTTAGATGATTGACATGTGGATGTATCACAATGAGACCACATGTCATCATGACCTTCATGTGACCTTGACCTTTGACCTGAAGGTCAGATTTATGTGCTTTTTAAGGGAAACTTTGTCCAGGGCATAACTTTTTTGTCTTTTGACTTAGACCTTAGATATTTGGCATGTGGCTGTATCAACATGTGGCACTGTGGCTATGTAAACCATGGTGACCATCACATGATCTTGACCTTTGCCCCCCCCCCCCCCCCCCCCCAAGGTCAAGTTCAGGTATTTTATAAGGGATTATTTGTCAGAGTCATAACTTATTTCTCTTTTGAGATAGACCTTAGATATTTGGCATGATTGTCAATATTATTCATGTATATATAATTTGTAGTGCATTAAATAGAAAGGAAGGGGAGACATATGTTTTAGTGCGCTAAAACAGTTTCTAGTTCCAGACTGTTCTTGATTCTGAAAGAAGAATAGCCAACTCAGACCGTTCATCAATCTGAGCATTCTAAACCAATCCATACTTGTGCATGTACCTTGGTTCAGTATGGCAATGTTTCAGTCTGTACGGCGATTTTGCTGCCAGCATCAATCTGAAGGATGCATATTTTCATGTTCCAATTCATGTAGCATCTCAGAGATACCTCTGTTTCTCTTTGCGAGGTCGGGTCTTCCATCTACCATTTCAAGGCATTACCATTAGGTCTAAATCTGGCTCCTTGAGTGTTCACTCATCTGATGTCTGTCAGTGATGGCTTTTCACCTCATTCATGTGAGGGCCACTTCTTTGGCTTACCTGGATGACATCCTTCTTAGTCATTCTGATCAGGCACTGCTTAAGTCAGATGTCTCCAAGCTTCTGAGCTTGTTTCAGTAACTTGGTTTCAGGGTCAATGTGGAGAAGTCAGACCTGGCCCCTTCTCAGTCATTCAATCATCTGCAAATGAACTTCTGTACTTGCCTCAATATAGTGTCTGTTCCCAGGACATGAGATTGGCTTTTTGCTTTTGCATTGACTCTGTACCAGTCCAGCTTAAATTTTTCTTCGCTTGCTAAGCCTTTGTGGCTCTTCAATGGACCTCATCCCATTTGGTTATCTGCATCTCCAGCCTCTTCAACACTTTCTTCTCAGTCATTGGAGTCTGGACGCTGATTCTCTAGACCAGTTGAGCAAGGTTCTGTGTTCTTTTCACAGCCATTTCTCTCGCTGGACGAGTTTAGTGGATTACTCCAGGAGTTCCACTCGACCTTCCCAATCTGGACCAAGTTCTAAAGGTGGATGCCAGTGATTTTGGCTGAGAGGCGACTCTGGATACCCCTGGGTCTTTCCACTTCCACTCAGGCATTTGCGATCCGGACCATGTAAGTCTTCATATCAAGCAGAAGCTATTTATTAACCCTGCTTCTCAGTAACAGATATATCTGTGCAACTGGGTTGCTGGAACACACTCATTGGTCCCATATAGGAAAGTGTCTCCACCATCACCATCTTGAGGGAGAGGGGGTCAGGGTGGGCAGAAGTTGCTATAAACAAACAATGCTCAACAAAAAAATTTCATGAAGGTTTTCAGTTTCCCGGTGCCACACAATCTTTTGAATGCTTTCTAAACAATATACTGCGATGTTTGTGAAAATGAATATCATGATGATGTGCACAGTTTTACGTGGCAATACAATTTGATATATACACATTATTGACCAAAAACAAGTGTTCAGATTGGAAAGTTGATACAGTGTAATTAGTTTTTGTGCAAGGTAAACGCCCAGACTTTTGATGTCATGAAAGTTATTATGTTGTGGCATAAGTTTTCACATCATCAAACATCATGGATTGGGAGGAGTTATTACATTGATTGACTTAACTGGTTGGTACATTATTTTGAGAGCTGCACCCACCACCCTACTGCCAGTGCACACACTCAAACCAAATAAGATTATTGGTTCTTGCTTCCGACTCTCATGGATTCGTAAGCAAATAAAGTTATAAAGCAAATAAAGTTATTCAGGTCGCAAGGGATTTAAATGCCACATCGTCCCTGTGTGCCTTTGGCGCACTGAAACTTTTCATTTCATTCATTATTTTTGGTGGTCTGAATTTGTTATTCCAAATTTGTTCTATTACAAATCATTGGAGAGTGCCCACAGGCACTCTCCAGTAATTTGTAAAAGAACAAATTTATATAATTAAAATATTATATTCATTTGACTGAATATGAAACATTGTCACGGTGTCGAAATAATAATTATGATATTGGTAGCAGAAAGAAATCTGAGAATCAGCAACAATAACTAGGAATTTAACTATTCTGAAATTTAATTAAAAAAATTAATATAAAAAAATGATACAAAGATCTTTTACACTAATTGGTTTACAGAAAATGAAAACAGTGGTACTTATCAATTATTGAATTAGTCCAAAATACATTTCGACAGAATCCAGTAATCCATTGGTGAAGAATCTTGTGAAGAAATATTCCAGCTGGTAGTATTAAGTCCAAGAATGTGTCTTCAGAAACAGTATCCCATAGATTTGTAATGAAATGTTCTCTTAGAAATTTCAGCAGTCTCCAATAAAATATAATAAAATGCTCAGTAAAATTTAAATTGAGTTAAAATCCACTAATTATTGGCACCACAGGTAATTTAAAAATAATCCAGTAAAATCCTGGCTTTTCACAAAAATATATTCTGTTTCTCAGCTTGTATAAATTATCTTTTACAAGACGAATAAATTCTTATCAAAATTCTCCTTTGGAATCACTTTTCCAAGTTGACAAAGAAGCACAGACATCTGCTTCCATTATTATGTACTGTCCTGCAACAATAATAATCTCCAGTGTGCACAACTGCTCTGCTATGAATAGAATGTCTATCTGATATGAGTTTATCTGAAAAGAGTTTTTGAATTCTGTTGACAAGGGTTTAAATAGTTCTCAGATAGAATGTCCAAGAAGAAGTTTCTCCAATGTTCTGTTTTCTATCAGTTTGTAGGTGATTCTGTCGTAATTGATGTGAACAAGGATGACCTACTTAAACAATTAAACAATCAGCAGCTATACGTACAGTGATCTAAAAAATTAATTCTATGTGAAAAGATGTAAACATGTTGATACACTCAAAGGTCACTTAGTGCAAATGAGTCAGACCAGCCAAAATCTACTTACTGTAAAAGAGAAAAAAACATGCCTTCAGAAAAATATCAATTGTGTAGAATTATCAACTAAGGACATATCAATCTTGATATAATATAATATTGATATTTTTCTGAAGGCATGTTTTTTTTTCTTTTACAGTAAGTAGATTTTGGCTGGTCTGACTCATTTGCACAAAAGTGAGCAAAAGCTGCTTCCTCCAAATAAGAAACATCAACAAAATCAGAAAGCTACTTGACCAAAACACTCTGAAAACTGTTATACAGTCTTTGGTCCTGTCCGTTTGGACTATTGCAACTCTCTCTATTTCGGCCTTCCTCTAAAATCAATGTACATGCTTTAACGTTTTCAAAACACAGCAGCTAAGATCATTACCGGTGCGAAAAAGTATGACCACATTACACCAATCCTGAAATCTCTGCATTGGCTGCCAGTTGAGTTTCGCATTAAGTATAAGGTATTGGCGGTGACACACAACATCTTACATAGCGACAAAGCACCAATCTACCTTAAGCAGGTCATCAAAGTACACACACCGTCGAGGAATCTCAGATCAGCTTCTGAGAGTCTCCTTGTCGTACCGCGAATTCGATCAATGGCAGGGAAGAGATCGTTCACTTTCGCAGCTCCCTCACTCTGGAACGCCCTCCCTCAGAACCTTAGAAAAACCCTAAATGCAGATCACTTCAAGAAAACTCTGAAAACCCATCTCTTTCAAGCAGCCTTCGACCGCTGATTATACCATTGTTACCGTCCCCTATGTTTTCAGCGCTTTTGAGCAGCATTTCTTATAAATTATTATTATTATTATTATTAAATATGGGCATGGAAAATGTTGGCTTTTGATATGGTACCCTCATTTTTAGCTTAGCTTAACTTGACAAAGTCAAACCATCACGCGTGCGGAAGTCTGTTAGTCTGTTCACATTTTCCTTTAGCGCAGGTAGTTCTTGTCCGATCGTCACAAAGTTTCATATGCAGGTTTGGGGTCTCGTCTAGATGAAACATTCCTATTTGGTCGTGATTGGTCAACCGTGATGGCTGCCCGAGCCCAAAACCCGAAAACCTTTAGCACAGTCTACAGGTTGTATTTATGAAGGGATTTCAGTGTAACTTTGTTGGATACCTCTGTATAATATCTGGATGAGAACATCCCCTTTTGGTCATGATCTGTCAACCGTGACAGCTGCCCAAGCCAGAAACCCCAAAACATTTAACACAGTCTACAGGTCATATTTTGACTCCATATGATGTCTAGATGAGAATGTCCCCTTTTTATCGCGATTGGTCAACTGTGATGGCTACAGGGGCCCGAAGCCCGAAAACTTTTAGCGCAGTCTGCAGGTCATATTTATGATGGGATTTCATTGTAATATGGTAGGATGACTCCAGATAATATCTAGATGGGAACGTCTGCTTTTGGTCACGATCTGTCAGCCTTGATGGCTGCCCGAGCCCAAAACCCAAAACCTTTAGCACAGTCTACAGGTTGTATTTAAGGAGGAATTTCATTGTAACTTGGTAGGATGACTCCATATAATGTCTAGATTAGAATGCCCCCTTGTGGTCATGATTGGTCTACTGTGATGGTTACAGGGGCCCTAAAACCTTTAGCACAGTCTACAGTTTGTATTTATGAAGGGATTCCATTGTAACTTGGTAGGATGACTCAAGATAATTCCTAGATGAGAACGTCCCCTTTTGGTCACGATCATTCAACCATGACGGCTGCCCGAGCCCAAAGCCCGAAAAACTTTAGCTTAGACTACAGGTCGTATTTATGAAGGAATTTAATTGTAACTTGGTAGGATAACTCAGTATAATGTCTAGATGAGGACGTCCCCTTTTGGTTGCAATTGGTCAACCATGATGGTTACACAAGCCCGAAGCCCGAAAACCTTTAGCACAGTCTACAGGCCATATTTATGAAAGGATTTCATTGTAACTTGATAGGGTGACTCGTTTTGGAATAATTTCACTGTAACTTGGTAACTTTGGTTGACATACATTAATTGTGAGGGCCATATGTATTAACTGTGAGGGCCACATTAACCCACCCCTCAGTTCTTTAGTACAGTCTACACCTCATATTATTTTTATTGATACCATAAGGGAACAGAAATTAACATATTCCCAATTTTCACAATTCTCTTATTTCATAATCCTTTCATAAACATTGAACATTATCCTTTTCATCAAATACAACACACAGACAAGTTATGCTACAGTGTCATTGACACTTTCAATTTGAAAGCCTTGATAGTGGCTTCTAGCACTCAACCAGTTAATGCCATCTTGGGGGGGGGGGGGGGGGGGGCACAGTGTTTAGGGGCAACATTTTTTTGCTGTCATTCTAGCAATCCTGCTATATAGAGATTAATGAACTAAGCATTAAATAGTCATGCTTTCAGGCCACCAGTCAGTCATATTCTGCAAGGAACCATTATAGCCCTTGATAATAATAATAATAATGAAGTTTATAGCCTCGGTTCCACAATGTGCTCGCAGGCTTTACAATATCGAGTACATGCTTGGTGTATAAATAAATAGACTCTGCGGCTGAAGCTGAATAGATACAAAAAGAAAAGTAACAACTATCAACTATTAATCAACCAAGGTTAAGCTCTGTGTTATATACTTGCTTGAAGAGATAGGACTTCAGAGCAGATTTAAACTGTTTGAGAGTTTGTGGCGTCTTCATGTAAGCAGAAAGCGAATTCCAGAGCTTCAGACTGGCAACAGAGAAAGCACGACCACCGCACGATAGAAGGTTGCAAGATGTGTAAACTAAGTCATTGGAGAAACTCGACCTTAGAGTTCTGACAGGTTTGTGGGGAACAAGAAGATCAGTCAGGTATGAAGGACCAAGATTGTTGAGACATTTATATATGATTAAAAGGATTTTAAAGTCAATCCTTTTCAGAACTGGGAGCCAATGTAGATCTGCCAATACTGGAGATATGTGGTCATATTTCCTGGTGTTGGTCAGAACTCTGGCTGCACAATTTTGGACAGCCTGTAACTTAACCAAAAGAGATTTGTTGCAGCCAAAAAGCAGTGAATTACAGTAGTCGAGACGACTTGAGACGAATGCATGGATGAGCATTTTCGTCGTATTTTTATCAATCACATTCCGTACTCTGCTGATGTTTCTAATATTTGAGGAATTTGAGGGTGATTTTTGGGACTTATATTCACTTTCTTTAAAAAAAATTTTTTTTAACTTTTTTTTTTTATTTAATACTTTCTCATACTTGTTACTAGTAACATTAAGGCTTATTTTAGTTGTTGATGTGATGTATTTTTGTTGGGACTTATAGTCACTTTCTTGAACGACTGTTTTTCCACAACTCCTCTTTAACCAATGAATGTACTTCAATTACAATTTCAGTGATTTATGAAAGCCTTTCCTAATTCTTATTTATGATTTAATATCTGGCCTCACGATTCATATTCTTAATCATAAACATTTCTAAAAGAAAAAAATGCTTTTATATTCAATGATTCTATGTTGAATTGATATATAATAAATGCAGAAATATAGACTTTCCAAAGCCATCACATAAACCACATTAATCATTTGATGCCTAGTTAATGATTTATATTAACTAAATATTAGGCATGTTACATTGGAACGACATTATCAAGCGCGAATGTAGGTGAGCGTTGGGATGTAACATCCCTCCTGTTTAAAGTGTTTTAAAAAAATTCAACAAAACCATATCATGTGACCCCTCTTTGGAACGAGCTCGTTCCAAAGAGGGGTCACATATGGTTTTGTTGAAATTTTTCGAAAAATAATATCTATTCAGCTGCGGAATTTGCATATTACGCGGGCGGATGTGGGCGATTCGTTGGGTAAAGGGTTAAACCCATATTAGATCATGCTTTTCTTGGTATATATAGTGGTGCCCAATTAATTGGATATCTCTTAACTGAATAACCTTGTTAATTGAATATAATTTTTCAACACAAAACCATTTACCATACCTCCAGTATAAATTTGACCTGTTAATTGAATATAGGTTATAGAGTAAACTCCTGTTAATTGAATAAAAAATCTTGTAACCTGTTGAGAAATTACCCCGACACTCCCCAATTTTCCTTTGTTTATAGACCTATTTGGCCTCAGTACTTACAATACAGGTATTTAATCTAATATATTTTGTTTGATAGAGCTCCTGCAGCTCCGTCAAACAAGATATAATAGAATAAATGCTAAGTTTATCTTTAGAATACAGGGAAGTGCAGTGTCCCTGTTAATTGAATACTCTTGTTAAGTGAATAATTTTCATTGGCAAAGTGGCTATTCAATTAACAGGGTTCCACTGTAATTGATAATCCATTAATTGTCACTTAGGCAAATTCTGTTAGTAATTTGCAATATTTTAAATATCAGCGTGACATTTATTTGCATTATTGGTGGACTAAATGTTGACAAATATTCAGTGTTTGGTGCCATGTGACAAAAAATTATATCACTGTTCTATAGTGTAGCTTAAATAACTTACAGGGAATTATGCGTCTCATTCTATTTGACACATGATTGAACTGTGCAGTTTGATTAGACCAGTTCCTATATTGCAGCCAGTCGCAACACTATGGAAGGAATAATATATGCAATTTATCAATAAAATATTTTCTGGCCGAAAGTCCAAAATGTTTTGGGGCCGTAACATGTCAGGTACTGAAACTTATTTAATTAAATACAATCTTTCAAATATTTATTTCATGAAGAATTCCTTTCAGAACCTACCTGATAAAAGGAAATTTGAAGCAGTTTTGGAAACTTTACTCAACGGGCCCAGCTTATGATTTTTCATTGTAACAAAACTCAACAACATGCGAAACAGTTTAGGGGAACTGATTTGTCTTCCATGGATATTGTTTTACACATAGACAAACAAACAAAAAATACCTTGGTTTTATAAGGATGTCAACCTGATCATGGGTTTTGTGTTGATAATACAGGTATTAAGTCGGTTACATGAATGTACAAAAATTCTTTATCGACAGTTTACCTTTGAACGATGGTAATTCACTTGGATTCCCACAGTGTTTGTTTTATGCGAATATTACGAGAATTGGATTCCCAGATTCCTGGCAAAAAATGAGGCATGATTTTAGTTGTATATATATTCCAGACTGCTTGTATGTTTGCTTTCCTGACCAACTGATATATTTCAGACAATAAAAATTAAAAATCTAAAAAAAAATGTCTTTGAATCATTGCAAGAAATGTTGCTCAATCGACACTTTTCATTTCACCGAACTTTTGATGACATTACAATAAAGAATGAAGACTCATCACAACCATAGTTTTTTTTTATTATGTTGTGTAGTTCCATTAATTGTGTTTACATCTTGATTGTTTGAAGGTGGATTAAATTCTTATTGATTGGAATATCTATAACTGGAGCATGAAAAAATATCTATATCTTTGTGAGTGAAGGAATATCTCATTATATCAACAGTAGTCTGTATGCAAAAACCACAAAAGTGGGTAAGCAAACAGCCCATAACAACGTCAGATTTCTTACAGAATTAAACTGGTTGTCTGAGAGCTCGATAAATAGCTTGAAGAAAAAAAAAGTGCCAAGGATTAATCGGGGTTGTCTTTGGCACTTCAGGTCAACTTGGGCTCTGAAATGGTTGATGACTTTTGTCCAGTGCACATCTCTACTGTTTTGAGTGTTAGAACAGGAAGCAGTGCAACAAAAATAGCACCTGTGTAAATTACAGCAGGAATAGACATAGCAAGCAGAAAGAAAGGTCCTCTGTCACAGTATGATTTATCTCACAATGCTAAAGACAGAAAAATAAAACTATATAAATCTGCATGTCATGTTGAATTGGCAACTTGCTTTTAACAATGTCATTTTTCACAATTTTCATTTCTTCTTTATTGGTTTGTGATTCTTAAAAACATTGAAAGGAAGGAAACCCATTTGCAGTATAAACCATTGGTTTACTTTACAATTCAGACAGATTATTCGATCGTTCAGCTAACATTTGTCGGTAGAGAACAGAATGTGAAGTGTTGTTTCTGTGTCAATCAAGCAGAGCTAAATATAGGATTTAAAGACATGGAAACAAACACTTCATAATTTTTAGAGTTGAAGTGAAGCCAGAGGGCCATTTAACCATTAACCACTGAATGTCAATCAAATTTAGCAATTATTTATTAATATGGACACACTAATTTTGATCCAACTTGATTGCTGGAACATCATGTGGGCGATTTGTTAGGTTAAGGGTTAAAACATGATCAGAGATTGTTAGGCTTCAGAAAATTGAAGACACTCAAGAAAAATGTTTTTTGGTTCAGCATTGTCTATTCATAGTAACAATTGCCCCCCATCCCCACCCTCTATGATGGTGGCGGTTGAGACACATTTCTGTATGTGACCAGTGAACATTCCAGCAGTCCAGTTGTATAGAGATCGGTGTGTGTATACAATTGTTGTACTAGATGTCCTCCTCAAATATGTACATAGGCATCTGTTGAGTTAATGCATGATTGTAACATTTTATCTGCCTTGATATGCTCACTGGCAGACAATCTCCCTTTTTTTGTCATTCATTGTGTTCAAAATATTTACGTGTTGCACCATAATCCATCGTTTTAAGATTTTCTAAGTACATCAATCCATGCCTTTCCATATTCATTCCTTTCAATCAGTGCTTGTTTGCTGCAGTAAACAAGTTCTGCTTTACTGGCAAAATAGGACCCAGAACCAATTCCTTGGGTGGAAGTCCTCTAAAGTGGGCAACATAGGTACAAACAATTTGTTAAACTTGAATTCATACCTGTGTTGCAGACCTGATATTGCCATAGATGCAGAAAATGACCTTAAACACTGATTTTTTTTTTTTTATAGATAGCAGTTAATGTTGTTGCCTGACAATATATCAGAAGTGTAAAATTAACATGCCTTACAGAAAATAAATTTTGTTGATTTCATCAAGAGCTGTTCTGAAATCCCAAGCCCGAAGATGGAGAGAATTGTGTCAAAAAAAAGTGTCGAGAGGAAAAACATTTGTATATTTTTGGTTTTTAAACACTGAGGCGCCGTCTCAGAAGATGACTGCTGAGGGTGGGGGTGGCATTGTGGTATTCGGTTCTCGTCAGATCACCGAAGTTAAGCAACATCGAGCCCGGTTAGTCCATGGATGGGTGACTGTCTGAGCGATCGATTTGGACTCCCGCATTGTGTCCATGGGCAAGGCATTTCACCCCGATTGTCCACAAGGGGGCACGATAACACCATGTACTAAGCCATACAGCACGTAGATGGTGCACATGTCTTCAACCAATCTAACCCTGCCTGTGCTGCAGTGCAGAGTTAAGATGTTGGGGGAGCTGGCAGCGGCTTGTCGTTGCTTGGCAGTTCTCTCCTGGTACTCTGGCTTCCTCCACCCTTAAACTGTCACCATCACAATATGACCTTGACTGTTAAAGTGTCCTTAAACCCTAATAAATAAATAAATAAATAAATAAATAACTGCTTGGGGGCCCATTTGTGTGGCCTAACTGTCATGGCTCAAGTCCCCATTTTTGAAGGCATGCCTTTAAGATGTAGTTAGAATGTTTGTTAGTAGGGATTATAGTTAACCCTTTGATACTTATGTATGTGTTATTACGTACAATATCTTTTGTTTAATTAAAGCCTTTACTACTTTTGTACGTGTTATTAAGTACAAAATCTTTTGTTCAATTTAGCCCTTTGATACTTTTGTATGTGTTATTACGTAGGAAATTTTTTTTTAATTTAACCCTTTGATTCTTTTGTAAGTGTTATTATGTACGAAATGAAACTGCACATTGATACTTTGTGGTCGTTTGTTTTGTTATTATTTTTCGATTTTTTAAAGTTTTTGTCTCAAATTCCTATTTTCTTCCGAATAGTGCTCAGTGATAACCGTTGAGCCAAATGTTATCACAGCTTAAAATACTAACATAATCCTGTTGTTAAGACTTCTTAACTGGTTGAGTGCTAGAAGACACTATCAGGGCTTTCAAAAAATGAGGATACCAGAGCAAAATCCGACACTTTCCTTACTTATATTTCATATTCATTCAAACACAAATAAAATTTTGTTTATGTAAATTTGTTTTATTACAAATTATTGGAGAGTGCCTGTGGGCACTGTCCAATAATTTGTAATAAAACAAGTTCTGAATAACAAATTCAGACCACCAAAAATAATCTTGCCCTCAACCAGATAATCACTAATGTGAAAAATATCTTGTTATTTGTACTTTCCGATGTTTGGCGTCGCATTTTGAAAAACGTTGAAGAAATTGAATTCCCAGTGACGTTTGAACGTCAGGATAATTAAAGCCTCAAAGGGTTAAAAAACCCAGAAAAATTGTTGGATAAATGCGCAAAGTAGTTGCGATTCATGGGCTTCCAAACTACTTATTTAATTAGCACATACTGTTATCCCAACATGAACAAGAATCTTTGGGGAAGGGGCTACTAATGATATTTATGCCGCAGGTATATCATGAAGATCTAAAGTTGAGGAAGTGTGTCAAGGTGGTGTCCTTCTCATGTTAGTGGAGCTGGGTGGTGGGAGTATATTTTTAAAAAATTCTCTGAGGCAGGCCCAGCCCTGGGTCTCCCCTAGAACAATTTTTTAAAAATATGCCCCAAGTGGCACAATTTTGAGGCTCGAAAGAATGTCAAGTATCTTATATCATCTGTTATTTCATAAGTTGATGCCCCATGCAGATAGTAAAATCAGGATTTTTAGGGTGCCAGTAGCGATTGGTGGGTGGGGGGGGGGGGGGGGGGAGGGCAAGGCTTCCCACCCCCTATGGCTATGTCACTGGTACAGAAAGACTTAACATTGCTAGATCTGATCAGACACAGCAGACTGAAATATTTTCTGCAAAATCAATGTCTCTTTTACTTGGATCATTTGAGTATTTCTGTCATTATTGTGCAGTGAGGAGACGAGGAAAACAATTCATGCCTTGTAATTCCATCAGTGTAATTCCCATTATATCTACTGCAAACAATGGGCCTGACAAGAAAATTTACTATCATTTAGGGCAGTGATGTTCAGACCATTGTTGGGATGATAAATTACAGTGATATAAATATACTGGGTTTAGAAAACAAGTTGAATAAATTAGAAGATATTGACTGGAAGAAATGATGAAGTTCCACAATGAAATATTGAACTATAAGTTGATATTTTAACATGATTATCCTTTATCTTTATTATCAGTGTAGATCTGTGCATAAAAGATGTTTCAAAAAATGAGATAAATAGAGGATCTCAAACGAGTGATGTTTGGATATAAGATTTTTTGAAACGAGTTTGATGAATACGATTCACAACGAGCCTTTATATCCAAACATCACGATTTAAAGATTCTGTATATCACATGAATTTTCGAATGTTTTTTACACTTTTTATTTAATTCATTGTCGCTAAATTGTCCCAAAACAACCGACAATCAGTTTGTTGGCTCAAACGCTTCACACCATGACGTCATGAATGCGATTTACTTGCACCTGTTGTCATAATTGACGTCAGGTGAACTACTCAGAAGAATACACGTGCCGATTAGACACTAGTTGATAATCAGGAAATAAGACATGGGTCGTTACATCGAAATTAACGACGTTTCATGTGATATAATAATGTATGATATGGGGAGACAGTGGAACTAGGACTCTGTAAAGTTTCAAGATTCAATTTGATTTTGAGCCTTAAGTTGCTGTTCGTTTCGATTTGTATTGGCTGCATGATTCGTTTCCATTCAGATCTTTTCACTGGAATATAGCTGGGCATCAGTTATCTTCGTCGTCTCACAGTACATATAGTTCTGACAGAAATTGTACATAAATAATATTGAAAATAAACACTGAATGTAGTTTCTGCTATCTAAACAGAAACGACATCTGTACCTATGCCACCAGCCATACTTAATTCCAGTCTCACTAGACACTACCACCATTGAAAGAAAATTTAGAGTTTCCAGGCAATATCAATGATGAGCTGTTGCTAGCAGCCAGCCCTGTGCAATGCCTAGTAGCGATGATTCTTGCACCCGTTCCTGTTTTTGAACTATAATCCTTACTGGGTAATATTACAGCTACATCATCAAGGTACGCTTTCAAAGAAGGCATGCCTTGGTGATATATTTAGAATATTTTATCAGTCACGACTTGAGCCATCACTGTCCCCCTTGTCGGACATCTTTCTTCCCCATGTTGGTCATCTTCAGGATGCACCTGGTTCGATTCGAGATTCGATTTGATTTCGTAAAGTAGACCCAATTCGATTTGAGATTTGATTCAAAGCAAAACCAAGTTGTCTGAAGACTATTGCCACCATTCTATTTGGTGCATACATAAAATATCTATCCTCTTTATGGAGAGCGACTGACTCCATGCAGGCTAAAAATCCCTTCACAGTATTTGAGAAGAGAGAGGCCATAAGTTGCCTCTAAGAAGTCGTCCCACAAAAATCTATGTTTGCTAAGCACCTGCCTGTAATACCGAAAAGGGGCATATAGCCATTGTGTAAAGCACTTTGAGCCTACTAAACAGTTTGAATAAATACACAGAACATCACGATGTGTGAATGCATTTATCAATACGACACAGGTGCCAACATGGAAGGATAGAATGAGAGGTGCAGCCTTGAGTTCAATCCTTTTGCGATACCATGAGTGCCGTATTGACGAACGCATTCGCACATCATAGCATTCTGTGTTTATTACCTGCCATTATGACATAGAATCCTATTAATTTAGAAATTCAGACATTACACACAGCAAATTTCAAACTTTAAAACTCTTTATTTATTGATCGTCTGCTTGAAATAAAAAACTAAAATAAAATTCACGTGTGACAGTTCGATACGTGAACAAAAACATATAAATGAAAATTGTGTCCAGATAGTTTATTTATTCATATTTTAAAGAAATTACCTGCCAAAATCTGAGAGATATTCCCTTTAGTCGGAACTAATTTCATTAATTTTGGTGAATTTGAACAAAAACTTTTTCCAATGGACAACCAATTTATCGACTATCACTGCAGCTTCCGAATTGATCTAGGTCAAAATGCAACTTTCGATTGGGTGATTACAAAAATGGATGGTGTTTAGTTATTTTTATGGATCCATGACATCAGGTGGAAAAATAGTCTGTCAATGGAGATCCATATGAACATATGTTCCATACGGATTTGTAAATATGGAACTAGAGGAAAAGTAATAGGCCTGTAACAAAGCACTACACTATATAAGAATTATAAATCAAACGCCAATGAAAAATTTTCAGTAGACAGGAGTATTTAGTTAACAGGAATTTGGTTATTTTTCTGTTTCTTATCAACCTACCTTACAGTTGTTTACTACAGGCTTGCACTACAGTGAAAGTCCCTAACTTGGAAAATATACTCTCTATTTTGATCTTTCCCAAGCGATTTGGGAAAGAAAAGTGGTGCAAAAGCACCAAGAAAAAATAAGCCAAATCTGGGTCGAGTGCTACAGGTGCACACCCAGTAGGGTACGCTCTTCTCCTAGTACAGATCCATGGCTTCCGGTACCAGTGTGCAGACACGTAGCTAATGACTCATTCTTTTTTCGTCCGCCATCTTGACGAGATGTCTTTCTTCTGCGTTAGAAATCAGTGATCATCCTACTCATTGATTGATTGTTCCTGTGATAAGAATGATGGATCTAAGGATCTTCAAATATCAAGACTGTGTTTATATTATATTCTCGCTTATTAATTTCTTCCACATTTATGTATTCTGTTTTTTCTCCGTGTTCGTGCGCATATTAGTGTGTCGTGCGGTTCGGACATAGAATTTTGGCATTAATAATTTATGTTATCATTTTGGATACTTTTATTTTTATTGGAGTTAGGTGTCAGTGGGGTGCTTCTTGGACAGGATTTCTCCTTTCTGTTGAGGGTAGAACTTCTGTTTTTTGGGTCCCTGTCGACCGTCTGGGGTCTGTTGTGTTCCCGACGGTCCAATTTTTTCTGTCACCTTTCTCTCATAGTTGGAGGTGTTCTGTCGATATCTGTTGAATTCACCTTCTTCTCTTCAGCTCTCACCTCTGTCATGCCCAGGACTGCTCCTTGTGGGCAATGCCTTCTGCCTAAGCATGTGGACGATTCACATGCTTTCTGCTCTACTTGCAATGGGTGTTCTTCCGATCGACCCTGTGGGCTATGTGGGCCTTGGTCATCCACCTTTTGGGCATCAGTGAAGCGTGTGGTGCATTCTCATGTCTGTTCCTCTTGCACCCGCGGGAAAGGAGAACGCTGTCGTTTGGGGCCTTCTGACACGACCATGTCTGGTGAGAGTTATTCCTCTTTCGTGGGGGATGTTCAGTATTTTCCTGTGGTGGATACTGCGGGAGCCGTTGAGTTGTCTGGTGAAGAGATGCCTGGTTCCGGGACTGTGGTCCCTCTCCAGTCGACATCTGAGGCTATCACTAGGGTTGTGACTCCTCCTTTAGAGCCGAGCTCGGTTGCTCTCTCCACCTTTCCACCAGTTTCAACGCCTCCTGACGTATCGTCTACTACTGCTGTTCCGTCTGCTACGTCATCGGTCACCATTTCAGCCGGCCTCGGCTTATCCCTGCAGAGGTCTGCAGAGATGTCTGGTAGTGTGGATGTGGGGTATCGGCCTCAGCCTTCCCTGACTTCAACACGGCGAAGTCGGAAGGGGCTGCCGGCCGAATCCTCTGCTGTGGTCTCTCAGCCGTCGGGCACAGCAGTTTTCTCATTGGATTCGGATGTTGCATTTCCATCCATGCACTCTTGTCCCATGGCCAGTTTTGCGGGACCAATGCCTTTTGTGCAGCCTGGATCTTCTTCCATCAGAGGTCTGCGGCGACTCTCAAGAGTTCCTGCTCTGTAGATCCTCGGGGTATGTTGTTCCCCTATACACATCTGCCTTCAGATGCTTCAGCTGCCACCTGTCACCCCGTGTCAGGTGTACTTGAGGATCGTGACCCTTCGGTGGTTAAAAGGGTCAGAAGTGAAGCCACTTTGTCCTCTCCTTGCTCACTCAGGTTCTTTCCAAGAGCCTTCCTGTTGCTTCCAGCGAGGCTACTAATAGTTTCCAGGCTCTCCCCTGCAGGGCCGCCTCCTGGGATTGGAAGCAGGCCGCTTTCTGATCCCTCAGGTGCGCCTAAACCATGGGAGGCATTGGCTGGTTTGCCCATGATGTGCTATGTGTCTTCCAACTCAGAGGATGAGTCAGACACACCTGACGTCGAGAGCCAACAGTCTTCAGACTTGGGGACACCATCAAACCAGCCGACGGTGTCAGCCAGGTCGCGATCATCGGTCACGCGCCTACAGTCTGTGGAGCAACCCGCTTCTGGGCGGCTTCGACCGTGCCAGTTGGTACAGGTGGTTGAATCGTTTACAGCTTTGGACTCTAAGCTGAGTTCCAAGGCTATGAAGACTTCGTTCTTCACCAGGGTTGACTCTTTTTTGCCTCCAGTGCGTTATCTTTCCTACGATTCCGCCAATCTGTCAGTCTGCCAGACTTTGACGGTCTTGGATCAGGACTCCACCTCCCTCAGGCTTTCCAAGCCCAAGTCGGCCATTATTCCTATGGCGACTCTAGAGTCCCTGTTGGGCTTATCGAGGGAGATGCTAGGCATGCTTTCTCTCTCCGATCACATCTCTGTTTTAGCTGCTGCTTATCTGCCCCAAGATAAGTTTGTCGACATACAGGCTCCTTTGCATGTGCTTTCCAAGGCGCTCATGCATCTTACTCACACACATGCCTGTAACACGGCTAACTTGGAATTAGTTCATCGGGACACTGTATTGGACACAAGCGGTTCCCTTCCTGAGGGGCAGCGTGCTGCTCTTCGATCTGCTTTTTTGGCAGGTCCGCAACTATTGCATGGTTTCGTGGCGACGGTCCGGGATGATGTCCTACATCATTCCAAAGATCAGCTGCTGCTTAGTCAGCTTGATCAGCCTTCTGTTGGAAGCAGGAGCCATCCAAAGCCTAATCAGTGACCTTCTGCTTCCTCTTTGAAGCCAAGGGCTGATCCTCCTGCCACCGCTTCTACTTCTTACTCACAGGGCATATCCAGACGGCAGGCTAGAGAGAGGAATCAGGATTCTTCATATAGTAGAGGAGGTGGTTTCTCCTCTCGCGGGCCTCGCTGGGGCTCAAAATGAAGGTCCTCACCTCGATTCATCCCAGGTTGGAGGAAGGATATCAGAATTCGCAGACCATTGGGCCACAATCACATCTAATCCTTTGAGTGTTAGATGTTGTTCAGTCCGGGCTGCGGATATCCTTCCGGAGGCATCCCACTCTGTCGAGAGTGCCTCTTCCAACACAAGTTCCTTTAAATGTTACATGTCGGTAACTTTTGATCACGGAGATAGACAATCTCCTGTCAAAGGGAGCGATCGGGGTCGTCAAGAACATTCATTCAGTGGGATTTTATTCCCACCTGTTCTTGGTGCCGAAGAAGGACTGCCGACTCCAACCGGTTATCGATCTGTGTATCCTGAACCAGTCTATCATTGCTCCAAAGTTCAGCATGGAGACTTTCAGGTCGCTTCGCCACTCCATTCTCCAGGGAGATTTCACTTCCAGCATCGACCTGCGAGATGCTTACTTTCACATTCCAATTCATCGGACATCGCGAAAGTATCTCAGGTTTGCTTTTCTGGGGCAAGTTTACCAGTTCAAGGCCATGCCCTTGGGCCTTCACCCGACTGATGTCACATGTGATAGCCTTCCATCGCACACAGTCCAGGGTGCCTACTTCAGCATATCCAGATGATATCTTCCAGAGGCATTTCAATGCTGCCTTTCTGGAGTCAGATGTCGAGACACTGTTGAGCCTGCTCAAGTCGCTGGGGTTCAGAGTCAACGAGGAGAAGTCGGACCTGGTCCCTTCTCAGTCGTTTTGTCATCTGGGGATAGACTTCCATACTCAGCTGAATACGGTAGCGGTTCCTCAGGCAAGGGCTGTGATTCTCTCAGCTTTTGCCCTGACTCTGTCCCAGTCTATGTCCGCGACAGCTCGGAGTATTCTCTGGCTGCTTGATTTCTGCTGTTCGGTGATGGATCTCATTCCTCTAGGTCGGCTGCATGTCAGACCTCTCCAACACTTTCTGCTCAGTCATTGGAGGCTGAATGTCGATCCTCTGGATCTGGTGCCTCAGTTACTGGAGTCTCTTCATCGTCACCTTCTCCCCTGGACGGATGTTCAGTGGATTATGCAGGGAGCTCTATTGGACTTACCCATGTCCGATCGTGTTCTGACGGCAGACGCCAGCGATCTCAGATGGGGTGTGACATTGGATCCTCTAGGTATTTCCCTTCACGGGGCATGTGACCAGGATCAAGCAGCTCTTCACATCAACCAGAAGGAGCTTCTTGCTCTTCTTCTGAGTTTCCGGCAGTGGATCCCCCACCTTTCGAATCGCCAGGTCCTTCTGTTGGCCGACAATTCAACAGTGGTTGCTTACATTCGGAACCAGGGCGGCACAAACTCGGTTTCCATGTACCAATTGGCTCAGGATCTTCTACTGCTCGCTGAGGATGTCAACGCTGAAGTGGTGGTTCATCACATTCCCGGTCGTCAGAACGTCCTAGCCGACTCCCTGTCCCGACAGGGCAGGATCATTTCCACCGAGTGGATGCTCCACAGGGCGGTGTTCCAATCGCTTTGCGATCTCTGGGGTCGTCCCCACATCGATCTCTTTGCGACTCGTTGGAACCATCAGGGGGACACTTTCATGTCCCCGTGTCCAGATCTTGTCGGCTACTCCTTCCCGCCGGTTCCGATTCTGCCTCAGGTTCTAGCCAAGATATGAACCTGCACTTGTCGAATCATTCTGATCGCTCCCCTGTCACCTCACCGGGTGTGGATCAATCAGCTCTGCTCTCTGTTGGCAGCGGTTCCGGCACGTCTCCCTCTACATCATGACCTTCTTTGCCAATGTCACCCGAGGAGGTTTCACGTCAACCCGACTTCATTGTGCCTTCACGCATATCTTTTGTCAGGTCCTGTCTCCTCCGTAGAAGTTTTTCAAGATGAGCAGTGGAGTGTATTTCTTCTTCAAGGAGGACTACACTGGTTTAGCCTATGCGGCTAAGTGGAAGGGCTTCTGTCGATGGTGTGCTGATCACTCTGTTCATTATGCCAATCCTTCGATTTCACAGATTGCGGAGTTTCTGGTATATCTGTTTGATTCTCAGGGTCTCCATCCTGTTACCATCAAAGGGTACAGGTCCATGCTTTCGGAGACCTTTTCGTATGTGGGTCAGCGTCGTATCGGCACTAATCCATACCTCTCCAAGCTTGTTCGGTACTTTTCCTTGAAAAGGCCTAGGACTTTGCAGCTTACTCCAAGATGGAATCTTTCTTGGGTGCTGCTTTGCTTGGTGGGGAGGGGGGGAGGGGGAGGGTGCCGTTCGAACCTTTATCCCAGGTGGATATGCATTTTATCACATACGGCTTTTCTGATGGCTTTTGCCTCAGCCAGACGGGTTAGTGAGCTTCACACCCTCTCGGTTGATCTGGCCTTTTTCAGGAGCTCCCCCAACAGTGTTACATTTACCACTGATTGCTCCTTTCTGGCCAAGAATCAGATACCAGAAATGACTCTACCTTCTATCTATATCAGGGCTCTTCCTTCTGTTGAGGGTAGTCGCCCTTTGCTCTGTCCAGTTTGTGCAATTCGCATTTATCTCAATCGGACACCGTTCATTAGGAAAGGCAGGAAACGATTTTTTCTGTCTGTTATTCCTGGTTGACAGAAGATCTCTCCTCAATTCATTTCTCGTGCGGGCATTGTCCACCTCTTGGACTTATTCTAACTCCGCCAAGTTGTCGGATGTCATGCAGGCAGCCTACTGGAGAAATGCCTCTACTTTCCCCACCTTCTATCTGCGTCAGTTGCAGGAGCAGTCAGAGGACCTTTTTGCTTTGGGTCCTCTTTCTTTTGCTCACGCCGTTGTCTACCCTAGCCATTAGGCTTCTTACAAGGTCAGTTCCAGCTCTGTGCTGTTACTGCCCTTTTCTGTCTGTGCGTCGCACTGAATCATACACCTCATCTCTCATTGTCTTTTACTAATGTGTGTGATGCTATGGTTTGAGAGGCCTGGGTACATCTTCCTGTGTCCACGGTTCCAGTGTTATTAGGTTTTGTGGGGGTTGGTTATGTGATTCCCTCCATCCTATTGTCTATTCAGCCTGTAGTAAACAATTGTAAGGTAGGTTGATAAGAAATTTAAATTTTATAGTAAATTTCCTTTCTTATTATACCTACCACAATTGTTTACATGGAGGCCCTCCCTTTTTCTTATTCGGGTAAGAATCCTTCCTTCCCGCTGATCACATGACTACAGTGTTGGTGGATTCAAAAGAATGAGTCATTAGCTACGTGTCTGCACACTGGTGCTGGAAGCCATGGATCTGTACTAGGAGAAGAGTGTCCCCTACTAGGTGTGCGCCAGTAGCACTCTACCCAGTTTTGGCTTATTTTTTCTTGGTGCTTTTGCACTACTTTTCTTTCCCAAATCGCTTGGGAAAGATCAAAATAGAGAGTATATTTTCCGAGTTAGGGACTTCCACTGTAGTGCAAGCCTGTAGTAAACAATTGTGGTAGGTATAATAAAAAAGGAAATTTACTATAAAATTTAAATATTCTGGGACTAAACTGGATAATTATTCTGTTATATATTGGTTGACAGCAGGAGAGTAACAAAGGGAGGGAGGAGGTAGTGAGTTTGATCCCCCTCCTCACAATAATTTTCCAGTCATAAGATTTTCATCTGGATTGGACTCACAGATATTAATTTGCTCTTGCTGGTAATTGTGTATGGGTGTAGATTTACTTCTTGAACTTATCTCACGCACACACTCGGTCTCATGCAAATGGAGGTCTGTGGATGTTGGGATCACATGAACAATTTTGTATCATATATGTGCTAATTAAACAAGAAGTTGAGAATCCTAGGCATCATGACTCCTCTACGGAATATTTATCTACAAACAAATTTCCTGCATTTTTTGTTAAACTATAATCCCCATTGAGAAATATTCTCACTACATCATGAAGGCATGCCTTCAAAAAAGGCATACCTTCATGGTATAGTTGGAATATGTCTTCAGTCGAAACTTGAGTCATGACATTTGGACAACTCAGGTTTATACCCTCCCCAATCAGTCATCTTTACAATGTCCCTGTTTGACAGAGGTCATGGAGCTCTGTCAAACAAAATAAAATAAATTGAATGTTTATGTTGGATAAACTGAGGCCAGATAGGTCTATAAATAGAGGGAATATAATGGATGACAGAGAATTCTTCAATAGATCACAAGATTTTTTTATTCAATTAATAAGAGTTTACTCTATAACCTTTTCAATTCTGGTTGTGAATCTGGAAGTTATATGCAATTAAAAGGATTATTGAACTGAGAAATATCTAGTTAAGTGGGCTCGAATTGTTGAAATTAGCTGCCACACTGATACATGTTTTACAAACAGCAAGCATTCACAAAGATCAGCGTTCATTCACATATAGGATGTACTGCAGCTGAATAGTTCGATAAACCTTGGATAAATTCAGTGATTTTAAAAGTCATTCTTCAATAGATCACAAGATATTATTAGACACCTGATAGGGGAGTATTTCAGAATCCCTCTCTTGTGCGTATGGTGTTGTGTTGCATCGCTTCACCTCGCATCATGTCACATCACTACTGAGACAAATTTAACCAAATATACCCTGTCAGAATTATATGTACCCTGAGCTGCAATGAAAAATTTGGTTAGGCCTAGAAAAGTTAAAACTCTGTTTCTCAAACCCTCCCACATGGTCATTTTGGCTGCCACATGCTCTCATTTTATAACGAATGCAAACTTAAAAAAATAAAGATTAAATGGTTTATGTCTGATATTTTACCTAAGTTAATAAAATTAATAAATTTGTCCCCTGAGTGCAACAAGGCTTTGCAATGCTTCAGCATTGGAAAACCTTCTTGCACTCAAGGGATGAAATACACCACTACCCATGCTATTCTGTAGATTATGAGGCTAAACATAAAACAAACCAAGAATATGAACTTTCGATGGCAAAGAAGTAATTTCAAAAATAAAAAAAGTAAAATACCCCCTCCCCCAACCACCTTCACCCCCCACCCCCACCCACATGCAATTTTACAAAAAAATGGCCTGGGAAACTAGATCTACTTTGTCGTACCTTACTCAAGAAATTTTTCTTTAACATTGTCTGCTATTCGACTTGGTTAAGTCTTTACCCATTGTGCAGGTTATAAAAATTTGTAATTTTAATCATTTTTTTTTCAAATTTTTCAAAACATTTCAATGAACTACCTCATGTGAACCCTAACTGTTCCGAGCTCACTGAGCTCTTTCCAGTGAGGCATCACATGATATGGTGTCATTGGAATTTTTGGAAAATACTTTTTTTCCAACAACTCAATTTGTAAATTATGCTGGCAGATGTGGCCAATTCTTTAGATAAAGGATTAAAAGGTTAACCCCTTGAACACTGGTGGTATCTTCCATGCCAGTTAAATGGCAGAAATTGGAAGAGTCCATATCCATCATTTGGGGTAGAGCAATTAATATTTTCGACGTGCAGCCTTCAGGCTGCTCGTTGAAAATATTAATTGTTCTACCACACACGTTCACTTAGTAGCCATCCTACTTTATGAAATTATGACGTATTGTGTTCCTGGACGGAAAGCTGCCTCTCGTGATGAAAGAGTTAATATTTCACACACATTTTGAAGCAATGAAATGTAAGGTTGAGAATAAAGAAGAATTGTCAAGTGCTAATTATCAGCATCATTGGTTACCTGAAATTGCAGTTAAAAGAGGCAAGTCATTTTAGAACCTTGAATGTTCAAGCTTGTTTCAGAATCAATACCTTATAGTCCCTCTGAAACTAGTGCTAATTAGCATCTTGCTATATAAGTATTAAACTGGTAAAACAGGTGCTAATTAGTGACATTCTGTCAATATTAACACGTTATCTAACAAAATAGAAAATATATGATAATGCTACACACAATAATCAGTACTTTAATTTTGTTTTGACAAGCTTGTAGCTTTGTTTAGGATGCAACACTTGAAAAAGTACTAAGATTTGTATAGTGCTTTTTGTGATGAGCACTGACTTGATTTGGCTGTATATTAGGTATAGTACAGCCACTGTGGACTGGTTGTAATCACCAACTCTCAACTCTCTGGGTCGTCACATTGATTCACACCTTGGATTCTGAGGTGTCAACAACTACACAATGGAGCTCCCAATTGTTATACAAGATACACTGGTCAGAGTGAAGGCTACCCTTGCTACCACCTGGAGCATCCAGGTGCTCAAGGGTAAAATTCACCTGACAGTGGATTTTGAGAAGGAAACCGAACCGCCGTCCTTGGTGAGGTGTAGCACCTTTCGCGGGGGGATTTCCCCCCGCACTGGTCACCCTCCAAGTGATACGGACTCGCAGGATGATGCCAAGAATACGGAAGCAGCCGAAGGAAAGAAGAAAAGGAGAAGAAAGAAGGGACCTTCCGCCAGACGACGTGATGCCCGCCGACTGATGGTGTTTATGGAGAAGAAAAGGATGGAAAAGGAAGAGAGGGAGGCTAACCATGGCGTTGAAAGCTCAATGCCTGCTACCCCTGGCCGTTCCACGTCCACGCCGGTTCCCCCCACTCCTGTGGAGGGTCCGGAGGATGCTGGTTCGCCAGGCAACACTTCAATCTCTAGCCCATCACACTCTTCCTCGGAAGAGGAGATGGAGGAGGGAGGTTTGTTTATGGTGCAGAAAGTTGAGCCGGACAGCGCACATGTAGCTACACCCGCTCTTGCTCTTCCAGCCTTTTCCGACCAGGACACCAGCCAGGAAGCTCACACCGCGGAGTCCGTGGAAAGCATCCTTGGGGAAAAGGTCAGGGATGACGAGCATCGAGCCCTTCTCCAACAAACGTTGAAGACCTTGGATAACCGCGGACTCTTGGTTATCTACGATTAGAGGAGCATTACAGAGTGTTAGCAACCACTATCTGCACACTACTCCAGAGAGCTCTCCATCACCGGCAGCTGCAAGGGCTAGATCATACCAACCTAGTCAGCCCTCCAGTACCCCTCCTTCAACACCACCAAAAGAGGTATCACCATCACAGCCTCCTCCTCCAAAAAAGAACAGGCGGAAACATAGACGGCGCTGAGTACCATTTCCATTTGCCATCTTTGCCACGCCCAGACAACCCAAATCATCTACAGTTACAGAGGGTCGAAAGGGGCTTGTCCCCCATACCGTCCTTGCGCGCCTTCATTTCATTTCGGTTGTAATCTATGCATGGACAGAAATGTCCATGCCTACATTTACCAGGTAATAAAAATCATCCCCCAACCCTCGCTGGGAACCCCGGAAAGTGAAACAGTTTAACAAGCTCTGTTTTACTGGTAAAAAAGGAGCCAGTCACCTATGCTTGGAATGAAAGTCCTCTAAAATGGGCAACATGGGTATAAACGATTGGTTGGCCTTGACTTTACATCAATGTTGCAGTCATGCTTAACCATTGTGTTGAAATATGTGACCTTAAGCACCAACAAATAAATAAATAAAAACCATCATCATGAGCAAAATCTTAATTAATGAAGCACCAGGTTGTACCCAGTGCTTCATTAATTAAATTTTTGATGATTAGTCCTATAATTTATTACGCCCCCGAAAAATTTCTGAAGGGGTATATAGTCGAGGTCTCCGTCTGTCCGTCCATCCGTCTGTCCGTACTTCCATATGTCCGTACGTCTGTCCGCACGAACATTTTGTATTATAACTCGAGTATCAGTTGTCGGATTTTAATGTTCTTAGGTATGGTGATAGGGCAGCTTGGGGGAATGGATGCCCTCATACCTAGCATTTCGTCCATTCATGTTTGGTAGAGTTATGGCCCCTGTTTGTTTTTTGGCCTCTGTTTCTGACTAAGGTAAATTGTACCATAGCCTATAGGGCAAAGAGCTGCCCAATTTTTTTTTAATTCATTATTTTTCTGCGGCCCAGTGCTTGCAGGGGAGGTTGCATGACATTTTAACCTCTACATATCAATATATCCATATAAATATGGATGACACAAGAATTATAGTGATTTTGGTTCCAGACCATTTAAAATTGTATCACCGCACCAATCGATTTCAAATTTTATTTGCTTATTACTAATGTCAAAATACAGGTCAAGTTCTATTTGGAGGTTCACTCCGACCATTCTTGCAAGAGTTATGCCTCTTTTTGAATTAAAAAATCACAAATTTCCCAATTTTAGCTTTATTCTTACTGTCCAGTGCCTATAGGGGAAGTGCTGCCCAATTTTTTTTCAGTCCACTATTTCTGTACTGCCCATTGCTTGCAGGGAAGGTTGCATGTCATTTTAAACTACATATCAATATAACCATACAAATATGGATGCCAATTTCAGCTTCATTCTTACTGGCCAGTGCCTCAGTGCCTATGGGAGAAGTGCTGCCCAATTTTTTTAGTCCACTAATTCTGTGCTGCCCAGTGCTTGGAGGGGAGGTTTCATGTCATTTTAACCTACTACATATCGATATAACCATATAAATATGGATGCCAATTTCAGGTTTATTCTTACTGGCCAGTGTCTTATAGGGGGAGTGCTGCCCAATTTTTTTTTAGTCCACTATCCCAATTTTTTTTAGTCCACTAATTCTGTACTGCCCAGTGTTTGCAGGGCAGGTTTGCATGTCATTTTAACATACTACATATCGATATATTCATATAAATATGGATGACACAAGAATCATAGTGTTTTTTAATTCTTTTCATTCAAAGTTGTTTGGATGAACCAATTCTCTTCAAACATTCAGAAGTTATTTATTTACATGCAAGACCGACTTTGCTACCTTTGGGGGCATCAGCACACGCGTTAGCGTTGCTCTTGTTTATTTATATATTTGGGGTTTAATAACACTTTTGACAACCAGGGTCACATCGTGTGAGACAGTTTTACAGGTGGAGGAAGCCAGAGTACACAGAGAACCACTGAGCAATGGTTAGAAACTGCCAGACTCCTCAACGTACTAACTCCACACAAGCAGGGTTAGCATTGGTTGAAGGCAAGTGCACCATCAACATTCTTATAATTAGTGTTTGAAATCTAATATTAATGCATCCTTGGAAATATTGTCCACCTGTGGAAAGTGACCAGTCCACAGCGGCTGTACTGTAAAGGGCTAGCAGACTGGCATAATAAGCAGTTTTCCTGGCACATTTGTTAAGGTGCCTGCAGCTGCACGCTGCCTGCCATCAAGTACATTTTAAAAATTGATAGAAGACGTCTACATTTTTGAATCAAGTCCAAAATTATTATGATAAGCAAGTAAGATGTGTTAACCAGTATGTCACTGCAGCCTCATTTCAGGAGTATCCAACAATTGAGGGGAGGTGGTGGGGTCCAAAGTAAACCAGGATGATTTTTTTTTGGGGGGGGGGGGGAGGGGATTTATCAGGGAGTGGGAGTGGGGCATCCCAGGTGCTTTTTCAAGGGGAGATAATGTCCAGCAGTCCATCTTCAGGGAAAAGTATTTGAGGTATTTAGCATATGTTTAGCTGTTTTCAATATATTTCTAAGTATTTATCACCTCATCACTATATCTTTTTTTTTCTTTAAATTTACTTTAAACAATATTTTATTTTATTGCATGCCTTTTATTTCAATAAAATACACACTTTTTCTGCAAAAACTGAAGCAAACAATAAAAAATTTTGTATTGTCCAATACAGATCACGTGCATGGACTATTTAACTATTTCTTTTTTTTCGTTTGCATTATTGATGGCAATAATTTGTGTTTTGAATATTTTTTTCAGTAAACTGTAGGCGTTCAATAAATACAGAACAGCATACGCATTCGAACTGTCCTTTTTTACCACACTCGATCAATTTCGGCCAAGGGGTTAATATTGAACAAGCAGCCAAAGGCTTCGAGTTCAGTATTATCCCTCTGCCAAAATTGATTGATAATTTTTTAGTAAACAATAGACATACAATAAATACAGAACAGCATACATGTTCGAACTGTCATTTTTTACCAATTGGTTTTAGCGGAGGGATAATGTTGAATGAGAATCCCTCTGCCAAAATCGATCTTGTGCGGTAAAAAATGACAGTTCAAATGCGAAGGCCGTTCTGTCTATTCATTGTCTGTCTTAGCACATTTGTTCTGAAACAGTATTATGACTGATTCAGAACAAGAATTCAAATTCATCTAAAAGATTTCCACCTTATTCAGTCTTGAGCACAGACACTGGAGAAAAATGAATTATCTCCCAGTTCATGTTGGATGAACTGGGAGAAATTATATATTTATTGAAGTGCTTGTCTTATGACTGGATTAAGAGTATGTGGTGCCACACTAGTTGTTTCATGCAGTTTCCATTGAAGCCTGGATAACATTTTGCCGCAATGATACAATTTAATGTCTGGGCATGATCTTGAGGGACCTCATTAACAACCATCTTTGTGTAAAAGTTCACATCCAATTCATTTGGAATTTGACAATTCTGATTACTTTTTGTATCTGGGTTCCACTAACAAGATCCCTTTGGAAATCAAATAATAAGATTGAATCAGCTTTCGAAACATTAACTCTGATTGTCAGAACAGATTTTTATTTGCAATTTTTGAGGTGTTATCTGTCAATTTTGATAACTTATATAATAAAGTTCAGGTTGCAACAATTTGTCTTATTATGACAAAGTTCATTGAGAACTTTTGTTCAGAAAATATCATCTCAGTTGTGATATTTTTTATACAGAAAGTATTGGGAGTGCGGTGGCTCAGTGGTTGACTGTTGGATATCTGCTAGAGGTCCTGAATTCGATCCCCGTCTTGGACGACCCGCGTTGTGCCCTTGGGCAAGGCACTTCATCCTGGTTGCCTACTACATGGGGGCACGATGAAACTGTGTACTAAGGTGTACTGCACGTCGATGGTGACCAATAAATAATAATAAATAATACAGAAAGTATTACAATTTTAAAACACTGGATGGAAGGTGGCCCCAGAAAATGACACCCCCTGAGAGTGGGGGGTGTTGGAAGGGGGGGGGGGGGAGTCGCTAACCTAAGAAATTTGTCTAAAGAAGGATTCATGGTTTAAAGATGGATTTTAGGGACAACCACCACCCTACACACCCATCCCAAGGAGGTCAACTGGCCCCAAAGGGCCTCATGTGGCCTGGTTATCACCATTTGAACAAAGGGTAATCTTAAATCCATTCACATATATATTTGACTAAATTTGCCCACAATCGGTCTCTTTCCCGCATGGGCAGCATTCATTTAATGAAACAAATACTTAATTCTTTTTATGGTTCTATGTTAAATTTCAATTGCCGCCAGTGCTCCCCCCCCCCCTCCCCCCCATCCTCTGCAAAATCAGTTGAGTGTGATGCCTTAAACAAACATTAATTTAGTAGTAATGCTGTGTACCAAATATATTATTCCGCCTGATGGCTCTGAACAAGATCTTTGAAGAGCATTTCTCATATTCCACTGAGTTAAAATTCAGCTTCCATAGGAAGCCCAAATATAGAACCAGGGACTTGATTTAAACAAACTTTAATCTGATTCCCCTAAGCATCAAGAATACCAAATATGAAAAGATTGTGATGGGTGAATCTGGAGAAGAAGATTTTTAAAGAATTTTCCTCATGTTGCCCTAAGTTAAAATAAGAGAGCCCAAATATAACCCCTGCACCTTGATTTTGTACACGCTTCAGTCTTACTCCTCTAAGGATAATGTATACCAAATATGAAAATATTCTGACTGGTGGATGTGAAGAAGAAGAGTTTTAACTGGTAGAGAGCTAGAAGCCACTATCATGGCTCTACTGAAAAGTGCTGAAAGCCTCTTTAGTGGCTTTACACTGTGTGCATTTGCTTGTTTGCATTGTAGTAGATCAAAAAATGTCTATATAAAATTGTTTTTTTTAAATAATTATTGGAGAGTGCCAACAAGCACTCTCCAATAAATAGTAACAAAACAATTATTTATGAACAAAATCTTTCTTAATTAAGGCTCACCTTGCTGGTAGCATTGTATCCCTCTTTTCCCCACCCTCACCCTAATACCCACATGGAGAGTCGGTAATCCTCTTACAAGTTCTGGCCACCTAAGTTTTTAGCTGGAAGTATAATATCTGCTAGTTTTTTGATACAGGACAGTGAATAAGTAAGACATTCCGGCTGCAACACTTAACTCTTAACCCGCTGAGTATTTTCAAGATATTTTTCAGCAAATCTAGTCATGGCTGCTATTAAGCAGCCATGACTAGATTTGATGAAAAGTTCATCAGAATTTATCTCAAGAAATCATTGGCAAATCTATTCAGTCTGCAGGGAGGAAATTTGATTAAATGTACCCAAATTATACTAATTTTAGTAGCAAGAGAAATCTTGTCCTGGGCAGGAAAATCCGCCAGCAGCATGCAAGGAGTTAAAGTACAATGGCTGCTTGTTTTTAGCTGTGGGTTAGTGATTAAGCAAGACATTCTGGTTATGACACTGATCACCGAAGAACAATGCCTGCAAGTTTTTTTTTTGCGTGATAGTGAATAAGCATTTTTTTCAGCTGGTGAGAAAAAAATTAAAAGGTTACAGGACCGAATGTAAGGCTACCAAACATTTCTTCATGAAAAATTAATCTATTGTGTCTTTGGAAGAACCTGCATTTATTGAGTATTTTTAGTTAAATATTTTTCATGTATTCTTTTCATTGTTAATTTGTATTTTTGAATTCATTTGGGTTATTTGTGGATGAATTATCTGATTGTGTTCTGGGAGGACTGCGGTTCAGTGGTTATGGCATTGGACTTGGGGAGCACTTGGGAGCACTGTGGCGCTAACCCTGCTTTTGCAGAGTTAGTACGTTGGGGAGTCTGACATTAGCTTGCCATTGCTCAATAGTTCTATCCAGGTACTCCAGCTTCCGCCACCTGTAAAACTCTGGCGCGAGGTGACCCTAGCTGTTGAAAGTGTTGTTAAACCCCATTAAATAAATGATTGTACATGTGTCTTCTTTAAAAATAAAGGTTTGTACAGCAATTTTAATTAGGGTCCTATTACTCTTGTGGCTTCGTTATTTGTGTTTTAAGTATTTCATACTGTAGCTCTGTTGTAGCATCCTCTTCATGTATTTTATTAATGTAACAATTATGGTTTGGGATTTTTTAGAGTAATCAGAGTGTGCCAAAAGATCTAATTTAATCCTTCTCCCTCCGGATTTGCCATTGTACATGTACATTGTGGCATGGCACAGCTTCCTTCCTTACAAGAAAGCCTCACGCACGAGTCAAATTTGGGGGGGGGAGGGGGGGGATTAAATGTAGGTCACAGAAATGTATTTTCATCACAGAGAATCTTCGTCTTAGCAGAATTTATATATTTAATCCTTAAGCAGGGTTCCCGTGCCTCCTTGAATTCCTTGAATTTTAAAACCCCCTCCCAAGGACCTGGAAACTCCTTGAATTTTGAAGCACCTCCTGGAAACTCCTGAAATTTTGGAAAAATCGAGTCGGTTGCTCACTGGATTAATTCAACTCCTAACATTTTTCCTTCTTCCCAACACATGGTCGCTTTATACTCCTTGAAAACTCTTGAATTTCACTCAGCTGACTCCTGGAAACTCCTTGAAAAATGGATCTGAACCTCCTGGAAACTCCTGGAATTCACTTCTCAATTTGGTGCAGGAACCCTGTTAAGGGC
This sequence comes from Pictodentalium vernedei, assembly GCA_031216915.1. Taxonomy (NCBI): domain Eukaryota; kingdom Metazoa; phylum Mollusca; class Scaphopoda; order Dentaliida; family Dentaliidae; genus Pictodentalium; species Pictodentalium vernedei. The sequence goes on along the minus strand of CM062288.1, from coordinate 232,619,690 downwards.
CTGGAGATTTTTATACTGTTTTATTACACTTTGACAGTCTGCATCCTGTGGCTTTGTAGTTGTTTTTAGGCAAGTCTTGGCTGCCTATATTGGCAGCCAAAACTTGCCTAAACACAACTGCTAATGTACTTAGAATGTAATTTGGGAGTTAACCCAGATATTGCTTGTTGGGGCACCTGTTCTGTATTAGTAAAAAGTGATCCTTAGGCCCTTAAGGTTAATGAAATATTTTGTACTATCAGCAATAAAAAAGTGTGTTTTTTTAGTGTTGATAGTTTTATAGTCCTATATATATTTTGATATCAGGACAAAAGATCCCCCAGACAAAAGAATCTCGTACAAGAGATCCCTGTACATGAGATCACCCAGACAAAAGAACCCCAGACAGAAGATCCCTGGAATTAATGGGGGCAAACGAAAGATCCCCCAACGAAATATCCCCTTTAAGGGTCTAATTTCAATTCTGGGGTGTTTCTTGTCTTTCAAATTCCAACACACAGACTTTTGGTTGTCTTGCTGATGGAAGTTTAGGTTCTTTGGCATTAGTCTAGTGAAGTCTTGGCTGCCTCCATAAGCAGCTAAGGCTTCATAGATACAACTGAGAAGTCAAGTATCAGTGAGCAGTCAGATACCGTGGTATGCTGGTATATTGAAAGACTGTTCAGATATCTGAACATACATACCATAATCGGGACTTGACCCATCACGGTCAGTCGGAGTGAATCAGCATGCCTAGATGATCAGTTCGAATAATCCTTTATCGTTTACCCAACGCAGACAATATTAAAATTTATTATTTTAAATATTAGATTATCAAATTTTTCCCAAAAATTTGACAAAGTAATATCATGTGAACTCTCATTGGAATGATCTCGATGAGCTCATTCCAATGAGGGGTCACATGATATGGGTTTTGTTGATTTTTTTTTAAAAATAATTTTTTTTCAACTGCTCAATTTGTAATATTACGCAGGTGGATGCGGTCGATTGGTTTGGTAAAGGGATAATATTATTCATTTGGTACTACAATTACATAAACTCAACATATCTTGAAAATTAAATTGGGCGTAAATAAATAATGACGAAAAACCAATATTTTTGTAATTACACGGTATTCAATCGATACTGATTTGAATACCGGTATATATCGGTTTATCAATATAGCATGCAGCCCTACTTAAGGGTTAAATTATCCAGACATCAGCAATGGGCTACTGTTTTATTCATCACCCTGATGAAATGAGTAAAACTCTTTGTAGAATTAGTTCTTTTTTGCAATAAAAGATTTATAATGTGTGTATATTGAGTGTAACCTTACATTTAATGGTCAGTAGGTTAACATTCACAGACTTCATCAAACACTCTTAGACTTGAGAGGGTATTGAAAATGTCTGCAGCAAGGATTACTGGATTCCAAGTGAGAAATCCAATAATGGTAACAAGCCTACTTGGATTGTTTATGGCTGTTCAACAATTGTCTAGCCATCATGTGATATTGGTGTGTGAAATTGAAGTAATAGTTTCTTCTGCTTAACCACTTAACAACTGATCAAGCTTGTAAATAATATTTGCTTGGGTATCTGTCATGATGACAAGTACCAACAGTTTTGTGCCTGTTACCAACAGAATTGTTTTGAGGCAAGCTATCGCCCAATTGCCTCCATGGCCTACCTGATTTGAAAATAAGGAGATTAGGAAATGCACACCTAAACAATTTTCACAAACTGATGGATTCTATGATTGACGATTGCAAACTAAATCAAATTGAAACACAAGACTATTGTAAAACCTTTATGGTCTTGTATAATTCTTCCACAATTTTCACTACACTATAGCATGCTTGTCTTGTAGATTAGCAGAGATTTCTAGTAAAGTCTTGGTTGCTTGTAGTAGGACCCTGCAAATCCCAACTTTCAGGTTGAAGTGAATAGCAAATCAGCTGAGGTTGAGGATTTTTGAATTTTCAAATCGAATTGAATCTTCAATAAAATCTTATCGCTTTTCATGTTGTAGGTATTGCACAATAAGTTAGTCAAAGAAGTAGTATATTCCAGAAATAATCTAAAAGTATCTTCGGCCAAAAGTTGTCTAGAAACAACTGCCAGAATGTACCTTGCAAAATTTTCTCCTGCACCCCGTAGAAAGCCCAGGAGTTGCTTCAAGGGGCACCATGTTGGCACCTCCATGTGTATTGGTAATGGGATAACAGGTTCTTTTGGATGTCTACAGGAGCCGAATGTAGGCCCCTTTCCCAATGGCATTTTGGCATGGTTTTTTCCAATTCAAACCAAAAATTTTCCAATCTCAGTCCTCATTCAAATAAAAATGTAATTCTTCTTTAGTTTTGGAGATCCAAAAGGCAGTATTTAGATATGTTTGCAAGTTACATCCAAGGAACCTTGCTAGTTGTTTCTAGGCAAGTCCTGGCTGCCAGCATAGGCAGCCAAGACTTGCCTAGACACAACTGCAAAGCCACAAAATGTAGTCTATCGCATAAATATCTTGATCATTTAATAGAGTAAGAACAATTTATTTAATAGACATTACAGAGACGATCATTATTTCATGCGACTGGTTGTTATGAAATGTACTAAAATGCACTGTACATGTAGTAGCTTCTGTATTAAATGTTCTCAGTTCAGTATGAAGGTAACATTTCTTATTCTTTGTGGGTTTCCTCTCCCAAACAAATTCCCAATTGGAGCCTTCACGACGTGAATTTTCCCAATTGCATGGGCCCCGGACTCTTTCCCAAAGATGGCAGAAGAATCCCTGGATAAACACTGAACAGTAATCTTCTCATGAATTGCTGATTGCATGCATTTGGTATGCATCCTTCTTTAATGGTGCAGATTACATTTTCTTCAATGAAAGTTCGTCTGGCAAATTTTTTTTATAATAATTATTTGGGGATGATTAGTGGTATTGTTGCCATCAGCTTGTGATATGTGAAGAGTGTTAAAACCCAATAAACAAACAATAAGAAATTATGTTTGTCATACTGTACATGAATTGGAAGCATTGATTAGTCCCATGTTTCCTGTCAATGTTCAATATTCTCAGTATGTGGTGTTCAAGAGTTTTATTACTGAAGATTGGAAAAAATATTATTTATGCAATTGCTATTTACCTAAAACAAGTTTCTGATCATAGTACCAATATCAGTTAGGCCTAAACAAGTTAAAAATCTGTTTCTCAGACCTTCCAGCATGATAATTTTGGTTGCCGCATGCTCTGTTTTTATTTTCAGTGCAAATTATAAAAAAAAAATTGATTATGTCCAATAAATTAATCAAGTTAATAAAATGGAGAAAATCATCCCTTGAGTGCAACAAGGTGCAATCTGCAATGCTAAGGCATTGCACCAGGGTTTGCATTTTGAAAAATGATGGGGCCTGAAATAAGTCACCAAGATTTGAGGGTCGGGGCCCACTCGGGGCTGATTTTGAAACATGCTTTAATCGTTAATTTTGTTTAAAATTTTTGTCAGGGCTAAAAAAACAGCCCTGACAGAAGCACTCTTAGGGCTGATCTTGGGGCCTGGGCTGATCAGCCCCGATAAAATGCAAACCCTGCATTGCACATAGTGCCTTGTTGCACTCAAGGAACAAAATACACCACTACCCATGTTATTCTGTAGATTATGTTACCGGAAAAATAAAACAAACCAAATATATGAACCTCTGATGGTAAGAAATAATAATCACAAAAATAAGCACTAAATTGAAACACTGCACGCATGCATCCAATTTTACAAAATAAAATAGCCTGAGAAATGGGAGATCTACTTTGTGAGGCCTTACAGCCTAAAATCTTTGTTTAGTTATTTCTTATCAACCTGCCTTACAATTGTTTACAACAGGCTTGCACTACAGTGGAAGACCCTAACTCAGAAAATATACTCTCTATTTTGATGTTTCCCAAGCGATTTGGGAAAGAAAAGTGGTGCAAAAGCAACAAGAAGAAATAAGCCAAAACTGAGTCGGGTGCCACCGGCACACACCCAGTAGGGGACGTTCTTTTCTTAGTACAAATCCACAGCTTCCGGAAACCACTGCGCAGGCAGTAACTAATGAATCATTCTTTTTTCGTCTGCCCATGTGACGAGACGTCCCTATTTGCTTAAAGAAACAGTGATAATTCAACTCATTGATAATGGTTACCTGTGACTGGAATTATGGATCTGAGGATCATATAATAACAGGACTGTGTTTTATATATTCTCGTTATTATTTTCAACCACATTTTCATTGAATTTTATGTATTCTCCGTGTTCGCACACGATTTTCGCTTACTGTGCGGTTCGGACATAAAATTTTTCGGTTGATAAATTTATGTTATCCTTTTGGATATTATTATTATATTGGAATTAGGTGTCAATGAGGGACTGTATGGACAGGATTTCTCCTCTCTGTTGAGGGCAGAATTTCTGTTTTTTGATCCCTGTCGGCTGTCTGGGTTAAGTTCTGTTCCTGCCGGTCCTTTATTTTCTGCCACCTTACTCTCGTAGTTGTGGGTGTTCTTCTACTTTGTACATCTGTTGAGTTCACCTTTTTCTTCTACTGCTCTCACCTCTGTTATGCCCAGGACTGTTCCTTGAGGTCAATGCCTTTAGCCCATGCTTGTGGTGCGTTCTCGTGGCCAATCCTCCCACACCAGAGGGGGTGGGGGAACACTGTCGTTCGGGGCCTCCCGACACGACCACGTCTGGTGAGAGTTATACCCCCTCCATGGGGGATGTGCAGTCTTTTCTGTGGTGGATACTGCTGGAGCTGTTGAGTTGTCTGGCAAAGAGATGCCTGGTTCCGGGACTATGCTCTCTCTCCAGTCGACATCTGAGACTGTCACTAGGGTTGTGACTCCTCCTTTGGAGCCGAGCTCGGTTGCTCTCTCCCCTTTTCCACCAGTTTCAACAGCTCCCAGCGTATCTGCTGCTACTGCTGTTTCGTCTGCAACGTCATCGGTCACCGTTTCAGCCAGCCTCGGCTTATCCCTGCAGGGGTCTGCAGCGATGTCTGGTAGTGAGGACATGGGGTATCGGCCTCAGCCTTCCCTGACTTCAACTCGGTGAAGTCGGAAGGGGCTGCTGACCGAACCCCCTGCTGTGGCCTCTCAGCCGTTGAGCACAGCAGTTTTATTGCTGCAGGGGTCTGCAAAGATGTCTGGTAGTGTGGACGTGGGGTACCGGCCTCAGCCTTCCCTGACTTCAACTCGGCGAAGTTGGAAGGGCTGCCGGCCGAACCCTCTGCTGTGGCCTCTCAGCCATTGAGCACAGCAGTTTTATCGCTGCAGGGATGTCGGGTAGTGTAGACATGGGGTATTGGCCTCAGCCTTCCCTGACTTCAACTTGGCGAAGTTGGAAGGGGCTGCTGGCCGAACTCTACTGTGGTCTCTCAGCCGTCGAGTACCTCAGTTTTTCTCATTGGATTCGGATGTTCATGGTGGGGTCACCATGAGCTCCGTGGCGTTTCCGTCTACGCACTCTGGTCCCATGGCCAGTTTTGTGTGACCAACGCCTTTTGTGCAGCCTGGACCTTCTGTCCTGCAGAGGTCCGCAATGACTCTCCTGAGTTTTTGCTCTGTTAATCCTCGGGGTATGTGATACCCCACTACACATCTGCCTTCAGATGTTTTTGGCTGCAGCCCGTCGCCCGCATCAGGTATATTTGAGGATCGTGACCCTTCGCTGGTAAATGGGTCAGAAGTGAAGCCACTTTGTCGGTTCGTTCCCATGTCGTGAGCTTAGGGAGGCCCTCTCCTTGCTCACTTAGGTTCTGTCCAAGAGCCTTTTCCGTTGCTGCCAGCGAGGCTACGAGTGGTTTTCGGGAACCCCCTGTGGCGCCGCCTCCCGGGATTGGAAACAGGTCGCTTTCAGATCCCCTGGTGTGCCCACACCCTGGGAGGCGTCGGCTAGTTTACCCATGATGGGCTATGTGTCTTCCGACTCATGGGATGAGTCTGACATTCCTGACGTCGAGAGCCAACAGTCTTCTGACTTGGGGGCAGCTCTTGACTTTGTGTTTGGGTTCCTTCCAGGTCTCAAACCGTCAAACTAGCCGACAGTGTCATCCCGGCTGCGATCATCGGTTGCACACCTACAGCCTGTAGAGCAACATGCTTCTGGGTGCCTTCGACCGTGCCTGTCGGTACAGGTGGTTGAAGCATTTACCGCTTTGGACTCTAAGCTGCATTCCAAGGCAATGAAGACATCGTTCTTCATCAAGGTTGACACTTTTTGCCTCTGGTGCGTTATCATTCATACGATTTCGCCAATCCGTCAGTCTGCTAGACTGTGACGGTCTTGGTTCGGGATTCCAACTCCTCAGCCATATGGAGACTCTGGAGTCCAGGTTGGGCTTATCGAAAGGGATACTGGAATGCGTTCTCTCTTCGATCACGTCATCTCTGCTTTGCTGCTTATCTGCTCCCAGATGAGTTTCACGTCCATCATTGCTCCTCAGTTCAGCTTGGAGGCTTTCAGATCAGTTCGCCACTCCATTCCCCAGGATGTTTTCCAGTTCAAGGCCATTCCCTTTGGCCTCGGCCTGGATCCTTGGGCCTTCACCTGTCTGATGTCGCATGTGTTAGTCTTACATCGCACACAGTCCAAGGTGTCTCCTTCGGCTTGTCTAGTTGATATCCTCCAGAGGCAATCCAATGCTGCTTTTCTGGAATCTGATGTCGTCTGATGTCTTCACACTGTTAAGCTAGGGTTCAGAGTCAACGGAGAGAAGTCGGACCTGGTCCTGTCTCCATCTTGTCATCTGGGATGGACTTCATCAGCTCGGAGTCTTCCCCGACTGCTTGGTTTCTGCGTTTCGGTGGCGGATCTCACTCCTCTAGGTCAACCGCATGTCTGACCTCTCCAACACTTTTTGCTCAGTCGGAGGCCGAATGTTGATCCTCTGGTTCTGGTGCTTCTGTTACTAGAGTGTCTTCCTCGTCACCTTCTCCCCTGACAGATGTTCAGTGGATTATGCAGGACTTCCCCACGTCCGATCGTGTTCTGATGGTAATCGCCAGCAATCTCGGATGGGGTGTGACGTTGGATCCTCTAGGTCTTTTCCTTCACGGGTCATGGGACCAGGATCTAGCAGCTCTTCATGTCAACCAGGAGGAGCTTCTTGCTCTTCTTCTGTGTTTCTGACAGTGGATCCCCCGCTTTTTGAATGGTCAGGTCCTTCTGTGGTCTGACAAATCTACGGTGGTTGTTTACATTCGGAACCAGGGCAGAACGCACTATGTTTCCATGTACGATTTGGTTCGGGATCTTCTACTGCTCGCTCAGGATGTCAATGCCGGAGTGGTGGTTCGTCACATTCCCGGTCATCTGGGCGTCCTAGCTGACTCCCTGTCCCGACTGGGCAGGTTCTTTTCCACATGGCAGTGTTCCAGCCTCTTTGCGATCTCTGGGGTCGTCCCCCACATCGATCTCTTTGCGACTCGTTGGAACCATCAGGTGGACACTTTTGTGTCCCCGTGTCCAGATGCTTTGGCTTTCGCCGTGGACGCTCTGACCCTCCTTTGGGACGGTCTTGTCGGCTACGCCTTCCTGCCCAGATATGAACCTGCAGTTGTCGAATCCTTTCGATCACACCTGTTACCTCGGAGGGTGTGGATCAATCAGCTCCACTCTCTGTTAGCGGCGGTTCCGGCATGTTTCCCTCTACGTCGCGACTTTCTTTGCCAAAGTTGCCCGAGGCGGTTTCAGGTCGACCCGACTTAATTGCGCCTTCGCGCATGTCTTTTATTGGGTCCTGTCCTCCGTAGTTGTTTTTAGAGATGAGCAGTGGAGTTTTCTTCTTAAAGGAGGCACTCACTCCACTGGTTTAGCCTCTGTGGCTAAGTAGAAGGTTCTTCTGTCGATGGTGTGCGATCACTCTGTTGCTTCTGTCACTCCTTCGATCACACCGATTGCAGAGTTTCTGGTATATGTTTGTTTCTAGGGGTTTCCAGCAATGGGTACAAGTCCATGCTTCCAGCAATGGGTACAAGTCCATGCTTCGGAGACCTTTTTCATATGTGGTACCGCATTGTTTCGGCGCCCATCCTTGCCTCTCTAAGCTTGTTCAGCACTTTTCCTTGAAAGGGAAGGCCTAGGACTTTGCAGTTTTCTCCAAGATGAACACTTTCTTGGGCGCTGATCTGCTTGGGGGAGGGGGGGGGGGGGGCGTTCGCACCTTTATCCCGAGTGGATATGCATTTTCTCACATGTCAGATCTCTCCTGAATCCATTTCTCGATGGATTTGTCTTGCTATTCGTGCAGCTTTCGCTCTTCTAGCTACTGGTGATTGTATTACCAATCGTTTTTCTGCCACGAGGTGCATGCATTGTCTTCCTCTCGGGGCTTATACTAACTCCGTCATGTTGTCGGATGTTATGCTGGCAGCCTACTGGAGAAATGCTACCTTCTCCACCTATCTGCGACAGTCGCAGGAGCAGACAGAGGACCTTTGCTCTACGGGCCCTCTTTCTTCTGCTCAGGCTGTTGTCTATCCCAGCCATTCATCTTCTTACAGGGTCAGTTCCAGCTCCGTGCTGTTACTGCCCTTTCTGTCTGTGAGTCGCACATCACCATATGCCTCATCTTTCATTGTCTTTTACTAATGTTTGTGATGCTATTGTTTGATAGGACTAGGGATCTCTTCCTCTGTCCATGGTTCCAGTGCAATTGAGTTTTGTGGGGGTTGGTTATGTGATTCCCTCCATCTTATTGTCTGTTCAGCCTGTAGTAAACAATTGTAAGGTAGGTTGATAAGAAATATAAATTTTATAGTAAATTTCTTTTCTTATTATACCTACCGCAATTGTTTACATGGAGGCCCTCCCGTCTTCTTCTTTGGGTAAGAATCCTTCCTCTCCGCTGTTCACATAACTCCTATGTTGGCAGACTCAAAAGAATGATGAATTGATGACTGCACTGCGCATTGGTTAACAGAAGTCGTGGATTTGTACTAAGGGAAGAGCGTCCCATACTGGGTGTGCGCCGATGGCGCACGACCCAGTTTTGGCTTATTTTTTCATGGCGTTTTTTACACCACTTTTCTTTCCCACATCTCTTGGGAAAGATTAAATAGAGAGTATTTCCTCTGAGTTAGGGTCTTCCACTGTAATGCAAGCCTGTAGTAAACAAATGCGGTAGGTATAATAAGAAAGGAAATTTACTATAAAATTTATATTTCCAGCCACTGATACAGTCAAGCCTGAACATAAGCAGACTGTCATCTGCAAAATGAGGTCCCCAGAGGGTGAATTTGGTGATGCTACCCAGCACAGTAGGGTAGCATCACAAAATTTACCCTCTGTGAACCTCAGTCTGAATCAAGGTCTCAAGCTAAAACAGAAAGATGTTCCTCGAGGATAAATTAGCCCACTGTAGGGGATAGCATCAGCAAATTCACCCTCGGGGAACTTCATTGACAGGTTGCTTATATTCAGGTCTGGATACAGTATGATGATCATGCAAGTAAACAAGTTTGTCAGCAAGTAACTTGCATGCTTTACTCAGTTTCATATAATTGATGTGAGTCGGTGTGACAATGTTTGTCCCTTTTGGAGCAAGTTTGTTCCTTTGTTAAACCTTATAATACAGTAGTTCAAAAGTAACGGTTAATCGATCAATTACTTTTTGGATCGATCAAGATGTTGATCATTGAGTAATCGATTAATCAGTTAACTGTTTCAGCTCTACAAAAATTGAACTAAATTTGATGTTCCTTATGAAATGCCAATTCAGGTTTGTTCAAATAAAGGTGCCAGGTCGAGAGGGATACTACAAAGGGCATAACACTGAACCAAATTTGATGTTCCTTATCAAATGCCAGTTCAGGTTTGTTCAAATAAAGGTGCCAGGTCCAGAGGGATACTACAAAGGGCATAACTCTGTTAGCATCCAGAAAATGTTTTTAAAATTTTTTTAAAAAATTCTCCAGAACCACCAATCACCGATCATAATCTTTTGATATTTGGTATATAACATCCTTAGTTGTTTCAGATTCAAGTTTGTTCAAATCACATCCATGGGTTCATATTTGGGCTCCCTGTTGTCCCCCAAACTGTAACTCAGTGCAGTATGCAGAATATTCTGTAAAAATCTTCTTCTCCAGAACCACCAAGTGGAATCCTTTGATATTTTGTGTACATTGTCTGTAGAGGGTCAGATTCATGTTTGTTTAAATCAAGTGTGTGGGTTCATATTTGGGCTCCCTATGTGAGCCCAAACTTTAACTTAGTGCAATAGGAGAAATATTCTTCAAAAGCATTTTTCTCCAGAACCATCAAATAGAATCTTTTGATATTTGGTATATATACTGTTAACATCCTTTAGTACTTTAGTGGGGTCAGATTTGTTCAAATCAAATTTTAACTTTGTGCAATATGAGGATATTTCTTTAAAAATCATCTTCTTCAGATCCCCTAGTCAAAATCCTTTGATATTTGGTATGCAGTATTCTTAAGGGGGGTCAAATTCAAGTTTGTTCAAATCAGCTCCCTGCCTTCATATTTGTGCCCTCTATGGGAACCCAAATCTTAACTTGGTACAAGAGAAATAATATTTAAAAATCTTTTCCAGAACCACCAATCAGAATCTTGTGATATTTAATTTACAACACCCTTAGTTGAGCCTGATTCAAGCTTGCTAAAAGCAAGCTCCTGGGTTAATATATGGGCCCCATATGGGAGCCCGAATTTTAACATGGAGCAATATGAGGAAAATTCTTTAAAAATCTTTGTCTTCAGATTCACCAGTTAAATTTTTTCGATATTTGGAACACAGCATCCTTGAGGGGGGGGGGGGGGGGGGGGGGGGGGGAGGGGGTGGGGGGGAGAGAGATTAATGAGCAAGAATTGTAAATGTTTCTGCAAAATGAGATTTTCTTCTTCAGACTCACCTGACAGAATCATTTTATATTTGGTACACAGCATTATTCTGACTCCTAAAGTAAAATTTGTACAAGACATTATGCACGACTGATTTTGGGGAGCACCAGAGGAGTTTTAATGTAGAACCCAAAGGAGAATTTACTATTTGTTTATTAAAATAAATTATGTCCATGAGTGACAGAACTGATTGTGGTCAAGTTTATATAGATGTATGTGTGGGTGGATAAGATTAACGATTTTAAGTGATTTTATTTTTAAAAAATGGATGGGTGGCATGTAGGTGGGCCTTTTTTGCTTTAAAAAGACTTTTAAAGGAGTTTGAGAGATTTATGCAAATAAAAATTACCAATTATCAGGAGTGTGCCCTGCATACCCCAACCAATCTCCACCCCCAATATGATATTGACACGATTGGAGAGTTTGAACACTGCTTACCCTGGAAATAGATAACTAGATAATTAAAATTCCAGGTTTTGGAAAATGGACCCTTTATTTAGAGTTGAGCATTCATATCATCTGAAATGTACAACTGACCTCAAATCCTTCTTTAAGCAACCTGCTCATTTGAGTGATTAGGGCCTCTTGGGGCATCAGATTTTTCATAGAATAACAGAGTTAACTTACACATCTCATTTTTATGGTTCAGTTTTTCGAACTATTTGAAAGTAAATATATTTCAGTCTGTCTGGAAATAATGTAGTTTCCACCCAGGCAATAACTATTGAACTCTGTAAAAATCATCAGCAGTGCAAATAATCATTCAGTCGCTATATAAGTTAAGGCTGTGATGGAAATTTCACTCTGCAGGTGTTTTGATGACAATACACTCTTCATGTTGTGTTCTGTATTTTGTCTGCCAGAGAAAAGTGCTTTCCAGTTTCAATGATTATTGTTCCAGTTAATAAATCTTTTAAGGTCAGACTTTCATGTGGGTTCCAGCTTTTAAATATTGATTTTTATAAGCCTGTAGTGTCTTTGAAAGGGAATATTACTACTTTGTAGAGATCACATCATTTCTCATACCTTCATTTCTATGTGAAAACTTGACAAAGATTAAACCCACATTCATGAAACTTAACAGGTAGGTTGGTATTGATGAAGAGAAAAAACCTGTATAGTTTGGGTTGAAAAGAAGGTCAAAGTGACATGTTTAAAAATGGTTTGGGCATGATGATTTGGAGGTTGGAAGCTCATTTGCAAAACTAAATGTGTAGGTTCGCATTGATGGGTCAAGGCCTTAGATATTTCGTGAAGTGAATTTGTTTTGGCAGGGAAAAAATATACATAGACTATGAAATTTTCCATTGAAATTGAACAGAGAACATTAAAAATCAAGCAAACTCAAGTCATCTAAGCAGCTGCATGTGTTACAGGAAGTAAGTTTTAAAACAAATATTCACATGAAATCATGTTCACCCCAGTCTCCATTAAACTGTTTTTGTGTCGCCGCCCCACGAAGTGGGGAGCGACATATAGGGATTACTTTTGTCGTTCGCGTCGTCCGCGTCACACTTTCTTTTATCCGCCACTCCTCTTTAACCTATGAATGGATTTTGATGAAACTTTCAGTGATTCTTTATCACATCATGGCATTGTGCACCTCCTATTTTATTTTTTGATCCCCTGTATTTTTTCCAGAGTTATGCCCCTTTTCCACTTAGAATTCTGTCTGAAATGCCAGGCTTCTCTTATCCGCCACACCTCTTTAAACTATGAATGGATTTTGATGAAACTTTCAGTGATTCTTTATCACATCATGGCATTGTGCACCTCCTATTTTATTTTTTGATCCGCTGTATTTTTTCTAGAGTTATGCCCCTTTTCCACTTAGAATTCTGTCTGAAACGCCAGGCTTCTCTTATCCGCCACTCCTCTTTAACCTATGAATGGATTTTGATGAAACTTTCAGTGATTCTTTATCACATCATGGCACTGTGCACCTCCTATTTTATTTTTTGATCCGCTGTATTTTTTCCAGAGTTATGCCCCTTTTCCACTTAGAATTCTGTCTGAAACGCCAGGCGACACACGTCTTCCATGGATATTCACATCTAAGTTATACTATTAAAGAAGAACCTTTTCCTTGGACTTTAGACTCTTTCTCAGTTTTGTTAGGTATGCAATTTAAGTTTACTGCACTATTTATGTCCTGAACTCGGTGGTCATAAGGCCTCAGAAAACCAGTGGTTTTCTGAGGCCTTCTGACTACCAAGTTCAGGACACCAATTGTGCATTAAATGTTTGTTCAAGAGCGGACAGAGATTGGGAAGTTTGGCATTGGGAATTGGGAAAAATCATGTCCCAATGCCGTTGGAAAAGGGTCCCATATTTGGCCCCTGTAGACACCCAAAAGAATCCAGGCCCATAAGCTGAAAGGATGTTCATTTATTTATAGTGTATTCAGTTTCAGGACTCACCATTTCTCAGTGGTTCTCTCTGTGTACTCTGGCTTCCTCCATCCATAAAACTAGTACAAGGTGACCCTGGTTGTTAAAAGTGTTGTTAAACCCCAATAAATAAATAAATTCACTTGTTGCGGAAGATACAAGTCGATATTTATTTTCGTACTGTATTTCATTAGAACTGATAAAATACAGGAAAAACTCCACCAAAGATTGTTGATTCCTGTCCGCCATACTCAACCTGAGTTGTGATCTGTATTTATACCCTAATTAAACTTGAATTCAAAGTTGATAAAGCTGACATTTTTTCAAGAAAAATAGCATAAATTTCTTGCTTGACAGTGTTTTGTGTCAAAGCATATTATTCATGTCATAAACTCAGTCACATAATGTCCAATCAGATGCCTTCTTATACGATGTTCTTACATCAAAGTCATATTCCACATGTGGTTCACCTTGTCCTTTTCACAATGTCTCTATTGAGTCACAGGCCTGGCATTTTCAGGTCGAAGCCCAGGCATCATTCATTAATAGTAAAACTTCATTTTGTCACTTTTAGCTTTTGTAAGCTTGAGGAGAGCTAATCACTCTCCTAGGCCATGCGAGGGGAGCAATGTTTAGCTCTCCTGCATTTTTAAGAATGCCAGGCCTGGAGTCATGTAACGTTGTATACACACAACAATCATGGTATAATGAATATGTCCCCGTGGGAACCCCGGGAAGTAAGCAGCACTTGTTTACTGTGGTAAACCAGTTCTGCTTTACTCGTAAAATAGGACCCAGTCACCAATGCTTGGGGTGAAAGTCCTCTAAAATGGGCAACATGTAGATCAACGATTGACTAAACTTGACTTCATCTCCATGTTGTGTCACGATTAGCCATGGTGCATAAATATGTGACGTTAACCACCACCAACAAACCAACAAATAATGAATATGACTATATCATGACTGCAACAAAAATATAAAATCATGTTTAGCCAATTGTTTTGTACCTATGTTGTCCACTTTAGAAGACTTCCAACCCAGATATTGGAAATGGTGAGTATTGAAACTGAATACACCATAAATAAATGAACAACCTTTCAGCTTATGGACCTGACTACATGAGCTGAAAGGCTGCTAGTGTTGTTAACACGGTGGTCCAGGAACTTTTCTCTTTCCATGTTTTGTCATGCATGTATCCATGTGAAATGCTTTCTGAGATAACTAAATGAATGAAAAGTTTCAGAATACAATGTACCAGGGAAAAAATGTTGAAGGCAAGTATCTTCAGAATAAAATCTATTCAACTGTGTTTATTTGTACATGTATACGTTTTAATTCCATACATTAAGAAGATCAAAACATTTCATGTTGAGCTGTGCAGACGAGATGAATGAACCCCAAATAATCCTGCATTGGAACAAAACATTGAAAGGTTGTGTTTACAGAGATTGTCGCCTACTACTCAAGGTTTCTTTTAATTAATCCACAACAGTATTTCGTTAACAATATCTACTGGATTCCTCAAATGACTTCCTTATCAAAACATCGCCAGCTTGGCTCCCAAGCCGATGATGTTTTGACAATAATAAGGCAACTGGGCTTGTGCTTGAATTTTGGACCAATCCTCATTTAACTGGTCTCCATTCAATGGCACATGAGGACCGAATTTTGTCATGCAAGTTCAAAACCACTTCACTGCAAACATATATATTGATCATGAGAAATTCATCATTTTGCTGCAGTAATTGGAAAGTAGAAGAGTTTTATCATCGTGACCAACTGAACGCTGTCACGTTGTGTATACACGACAAAAAAAAATCACACCACACGCCAGCATCGCGAAAAAGACAAAAAACGCGTGTACTGTAGATCAGAATTCCCACTGGTAACAGATGATGAGTTTGTAAGCTTTGATTAAAAAAGTTAATGTTTAAAACATTTTTCGTCCTTGGGTGGCAACAGGGAAAGATATGATCCTTGTAGTTGTTTATTATGTCTCCCCTTCCCAGAAGGGAGACATATTGTTTTAGTGCATATTCTTCTTCTTCTTCTTCTTCTTTTCTTCTTCTTCTTCTTCTCCTCATACAAACTTTGTCCGGGCCATAACTTTTTTGTCTTTTGACCTACACCTTAGATACTTGGCATGTGGATGTATCACCATGAGCCGGTGTGCAGTGTACCATAGTGACCTTCATGTGACCTTGACCTTTGACCTGAAGGTCAGATTTATGTGTTTTTTTTAAGGGAAACATCACACAAACTTTGTCCGGGCCATAACTTTTTTGTCTTTTGACCTACACCTTAGATACTTGGCATGTGGATGTATCACCATGAACCGGTGTGCAGTGTACCATAGTGACCTTCATGTGACCTTGACCTTTGACCTGAAGGTCAGATTTATGCGCTTTTTTAAGGGAAACTGTCTGGACCAGAATTTATTTGTATTTCGAGTCAGGCTTTAGATATTTGGCATGTGGATGTATCACCATGAGCCGGTGTGTAGCGTACCATTGTGACCGTCATGTGACCTTGACCTTTGATCTGAAGGTAAGATTTGTGCTTTTTTCAAGGAAACTTTGCCCAGACCAAAACTTGTTTGTCTTTTGAGCCAGGCCTTAGATATATGGCACGTGGATGTATCACCATGAGCTGGTGTGTCGCATACCATTGTGACCTTCATGTGACCTTGACCTCAAGGCCAAATTTATGTACTTCAAATAGGGAGTAATTGTCCAGACCAGAATTTTTTTTGTTTTTTGACCTAGGACTTGGTTATTTGACATGTGGATGTGTCACCATGAGACCGCATGTTGTGACCTTCATGTGACCTTGACCTCAAGGTCAAATTTATGTACTTAAAATAGGGAGTAATTGTCCAGACCAGAATTTTTTTGTTTTTTGACCTAGGACTTGGTTATTTGACATGTGGATGTGTCACCATGAGACCGCATGTCGTCTACCTCGATGACCTACATGTGACCTTGACCTCTGACCTTAAGGTCAAATTTATGTACTTCAAATAGGGAATAATTATCCAGACCAGAACTTTTTTGTTTTCTGTCCTAGGACTTAGATATTTGACATGTGGATGTATTGCAATTAGACTGCATGTCACATGTAATCATGACCTTCATGTGACCTTGACCTCAAGGTCAAATTTTGTACTTTAAATAGGGAGTAATTGTCCAGACCAGATTTTTTTTTTTGGACATGTGGACGTGTCACCATGAAACTGCATGTCCGCTACCTTGATGAACTGCATGTGACCTTGACCTCTGACCTCAAGGTCAAATTTATGTACTTCAAATAGGGAATAATTGTCCAGATCAGAACTTTTTTGTTTTTTGCCCTAGGAATTAGATGATTGACATGTGGATGTATCACAATGAGACCACATGTCATCATGACCTTCATGTGACCTTGACCTCAGTGTCAAATTTATGTACTTTAAATAGGGGGGAGTAATTGTCCAGACCAGAAATTTTTTTTTGGACATGTGGATGTGTCAACATGAAACCGTATGTCCGCTACCTTGATGAACTGCATGTGACCTTGACTTCTGACCTCAAAAGGAAGGGGGGACATATGTTTTAGTGTGCTAAAACACTTTCTAGTTTTATTTAAGAACTCCCACTGGTAATGGAGACAAGAGCCTGCATGTGTATTGTGTTTTTACAAACAAGAGTCTAGAATGTTTTTATATCAGAACTCCCACTGGTAAGAGAACGGCATTCGCGTTTGAACTGTCATTTTTTACCGCATGAGGTTGATTTGGGCAGGGGGATAATATTGAACAGCTTCTTGTTCAATATTATCCCTCTATCCAAATCGATCTCGTGCAGTAAAAAATGAACATGTATGCTGTTCTGTATTTATTGCTTGCCTACAGTTTACTAAAAAAAAATTATTAACAACACACATTATTGCCTGAAATAACACAAACATAAAAAAAGAAATAGTGAAATAGTTTGAACACATGTTCTGTATTGTTCAAGGACAATACAAAAAAATTGATTGTTCCCTTCGGGTTTTGTAGAAAAAGCGTGTATTTTATGAAAATAAAAGCATAGGCATGTAATAAACAGTTTTACCATGTCACCAACAGAGCCCACCCCACCTCCTTCCTGCCTGCAACACCAGTGGATCAACTCTCATCAAATCCACCCTCTAACTCTACTCCACATTATCAGCATGTTATCTCATTTATTTATTTTTTTATTTATTTATTGGGGTTTAATCATGCTTTTAACAGCCAGGGTCACCTCGTGCCAGGGAGTTTTATGGGTGGAGGGAGCCGGTGAACCTGCAGAGAACCACTGACCAAAGGTGAGCAACTGTCAGACTCCCCATCGTACTAACTCCACACAAGCAGGATTAGCATTGGTTGAAGAAAGTGTACCATGGAAGTGCAGTAAGCCTTTGAACATGGCGCCAGCATGCCCCCTAGTGAGATTTTAACCTATGTCTTCATGTCGACAGATTCAACACCTTAACCCTTTACCTAAGATGAAAAGACGACACATGCAAAAAAAATTCTCGAATAACTCATTTTTTTCATTTTTTGTCTCAAAAATATAGGTTATGACCCCTCATTGGAACGAGCTCAACAAGCTCGTTCCAATGAGGGGTCATAACCTATGTTTTTGAGACAAAAAATGAAAAAAATAATGAAAATTAATTGGCAATTTTTGAGAATAGCGCTGGCTGGTTTTGGCCGTTACGTTGGGTAAAGGGTTAAATAAACACACACAACCTTACCTCACATCAATCACATTTTTATGCTTCCTGAAAAAAATTCAGGAGAGCATATAGTTGCCGCTCTGTCCATCTGTCTGTCCATCCAAATCAAATGGTTTCCAGATGCTAACTCTAGTTTGCTTTGATGTATGACCTTATAATTTTACAACATTACTACCTACTATGAAATGCAGGTCAAGTTCGATTTTCATCGTTATGGCATTTACTGTTCCACAGTTATGCACCTTGAAAATTCGCAAAATGGTAAAATCAATGGTTTCTGGATGATAACTCTAGTTTGTTTTAATGTATGACCTTATAATTTTGCAACATTACTACCTACCGGTACTGTGAAATGCAGGTCAGGTTCAATTTTCACCATTATGACATTTACCATTCCCGAGTTATGCCTTTTGAAAAGAGGCAAAATGCTAAAAGCAATGGTTTCCGGATGACAACTAGTTCACTTTCATGTATGAGCTTATAATTTTGCAACATTTCTACAAACCATGAAGTATAGGTCAAGTTCTTTACCATTCCAGAGTTATGCTCCTTGAAATGTGGCAAAATGGTAAAGTGATAAAACATTTCAAGAGTATGATATCTTATTAAATGCCCAGGTCATGTATATCAAACCTTTACCCCAATTATGCAGTGGCTTAACTTCAAAGACCAGTTTAATCTCCTTCCCAAGGAGCTTTTATTACAGGTTTACTATGTACGGGTACCCTTGTCCTTACACACGTTTTTGTATATTTTTTTTTATATGGCTTAAACCATTTGGCAGTTCTGCATTTGAAATAATCAGTATGTTGTTTCCATCAACATCAATATCAACATCAAGTTGCATTTTGGAAGGCATCTGTTTTGCCATGAGTCCGAACAGAGCCCCCCCCCCTCCCCCCCCCCTGTTGCTCACAATGCCCTGCTCCCATCGTAAACCCATCCTATACCGTTCCCTACCCTAAATAGCCTCTGCCAACTTATACCACACATCAATCGCATTTTTAACATGAGCTTAAGAGAGCACCCCTCTCTGGCCAATAATGCCCACCTCCCCTCTCAATAAACACTCCTTATACCATCCCTCACCTCCTTGTCGAGCAAGTGTACCATAATCAGCTGCATGCCACTTGCCACACCACAAAATGTGCCCATATCCACAATCCCAGCTCCAGAAGCTTTCCTTTGAAAACATCCCCTCCAATCCCCCCCCCCCCCCCCCCACCACCCCCAGGACACAACATGGCACTTTAAGGACCTGCAGAATCTTGGAATTTTCTTTAGCATTGCAGATGACTCCTTGTGGCACTCAAGGGACGAAATGAGATATCGGGCATCATGGAAAATTCAGTTCACCAATATTGAGTTTGTCACACCAAGCTGAATATTACTAGAATGGATTTCTTTGCTTAACTGGTTGAGGGCTAGATTAAATTTTGTGATCCTAATTTGTTATTCAATATTTGTTTTATTACAATAAATTGTAATAAAACAAATTTATATAAACAAAATATTATTTGCTTTGGACTGAATGTGAAACATGAGCAGGAAAATATTGGCTTTTGCTCTGGTACCCTCATTTTCTTGAAAGCCCTGATAGTGGCTTCTAGCACTCAACCATTTAACTGAATATCTGCATAATTGAATGAGAATCATGCATTACACTGCAAATATGATTATGATTTCATATTAACCCTTTGAACGCTGGTGGTATATTCCATGTCAGTTAAATGGCAGCAATTTGAAGACTCCATAATTATTATCTGGGGTTAGACCAATTAATATTTTCAACCTGCCGCCATAGGGCTGCACGTTGAAAATATTGATTGGTATATACTACACAGTTACCTTGTAGCCATCTCACTTAACCCTTTACCTAACATGAAAAGCAGACGACACTTGCAAAAAAAATTCTTGAATAACTAATTTTTTTCATTTTTTGTCTCAAAAACATAGGTTATGACCCCTCATTGGAACGAGCTCGACGAGCTCGTTCCAATGAGGGGTCATAACCTATGTTTTTGAGACAAAAAATGAAAAAAATAATGAAAATTAATTGGCGATTTTTGAGAATAGCGCTGGCCGGTTTTGGCCGTTACGTTGGGTAAAGGGTTAATGACATTAGGATGTGCTTGTGACCTGGCCGGAAAAACAGCCTCTGGGGTTCAACGGGTTAAAATTAGTGACTCTGAGTTGGAAGTCCCTAAGGTAACATCTACATGTCTTTGTACATAGCTCTTAGAGGGGAGATCTCTTGTTTTTGCCCTGGAATATCCTCTCAAACCTTTGAATTTCGCATATCTGGAGCCATGAAAAACCTTTAATATATATATACAGAATCGCACATATGTGCGATAATTCCAAACCCATTCAAACATGTGCGGTTTTGTATTTATCACACACCTCCCATGTAACAACCAGCCTACTTGAAAATTAAACTTAAAGCACTTTTCACT
The DNA here is from genome assembly GCA_031216915.1 of Pictodentalium vernedei. Lineage (NCBI taxonomy): Eukaryota > Metazoa > Mollusca > Scaphopoda > Dentaliida > Dentaliidae > Pictodentalium > Pictodentalium vernedei. Next base: position 232,599,219 of record CM062288.1, on the reverse strand, counting down.
GGATAAATGCTGTGTTCCCTTCATTGCCAACGAGACATCACTGTTAGGTAGTAGGGTACAACCCTAGTTTGCTTTTTAATTTCTATGGCATCCAATTGGTGAAGACCAATTGACGCCGATCAGTGTCACGGTCCCAATGATCGAACTTCAGATATTCACTAAACTCCATGCAGAGAATAACACAACAAAAACTTTTTAAATAGCTAATAAGTTTAGCACACTCCATCATTAAATGACCAGTTGTGGAAAGTATTTGTCAAGGAACAAGCACTCAGAATGTTATTTTTATTTTGTAGATTTTTGACTTGAATCTGATTGTTTAAATATCCAGAGTAAACAAATCTAAATTAGGAACTTGGAATTTCCAAGCAATCACTACTCCAATGCATTCGACCAACGACGACGTGATTTATTTAGTTTAAACAATATTTTATTCAATAAGTGTTAATTGTTACATAATAGAGACATCAGTGTATTATCAACTCAAAAATAAATAAACAGTAAGACGATATAACGCAATAAACAGTTACATGGTACAAGGTCAATGAGGGATTTCGACAAAAAGCTTGTTGCTTATGGTGGTCATCTCCCGTGATTAATTTAGATGGGTTCCTTCTCTGTTTACGTTGGAAACGAAATCGAATGTGTCTTGTATCACCACATGTGCGATACAACTTTATTTTTATCGTCCAGGCAGAACACTGGAAATTCCATGCGATACAACTTTATTTTTATCGTCCAGGCAGAACACTGGAAAGTCCATGTTTTACATTAATAGATCTGTGATAAATACCAAGAAGGCCCTGAAAACTGACTTGGTAACAATTGGTGCAATGCACAGGGTGAGTCATACTTTCTGGGTATAAAAAATTGGCAGCCATATCACACACCACACAAAAATATACACCGAGTGAGGCTTTAAAAATGTACAGGGTTAATTGGTTACATGTTTCATTGGGTACAGGATTCAAGGAACTTTTGTAAATACAGTGGAGCCCACTTAATTGGATATCTCTTAACTGAATAACCCTGTTAATTGAATATAATTTCCCAACACAAAACCATTTACGGTATCTCCAGTACAAATTTGACCTGCCAATGGAATATAGGTTATAGAGTAAACTCCTGTTAACTGAATAAAAAATCTTGTAACCTGTCAAGAAATTACCCTAACTTTCCCCAGTTTTCCTTTATTTATAGACCTATTTGGCCTCAGTTCATCCAATAATAATAATAATAATATACACATTTATATAGCGCCAGAATTATAGTTCAGAAGATATAGAACCATATTCTAAGGCGCTGTACATGTTACTGAGCTCGTGCAAATATACAAATGGAATATATACAGTATCTTACAGTCCAGAACATCACTTATATGAGCTCATGGAGCTCTGTCAAACAAGGTATAATAGAATAAATGCTAATTTTGTCTGCAGAATACAGGAAAGTGACACAATCCCTGTTATTTGAATGCTCCTGTTAATTGAATAATTTTCATTGGCAAAGTGGCTATTCAGTTAACAGGGTTCCTCTGTACGTAGACTGGATTGTGGAAATATTTTTAAAGTGAATTCCAAAAATGAAAACATATTCTATTTTCAATTAATAGCATGTTCTGAAATCAAGTCATGGCTGCTTTATGGCATCCATGATTTGATTTTATAAGAAACTCAAGAAAATACTTGGCAGTTAAATGGTTAACTGGTAGAGTGCTGGAAGCCCATATTTGGGCTTTATTCTGTAGTGCAGGTACCACAACCTGAAGGCTCATATTCAGTGGATGTGCTTTGCATTTATCTTTGAAGTTATATTACTTAGTCTGTACAGGTTTGCCTTGTTACAATTTATTGGAGAATGCCCATCTACACTCTCCAATAATTTGTAACAAGGCAAAGACATGTGTACAAGATTTGATGGCCCAAAATAATTAGCACTCTACCAGTTAAATGATGTGTTAGAATTATTAGCCATTAGACAGTGGAATGTAATTTATATATGTATGCCACATTTTCTTTATCTCACTTAGTATGCATAAATCTATATCCCCAGAGCAGTCTGGACTTAATATGTTAGATTCGGATAGCTTTGTTAATGTCCAAACATCACTTGGGCATTTCAAGATGACCAGCACAATGAAATAATCTGTTCTGAGTTATTTACTCAGCGGACCTTAATTTTCTTGAGAAAAGTTTTGATGAATGGAATGGTGAATTCCTTTTATCCTACAAAACAAGGCATCTCGTCTTTGATCTGTGATTCATCAGTCAGCACTTGATGGCCATATTTTGTCCACTGATGTGTGTTCTTTGATCATAAAAAGACAAGAGGGAGAATCTTGGACATAAAAGTTTTCAAGATGTTTGGACTAAATTGTAGTGTTTGGTCATGTGTCGTCTGCCTGTTCCTGCAGACAACACTTGACTAGAAACATGAGGTTATTTAATTTGTTTCTGCTCACCACTATCCAAACAATTGGTGAGCAAGCCTGAAAATAAGCAATCTGTCTGCAGAATAAGGACCCCAAAGGGTAAATTTGCTGATGCTATCCCATGGTGTGTCAATTTATCCTCCGGGTACCTCTTGCTGTTTAGGTTTGAGACATTGATTCAGAATTAGGTTCACAGAGGGTAAATTTAGTGATTCTACCCTAGTGTGCAGGGTAGCATCACAAAATTCACCCTCTGGGGTCCTTATTCTGCAGATGACAGTCTGCTTATTTTCAGGCTTGTTGGTGAGTGTCCAACATCAGAGGCAAGTAGACTATACTTAATGGTTTTAGATGTTAACAACTTAGCTGTGTCAAACCTTTGCAGACTATTGAGAATAGAATGAGATAACGGCGGTATCCTGAATTGAAAAATCATTTGTAGCTAAAATGAAGGCTGAGCTATCCAAACTACTTTCACGCTTAGTTGCTGCTCACTCCATTTTATACTCGCCCATGACCATTCAAAGGGGTCATGATTTGATATATGGAGAAGTCAAGTGGTTAAATGAAAGGGGTATCAAATGGATGCCATGTGGGGAGTTAAGGTGGGGGGGGGGGGGGGGGGGGGACTTCCTAGCTGACTTATAGTTGACCTGTACATTTGACCTTTTGCCCCTGCTTTTCAGTTTCAGTGTACATATGTCCAGATACTGGCTTATGAGTTGCATTCCAACTTTAGCAGAGTATGCCTGACAGACAAACCATGATGAGGTTAAACGATATATTGTTCTCTGTCTTGCCTCAGAAAATCAGGTCTGCAGTACTCAGAGAGAATTACTAACCCTTTAACTAATGAATTGGCCACATCAACCTGCGTAATATACAAATTGAGCAGTTGAAAACAAAAATATTTTCAAAAATGGCAGCAAAACCATATCATATGACCCCTCATTGGAACGAGCTCATCGGGCTCATTCCAACGAGGCTGTCAAAAGCTATGGTTTTGTTGAAATTTTGTTAATATTTGAGAAAAAAAATTCATAAAATAACACATTTTAATATCATGTATGTTGGGAAAAGGGTTAAACAAAAGTTGAAAAGGCCCCGAACAGTTAAAAGTCTGTTTCTCAGGCCCTCCTGCATGGTCCTTTTGGCTGCCACATGCTCTCTTTTTATAACCAATGCAAACTTAAAAAAATACAGGTTAAATGGTTTATGTCTGATATTTTACCCAAGTTAATAAAATTGATAAATTTGTGCCTTGAGTGCAACAAGGCTTTGCAATGCTTTAGCATTGCAAAGCCTTCGTGCACTCAAGGGACGAAATACACCACCATCCATGCTATTCTGTAGATTAAGAGGCCTGAAACATAAAACAAGCCAAGAACATGAACTTTTGACGGCAAAGAAATAATTACAAAAATAAAAAATAAAATAAAAAACCACCCGCCCAAATGCAATTTTACCAAAAATGGCCTTAGAAACAGATCTACTTTGTGGGGCCTAACTGTCAGACTTTCCAATGTACAAAATGATCAAAGTCTGAGTTTGAATAGTGTGTTGGTTGAAGGCAATTGCCACCTCAACATGTTATATTATCTAACAGTGTGCCCAGTGTTCATACAGGTTTTGGAATGTGTTGGAAAATTGGACTATCTCAGAAAAAGTTGTGTAAAGTTCTTTAACCCTTAAGGGCCTAATTCGGACTTTGATAACTTTTTAATGCAAAGGAACAGGTTCCCCAGCATGCATTGTTTGGGTAAACTCAAAACCTGTTTTCTGATTACCTTGTCAGTGGTTTCTAGGCATGTCTTGGCTGCCTGTATAGGCAGCCAAGATGTTACTAAAAACCACTGCAAAGCCACAGGAGGTAGACTTACAACATATAGCAAATAAGTATAACACTCTTCAATCCCTTAAGGGTTTAAAACATATTCAGGTCTTTGCATGAGTCAGTTTGGTCAAAATATGTACTTTGTAAGCTGTGGGTTTTTTTTTGTTTTTTTGCTGCGAATATTGAATTTTCTGTTCTCTGAAATAAAACCAGCACATGACACTGAGAGAGCTTCCCACGGATCAGTGTTTGAACTAGGTATTGTTAGTTTTAAATGCACGTGTAAGAGTTGTCATATAGTATCTGTACAATCATTGAAGGTAATAAAATTAATTCATGATAAAGCTATGAAAAGTCCTTGAAAATGATCTCCAAAGTGCTTGAGGAGACCTGGATTTTTTTTCACTCGGGAGTATACAAACTGTGTGTCTTGTGTACTAACTAGAGTAAGTGAGTTGAAAGATGTTAGATACACTAAACAATGATCCTTGACATTTGATACATGTCAAGTTCCATAATCAGTCTCTTATTTGCTATTTAATTTTATATAAATATTATTAAAATTGGATTTTAAATCATACAAGCCTGAGAAATAAGAGTGAATTTGTGGAACACAAGCAATTTCAAGATTTATGGCCAAGCTGTTGTTTGTGGTCAAGACTCATCTGCATGAGGTTTTTGCAGGTTTTTCTGCTGACTATTACCCGGACATTCCATGTGAGAGCATGTGCTTACATTATCGGATTTGAGTATACTTGACTGCAGACTTCTAAGACCCCAAAACCATATCAGATGTAGAAGATCTAAAAAATGTTCCTGTTTTATACATAATTTATAAAAACCCAAGTTCACTAATTTGCTGAAGCTCATATTTAATGTTGTTAACAAGGTTTATAAATTTAGAATAAAATAGTATGAATTTGAGATCCTTATTATCGCATGATCTTGCATTCAGGTCGAGGTGATCACAGGTAAACTTGGATGTAGTTTCACTGTTGGTGTAAATTTTAACTATTGAAATCCCATTGCTGGCGTGTTCACCACAGACACACGTGTTCACCATGTTGGTGTGTAAAGCTAAACTTTATGTCATAGGCTTTTTATATATAGCAGAATAGGTAATCATGGTATAAAAGGGAGTTCATTCCATTGAGGAGTCTTTGGCTATGTTTGGGATGGAAAATTTGAATAGAATAACAAAATTTGGATGGGGATTTTTGTGCATTAACATTAGATGATTTGCCAGTGTTCCTGCAGGGCCTTGGATTCAAGGAATGGCATTTAATTTGACAATGGGCCATTCAAAGCCTTGAAACCCTTGAAAATGGACCATAATGCCTTGAAAAGGCTTGAACATTCCTGAAATAAAAACATGGATGAAGCACATAATCTTAAACTATATAGTTTTATATGGCATAGTTTGTGTAGGCATTGTCCTAACTAGGACCCTTTGGTCATTACCCCCTCCCACTTCCCTAAAAGGGAAGTCGGAGGAGGGCATAATGATCGGAGGGCACCAGTTAGAAGTAATAAAAGTGGGGCTTTGAAACTCGTTGAGTTTGGCTTTTCTATGGCCTTAGAAAATGCTGAAAAATATCTAGAATCAGCCTTGAATAGCCTTGAGTGTTGTTATACATCCTTACCTGCAGAAATCCTGTTTGTTCATTTTATTTGGTAAGGGTTAAGCCACTGAGTTGAAGAATACAAAGGTGTTTGAGTTACTGATGTGTTTGATATTTCAGACCAACTGATAGAACAGGAGATGACTTGGACACAATCTACTCACGACTTAAAGATATTAAAGCCTTTGAGAAATTCCATCCATTATTGTTACAACAGATCTGCTACTATGGATATTATGAAGACTTGGAAAGGAATGTTGTTTGTGAGTATGTTACTTCAAAGAAACACTAAATCAGCGGAATGGTGCATGATCACACCTGGGCACCATAGCACTTGTAAATCAATTAATGGGAGTGTGGTAAATCACTCCCCAGGCCCTCCACTACTTGTGAAGAAATAAAATTAGACAAAGAAATTAATTCTACCAAACAAGTCTAGAAAATGGCACTTATAACCCATCAAGGGAACAAGGTCATTGAGCTCATTCCAGTGCGGGGTGGTAGGCTATATTATAGATGCTTTCTTTGCATCTGTAATATAGCCTCCCACCCTTCACTAGAATGAAAGAAAAAAATTAATTATAGGCTGCACAAAATAAAATAATTGATTCTCAGGCAATTGTATTTTCAAATCAGTGCGGGAAGGAAGGTTTTATCTTTAATTTTTATTTTTTTCTTGCATGTAGTAAGTATGAATTAAAAGGCTTTCCACTGTCTTTTTACACACAAAAAATACAGAAAGTGCATAATTACACATATGTTCTTATTTAATTTTAAAAATAAAACTTTTGCATCTTGAGTTATGCTTCAGTTTCAGAGTCCCTTCTGTGTAAATATTGAAGCCCAGTCTCGGAATCACCCAGTTTTGTAGTAATAGTGAAAGTAAGACACCATAACAAACCATAAAGTTCATGGTTCGATCCCCGCCAGGGTTACTGCATTTTGTCCTTGGGCAAGGCACTTCATCCAAATTGCCCATGTGATGGCACAGTGGTGCTTTGTACTAAGGCATAGTGGTGCACTTGTCTTCAACCAATGCTAACCCTGCTTGTGCGGATTTATTTTGTTGGGGAGTCTGACAAGTGCTTGGTGGTTCTCCACTAGTACTCCAGCTGCCTCCACCCGTCTGACACAAGGTAACCTTGGTTGTCAAAAGTGTTGCTAAACCCCAGTGAATAAAGAACTAAGATACTATAAGGCAATAAAAACATTAGGGGGTTAAATTTCAATGAGGTATTGCCTGAGAGCCATTATATCAATGAAGGTTTTTCACACTTGAAAAATGAACACCAACAGAGTGATTTTCCACTATGCTGTATTTTCTTCTTATATGCAACTGAAGAATGTTCAAATAAAGTTGTATGTCATTTCTTGAAACTGTTTTTTGAGAAATCAAGCAAGTGAGCAGTTTTTAATTTCTTTAACCCTTTACCCAACACACAGGATATAAAAATTTTTATTAGGCCACACAATGTAGATCTTCTGTTTCTCAGGCCATTATTTGTAAAATTGCATGCGGGCGAGCGTTTTTTTATTTTATTTTTTATTTCAGTAATTACTTCTTTGCCATCAAAAGTTCATGTTCTTGGTTCAAGTTTTGGGCCTCATAATCTACAGAATAGCATGGGTGGTGGTGTATTTCATCCCTTGAGTGCAAGAAGGCTTTGCAATGCTAAAGCATTGCAAAGCCTTCTTGCACTTAAGGGACAAATTCATCAATTTTTTCAACTTGGGTAAAATATCCGACATAAACCATTTAATTTTTATTTTTTCTAAGTTTAAATTGGTTATAAAAACAGAGCATGAGGCAGCCAAAAGGAGCATGCGGGAGGGCCTGAGAAACAGATTTTTTATTTTTTTAGGCCTTATTTTAATAATTGTTTTTTTCACATTTCTCAAAACAATTCAACAAAACCATATCATGTGACCTCTTATTGGAATGAGCTTGGTGAGTTCATTCCAATGTGGGATCATGTGATATGGTTTTGTCGGAATTTTTTGAAAAATAATATTTTATTACAACTGCTCAATTTGTAAAATACACAGGCACCTCAGCCGATAAGTTAGGTAAAGTTTAAAATGTTGGGGTTTTTTTTTACTTTTTATTACATGCCTGTTCTATGAAATCAACACTACACTAAACCCTGCGGAAAATGAAAATCTGTTCTGCACATATGTGCGGAACGGAAATTGTTGATGGACTATTTTTAAATATAAACAAAATTTCACTGGAATTTTCAACAAATCAGACATCGCAATTACAATTTGAATCAATAGCGATAGCTAAAAATAGTAACACAGGTTCCCCTCACAAATTTGGTCGATGATAAAATGTGTTCTGTTTGTTGATAGTTCATCCACTGAGTTCTAATGAGTTCTATGTGACTACTGGCAGCCTACTGGTACATAGAACACATTGGAACTCTGGGAACGAGTTGTCAAATGAATTGCTGAGTGTCCTTTTAATAATTGCTTTCAAAGATGTGAAGGTGTGTGATAAACACAGAATGACACACGAGTGTGAATGGGTTAATCGATATGGCACTTGTTCTATCACAGAAAGATAAAGCTCGAGGCCTGTGGTCTCGTTTTATCCTTCCATGCTGGCACTTGTGCCATATCGATTAACCCATTCACATGCGCATGTCGTTCTGTGTATGTATGCTGTGAAGTTTTCTTTAGAGAAACATTTTCAACTTTGTGTAACATTAAAAGGTATGTTTTTAGCCACCTATATGTTAATCTCCCCATCTCGAATCTACCAACTTTTGCAGTATTTTTGGATCCTTTTCCCACCATGGAAATGATTGAACTTTCTATTTTGTGAAAAAGTGTAATGTTGAGGGCTGTATTAAAAAGGTCTGTGGGGATACTTTTTTTTGAAGTAGTGCCCTCATCCCGCCCAAAATGTTATTTTCATTTTTCCAAATTCCAATCTAGTAACAAGTTTTCTATCATATTATAGGATCTATTTGTCACATAGTGTCTATTTTATCACTCAAGTGTATAAACAACACCACAAGTATGTGTACACTGAAGGAACACGCAGTTTCTTTGAAGTGGATGTTTACAGACATGACATGTGATGCCAGAACATCAACACATTAATTCTTGTTTGAACTGGTGACTTGGAATAAACTCTACAAAGTCAGATTGTTTGCCAATTGACTTTTCTCCTGCTGAAGACCAATTTCAGTGCTTTTAACCATTCAGGAGATAGGTCATTCTTGGTTGCATTCAGTTACCACAGCCAGTTCTTGGGGAGTATATATCATAAGGCTGTTGTTATAATGTCTTGTGACACATTGGTGGCAAGAGTAAGGATCAAGGAAGTAAATCGTCAGCATAAATTATGCCTTTCAGAGTGCTGAGGTACTATACATGTACACACAAGGGGGACTTGATGCATATCCAAACTACGAGTAATCATCAACCCATACCATAACTTGCTGGACTAATAAAAACTTGAGGACCCAATCGTCAGATTTGCAGTTTATTACATCCCTGTTCTTTGTAATCCCCATCTACAGCAATACCAAACCATGCAGAAAATGAAAACCTGTTCCGCGGAATGGATATCGTCGATGGACTACTTTTAAATAGAAGTGAAATTTCACTGGAATTTTCCACAAATCGTGCAACACAATTACAATTTGAATCACTAGCAGGCCTGAAAATAAGCAGTCAGACATTTGCAGAATGAGGTCCCCAGAGGGTGAATTTGATGATGCTATCCCATACAGTGGGCCAATTTATCCTCTGGGTACCTCTTTCTGTTTAGTTTTGATACCCTGATTCAGATTGAGGTTCACAGAGGGTAAATTTAGTGATGGTACCCTGCTGTGCAGGGTAGCATTACTAAGTTCACCTCTGGGGACCTCAGTTTGCAGATGACAGTCTGCTTATTTTCTGGCTGGATCACTAGCGATAGCTGAAAATCTTCCCTTGAGTTACAATGTGTCCTATGTGCCAGTAGGAACTCTGGGGACAAAACAGTAACACGGGTTCCCCTCGCAAATTTGGTTGGCGTTAAATGTGTTCTTTTTGTTGATAGTTGTCAAATGAATTGCTGAGTGTCCTTCTAATATTTTTTTTTATAGATGTGAAGGCGTGTAATAAACACAGAATGATATGCGTGTGTGAATGGGTTAATCGATATGGCACTTGTGCCATCGTGGAAGGATAAAACTCGAGGCCTGCAGCCTCTTGTTCTATCCAATCGTGCTGGCACTCATGCCATATCGATTAACCCATTCACATGTGTGTCGTTCTCTATATTTAGGGACCACTAGTTCATAGGCTACCTCAGGATTCCCATTGAAATGAAAAGCCTTTGATCTCAATATTGTTCCTTGAGTGTAGCAAGGCACCATCTACATTGCTTAAGTCTTTCAGATGGCACCTTGTTGCACATGTAACCAAGCCTGGAAATAAGCAATCTGTCAGTTGCAGAATGAGGCCTCCAGAGCGTGAATTTGCTGATGCTATCCGATACAGTGGTCAGAGTACCTCTTTATGTTCAGGCCCAATACCTTGATTCAGATTGAGGTTCACATAGGGTAAATTTAGTGATGCTACCCTGCTGTGCACCCTCTGGGAACTGCATTCTGCAGATGACAGTCTACTTATTTCTATGTTTGTCTGTAACAGAACAAACTCGTGTCATATATTTGATGCCTACAACTGTCTATTCCTCCCTCCTGGGAACCCTGGGAAATGGATCAGTGCTTTTTTATTATGGTAAACAAATTCTGTACTGGCAGAATAGGACCTAGTAACCACCTGGATTGAAAATCCTCTAAAGTGGACTATAGGAATAAACGATTGGTGAACTCGACTTCATACCTACATTGCGGTCATGTAGTCAAAGATGCTGAAAGTGACTTTAAACAATAAACAAACCAAAAATAACAAATGCATGTTTGAACAAGGAACAATAACTTCCTTTGATTTGATGAACACTTTTTAGCTCACTTGAGCACAGCTCAAGGGGAGCTTTACTAATCACTTTCCATCCGTCGTCCGTCCGGTGTTAACTTTACATTATCGACTTCTTCTAACAAACTACTGGACCAAATTCAACAAAATTTGCTGTGCATGTTCCCTATCGTATGTCAATTCAAGTTTGTTCAAATCAAGTTGACCCGCTCCTTGGTAGGGCCATGCCTAAAAAGTGTGCTTAAATCTTAAAAAATCTTCTTCTCATGAACCAGCAGTAGCAGAGAGAGACTTGATATTTTGTGTGCAGCTTCCTTTTGAGGTGTAGACTCAGATTGTTCAAGAGAAGTTCGAGGAGCTATATTTGTCTTCGTTATGGAGGGGCAAGAATTTTCACCCCGCCCAAAATTTCTATTTTCCAAACCAAGAGGCAGATTTGAACTAAATTTGGTATGAGGGCTTATTGGGTGATAAGTACTTAATTTATGCCAAAATTGTTTTCCCGTCTCCCCCATGGGGACCACAGGAGCTAAATATAGAAAAAAATTAAAACGCCCATATCCAGACATGTTAACTCCCCCGGAATGCCCGGGAAAATCCCAAAATTTCAGTGTAGTTCCCGGCATCCCAGACGGGAATCAGTTTTGGACCAAAAATCTTGGAAAACAACAACCGAATATTCCTTTCCCATTGTAACTTATGTAAAACGTTCAGAGTCAAATCACATGCATTTCAAAATCTGGTTAAAACTCACAAAGCAGTAAAATATGGATTTAAGTTAAATTTATTTAAGAAAGGGGTATTTTATGATATATATTTCAACTGTGTTCATGTTTATTTCTGTTTTCTCTTTGTAATCGGAGATTTGTGATCAATGTGCGAGTGTCGAAGTGAAAATAGGTGACTTACTTTAAAAAAATTGAAAACTCCACCTTCAATGCAGTTTTTTGGTAAATAAAATATATGAAAAGGAATTAAATAATATATATTTATTTATTCATAGAATAGCTTCAATCCTCATCTCTTTTCCAAATCAAAATGTAAACAACACCTTGCCCTCAACTAGAATTTCAACACAGTTTAAAAATAGGTTAAAGTCGCTTAGGATGCCAACAAATTATGACTGCATATTTATACACAATGGGCTTAGTTTCTAACACTACATTTATTCTGTTGTGCTGACTACAGAATTGTTAACTGTTTGCCATCTGTACACAAAAAATTTTCAATGGAATTAAAAAAAAAACAAAAAAAATGATTCATTGAAAAGAAAAGTTTTGTGCAGGGCGCAAGCGTCCACACATGCAAGAAGGATTTTGATATAGATATTTTCCAAGTACTAATTTTCTTGCAGTAACGAAACATTAGGACATCTTTTCCTGTTAACATTTCCAGACTTGGGAAATTATTAGCTTAGTAGACTTTGATAAAAGCAAACCACAGGTGGTGGTGCTCTGTAGGTGGGTGGGGAGGGGGGAAGAGGATGGCTGGGGCGGGGGGCAAATCAGCAATTATTTTATGATTTTTCAACGTAGTATAAATGTATGAGCATAATTGACAACTAGATCTGGATATAACCTGGTGTTAATGGTGGTCCATGAGCTAAAAATTCGCAAGTTTTTTCTTTTGTTTTGTCCCCGCACGAACTTCTCCCTGAAATCCATCCCATTTCTCTGAAAATCACCCTTAGGTTCCCTGAAAAATTATTCTGGAGGTTAACATGTCTGCCCATATCTCCAAAACTACATGGCACTGAGAATTCTTATTTGGTGTGAAGCTTCTTTAGGACCAACAGAATGAAATGGTAAAAAAAAAATGTTATCGGTTTTATCATGGGGTACTTTTTGGGGACTTTGAAAAAGTGCTGAGTCAACATTTTTTAACACTATGGGTAATGGGAAAAACATTTAACACTACTTTTCTCCCAAACCACTGCTCCAAAAGCTTTCAAATTTCACATATAACATCTTTGGAAGATTGTTTCTTATGTTTTTTGAAATCAATTCCCTGAGTCCATATTTGGGCTCTCTATGGGAGCCCAAATGGTTAAATTAGTGCAGTATGAGGAATATTCTTTAAAAATCTTCTTCTTCAGATCTACCAATAGGAATCTTTTGATATTTGTTATGCTGCATGCTTAGGGAGGTGAGATTCAGGTTTGTTCAAGCCCTGGGTTCATATTTGGGTTGAAAATTTGGTGTCCTGGTCCAGACTTAGAAATTTTGGAAGAAGAAAAAAAAGATTTTAGTCTGAAAAAATTTTGTTTGGAACTTCGAATATTTCCGAACAAAAAAAAAATCTGTTTTTTATGCGTTTATCTCAGTTTTGGGACATACAAGTGAAGGAACTGAAAATAGAAGGAAAATCATGTGTATTGTTTGGGCACAACAGCTTCATCTAGTTGGTATATGCTTTTCTAAGAATGGGCGTATGCAGCTTATTCAAGTCAAGTCCCTGGTTTGATATTTAGACAACCATGTCAGGTGAGCGCCTTAAGGCCCCCTGGGGCCTTTTGTTTGTAAACTTGGCATGTGACCCATAATTACCATGTGATTAATAAACTGAACATTAATGGCCTTGTTTTGAAAAAGAAAATTGAAAACTGTGTTGAATTTGTATAAAATGCTGAACAGATCTGGATAGATTGTTAGATAAATGGTTAATGCCTAACCTATTGAAACGTTTTCTGATCTGCTCGTTTTCCCAGTTTTTCTTAAACAAAAGCTTTGTTTTGGAAGCAAACAAAAATATAATTACAATGGCGCCCACTTAATTGGATATCTCTTAATAGAATAATCCAGTTAATTGAATATAATTTCCCAAAGCAAAACCATTTACCATACCTCCAGTACAAATTTGACCTGTTAATTGAATATAGGTTATAGAGTAACTTCTGTTAATAAAATAAAAAATCTTGTAACCTGTCGAGAAATTACCAAGACTCTTCCCAGTTTTCCTTTGTTTATAGACCTATTTAGACTCAGTACATCCAGTACAGGCATTTAATGTATTATATCTTGTTTGACGAGCTTATGGAGCTCTGTCAAACAAGATATAATAGAATAAATGCTAAGTTTATCTCTAGAATACAGGAAAGTGACACAAACCCTGTTAATTGAATATTCCTGTTAATTGAATAATTCTCAGTGGCAAGGTTGCTATTCACTTAACAGGGTTCCACTGTACCTAGGAAAAATGTGTCATCTGTCAGATTTCTAATCACAGGGTTCTCGCTCAAATGAAAAATCCTTGAATTTTGGGCCCTTCCTGGAAAAGTGCTTGAAATCATTTCTATCCTTCAAAGTACTTGATTTTCCACCACCTTCCTTAAAAAGTACTTGAATTCAGTTTACCTATAACCTCTGAGACAAGAAGTTTCATGATAACCTGCCCCTCATACATGTTAAAATTACTCTGGAACTTGAGCTGGGTGGTAGTGGGAGAACAAATATCACACTATTTTACGAAAAATACAGCAATAAATGGTATTATTATTCTAGGTTCCCAAAGTCAACCACTGACATCTGGAGTAAATTTAAATTCTTGACCATGCCAACTAAATTGAAACAGTGATCAAACACCTGATCAAAGAGGTTTCTATACAAATGTTGTACTGACAACTTCAAATCATTCTACACTGGAGCCCACTTATTTATTACATCTCTTAACTGAATAACCCTGTTAATTGAATAAAATTTCCCAATGCAAAACCATTTACCATACCTCCAGTACATAATTGACCTGTTAATTGAATATAGGTTGTAGAGTAAACTCCTGTTAATTTAATAAAAAATCTTGTAACCTGTCAAAAAATTACTTTGACTCTCCCCAGTTTTCCTTTGTTTATAGACCTATTTAGACTCAGTACATCCAATACAGGCATTTAATCTATTATATCTTGTTTGACTGAGCTTATAGAGCTCTGTCAAACAAGATATAATAGAATAAATGCTAAATTTATCTCTAGAATACAGGAAAGTGACACAAACCCTGTTAATTGAATATTCATGTTAATTGAATAATTTTCAGTGGCAAAGTGGCTATTCAATTAACAGGGTTCCACTATTAAATTAATCATTTTTAAAAAGTCGCTTTAATTCACAAGAAAATCGAACTCATTGGACTGTATAGTTATACAGTGTAGTTAGCTCCCTTGATAATCCTACTTTATGGTGACACTAAACAAATTACATGCGTCACTATATGATTTGTGAAGTATTAAAAATACTTAAATAAAATCAACTAAAGTAAGTATTTAGATTAATTTCCTAACATAATAAATAATATTTTGTATTATTTGATGATACTGAAGCAAAATTTAATTTTATATGGTTCTCGGTTGTAATAGTTGTTTTTGGTTTTTAGTATGACCTCACTTTTCAAAGATGTAAAAGGAAGACATCACACAAAAGTTTGTGAAAATCTCTCAAGGTTGGTTATTTGAAATTAGCTCTTCCAAAAACATCATGCAAGTAGCAACTTCGTGTGTTAAAATGACAAAAGTTAACGTCACTCATGTCATTTTTATACAGCCACTCATATGAGCGGGCCGTATTATGGTATGGCAATGTCCATCCGTCCATCTGTTAGCTTTTGTTTGTCCACGCAATAACTTGAAAACAATACATCCAACAGATTCTATTTTTTTATGGTTGATTAGTCATGACTAGAGGATGGTTCCTTTCGATAACCAACATTCTGGCATATCCAATATGGCCACCACTTCAGCCACCTTGGATTTCGGGGACTTTTGATTGTCCACGCGATAACTTGAAAACTATAGATTCAACAGATGCTACTTTTTTATGGTTGATTAATCATGACTAGAGGATGGTTCCCTTCGATATCCAGCATTCTGGCATGTCCAATATGGCCACCATGGCAGCCATCTTGGATTTTCAGGGACTTTTGATTGTCCATTTGATAATCCAACAGATACTGTTTTTTATGGTTGATTAGTTATGACTAAAGGATGGTTCATTTCCATAGCCAGCATCAACGTCCATCCGTCCATCCATCCATCTGTCTGTCTCTCTCTGTCTATCCATCCATCCGTAAACTTTTGTTTGCCCACGCAATAACTTGAAAACAGTACATCCAACAGATACTGTTTTTTTATGATTGATTAGTCATGACTAAAGGATGGTTCCTTTCAATAAACAGCATCAATGTCTGTCTGTCTGTCTGTCTGTCTGTCTGTCTGTCTGTCTGTCCGTCCGTCCGTCCGTCCGTCCGTCCGTCCGTCCGTCCGTCCATCCATCCATCCATCCATCCATCCATCCATCCATCCATTAACTTTTATTTGTCCATGCTATAACTTGAAAACAATACATCCAACAGATACTGTTTTTTATGGTTGATAAGTCATGACTAGAGGATGGTTCCTTTCGATAATCAGCATTCTGTCATGTCCAATATGGCTGCCATGGCAACCATCTGGGAGTTTTGGTGACTTTTGATTAACCACCCAATAACTTGAAAACAATATATTCAAGTTTAATGGGTCGTAAGCCAGGAATGTACAATTATTTTTGAAGGAATTATTATTGATCTTTTGTTCAACTGAAAATTTCTTCACAAGCGCAATTTCTTCATAGGCGGCCGTATGTTGATCCACCACTGGCGGTGCACTTGTGCATTTTGTAATGCGCAGGTTGAAGGATGACAGTGTGAAAACTTAAGAGATTGAAACTCATTGGTTTAGTGTTTGAGCTGCTGTCAATCAAAAATATTGTGGTAATCCCCAGGTTTTTGATAGTGATTAAATAAAAATCTGCCAATATTACCAATGGTATTTATTTATTTATTTATTTATTTATTTATTTATTGGGGTTTAATGACACTTTCAACAGCCAAGGTCACATCATGTCTGACAGTTTTACGGGTGGAAGAAGCCAAGCAATGGCAAGCAACTATCAGGCTCCCCAACATATTAACTCCACACAAGCAGGGTTAGCATTAGTTGTAAACAAGTGCACCATCAACGTGCAGTATGCCTTAGTACACAATGCCACCCTGCCCCAGGTGGGCAATGGGGGTAAAGTGTATTGCCCAAGGAGACAATGCAGTTGCCACAGGTGGGATAACCAATGGTATTGGATTTAATACCAATTATAATCAGTATACCGAAATACTGCCCAGCACTATCTGGATCAGTCATGCTTTAGCATTGCAGATGATACCTTTTTGCACCCAAGAGATGATTTCGTATCTAGCTAATTGGGTTTTCCAACGGTCATTTATTCCCTGTGGCAGAAATTTGTTGGGTTGTTAATGGTGTTGTAAGTTCATATGAGTGGTCAGAGTCCTTGAAAATTTGATTATCTGATATCATTGAGTGAACCTTTTAGTTATTGAGGAAACTTGTTGTAAAAGTGTTGTCTGTTAGTAATGTTAGATAAAGAGTTGAAAAAAACACAATTGCATCATAATAACTGAATCAAGTTGATGATGTTATTTCATTGCATTAATCTAACATGACTTGGAGGTGACATCGGTAAATAATTTCTTAAATAATTAGAATATGACCCCACAAAGTAGATCTTCTGTTTCTGCGGCCATAATTTTGTAAAAATGTATGAGGGCAGGCATTTTTTTATTTTATTTTTTATTTTTGTAATTATTTCTTTGCTATCAAAAGTTTATGTTCTTGGTTTGTTTTATGTTTTAGGCCTCATAATCTACAGAATAGCATGGGTGGTGGTGTATTTCCGTCCCTTGAGTGCCATTGGCTTTGCAATGCTAAAGCATTGCAAAGCCTTATTGCACTCAAGGGGCAAATTTCTTAATTTTATTAACTTGGGATAAAATATCAGACATAAACCATTTAATTTGTATTTTTAGCTCAACTTGACAAAGTCAAGCTGAGCTATTGCCATCACTTCTCGTCCGTCGGTGTACATACATACGTACGTCCGGTCGCCTCGCAGGTCGCATTTATGGTCAGGTCGCTTTGAAACTTGGTATGCTTGTTTGGGGTGACCTCTAGATGGGAGCTATCGATTTTCTTCAATTTCCGTCAAAAAATGTTGCTGTGGCCAACGTTCTTAGAACTTAGTAGTTTAGTCAGACCTCAATATTTCCCTTTGGCACACCCTACAGGGCACATTTATGATTGGATTGCTTTGAAACCTGGCATGCTTGTTTGGGGTGACCTCTAGATGGGAGCTATCGATTTTCTTCCATTTCTATCAAAAAATGTAGCCGCAGCCAACGTTCTTAGAACTTAGTAGTTTAGTCAGACCTCAATATTTCCCTTTGGCACACCCTACAGGGCACATTTATGATCGGATTGCTTTGAAACCTGGCATGCTTGTTTGGGGTGACCTCTAGATGGGAGCTATCGATTTTCTTCCATTTCCGTCAAAAAATGTTGTCGCGGCCATCGTTTTTAGAACTTAGTTTACACATTTATGTGTATTTGTGGTGACCTCTAGATGTGAGCTATTGCTTTTTTTTTTCATTTTCATACAAAATTATTGTCGTTATCACCAGCCTTTGAACTTACTGCATTTGTGCATCAACTTATCCCTTTTGCACTCTCTGCTGGGTATATTTATGAATTTCCATAAAAAAAACCCCAAAAACATTGCCACAAGCAATGACCTTCTACTTAGTGCATTTGTGCGTTAACATCTTCCTTTGGCATGCCTCAGAGGGCACATTCATTATCAGGTTATTTTGAAACTTTGTATGCTTATGCAGGGTGACAAAGATAGGAACTATTGATTTTCTTTTCATTTCCATCAAAAACTGTTGTTGTTAGCAACAACCTTTGAATTTATTGCATTTGTGTATCAACATTCTTCTTTGACATGGTCTACAGGCCACATTTATCATAGGATTGTTTTTGAACTTGGTGTACTCATTAGGCAAGGCCTTTAGATAAGAGCTATTGATTAGCATTCATTTCTGTGAAAAAAGTTGCCATTTACAATAACCTCTGAAGATACTGCATTTGTGTATCAACATTCTTCCTTTAGCCAATCTTACAGTTTACATTTAAAAATGCATGGATTACTCTGACGTTATGCACACACAATGCTGTTATGTTGAAATTTCATCAAATAATATTGGTACCAATGATCTTTAATTTTGCCATTTCATTTATAACTTACCAAGTTCAAGTTTGTCAAGTTGAGCTACAGTGTCAATGACACTTTCATTTTAAGTTTGCATTGGTTTTGAAAAGATAGCATGCATCAGTCAAAAAGACCATGTGGGAGGGCCTGAGAAACAGATTTTTAACTTTTTTAGGCCTGAATAGAATTATTTAAATACTGCGAAAATATTGTCATTAGAATTAATTAATTTATGAGCTCATTAACATTTTCTCATTCTGATGAGTGTTGGAAAACTATGTGTTTGAAGAACAAGTAGAAAAGCAACAATAGCTTAATGGTGATTTTTGGATATAGCACTAGCTGATTACTGCATAAGGTGTAAACTATCTTAGTAATAATAATTCTTTGGCCATCTGCTGGTTTGTCGTGGTCCTCAAATGAGAAGGGTTGGCGAATATTGCTCCCTTTCCTACTCCTTCTCGTCTCCAAACATCCAGAAACAAACTGTTTAATGCTATCTTGTACTTTTTTCTTGCCAATTTCACTTATCAGCATACCAACCCTCCCTCTCCCTTGTATCACACAACAACCACCTGTCCTTCATTCCTCCATCACATTTCCTCATTGTACTCCTTGTGAATCCTGTTACTAAAACCATGATTGCTGTGCATATTCATCGATACGCGATGCATTACAGACATTGGGAAATATTCTTAGTACACCACATCTGGATTACATGTAAGAATGTTATGTAAGAACGTTATGATGTGAATGAAATGCTTCAGCAGAAAACCGTGACCAACAAGAAAGTTATGAGACTGCAAAGGCCATGCTTCTTTAAAAATATCAGCCTCATTCGCAGTTCAGTTCAGTCTTAGTATAAAAACAGAACACATCTCGTGTAGAGTTATATATTTGTTTATTAGGGTTTAATAACACTTTCGACAGCCAGGGTCACCTCATGTCGCACAGTTTTACGGGTGGAGGAAGCCGGAGTACCCGACCGAACCGCTGAGCAATGGCGAGCAACTGTCAGACTCCCCAACATCCTAACATCTCGGGTAGAGTATAGGGACAGGAATCAACGACCCTTGTTGGAGTATTTCCTGTATTTCACATGCTCAATACAGGAAAAACTCCCAACTCGAGTCGTTGATTCCAGTCCCCCATACACCACCCCTGTTGTGTTCTGTCTTAGTAAGACTAATATTTTGGACATACTAAGAGAATGTGGCAAGGCCAGTCTGGTCAATCCAAAATACAACAGGTTATTCTTAGAATGTTTACTTGTTGTGCTCCTTGTCACAAGGCAAAGGGAGAATAAAGTGTCACACATATCCATTCAAGCTGTCCACATATGTTTGCATAGTCGGTTCGCACTTTATAACTTTTAGTTTTTTTCAGTGGAATAATTTTTATATTTAAAGTTTTATTTACAACATGAAACCAAAGGCTAGGTTAGACTTCAAATTTTGGTATGTGTAATTCCCAAGTTATGTCCCTCTAATTTTCTAACACTTTGTAATAATAATAACTCTTTGGCCAGCCGCTGATTTGTCGCGGTCCTCATAAGAGAAGGCCATCATTCCCCCTGCACCCCACCCCCTCTTCCCCTCCTCTCCTCCCAACATTCATATATAAACTGCTTAATAGTGTCCCTCACTTCCTCTTTTTCAATTTCTTCAATAAGCATTCCTACCCTCTCCCTCGTGTCCGCCTTCAGCCATCTATCCTTTGTTTCTTCACCCCACTTCTGCATTATTCTTCCAGTAAATTTTATTCTATGAGGTATATACTGTGGGCATTCCAAGAGAAAATGTTCCAGGGTCTCCACTACTCCAGAGTGGCACATTTGGCATCCCTTTTCCCCATCTCTCCCAATTTTTCCCCGAAGCTCCAGTGATCTTGATCTCAGTTTGAACAGCAGTGACCCTCCAAAGGTGCCATCTAGGTACTTCTCAAAAGCTGGCTTTTCTTTATATTGTAACCCCTGCAGTGATCTTTTCACGCTAACCCCTGCTCGCCAGTTTCGATTGCAATCTTCCATGACTCTCTCTTTGACAAACCTTTTGCCTTCTTTCATTCCTACTTCTATGTTTGTGACCTCTATAGAGTAATTGTCCATTAGTTCCCTCACATGTTTTGACCACCCCGTTTCTATATTAGAATTCCAAATGGTATCGAGCATCAATTTGCACCACCGGTTGTCAGGCAGGTTTCTCAAGTAGTTAAAGTAACACAGTTTTCCCAAATCTACCCTGTCCTTGATTTTCATCCACCCAAGCTCCCCCCTTACTGCTTCCAAAGCTGCAGCATTACTTGACCCTGTTATCCATCTGCCGGCATCATTCTGAGTACTTTCCAACTTCTTAATAACGGTTTGGTTTAATGGAATCACGTCCGTGCCATACGTTATACTTGGTAAACCCACCCTCTCCCATAGTGTTTTCCCCACAAAGACCTTGTTGAAACTATTTTTCCCTAAAAGTTTTAGTTGGTTCAGAATTCTTTTCCCTTTCAGAATCAGTTTGGCTGAGTAATTTCTGTACACCCCTCTTCCCGTTATATTTATGCTTACCCCTAGATACTCATACTCTCCCTTTTCTCCTACAGTGATTTGTTTGCTTTCCCCTTCGGGGATTGAGAACTCCCCCACTCTCCATCTCTTCGTCATATCTACCTTACGTCCAACGGGTATTACCTTGCTTTTACTTTCATTTAGTTCGAGCCGCCAAGTGTTCCCATAACTACCAACAATTTCCAGCAATTTCTCTAGCCCCTGTTCAGTTCTAGACATTAACACCATGTCGTCCGCAAAGAATAAGCCTGGTATCTTTATGTCTCCAACATTTACCCCCTCCGCACTCTGAATTAGTTCGTCCCCTAAATCTTTAACATACAATGCAAACAAAATCGGTGAAAAGATACACCCCTGCTTGAGGCCTATATCCATAGGGACTCGTTTTGTAGTGATACTCCCTAGACTGAGTTGGCTTTGCACATCTGTATACAGTGCTTTCATGATTCCCACAAAGTCACCCCCCAGTCCGATGCCCTCGAGCTTTCGCCACATACCTTCCCTCCACACTCGGTCGTACGCTTTTTTCACATCTAGAAATGCCAGAAACATCTTTTTCTTTTCAGCCTTTGTTGATTCTATCAGTTGGGTGAGTGTAAATAGGTGATCAGTGACTCTTCGTCCTTTCCTGAAACCATTTTGAATTTCTCCTAGAAAACCTTTCTCTTCAATAACTTCCTCTAGTCTACTGTATATGACCTTACAGAATACTTTTCCGATGTTACTACTAACTGATATCCCCCTATAGTTATCTAGAACTTCCTTATCCCCCTTTTTGTGTATGAACGACACCTTACTTTCCCTCCACTCTCTGGGGACCTCTTGCTTTCGCAGAGCCAGGTTGAAAAGGTTTGTCAGGACTTCAATAAGTGCCTCCCCTCCATTTTTGAGGAATTCGTTCGGAATTTCATCAGTCCCTCCCGCTTTACCATTTTTTAATTTCGAGACCACGTTCTGCACTTCTTCTGCCGTTATTTCGCTACATACACGATTGGATAGGTTCTCCTCCACCAGTGTATTTCTTTTTGGTGGGGACCCACTGCCCCATCGCCTATCGTTTATCTTTTCCCAGTGCTTGACTAACTCTGAAGCGATACGGCCTTTATCTTCTGTACTTTCCCCATCCACTTTGATACTCTGCACACTACTTTTCCCCCGTTTATTTACCCAGTTCCAAAATACGTTTGAGCTCGAACCCCCCGTTTTCTTTATTGTTCTGGCAAGACTGCAATTGCGCTCCTTCCTATTATTATTCTTTATCTCATTCACCTTTTTCCGTGCCAGTTCATATTCTCCTTTCATTAGTCTCGTGTCATTGTTATCCACCCCTTTAAGCTTCCTACTTCTTCTGTAAGCAGCGCATTTTACCTTCCTTTCTTTTATAGCCTTTTTCAGTCCCTCGTTAACCCTGTATCCAAGCTCTCTCGTTGGGACCCTCACCCTTCCTATACAATCCTTCCCTGCCTCTGTTAGGCTATTTACTATGCCATCTGAAATACTCTGGACATTTGCATCCCTAGGTATACATTCAAGACTTGGTTTTAGTTTTTCCCGAAACTGCTTCCAGTCGGCTCCTTGTTTTAGTCCCCAAACTTCCTTGAAGGTATTTCTGTCTCTATTCGTCTTTTTGCCCATAATCTTAACTGTTATCAGGTTGTGATCACTACCCAAGTCATTTTTTCCCTCGTCATCTATTTCTACATCTATAACCTCCCTCCATACGCTAATGTCAGTGAGTATATAATCAATTATTGTTTTCTTATCGTTCCTCTCCCAGGTCCATTTACCCTTACATTTCGCATCCCTGTTCAGGATCTTTAAACCAAGCTCTTTTGATAGGTCCAACATCTTCCTCCCATTCGTGTTAATTTTCCTATCCCCTCCCTGTATGCCCTCCTCCTTATCCCCGATGTGCCCATTGAAGTCCCCCATTAGGACAATACTGAACCCTCTGCTTTCAAGCTCTGTGATATTCGATCTAAGAGTTGTATATATTGAATCATTCCACTCGGGCTTACTTCCCTCCACTGCTAAGTATACAACACCAACGGCAACACTCCTGCTTCCTAACTTGATTTTTGCCCAGACTATTTCGTTGGATACTGGAATCTGAGTCCTTGCTTCTGTGAGATCTGTAATCAATGAGGGCTGTAATTCCTCTTTAGCGTAGATGCCAACACCCCCACCCCGTTTCTGACCCTCAGTTCGCCCAGCTCCTATCCACACGCAACCCTTCATCTGATCAACCCGCTCATCCCGTCGTATCCACGTCTCACTTAGACCCATTATATCGAAGTCTCCTTCGTCCATCAGTGTTGATATTTCGCTTACTTTCTTGTGTAACACGTTTGTTTTGTCAATAAACTGCTGTCGATCCGTATTGTTTTTTTCAAATTCCTCTGCTCCAGTATTGGCCAATTAATCAAGAAGTTCTTTATGGATCCAGGCAGAACTTCTTGCTCAATCAGCCCACATGGGGGTAGAGGGGTGTGTAAAAATTAAAACAATTCTTCTCGTTAGAACATATACTGCTGTATGCAAAATTGAAATAATATTATTATAGATAATATTACAGTAACATAATTTTGGAGAGCAGTGCAGTTTATTGATGGCCCAACTGAAATGATAAACAGCCTGACTCATCCTGGACTGCTCAGAAATAGTAAAGTTACTTTTTTGAGGTTTCAAGATCAAAGGCTGGCTAAATGTCGCTCCCATTTTACCCTTTGTGACAGGAGCTGTTGGAGTGTCCGAGATAGCAGCTATGTCAAAAACAACTGAAACTAGGCATGCAAAAAAATGCCTACGTGGGATTAAAATGTGCGAGCGGTAGGCATTCAAAACAATTACCTACATCAGATTCCCATCACTGAATAATGTTTGAGCCTTAAATCCACAGGATGCTCTTGACTTTACATTATACTGTTCAGGGTACAGAGGGGATATCATCTACATCACCAAGCCGATTGCTTGGCCAAATAAATAATATGTCTTCAAGTGCGACTTGAACTGATTGATAGTTAGTTCCATTTTCAGGTACTGAGAAAGATCCATCACCAACTGAGGTTAATTTTTCAGTCTGTATGACAAAATTGTTAAGAGTCTGAGAAATGTAGAACACATATCAGAGATTAATTTTCAGAATTTTGTTGCATGTCATTTCATAGTGCAGGTCTCGAAAGTGTTCATAAAAAATATAGGACACTGGTGATGGGATGATTAATAGTTATTGGTATCAGCCAATAAGTCTGATATCTGCATTCTATCGGTGTTGGCAAAAATATTGCTAATGACTTCATTTGTAGTTAATATAAAGAGGATATTTGTAAGGAAACATCGTTTCAGAAAGTTTGCACACCGCTAAGAGTGCCGCATTTTGCTCACAACCGTATTTAGATCAGTGCAGTGCGAATCATTACACCCTCAGTAATGAAGCCAGAGGTTTGCGCATGTCACTTCAAACAATATTAATTGAACTTTCTCTCACCTCCAGTACCTGCCTTAACCCAGCTTATTTCCAACACAATGGTAATACATTTGGCACACGGTTCGCAAGTTCCACACGACCCGGGACAGTCACTTTATTGCGCATTAAGTTTCCAGCCTTCACTGCATCAACATGCTCAAGCCCTGTGCTCTCCAGATTCTTGTACCTTGTGTTTTTTTCCCTCGGTCTTTGTTTCAAAGTGCGCTGTTCTGCTGCAATTATGTGACGCTTCCTTGTGCTAGTACTTAGTGTCCCTTTCGTTCAGGGATTGAAATTTTTATTTATGTGCTTCTCCAAACAAGCCTTCCAGACTGTGTGTTTTCTTTTGTGTATATATTTTCATCATGGATCACGATTCAGACGATTTAGTTGGACGACACGTTCTGGTCGAAACCGTGAAAGTGTTCTTTGGCATTCCAGCTTCATACCACCTACCGCTTCAGGAATTTTCTAGACTTTTACGCTACATGTTGCTTGAACCGTATCCCCAAGTTGCCAGGTCTCTTGACTGTGACACTCGTTGTCTATGCACCTGTTATTTCTGTGCGCAGCTCGATTAAATCGCACCACCCGGCCACCCAGTGCTATTATGACTCTCTGTCACGACACAACAGAGATCTGTTTTCAGGACGATTTGATTCCGCTTCACTAATGGTTTCGCAAACCACCCATGTGGACCCTCAATCCGCTCAATGCACGGCAAGTGGGACCATGAACACTACAACTCGCACAGGTGACGACCCGACCAGGGAACCTGGACCAAGCTCCCCAGCGGACATTTCCATAACTGAGGACTCGCAACACAAGCCTCAGACACTCAAAGTGCCCTATTTACATACGTCGCCAGCCGCGCGTGGCCATAGCTTACAGCCGTCGGACAGTTTGGCCACAATGATTCTACCAACTTCAATTCTACCGACGGGCCCCCCCTCTGGAGCCCCAGATTGTTCGGAGCACGAAAAACTTCACTTCCGGTCGCCTTATGTAAATCAACATCCGCCCCATGTGTTTTGGATGATATTCAATTGGAACATTCTCGCAGGCGTCGCCAGACAACTACTGACGTTCCCGCAACCGAACTCACTGCGCTATGGGATCCTGCTAACCCCAAAAACTGGACAGTGCCGCGCTTGCGGCAGGAACTGAATAAACTGGGGATTCATACTCAGCATTCCACCAGGAAGACATTTCTCCTGCAATTGTACCTGGACAACAGACAGTCGTTTCGCCCGGTTCTGTCTTCATCTCCGGTGCCCACTGCCTCCAGCCACTTGTCACTGGCTCTGCAAACCGCAACTGCATCTGCACCCAGTGTAACTTTCGCTCAACATTTTCGCGGGACTGACGATTCACCCACTTCACTCCTCGCAGTTAACCCAGTGCCTGTGGACACCTGCTCCCCCCTTCAGACTCAGTATTCTCATTCCCAACAGGACACTACTACTACAGACGATTCTATTTTTCATGGACTGTCAGCTTCGCAACATCGTCCGTCCACACCTTTGCTGGACGAGGAGCCCACCAGACCACCCACCACAGATAGACCTGCTCCTGCCACAAGCTCTTATGCTTGTAATGATGGGGTGGGTTTTTTCTCTGCCTACTCACAATTCTCATTTGTTTTCGTCTATCCTGGAGCAGTTGCAGGCGCAACAAAATCAACTTTCCGCTCTCCATAAATCAATGGCAATACTGCACGCACGACTGCCAGATAGTCAACCTTCTATGCAAGGCCTTAACCCTCCACTTGACACGCCGGTTCTGTCACATGCCATTCCTGCTTCAGACTTTCCAGGTACGAACTCCTTTTCACAATTACTTAGGACTCCCGTCACAGCCCTTTCCGATTTACCGGACATAGACACCAACGTTGGGGCAGCCCTCCGGGCCGACATTGTGGCCGGCAGGGATGTCAACTTAGCAAAGTTGCTCATGCCTTCCGGCGACAATGCGGCCAAACTCGCAGACAAGCACGATCCCCGGTTATCCAAGGCCTTATCTTTACCAGAATTTGTCCGCGCCTTTAGCAAATTTCGAAACATTATGTGCGA
Source organism: Pictodentalium vernedei (assembly GCA_031216915.1). NCBI lineage: Eukaryota > Metazoa > Mollusca > Scaphopoda > Dentaliida > Dentaliidae > Pictodentalium > Pictodentalium vernedei. The sequence continues at coordinate 232,572,215 of CM062288.1, read as the reverse complement.
GGCCTATCCCCATCGACGACTCGAGTTGGATACTTACCAGGCAGACCTTATTGCTATTGCTTCACAGTATGGGGACACCTTTTACCAGTACCACCTTGCTTTTTCGGCCAAAGCAGCTGCCTGGCTTCACCATGGGGTTAAAATCGATTGGTCAATTAGGGACAACAAGCTGTTTTGTTCAATTTTTGCCGGTCACAAGGCCCAGTCATGTTTTCTATGTCATGGTCAGGACCATTTGTCAAAATTTTGTCCCCTCAGCTCAGATAAGCAAGCTTTGAACAATGTACGCCCCTTTTCGGCCTCTACTGACAGAAGACAGACCATCCTCTCCTTACCGGAACCTTGTTTAAAATTTAATTCGGTGAAAGGATGCCACTTTGGTCCATCTAGTAAATTCCGCCACGTCTGCACCATCTGCTCGAGACTCGAGTCCTCACCCACGGACCCTGTGCCCCAAGTCGCCTCACCGTCCACCTGCTAATGTCCCACTTTTAAAGTGACTATCCTGTTCTTCATCATTACAAGCCTTGCCACCCACCGCATCAACTCCCATTTGCATTGATAATCTACAGCAGGCGCTGTTACAACACCCGGACCGCAATTTTGTTACCAGCCTTATCGAGGGTTTGCGACAGGGGTTCCACACTGGCGTATGTGCGCCCCCAACTGACACTTTGGAGCTAAAAAATCTTCGCTCCGCATTAGCCGAACCCGACACTGTCCGTACACTGCTTATGTCCGAGGTGTCTAATGGTTTTCTCCTTGGACCCTTCACAGTGCCACCTTTTCCATCCTTTCGCGTCAGTCCATTGGGTTTAGTCACAAAGAAATTTTCCGGTAAATCACGCCTCATAGTAGATCTTTCGGCTCCGCACTGCTCCACCTCTTCTTTTTCCATTAATTCCTTAATCGATAAGACCCAGTTTTCTCTCTCGTACTTAACCGTCGATCACGCAGTTCAAATTATCCAATGACTCGGCAAACATGCATGGCTTCACAAAACTGACGTACGAAATGCATTCAAATTACTCCCAATTCACCCGAGTTTGTGGCATCTATACGGTATCAAATGGGAAAACTCATACTACTTCCATAGTCGGCTTGCTTTCGGATGCCATTCGAGTCCAAAAATCTTTGATTTATTGTCCACCGCCATTTGCTGGATTGCCCAAAACCTTTACGGCATACACAATATTCTGCACTTATTGGATGATTTTCTTGCCATTAGCCCCGCTGACTCGGACCCCACACACACACAACACTCCTTTCTTTCCCTTTTCCAAACCCTTGGTGTGCCTTTATCCCTAGAAAAAACAGAAGGGCCGACTCATTGCCTTCAATACCTCGGAATTATCCTTGATACAGACAAGATGGAAATGCACTTACCTGGTGAAAAGCGAGTAGTCATCTTACAACAAATCGAAAAATTCTTACATAAAAAATCAGCTACAAAACGTCAGCTCCTCAGTCTCCTGGGCTATCTGTGTTTCGCCTGTCGCGTTGTTGTGCCAGGGTGTTCTTTCGTATCCCATCTTATCACCCTTTCCTGTTCAGTCTCAGAACTTTGGCATCATGTCTCAATCTCCGCTGCTTGCCGTAGGGATCTGGGAATGTGGCATCAGTTCCTATCCTCTTGGAATGGTGTTTCCCTGTTTTTAGAACCTTTTTCCACTTTGGCGTCTGACTTGGAGTTATTCACGGATGCCAGCTCAACCAAGGGTTTTGGGGGGAGTATTTTCAGGGGAGATGGTTTCAGGGTACCTGGCCCCTTGTTTTACAGCCTAGTCGCCATCGTCGTTGGTCCATGGCTCTCCTCGAACTTTATCCAATCACCGTCGCGTCTGTGCTTTGGGTTTACCTTTGGGCTACTAAACGCATTGTCCTTTCCTGCGATAATGAGGCTACAGTCCATATCATTCGGAAGGGGCGTTCTCCAATTCTGCCTATCATGAAACTCATGCGCCGCCTCACCTTTTCTGCCCTACAGAATAATTTCACTTTTTCTGCCGCCACATTCCAAGTAAAACAAATATAATTGCTGATTCTATCTCTCGATTTCAGGATTTCCGTCACCTAGTTCCAGAAGCGGAGCTGCAGCAATACCTTTGTCCCGTAGCATCACAAGTTCTCATGGACTAGATCAGGTTGTGGAATTTCTTTGGTGCAACTCCATCAGTGCAGCCACGCGACGGTCCTACAACACCGGTTTTTCCTGCTTCCGACGGTTCCTTTTGTTACACTGTTCAGACGATCTCCAATCTACTTCCCATCGTTTACCTGTTGTAACCAAGGACTTACTGCTACAGTTCATTGCTTGCAGCTTCAGCATGTTGCACCTGTCTCATTCAACCATTAAATTGTACCTGGCAGGCGTTCGTTTCCACTACCTTGCTTCTGGTTTGCCCGACCCTTTGCAATCTCCTTCCGGTATCGCTTGGCCGCGCCTCCAGCCTATCCTAAAAGCGCTCAAAAAACAAACACCGTCTTCTCATCTAGTCCGGCTCCCTATCACAAGTGACATATTGACTCGTCTGGTGCATCTCCTCGCATCTGGCCCTTTCTCACCACATACCAACCTTCTTATGCAAACAGTTTTAACCACAGCCTTTTTTGGCTTCCTACGCTGTGGCGAATTTACCACTGCTACTCATGCATTCGATAGCTCTTGTCATTTAACTCTAAAGCATTTCTCCGTCTCAAATCCTCCAAGACCGACCCCTTTCGTACAGGGGTAATAACCAGCACCCTCTAACCCGTGCTTGTTTCATCTCCCTGCTTCGTACCTTGCTTGGTATGCTAGGCCTATCGCCTCAACAATTTTCCGGTCACAGCTTTCGTATCGGTGCTGCCACAGCTTCATGCACTGCCCGCCTCGAAGATCATTTAATTCGCACCCTGGGACGGTGGTCCTCGGACAGTTATCAACGGTATATACGCACTCCCGATCGCGTTATTCAACAGGCGCAAATTTCTTTGTGTCAACCCAACCTCCCCTCTGGTGTCCCATCATCCACACGCGTCACACCCTTCAACGCCATTCGTCACCGTTGACAGGTCAGGTGCAATATGCTTTCGCTGTACACTTGCTGCCTTCAGCAACTTTCATCATGCATGTGCTCTCGCATTCTGGCACATTACATTGTCTGGCTCATTATTTTGTATATATGTATATAGTTTTCAGTGCACGTTCTCCCAAACTCCTCTGACCGGCGTCAGACCTCGCATATGTTTCACACCTCGCATCTTTGCTAGCCGGCGCTAGCACCTCAACCATTTATGTCGGTGCAGTCCCCCTTTTGTTCTTTCACCTGGTACTCGCGTCCCGCTGCCTTTTTGGCACTGCCAGCCGACTGTTGGCCGCGCTGCAGTGCTGCCTTAATTTCTATCGTCTTGTGTCTTCCAGCTGCGCGTAGCAGCATTCTCCTTTTTTTTTTTTTCGCGGCTGCGCTAGCAGTTCACAACTTTCTGTGATTAGGATGTCTTCTGACTCTGCCCAAACAAGTCTCCCAGTCTTTAGGCTTGACCAGCGGATGTCGGGCGTGCCACAGTACCACACCTCCGTCTTCCCATAGTCTTGTTACATTTCATCAGTGCTTCGCATCGCACTCCACGTTTCATACCGACAGCAACATGCTGCCTCCAGCGCACATCGCTTTTCCTTCTGCACCTACGTTATGCCCTGTTAACTTCCTTTACCCCGCGGCTTCCCTAGCTGGCGCTAGCCTGTTCACCCTTGTTCGGTCACTTAAAAACCGCGCTCCACAGCCTCTCGGTGCAGCCGGCGGTCTGTGAAACATGACGCTGCGTTACACCATAGTCTCCTTTCAATTCGGTAACATTCCTTTTTGCAACCAAATCCTCGCTGCTTCGCTAGCTGGCGCTAGCAATCCATCCACGTTGGTCTTACCTGCCTAACAGTAGTGTTGCCTGAATAATGGCGATCGTCAGGCTTTTCCGTTGCAGTTCAATTTACTTCACAATTCTTAACATGCCTTCAACGTTATTCGTGGGTCAGAGTACGGGATAATACTGGTGAGTTGGGTGCACCTGCGTTTTTTTTTTTTTATCCCAACTAATAAGCATTCTTTTCAATTGCTATGGCAGCTCTTGACCGGCATCAAGGCCATTTCATTTCTCTCACGTACAAGTTTTTGCAATGTATCATTATCTTTTTCGTATTTAGTTACATATACACCATTTTTTACATCTCCACTTCCTATCTTCCTTCCGTGCCTTTTCCAGTGGTGGTCGCGGCTTCATGGGGGCTCTCAGCTGGTGTGGCTACCAGCTTCGTTTGGAGCCTATGTTATCACATATTTCCCCCATTCAGTCTCGACTTAGCCATATACAGGCCTGCACACATGCCAAGCTGACGTGTACAGCCATCCCACAACCACTGGTCTTGGGATGACTATGACATTGCCAGGCTGGCCTGTTGGCACCCTTCGTCTCATTCAGGTCGAGTTGTTAATTGCGGCCATTGTTGGGCATGAGAGAACTATAGACAGACTTGCATGCCCAACGCTGGCAGCCTCCCAAGTCGTCAGAGGGCCCCCATGATTTTGCCCAAGTTTATCATCACAATTGTTTTCTGCATATGTACATTAATACAAAAACTTGTCACGGCGTGCAATAAATTATTATGCTCTATACATGTGTTATTCTCTCTTTGTGGTGTGCAAACTATGCTATTTTAGTGAATATTGGGAAATATCTCATTCGTGTGGACCTGAAATTATTATTTTTCACTTGCGCAAGTGCTTGTGAAAAATAAAACTTTCAGGTCCACACTCATGAGATAATTCCCGAGTTTAACTCAAATAGTGCAGATTTTCTTCTTATTATATGCCATGTGACATTTTACTGCACAATAAAAGCCATTGACATTGCATCATAACTTCCAATAAAAAGATTCCAGAAAGTCAATTGCCAGCATGAGTTGGAGCTGCATGTTATTTGAATGTGATTACCAGTGATGGTATTGAAACCACTATCATTACCGTGATGATCACCTTAACCCTTTGAATCTGAGAAGCCGTTTTTTCCGACCCGGAACAAGATATAGCATAATTTCATTAAGTAGAATAGTGTGGGTAGATCAATCAATGTTTTCAACATGCAGCCCCCATATTAACTGGTAGAGTGCTAAATTTTTCTTATACCCCCCCTCCCCACACAACGAGTTGGGTTGGAGGGTTATATTGGAATCACCTTGTCCATCCATCCGTCTGTCCAACAAATCAGGTTTATGTGCCTAGTTCTTTGTTGTTACATAGCTCTGTTATGTGTCTAGTCTGATTTATGTGACTAGCCATATAAATTTGAACTAACAACTGGTGTTTATGTGTCTAAAAAAGTGGGTATTTTCAGGGATTTTATGTCAGGGTAAGGGTTACGATTAGGGTTAGGGTCAGTAAGCTGAAAGGGTTAGGGTTTGCTACCACTCAGAAATTAGACTTAAAAAAGAGTTTTTATACGCCCCCGCAAACAAAGTTTGGTCAGATTATTTTTGCCAGAATTATGCCCCTTTTTGACTTGAAAAAGCAGGGCTAGAATTTTGTCCGAAGATTTTCTCAGATGTTCAAGGGTCGATTCCTTTGAAACTCGGTTTGGATGTTTACTTCCACGGGAACCTGTGCATCTGCTATTATAGTTTTGATTTTTTTTGCTAGATTTATGCCCCCCTTTTCATCTTAGATTAATCATGGCGGGGGTATGGACAGGCCCATCTGGAACAGTCACACCTCTAGTTGGTCCTTAAAATTTCTTTGTGCATCTTTACCTTGTTACAGTTGTAAAAAGGCAGATGCTAACAGACTAAATAATATCACTTCAAAGATAATATGAAGCACATCCACAGAATATGAAGTCTATAAAATGTGGTATTGGCACTTCAGAATAAAACCCAGATATGGGCTTCCAGCACTCTACCAGTTAATTGATCTACCCCCAAATAATGAAAATTGTCTCTTCCAATTGCTGCTAGGTTTAGTGAGCTGGAGAGCCTGATAGTTACTTTTTGTTATTTGGTAGTTCTCTTTAGAGTACTTCAGCTTCCTCCACCTGTGGAACTGTCTGATTTGATGTGCCCCTGGCTGTTGTATTTCATGTTGTTAAACCCCAGCAAAGAAACCTAACACCCCCCCCCCCCCCCACACACACACACACACACACCATAACGAAGCCTCCCCCAAATCAATTTTACCAGCATACATACCACTGCTCTCCCTCATGCAGCCTATGGTCCAATTATCCAAACAGACTAGTGATTGTGTACAATTCTTAAGTAGAGCCTGACAATATTTATGGATGTCAGAAGGCTCCAAATGCTCTCCCTTATGCAGTTCATGGTCCAATTATCCTTTATCTTTCCATCCCATTTCATTATTCTCCTTTGAATCTTATTCTGCTGATCTTGTATTTTGGACATTTTAAGAAAAATCTTCCAGGGTCTTCATAACCTCCTTTGCTATGCATTTGCCACACCTTATTCTCATCAAATTGCCATCTAAGTACTCCTTCATCATTGTCTTTTTCTGCAACCCTTTCATAAACTATTTTGCTTTGACCCGGCTTTCTCGGTTTTGATTACAATCTGACATTACTCTTTTCCAATAAACTTCTTTCCTTTGTGTGTTCCCTTTCTAGGAGATCTCTCTCAAGTTGTTCTTTATTAACTCTCACATCTGTCTTGTCCATCCTGTCTGGATATTAGGGGTTCAGACAAAAACCATCAAGACAACATACCTCAAGACAAACTCACACCACAAAACCTTGAAGAAAAATGTCAAAGGTGGACAAAAATGCTCAGCACAAAATTTTTCTTCATCTTTTGGAAATATTTTTGGCACTCAAAACATATAACAAAACCTTTCATTTTATGATATTTTTATAATTTCTTTTTATTTTTATTCAATAATACATGATAAAGCACAAATACTATAAACGGCATTACACACACAGGCAGTTAAAAGATCAATACGAAACAAAAATGAAATGTTAATCAAACATTGGCATAAGGCAATTGATTGTTGACTTCAGAAACTTGAATTCTTATGTTTTGATTGCACATCACATTTGGCAGTAGCTAAAAGAAAATCATTATACAAACATCGAGGGTTGTTTTCTATATTATTTATATCTTCACTTAATTCTAGCATATTATTTGCATCAATAATATAAGAAAAATAATATTCATTATTTTCAAATGAAACAAAATACTGCATTTTGATTGGCTGAAAGGTATGGCATAACTTGCAATCCACTGTTGCTTTTTAGCTCGCCTGACTTTGTCAGGGGAGCTATAGTGATCACTCTCCGTCCGTCGTCTGTGAACATGGTGTTTTTGTGTCTTCTCCTCCCAAACCGCTGAAACGATTTAATTGAAATTTGAGATAATAGTTTGTTATGACATTGCATTTTGATTTTGTTCAAATCAAGTTGCCTCGCCCCTCCATAGGACAGTGTTCCAGTTGGTTTGCGATCTTTGGGGTCGTCCCCACATTGATCTCTTTGTGACTCGTTGGAACCATCAGGTGGACACTTTCGTGTCCCCGTGTCCAGATCCTCTGGCTTTTGCCATGGACGCTCTGTCACTTGATTGGAAAGGTCTTGTTGGCTACGCCTTCCTGCCGGTTCCGATTCTGCCTCAGGTTCTAGCCAAGATACAAAACTGCAGTTGTCGAATCATTCTGATCGCTCCCCTGTCGCCTCAGCGGGTGTGGATCAATCAGCTCCGCTCTCTGTTGGTGGCGGTTCCGGCACATCTCCCTCTACATCGTGACCTTCTTTGCCAAGGTCACCCGAGAAGGTTTCAAGTCGACCCAACTTCATTGTGCCTTCATGCATATCTTTTGTCAGGTCCTGTCTCCTCATTAGAGGTTTTTTCAAGACAAGCAATGGAGTGCATTTCTTCTTCAAGGAGGCACTCCACTGGTTTAGCCTATGCGGCTAGGTGGAAGGTCTTCTGTCAATGGTGTGCCGATCACTCTGTTGATTAGGCCAGTCCTTTGATATCACAGATTGTGGAGTTTCTGGTATATCTGTTTGATTCTCGGGTCTCCACCAGCCTGTTACCATCAAAGGGTACAGGTCCATGTTTTCGGAGACCTTTTCGTATGTGGGACAGCGTCGTATTGGCACTAACCCATACCTCTCCAAGCTTGTTCAGCACTTTTCCTTGAAAAGGCCTAAGACTTTGCAGCTTACCCCAAGATGGAATCTTTCTTGGGTGCTGGTTTGCTTGGGGGTGGTGGGCACCGTTCGAACCTTTATCCCAGGTGGATATGCGTTTTCTCACATACAAGACAGCTTTTCTGATGGATTTTGCCTCAGCCAGACGGGTTAGTGAGCTTCACACCCTCTCGGTTGATCCGTCCTTTTTCAGGAGCTCTCCCAACAGTGTTACCTTTACCGCTGATTGCTCCTTTCTGGCCAAGAATCAGATACCAGAAACGACTCCACCTTCTGTCTATCAGGGCTCTTCCTTCTGCTGAGGGTAATCGCCCTTTGCTCTGTCCGGTTCGTGCAATTCGCATTTATCTCAATCGGACACAGTTCATTAGAAAAGGCAGGAAACAATTTTTTCTGTCTCTTATTCCTGATCGACAGAAGATCTCTCCTCAATCCATTTTCTTGATGGATTTGTCTTGCTATTCGCACAGCTTACGCTCATCTAGCGACTGACGATTCTTTTACCAATTGTATTTCTGCCCACGAGGTGCGTGCATTGGTCTACCTCTTGGGCTTATGCTAACTCTGTCATTGCAGATGTGCAACTTCTATTGTCAATTCAGCCTGTAGTAAACAATTGTAAGGTAGGTTGATAAGAAATTTAAATTTTATAGTAAATTTCCTTTCTTATACCTACCGCAATTGTTTTCATGGAGGCCCTCCCGTTTTCTTATTCGGGTAAGAATCCTTCCTCCCCGCTGATCACATAACTCCTGTGTTGGTGAACTCAAAAGAATGCTTCATTGGTGACTGTCTGCGCACTAGTTCTGGAAGTCGAGGAATTGTACTAAGAGAAGAGCGTCCCCTACTGGGTGTGCGCTGGTGGCGCTCAACCCAGTTTGGGCTTATTTTTTCTTGGTGCTTTTGCACCGCTTTTCTTTCCCGGGAAAGATCAAAATAGAGAGTATATTTTCTGAGTTAGGGTCTTTCACTGTAGTCCAAGCCTGTAGTAAACAATTCTGGTAGGTATAATAAGAAAGGAAATTTACTATAAAATTTAAATGTTTCATACATCATTTGTATGAATGCGATCATATCGATTAAATAACCTAACATGAAGGTGAGCATTTACTGGCTTTATCGGAAAAAACTATGCCATAGTTTTTTATCCCAATCTTGTTACGCACATACACCCAGGGAAATTTCTGTACAACATCATTTTCCCGTCAAAATCTGTTTTCTCAGAAGGACAGATATGAAGTTTGTGGTCGATTTATAGCATATGCATTATTGATTGAAATCTATTTCAGATTGCCATTGTTGATAAACATGCTGTGGGTTTATAACTGCAATTTATTTGAAATAATACAATGTTTTTTTTTCATGTAATCATACCCAATTATTGTTAAAATAATGCACAGTTTTTGTTTGTGGTGGTCATTTATTTGAACAGCTGCAAAGTTAAAATTACAATTAGAAACCATGTGTATTCAGAAATGTTGTCACAGGAATGGTTAAATGGTTTACTGTTGATAACTTTCTGGTAACTTCGATTTAGCTTAACTTGACAAAGTCAAGATAAGCCATTGCCTTCACACATGCAGAAGTCTGTGAGTCTGTTCACATTTTCTTTAGCACAGGCTACATCTTGTCCGATCATCACGAAATTTCATACGCAGATTCGAGGTCATGTCTAGATGAATACGTCCCCTTTTAGTCGCGATCGATCAACCACGACGGCAAAGCAAGCCCGATACACAAAAACCTTTAGCACAGTTTACAGGTCGAATTTATGAAGGGATTTCATCGTGATTTGGTTATGATGACTCTGTATAATGTTTAGATGAGAACGTCCCCTTTTGGTCATGATCGGTCAACTGTGACAACTATGCAAGCCCAAAACCCGAAACCTTTAGCTCAGTCTTCAGGTCGTATTTATGAAGGGATTTCATTGTAACTTGGTAGGATGACTCTGTGTAATGACTAGATGAGAACGTCCTATTTTGGTCGGGTTCAGTCAACCATGATGGCCACAGGGGCACATTACCTAGATTCCTTTAGGTCTCGTTTCCTATTAAAAGGTCATTTCCGAGGTTATTGGATATCCTCAGCCAAATGGCTATTTTGGGCTATAGTTTGAGTTAATGGTGGTGTGGATTTAGTAAATAATTCTCATTAATGGTGATATGATCAAAATAATCTGTTGATGGTCTTGATTCAAACTGTGTATTGTCAAGTGCATTTCAATTGGGGGTGAAGGTCACATGGAAGTGTTAAATGACTAACCCAGACCTGTTTGGGACCTGACAATTTGCAGTTTACAAATGGGACAATTTTTGTGTAAATTTGCTTTGAGAAAGCCTTCTGAAAAAATGAATAAGAAACCCATATTTTTTTTATTTGTCAAAATGATCATGTTATGCTGTAAAATCCTCAGTGGAGGAATGAGGAATTCCTATAACACAGTTTTAGCACTATCGATGTACGGAAATTGGAGATTTATCCCCAAAATGAGAAAATTTTGACCATTTTGAGCCATTTTTTTAACTGGTTGAGTGCTGGAAGCCACTATCATGGCTTCAAAGAAAAGTCAGGGCACCACACTCAAGTTTATATCTTTTATGTTCATACTTCACAGCCAACCCCCAAAAATGTTATTTCATCTGTAGATATTTGTTGAATTAAAAATTAGTGGAGAGTGCTTTAGAGCACTCTCCACTAATTTATAATGCAACAAATTAATGAAACAGCTTATTAGTACCAAAAATAATTCAGCACTCAACCAGTTAACCATCAACTGTGTCATTCGGCTAAGTGTATTTGAGTGATATTGTAAGATTTTTGGTGTGCACAGTTGTCTCCAGAGAGGGCCATATTCAGACCTTCCAGAAACTATATACATTGTGAGTATTGTGAATAGGGGAGGTATTTTAAATGCGAAATATCCTCAGCCGTGTTAATCAGAAGCTGAATATTTCTTGAAAAGCCGACATTTTCACCTGAATAACTGTAACGAGACCTTAAGTAGAAAACAGTGTTTGCTTTCATTGCATTTCTGGCCTCCAATCTCCATAGCAACCAACTGTATTAGTGGGAATACGTTGTAGGATAACTAAAAGAAATATTAAAACATATTTTTCCTTTTTCTGTGGTACCCTGTTCAGATATAATTTCCTGGAAAGTTCTCCCTCTTGAGGTATTGGCTAGTTTGGGCTATAGTTTGAGTTTATGGTGGTGTGGATTTAGTAAATAATTCTCATTAATGGTGATATGATCAAAATAATCTGTTGATGGTCTTGATTCAAACTGTGTATTGTCAAGTGCATTTCAATTGGGGGTGAAGGTCACATGGAAGTGTTAAATGACTAACCCAGACCTGTTTGGGACCTGACAATTTGCAGTTTACAAATGGGACAATTTTTGTGTAAATTTGCTTTGAGAAAGCCTTCTGAAAAAATGAATAAGAAACCCATATTTTTTTTATTTGTCAAAATGATCATGTTATGCTGTAAAATCCTCAGTGGAGGAATGAGGAATTCCTATAACACAGTTTTATCACTATCGATGTACGGAAATTGGAGATTTATCCCCAAAATGAGAAAATTTTGACCATTTTGAGCCATTTTTTTAACCATCAACTGTGTCATTCGGCTAAGTGTATTTGAGTGATATTGTAAGATTTTTGGTGTGTACAGTTGTCTCCAGAGAGGGCCATATTCAGACCTTCCAGAAACTATATACATTGTGAGTATTGTGAATAGGGGAGGTATTTTAAATGCGAAATATCCTCGGCCGTGTTAATCAGAAGCTGAATATTTCTTGAAAAGCCGACATTTTCACCTGAATAACTGTAACGAGACCTTAAGTAGAAAACAGTGTTTGCTTTCATTGCATTTCTGGCCTCCAATCTCCATAGCAACCAACTGTATTAGTGGGAATATGTTGTAGGATAACTAAAAGAAATATTAAAACATATTTTTCCTTTTTCTGTGGTACCCTGTTCAGATATAATTTCCTGGAAAGTTCTCCCTCTTGAGGTATTTCAAGTCCAGTAATGGTGTTATCAAGAGAATTATGTAGGTTTTTTAACACAATTCTATTTGAAAATGCTGTTTACTGGTACAGTCATATGGAGAACTGTTTCTAAGAACTTTCCAGGGAATTATCAGAGTGTGGTCTGATTAGTAGAGATAATTTGGGACTGAATATTCTTAATCGTTACATTTACACAGCTCTTTTCAAATAGCATATACTTCAAATGTCAGTCTTTTGGATCAGGTCAGGAACTGAAATGGGTCTATTTTTAACCCTTTAGCAAACACAATGTATGCTATGCAGGAAAGTGAGTTTACAAGAGATTTATAGATTTTTAGCTCACCTGAGCGAAGCTCAAGGGGAGCTTTACTAATCACTTTCTGTCCGGCGTCCGTCGTCCGGCGTCCGTTGTCGTCCGTCCGGCGTTAACTTTACATTATTGACTTCTCCTCCTAAACCACTAGCCCAATTTTATTCAAATGTTGGCTAAATGTTTATTACCTAATGCCAATTCAGATTTGTTCAAATGAAGTTGCCCCTCTTCCTGGGTGGTGCCACGCCCCCAAGGGGCACCAAAATCTTTGTAAATCTTCTTCTCATGAACCAGCAGTAGCAAAGACTTGATATTTGGTGTGCAGCTTCCTTTTGAGGTGTAGACTCAGATTTGTTCAAGAGAAGTTTGTGGGGCTATACTTGGCGTTGTTATGAGAGGGGCAAAATTTTTTGCCCCGCCCACAATTTCTATTTTCCAAACCGAGAGGCTGATTTGAACCAAATTTTATGTGAGGGCTTATTGGGTCATGAGTACTTGATTTATGCAAAAAAAAATTTTCCCGCAGCCCCGTGGGAACCGCAGGAGCTAAAAATAGAAAAAATTTAAAACGCCCATATCTCCAAAACTGCACGGCACTGAGAATTTTTATTTGGTGTGCAGCTTCCTTAGGACCAACAGAAAGGATTGGTAAAAAAAAATTGCCATCGGTTTTATCATAGGGTACAGTTTCGGGACTTTGAAAAAGTGCTGAGTCAGCACTTTTTAACACTGTAGGCAATGGGAAAAACATTAAAAAATCTTCTTCTCCAGATCCAGCAGGCAGAATCTTTTGATATTTGGTATGCAACATTGTAGGGTGGATCTGATTCAAGTTTGTTCAAATCGGCTCCCTGGGTTCATATTTGGGCTCAGTATAGGAGCCCGATTTCGAACTTAGTGCATTTCGGGCAAATTTCTTAAAAAATCTTCTTCTCCAGATCCAGCAGGCAGAATCTTTTGATATTTGGTATGCAACATTGTGGGGTGGATCTGATTCAAGTTTGTTCAAATCGGCCCCCTGGGTTTATATTTGGGCTCAGTATAGGAGCCCAAATTTGAACTTACTGCATTTCAGGCAAATTTCTTTGAAAATCTTCTTCTCCAGATCCAGCAGGCAGAATCTTTTGATATTTGGTATGCAACATTGTAGGGTGGATCTGATTCAAGTTTGTTCAAATCGGCTCCCTAGATTCATATTTGGGCTCACTATAGGAGCTCGAATTCGAATTTAGTGCATTTCAGGCAAATTTCTTCAAAAATCTTCTTCTCCAGATCCAGCAGGCAGAATCTTTTGATATTTGGTATGCAATGTTGCGGGGTAGATCTGATTCAAGTTTGTTCAAATCGGCCCCCTGGATACATATTTGGGCTTACTATAGAAGCCCGAATTCGAACTTAGTGCATTTCAGGCAAATTTCTTAAAAAATCTTCTTCTCCAGATCCAGCAGGCAGAATCTTTTCATATTTGGTAAGCAACATTGTGGGGTGGATCTGATTCAAGATTGTTCAAATCGGCCCCCTGGGTTAATATTTGGGCTCAGTATAGGAGCCCGATTTCGAACTTAGTGCATTTCAGGCAAATTTCTTAAAAAATCTTCTTCTCCAGATCCAGCAGGCAGAATCTTTTGATATTTGGTATGCAACATTGTAGGGTGGATCTGATTCAAGTTTGTTCAAATCGGCCCCCTGGATTCATATTTGGGCTCAGTATAGGAGCCCAAATTTGAACTTAGTGCATTTCAAGCAAATTTATTAAAAAATCTTCTTCTCCAGATCCAGCAGGCAGAATCTTTTGATATTTGGTATGCAACATTGTGGGGTGGATCTGATTCAAGTTTGTTCAAATCGGCTTCCTAGATTCATATTTGGGCTCACTATAGAAGCTCGAATTCGAACTTAGTGCATTTCAGGCAAATTTCTTAAAAAATTTTCTTCTCCAGATCCAGCAGGCAGAATCTTTTGATATTTGGTATGCAACATTGTGGGATGGATCTGATGCAAATTTGTTTAAATCGGCTCCCTAGATTCATATTTGAGCTTACTATAGAAGCTCGAATTCGAACTTAGTGCATTTCAGGCAAATTTCTTAAAAAATTATCTTCTCCAGATCCAGCAGGCAGAATCTTTTGATATTTGGTATGCAACATTGCGGGGTGGATCTGATTCAAGTTTGTTCAAATCGGCCCCCTGGATTCATATTTGGGCTCACTATAGAAGCTCGAATTCAAACTTAGTGCATTTCGGGCAAATTTCTTCAAAAATCTTCTTCTCCAGATCCAGCAGGCAGAATCTTTTGATATTTGGTATGCAACATTGCGGGGTGGATCTGATTCAAATTTGTTCAAATCGGCCCCCTGGATTCATATTTGGGCTTAATATAGAAGCCCGAATTCGGACTTAGCGCATTTCGGGCAAATTTATTAAAAAATCTTCTTCTCCAGATCCAGCAGGCAGAATCTTTTGATATTTGGTATGCAACATTGTGGGGTGGATCTGATTCAAGTTTGTTCAAATCGGCTTCCTAGATTCATATTTGGGCTCACTATAGAAGCTCGAATTCGAACTTAGTGCATTTCAGGCAAATTTCTTAAAAAATCATCTTCTCCAGATCCAGCAGGCAGAATCTTTTGATATTTGGTATGCAACATTGCGGGGTGGATCTGATTCAAGTTTGTTCAAATCGGCCCCCTGGATTCATATTTGGGCTCACTATAGAAGCTCGAATTCAAACTTAGTGCATTTCGGGCAAATTTCTTCAAAAATCTTCTTCTCCAGATCCAGCAGGCAGAATCTTTTGATATTTGGTATGCGACATTGCGGGGTGGATCTGATTCAAGTTTGTTCAAATCGGCCCCCTGGATTCATATTTGGGCTTAATATAGAAGCCCGAATTCGCACTTAGTGCATTTCGGACAAATTTATTAAAAAATCTTCTTCTCCAGATCCAGCAGGCAGAATCTTTTGATATTTGGTATGCAACATTGTGGGGTGGATCTGATTCAAGTTTGTTCAAATCGGCTTCCTAGTTTCATATTTGGGCTCACTATAGAAGCTCGAATTCGAACTTAGTGCATTTCAGGCAAATTTCTTAAAAAATCTTCTTCTCCAGATCCAGCTTCAGAATCTTTTCATATTTGGTAAGCAACATTGTGGGGTGGATCTGATTCAAGTTTGTTCAAATCGGCCCCCTGGGTTTATATTTGAGCTCCGTATAGGAGCCCAAATTTTAACTTAGTGCATTTCAGGCATATTTCTTAAAAAATCTTCTTCTCCAGATCCAGCAGGCAGAATCTTTTGATATTTGGTATGCAACATTGTGGGGTGGATCTGATTGTGATTCATGAACGTATTTATTTGTAAAGTTGATAGAATCTTAGACAAAATTTGCAGAAAAGATCTACTATAGAAGGGGTGGTATCCAGGGTGAACCGTTAACCCAAATCTAGTAGTACTAATGCATTATTCACACAAATCTCCGTTCAAATTTTATGACCCCCTCATTGGAACACATGCATTCAGCTCATTCCAACAAAGGTCATATGCCATGTTTTCGAGACAAAGGAATAAAAATTTTAGTTATTCATGAAATTTTTAGGCAACTGTTGTCTGTTATTCACATTGCTTCATGAAATTTCAGTACTTTTAGAAGTTACCTCAGTAATCAAGGGTTAATTCCCCTTAATTAAATGTCGCCTCTAAAAAACAACCACTTTGCATATCTTACCTTTTTACCAGCATAACTGCCAAAACTTGTCAGCATTCTTCGCAAAAATCGCTATTCAAATTTTAATTTTTGTCTCTTAAACATACATGTACTTATCGCTTGTAAATACCCCATTGGAATGAGCTTTTTGAGCTCATTCCAATGAGAGGTCGCACACCATGCTTTTTGAGTCAAAAAAGCAATTTTTTTAGTTATTCCAGAATTTCGTACGTAAAACACAGCTTTATGACTTCACATTAAAATGAGCTCTCTAAGCTTGTTCCAATCAACATTCACGCACTATGTCTTTCACACAAAAAATAAAATTTTCCATTTATTCAGGAATTTTGTTTGCAAGAACACTCTTACCCCCCCCCCCCCCCCCCCCCCCCCCCCACACACACACACAAACACACACACACAAACACAGACACACACATCTAAAAGTTTGTCAGCAAAAAAACAGTTACTTCAATTTTTAAATGCATTATAGGAACAACTTGCCTAATCAAATTTAAATACTTTTGCATCATTCTGTATCTAGAACAAACCATTTACCATATCTTTACGCAAAATACTCCAGCATCATTCACAAAAAAACACCATTATTTATATATTCACATTTCTGTCTCAAAAATATACCTGATCATCCCATACCCCTATTGGAATAAGCTGTTTGAGCTTGTTCCAATGATGATAAAAAAAAACTAATATTTTGGAAAATTTGTGAAAATTTTTGTTTTCTTGCATGCAAATATATACATGTAGCACATGGAAGATATCCACAGTTGGGGAGAGATGTCCAAGGCTATCTCTTCACATTCCTTGTTTGTGCTTCATGCTAAACTAGTTTGTCTGCAGAGATAAATTTGCTTTATTAAAAATCATTGGAGATTGGCCTAAAACTAATTTTAGGTAACAAATGTTGAACTTCAAACAAAATCTATCACTCAACCAGTTAATGTTGATGAGGCATGACATGGTGAAGGTGACCTAAAATACTTCTTAGAGTCACTTTGTCAGGTGAGCGATTAAGGCCACGTGGGGCCTCTTGTTTTCTTTTATGATCACATTATATTATAATTGATAGAATCAGTGAATAATGCTTAGCCAAATGAGGAAAGTGAGTTGAGAATGCTGTGGAAAAGAGTGGGTGGGTGGGGACTGAAATATGCATTTTGAGGGAGGATGCAGTTTACAAATGAATATAATTTCTGGTTTTGTTTTAATTTTATCAGTAGTGTGTGATCCTGATGTAACTTTTGGTGCTGAAAGTGACTGTGCACATCAAAAATAAATAATCCATCACCATTGGTTTAGTCTGATCATTGGCCAATATACCAACACAGCTGCCTTGATAGCTATTTTTCATAGTGAGACAGCTGTGCATCCATCTAAATTGAAATCTAACTTCCTCCTCTCAGGTTAAAGCATACTGCTTTAGTAGAATAGGGGAACCACTGGTGTTACATGCTTTCACCTGATGCAAACTTTACTCTACAGAAATTTCATCAGAGTCAGAAATGTGAAAGAACAGGCCTTCTCTCACTGAGCATTACTGCGTAAAGAAACGTAAAGAAACTGGCTGTCAGAGTGCTCGGTCTGCCGCTATCCATAGGGCTTAAGGGCCCTAAGTTAACATTTTTTTCATATGTGCCATACATCATTTTACTCAGAATTAAATACAGATGCACCTTTACTATTTCTGAGAATGTGAAGAATTTTTTATTTTTCACTTAAGGTCTCGTTTCCTATTAAAAGGTCATTTCCGAGGTTATTGGATATCCTCAGCCAAATGGCTATTTTGGGCTATAGTTTGAGTTTATGGTGGTGTGGATTTAGTAAATAATTCTCATTAATGGTGATATGATCAAAATAATCTGTTGATGGTCTTGATTCAAACTGTGTATTGTCAAGTGCATTTCAATTGGGGGTGAAGGTCACATGGAAGTGTTAAATGACTAACCCAGACCTGTTTGGGACCTGACAATTTGCAGTTTACAAATGGGACAATTTTTGTGTAAATTTGCTTTGAGAAAGCCTTCTGAAAAAATGAATAAGAAACCCATATTTTTTTTATTTGTCAAAATGATCATGTTATGCTGTAAAATCCTCAGTGGAGGAATGAGGAATTCCTATAACACAGTTTTATCACTATCGATGTACGGAAATTGGAGATTTATCCCCAAAATGAGAAAATTTTGACCATTTTGAGCCATTTTTAGCTCAACTTTGAACTTCCATATGAAAGCCCTGATTTGAATAATTATTTTGTGTGAATGTTTAGTACCATGGGATGCATCACATATAATACAGGTTTTTTTCTCGTGCAGAAATTATGCAAATTAGATGAACTTTGATTTTTTCAGTGCGACTTACACACAGTAAGTACACATGTCAATACGGCTCAGACTAGAGTCTGTATTTATGAACTGATCTTCACGAAATGTCTTGGGTACCTTTGTTATCACCTTGGGACGAGAACGAGTGTTTCTGGGTGCGGTCTAAAATTCAGGATGGCTGCCAGTGGCCATTTTGTACCAAAATTAGGTCTAATCAGTTTTTTGTACACATCTTCTATACAGCTCAGACTAGAGGCCATATTTATGAACCAATCTTTACGAAACTTCTTGGGTACCTTTGTTATCACCGTGGGATGAGAGCGAGTGTTTTTGGGTGTGGTCCGAAATTCAAGATGGCCACCAGCAGCCATTTTGTACCAAAATTAGTGCAATCAGTCTTTTGTATAGAACTTCTGTATGAAAGTTCTGATTTGAATAAATTTTTGTATGAATGTTTAGTAACATGGAATACATCACATATTGTAAGGGGTTTTTTTTTGTGCCGAAATTATGCAAATTAGATGAACTTTGATTTATTCAGTGCTACTTACACAATGTAAGCACACATGTCAATACGGCTCAGGGTAGAGGCTGTATTTATGAACCGATCTTCACAAAACTTCTTTGGTACCTTTGTTATCTCCTTGGGATGAGAATGAGTGTTTCTGGGTATGGTCCAAAATTCAAGATGGCTGCCAGTGGCCATTTTGTACCGAAATTAGGTCCAATCAGTTTTTTGTCACAAGTTCTATACAGCTCGTATTTATGAACTGATCTTCACAAAACTTCTTGAGTACTTTTGTTTTCACCTTGGGACAGGAACGAGTGTGTTTTGGGGTGCCTTTGTTATCACTGTGCTATGAGAACAAATATTTTGGGGTTCAGTCAGACCCACTCTGGGACTCAAAGATTTTTTCTAGTTCAGCATCTGACTGTCACCCACCTTTACAATACTTTACCTGTACATTTGTTACAGGCAACGGTCAGTATCCATGTACAGACCGTTACAATACTTTATATGTACCTTTGTTATCAGGTCATTACCTAGATGTTTGTCATTGCTGTGTCACATACTATACATGTACATGTCTTTGTCTTGACAAGTTGAGCTACAGTGTCATTGACACTTTCATTTTAACCATCAACTGTGTCATTCGACTAAGTGTATTTGAGTGATATTGTAAGATTTTTGGTGTGTACAGTTGTCTCCAGAGAGGGCCATATTCAGACCTTCCAGAAACTATATACATTGTGAGTATTGTGAATAGGGGAGGTATTTTAAATGCGAAATATCCTCGGCCGTGTTAATCAGAAGCTGAATATTTCTTGAAAAGCCGACATTTTCACCTAAATAACTGTAACGAGACCTTAGCACAGTCCACAGCTTGCATTTATGAAGGGATGTCATTGTAAATTGTTAGGATGACTCTGTATAATGTCTAGATAAGAACGTCCTATTTTGGCCGTGTGCGGTCAACCATGATGGCTGCACAGGCCTAGATTTGTTTAGGAAGTCTACAGTTCACATTTATGAAGCGATTTCATTGGAACTTGGAAGGATAACTCAGTATGATGTCTAGATGAGTCTGTCTTATTTTGGTCACGATCCGTCAGCCGTTACCGCCACCTGGTCACGTGACCTAGATTCCTTTAGCACTGTCTACGGGCTGTATTTATGAAGGGATTTTATTGTAACTTTGTAGGATAACTTGGTATGATATCTAGATGAGACTGTCCTATTTTGGTCATGATTGGTCAACCGTGACCTCCGCACCATCACGTGACCTACATTCCTTCAGCAAAGTCTACAAGTTATATTTATGAAGGGATTTCATTGTAACTTGGTAGGATGACTTGTTTTGGAATAATTTTACTGTAATTTGGTAACTTTGGTTGACAGACATTAACTGTCCTGCAAACTGGGCAACATGGGTATAAACGATTGGCTGGACTTGACTCTATATCCATGTTGCAGACACGATTAGCCATTGTGCAGAAATATGTGACCTTAAACACCAGTAAATCAATCAACTTCAGTAGTGATTTTTTTGAATGGCACTGACTGTAAATGGCCCTTCCATTGGGTAAAAGATTATGGTCATGATACAGCCACAGGTGCAGTGACTGCAAGCACTATTGAACATGAACATAGGTTTTTCGTGCACGATTACACAGATTCTTTTGAGTGTCCCTTTCCCAAGGCCATTTGGGCATGATTTTCCCAATTCAGACCCCAGATTTCCCAATCTCAGTCTCCCATTCAAACAAAAGTTTAATTATACCACCCACTTGAAAAGTGGGAGGTATATAGTCTTCACTTGGTCCAACCGTACGTCCGTATGTCTGTACGTCCGTACATCTGTCTGTCCGTCTGTTACACTTTAGGGGGGTACACATCTGCTATCCGCAACTCCTCCTAAACCAGTGAACGGATTTCATTGACACTCTCAGACATTCGTTTACATACATTAAAGATGTGCACCTCCTATTTTCTTTTCAGATATTTTCATTTTTACGGTTTCCCATATTGAAAAATGAACTTTGTCAAATTCAATTGACATTCTGTACAGATCTGCTATCTGCAACTCCTCTTAAACCATTGAACAGATTTCATTGAAACTTTCAGACATTCTTTTACATACATTGCAGATGTGCACCTCCTATTTTCTTTTCAGATATTTTCATATTTACAGTTCCCCATATTCAAAAAGCGTCTTTGTCAATTCAGGTTTTAGTGGAGAGGCGTATAGATCTGCTATCCACTACTCCTCTTAAACCATTGAACAAACTCCATTGGAATTCTCAGACCTTCTTTTACATACATTGAAGATGTGCACCTCCTATTTTTTTTTCAGATATTTCCATATTTCGATGTCCGTCCGTCCATCCATCCGTCCGTCCATCCTTTACGCTTTAGGGATGTACACATCTGCTATCCGCAACTCCTCTTAAACCAGTGAACGGATTCCATTGAAACTCTCAGACGTTCTTTTACATACATTGAAGATGTGCATCTCCTATTTTCTTTTCAGATATTTTCTTTTTTACAATTTCCCATATTGAAAAATGAACTTTGTCAAATTCAATTGACATTCTGTACAGATCTGCTATCCGCAACTCCTCTTAAACCATTTAAACCATTGAACAGATTTCATTGAAACTTTCAGACATTCTTTCACATGCATTGTAGATGTGTACCTCCTATTTTCTTTTCAGATATTTTCATATTTACAGTTCCCCATCTTTAAAAATGGTCTTTGTCAATTCAGGTTTCAGTTGGGAGGGGTATAGATCTGCTATCCGCTACTCCTCTTAAACCATTGAACAAACTCCATTGGAACTCTCAGACCTTCTTTTCCATACACTGAAGATGTGCACCTCCTATTTTTCTTTCAGATATTTTCATATTCTGACATACGTTGGTCCGTCTGTTATGCTATAGGGGTGTTACGCTTGGGAGGAGAGGCGGGAGGGGGAGGTACACATCTGCTATCCGCAACTTCTCTTAAACCAGTGATCGGATTCCATTGAAACTCTCAGACATTCTTTTACATACATTAAAGATGTGCACCTCCTATTTTGTTTTCAGATATTTTCTTTTTCACAGTTTTTCCCATATTGGAAAATGAACTTTGTCAATTTCAGTTGACATTCTGTACAGATCTGCTATCCGCAACTCCTCTAAAACCATTGAACAGATTTCATTGAAACTCTCAGACATTCTTTTATATACATTGAAGATGTGCACCTCCTGTTTTGTTTTCAGATATTTTCATTTTTATGGTTTCCCATATTTAAAAATGGGCTTTATCAATTCAAGCTTGCATGTGGGGGGAGGGGGGGGGGAGGGAGGAGAGTTCTTAACCTTTGCTATCCGCGACCTCTTTTAAACTAGTAAATGGATATCAATGAAACCTTCAAACATTCTTTTACATACAGTGAAGATGTGTGCCTTCTATTTTGTTTTCTGATATTTTCATTTTTAGTTTCACATATTGAAAAATGGACTTAGTTAATTCAAGTTTCGGGGTGGAGGTGTTGTGGGGGGGGGGGGGGGGCAGTGTTTGTGCTCTCTACATTAAACACACTTTTACTGTTGTAAAATGTTTCTTGGTGGAGGGGGGGGGGGGGGGGGGGGTTACACATCTGCTATCCACAACTCCTCTTAAACCAGTGAACAGATTTCATTGAAACCTTCAAACCTTCTTTTACATATAGTGAAGATGTGTACCTTCTATTTTGTTTTCAGATATTTTCATTTTTACAGTTTCACATATTGAAAAATGGGCTTTGTCAATTCAAGCTTTGGGGTGGAGGTGGGTGGGTGGGGGGGGGGGGGGGGGTGTCAGTAGTTGTGTTCTCTACATTAAACACACTTTTACTGTTTTAAAATGTTTCTTGGTGGGAGTGGGTGGTATCATATAGTGAGCAGTGCTCACAGTTATTCTAGTTCAATATTGGTGTCCTGAACTGAGCAGTCATAACCCCTCAGAAAACCAAATAATTTCAAATCTAACAAAGCATAAAACACATTTGAATTCAAGGGCAAACAACCCTTAACACTTAAAAGCCAAGTTCTGACCTCCTTGATCACCTTTTCTGCAACAAAACAGGTGCCCCAACAGGCAGTTTTTAGATACACTTATTCACACAGACAGAAAACTGTCTGGTATTTTGGCTATTGTGGATATTTTAGGGCCAAACAGAGACTTCTGTTATCAATACCTTAATGGGATGGGAGGGTGTGTTTTTCGCTGTTTGATCCAAAGAAATTGATCAAGTTTTGAAAAATGAACTGACAACTTACTTCAAGAGTGAACAGACATTTGGTCATGGAAAAAGTCCAGCAGAACTCGAAAGTTCCGACAAAATCCTTGGTATATAAAAACGGATGTCACCTAATTTATATCTATACAACTGATTCAATTAATGGTCAGGCTGAATGATATTGGTACATACACATGTTGTTGCACTTAGATGATAACAGATAAATCAACTAATTGCTGTTAATCCACAGGGCTAAGTGATTCTTGAATCTTCACAAGGTAGCATTTAATTAGATAAATACTTTGTACTATTGCGAGTCACTTATGATGGTATGAAGTATTTATCTTATTAAATGCAGCCTTTTTGTAAAATTGATAACCCACAATGCTTTACGAAGATAAAACAATGCCTCATTATCACTCATTGGCAAATAACATTGAAAGTTTGTCCAAACACTATTTCTAACACCTTATTTACAAAATCACTTTTGTTTGTTTCATCTTCAACCACACTCTTCACTGCTGCATTGGCTTTCTTTCACAAGTGAAAGGAACTTTTTTATTACACGTCTGATCTATGTAATCCCAATCTACAGCAACACTAAACCATGCGAAAAATGAAAATCTGTTCTGCACATATGTGTGGAACGGAAATTGTTGACAGACTATTTTTAAATAGAAGCGAAATTTCACTGCAATTTTCTACAAATCGTGCAAACAAATTCCAATTTGAATTGCTAGCAATAGCTGAAAATCGTCCCCCCAAGTTCCAGTGTGTTCTATGTGCCAGTAGGCACATAGAACACATTGGAACTCAAGGGATGAAATAGTAACACAGGTTCCTCTTGCAGTTTGTTTGGCGATAAAATGTGTTGTTTTGTTGATATTTGTCTAATGAATTGCTGAGTATCCTTCAAATAATTGTTTTTATGGATGTGAAGGTGTGTAGTAAACACAGAATGACACACGCATGTGAATGGGTTAATTGATATGGCAATTGTGCCATCGTGGAAGGATAAAACACAAGGCCTGTGGTTTCTCATTTTATCCTTCCGTGCTGACACTCATGCCATACCGATTAACCCATTCACATACGTGTGTCTTTCTTGTATTTGGTGGCAATATTTTAGTCAATGATGTTTCTTTGCCTGCCAAATCAAAATTTTCAGCGCAATTGGCTAAATTGGCAATCTGCAGTGTGAACACTGCTTGCAATGTACATTCTTAGAATCTTGTCATTTGTGTTTTGCCTGGATGCAAATACAGTGCCGTAGAATGTAGACTGTTGAGGTGTATCAAAAATGCATATATCCTGCCCTTCAAGGTTTAATAATATAAGAAGAATTAATAGAGATGGCAGAGATTGGATGAATCCTGATTTCATGGGACTGTTTGTTAGATATAGAATGAATAGGTACTAGGGCCGGTAATCAGATTTAAACCACGAGTAGGATAAGGGTTTTAACCACTCGGCTTGCCGAATGGTTAAAACCCTTATTCTAGGAGTGGTTTAAATCTGATTACCAGCCCTTGTACCTATTTGTTTTATTTATACCATGCTCTTAATAAATAATCAACTTTGTCAGTTAAAATGGAGAAGAAAACGACACTTTCTATCGCAAACACACAGGTTTGTTTTGTTTACAACTGCTCCAATTGGCAGTACTACTGGCTGCATGTGATGCTTGATTGACAGCTGACACATCGTCAGTGTTGATTGAATTTACCTTGCTTTTTCAGTCAAATTATAATTAAATTTTTTTATTTTAAATATTTATTTGTAGGTACTTTAAATTTAATAAGTCATTGCACGTAGTAGATAGTACCGCAAAACGCCATATGTTTGAATGAAACATCACTAAGTGTGAATGTATCGAAGTTAGCAAATTGTGTCATGTCAAAGGTCAAGTTGGATTAACTTCCCACTATAGGTGTAAATTTTTTTAACCCACAGTGGAAGCTTTACACTGGTAGTGGGGTTAAATGCTAAAATTTAACATACAGGCTTTTCAGAGGTAGTAAAATAGGCGAGCATGGTATAAAACATTTACTATATGTAGTAGCTTCTGTGCTCTCTGTTTAACCCTTTACCTAACATGAAAAGCAGACGACACTTGCAAAAAAATTTCTTGAATAACTAATTTTGTTCATTTTTTGTCTCAAAAACATAGGTTATGACCCCTCGTTGGAACGAGCTCGGTGAGCTCGTTCCAATGAGGGGTCATAACCTATGTTTTTGACACAAAAAAATGAAAATTATTTGGCGATTTTTGAGAATAGCGCTGGCCGGTTTTGGCCGTTACGTTGGGTAAAGGGTTAATTGGAAGGTAAGGTTTCTTATTCTTTGTGTGATCTTCAAAACAAATTTCCAAATGGAGCCTTCATGATTCAAATTTTCCAAGTTGCATGGGCCCAAACATATTTCCAATGAGGGCAGAAGAATCCCTGGATTATTTGTTATTCCACAACAGTTAATTCAATGCTTGTCTTGAATTGAAAAAAGAAACACGGTCTCATGATTTCTGTTATTTACTTGATAAGATGAAGAACCTAAATAAATTTAAAACAGTCACCACAAAACTTAAATTATGGTGACTCATTGCACAAACTCGATAAGTTGCCTAAATAGTGGGACATAAGCTATGTTTGCAAAAGGAAAAAAGAATTTAGGATGACTCAGAAAAATCTTTTGATTCAATCATCCCTTTGCAGTTTGAAGTGGGAGCAGGGTTAATGGTTAAAGGGTTTGTTATAGCTTGCTTCATTCTTACACGAAATGTCAAAGCATTTAAAATGGTGCTACAGTAAACAGCAACAATTACAGTGGCACAGTAAGTCAATATTTCGTAATTTAGTATATTTGTGCCAAAACACATTTCTCTGATAAACATTCCCAGCAAGATAAGACCTTTACACTGTGAATGAAGACTCAAGTATTCAACAACAGGTATTGGGAGATGGACATATATATTTCTTTCTTGTGATGGTTACTTCATTACACTGTTTTTTGTGGCACCAGAAGGAAATACTTGTATATGTAATATCAAATATAGAAAAATTTATCACATAATCACCATCAAATAGCTCATTTTGGAAAATATCGTTCACAACACATCTAATACGGGAATGATGTCAGATGTTAATGTCGATGTGATAACGTTGTGAGTGAGTTGGTTTCAGAAGTTGAATCAAATTAATCTGTTATTTTTCATTAATTTTGCATTAATCTTCTCTTATTTTTCATTAGCTGTCTGCCTAATACAAATTGCAGATGAATAACTAAATATTTTAATTTTTTGTTTCGAAAACATAGCTTTTGACTCCTCATTGGAATGAGCTCATAGAGCTCATTCCAATGAGAGGTTATAAGTAATGTTTTTAAGGCAATTTTAAAAAAAACAAAAACAAATTTGGATGGCGATTTTTGAGAACAACGCTGACCAGTTTTAGCCATCACATTAGCTAAAAGATTAATGATAAAGAGAATCTCAAATTCTTCACAGTTTGACACATAGTTTCTTAACCTCATTCACTAAAATCAATCTGAGCCTCGGTAAACCTCGGCTTAGACAGGGCTGTCCGGAAGGATTCTCCTGCATTTTCTTGACAATATCTACTCAGTTATTTCCTTACAATTCGGGTAATTTATTACCTGTATTTCTGTGTGTATGGGGCATGTTTTCTTCAAAGATAATCAATTATGACCACCATGATGCAGGTAAGACCGGTAAACTAACAAACTGAAACAAGTGGGTTTTTATGCCCCAGAGAACCTCTCTCACCTCTCTCTATTGAATTTGGTTTCCGTTCAGTAACTAATGAATGCTGACTCGAATCATTTTTATTTTTAATTATGCCTTGTTGGTGCCTAGAGGAAGCTTCCTTTTGATTTTGGACCGATCACCTGAAACAATCAGTTTGTCCGTACATCCATCCATCTGTCTGTTCATCTGTCTGTCTGTCTGTCTGTCCATCTGTCCGCCCATCCATCTGTTCCTCCATTAAAATTTTTGGTTTCCGATAACTCCAGTTTGGATTATTTGATCTCAATCAAAGTTGATATGTGTATTACCCAGCTAGAAATACAGGTCAAGTTCGAATATGGGTTCCATCCAATTATTCTTACATGAGTTACGGCCCTTTTTTGAATTGGAATCGGACATTTTTGGTTTCTGACCGATAACTCCAGTTTGGATTATTTGATCTCAACCAAAGTTGGTATGTGTATTACCCAGCGGGTAATATAGGCCAAGTTCATTTATATGTTCTGTCCAGTTATTATTTTATGAGTTATAGCCCTTTTTCGACTTTGAATTTGACTGTCTATTAACATTTTTTTTGTTTCCGACTGATAACTCCAGTTTGGATTATTTGATCTCAACCAAAGGTGGTATGTGTGTTATCCAGCTAGTAATACAGGCTAAGTTCGAATATGGGTTCTGTCCAGTTATTTTTTACATGAGTGACAGCATTTTTCAACTTAGAATTCAACCATCTGTTAACGTTTTTGGTTTCTGACCGATAACTCCAGTTTGGATCATTTAACCTCATCCAAAGTTGGTACAATTCAAAATGGCTAACAGGCGAATTTAGCCACACCCCGCAGTGCTCTTGTTGGGTATGCATTATTGGTGTCTAGAGGAAGCTTCCTTTTGATTTTGGATCAGCTAGCCAATTTTATATTCCTGCCATGGTGGAGGAGGGGTTAAGGATCTGAAAAGACCCTGAATATTAAAACTTTCCTTGAACATTCCTGAGAAAAGATATATCATATGATCAGCAGAGATTCATTTTGAAAATACTTAGCTTGCTTCACAATGACCTGAATATTGCTGGAATGAATCTTCTCTGGTCAGCCGGACATCTGCCTAATAGACTGGGAACCATGTATTAGACTGAGGATATTATTGTGATATGACATGAAAATTGGAACTCCTTCGGGTGACATATCTATGTAACTATATTTGGTTCCCCATGGGAGTCCTGGGAAGTGAAGCAGTGCTTGTTTACTGTGGTAAACAAGCTCTTTTTTACTCGTAAAATAGGACCCGATCTTCACTGCCTGAGGTGGAAGCCTCTAAATTGGGCAACATGGTTATAAATGATAGGCTGGACTTGACTTTACCTCCATGTTGCGGTCATGATTAGCCATTGTGTAGAAGTATGTGACCTTAAACACCAATAAATAAATAACTATAGTTAGCTCCTTGAGGGTAACTTCAAGGTACCTCCTTGTAAATCCTTGAATTTCTCATCTTTAGCCCCTTGGAACCTTGAAAATGTATTGGGAGCATGGCTGGGGATTATTATACCCCCTGCAAGTTTGGGGGGGTAAAAAGGAATCACCCGGTCCGTCCGTCTGTCCGTCTGTCTGTCTGTCCATCCATCGTAAGCGCAACTCCTCCTAAACCGTTTGAAGAATTTTCATGAAACTTTACACAATGGAAGAACTCCATATGGCAATGTGCATGAAGCAATATAATTCCGTTCTGACATTTCCAAGGGGAGATAATCTGTCCGTCTGACCATCCTTGTAAGCGCAACTCCTCCTAAACCGTTTGAAGAATTTTCATGAAACTTCACACAATGGAAGAACTCCATATGGCAATGTGCATGAAGCAATATAATTCCGTTCTGACTTTTCCAAGGGGAGATAATCTGTCCGTCTGACCATCCTTGTAAGCGCAACTCTTCCTAAACCATTTGAAGAATTTTCATGAAATTTTACACAATGGAAGAACTCCATATGAAGATGTGCATGAAGCAATATAATTCCGTTCTGACATTTCCAAGGGGAGATAATCTAACTTATACATTTCAGGCGCGGGGGGGGGGGGGGGGGGGGGGATCACTTTGTGAGTTTGCTCACAGTACCTCTAGTTTTTCCAGAAACTCTTTGAAATGACTAATTCAAGTACAGGAACCCTGCTCATGAACATTCTATAAAAGAAAGCTTTAACCCTTCACCTAACTAATCTGCCACAACTGCACGCATAATTTCCAAATTAAGCAGCTGAAAAATAATATTGTTAAAAAAATGTCAACGAAACCTTATGTGACCCCCTCATTGAAATGAGCTTGTCAGAAACTTCTAGAAATGACTAATTCAAATACAGGAGGAACTCTGCTCATGAACATTTCACAAAAGAAAGCTTCAACCCTTTAACTAATGGATTGGCTGCATCCAAACGCATAATTTCCAAAATAAGCAGTAGAAAAAAATATGTTTTTCAAAATTATTTAACAGGAATGAGCACTATGAGAGGTCATATGATATAGTTTTGTTGTAATTTTCTGAAAAATAATATTTTTTCAACTGCTGAATTTGCATATTATGCAGGCGGATGCAGCCGATTCGTTAGGTAAAGGGTTAAACACCAATAAATAAATAAATCTGGCCAGCACTATTCATGAAAATTGCTTTTTAAATTTTTGCCTCCATAGCTAATGACCCCTCATTGGAATGATCAAGATTACAACTGGTCCTTGGAAGTGCTTAATTTTAAAAACGGAAATTTCAGATCCTGGAAAGTGCTGGGAAATTTAACTTTTTTTACAGAAAGTAATGGAAAGTCAGAAAAATCTATTTAGATATTTGCTTGTCTCCTGTTAGTGAAACTGTGTACTCTAAAGCTATGATATTTATATTACCCTGACACTTGAATAGTCAAAAGGCAACTTATGATGAGTAAAAACATATTTCAACAACACAACAACAATATAAGTTATTGTTATTAATTGACGGTATCATGATCTGAGGTTTGTGGCTTGGTCCTTACGTTCAATCAAGATGCGATGATGCTCTAAACTGCAAACTGTCATTTCATCACAATAACGTATATATGTTCCAATAAGACCCTCCCCATAGCCCAAAACCCATATTGTGAAATGAACAAGACAACTTATAACTATTTTGAGGTCACTCCATTTAGTTTAAATCCTAAACTGATTTCTGATTTAACCCTTTACCTAACATAAATAGCAGATGACACTTGCAAACAAAATTCTTGAATAACTAATTTTTTGTCTCAAAAACATAGTTTTTTACCCCTCTTTGGAAAGAGCTCGTCAAGCTCGTTCCAAAGAGGGGTCATAACCTATATTTTTGAGACAAAAAATGAAAAAAATAATAAAAATTAAATGGCGATTTTTGTGAATGGCACTGACCGGTTTTGGCCGTTACATTGGGTAAAGGGTTAAACAACACTTCATCAGGAACATTGACTGTTGCATGCGTGAAAAATCTACAAAACTGAAGTGGTTTGCAAGTCATTCCGTTGATGGAATAATTGCAAAATGGGCAACCGTATTTCAAATATTTCGCACGGTGAAGTCAGACAGTAACATATGCTACTGGAGCCGTAAACAATAAAAAAACTACATGAACTCTTGTCCAATCAGAGGGGGAAGATTTGAAACATTATTTAAACAGCTGGTTGGAACACTTCAAAAATACTGTGCTCAGGTATGCTGGCACTAATTTTTAGTCGAGTTTTAAAAAAAAAAACCTTGACTATTGGTATGGCGAGGGTTGATCACCAAGCGGGCGGGTATCTCTTTTTGCTTATAACTTAGTTGTTTCTGGAAAGATTTTGGTAATATTTGGTATGTGACTTGATCTGCATGTTCAACACTTGGTGACGCAAAATAGGACGTGTCCATGCTTTTTCAAAAGAGTTATGGCCCTTTGTTAAAATTGAGTAATTTTGAACTTGATAGTGCGATAACTTCAACAAGCGTCAACCGATTTGACTGATATTTGGCACATGAGTTTCAAGGGACAATGTTTTGATCAAGTTCAAAAATAGGCTCAGTTTGATGTACGGCAGCAGAAATATTGGGCTGACTTTGTCATATTTGCGAATTTTGTGCTTGATATCATTATAACTGAAACAAACGTTAACCGATTTGATTCAATTTTGTTATATGGTTTTCTAAGAAGATTATCTCAATCGAGTTCAATAAACAGGCTCGGTTCTATATTCGACAGCAAAATTATTGGGCTGACTTTGTCATTTTTAGCTTAACTTTACAGAGTCAAGATAAGCTATTGCCATCACACGTGCGGAAGTCTGTTAGTCTGTGAGTCTGTTAGTCTGTGAGTCTGTGAATCTGTGAGTCTGTGAGTCTGTGACGTCTGTTCACATTTTCCTTTAGCACGGGCTACACCCCGCAGTTCTTGTCTGATCGTCACGAAATTTCATATGCAGGTTTGGGGTCATGTCTAGATGAGAACGTCCCCTTTTGGTCGCGATCGGGCAACCGGTATGGCTGTCTGAGCCCAAAACCCGAAAACCATTAGCACAGTCTACAGGTCATATTTATTGAGGAATTTCATTGCAACTTGGTGGGTTGACTTCATACAATGTCTAGATGAGAAAGTCTTCCTTTGGACGTGATTGGGCAACTGTGACGGCTACAGGAGCCCGAAGCCCGAAAACCTTTAGCACAGTCTAGAGGTCATATTTATGAAACGATTTCATTGTAACTTGGCAGGATGACTTCATATAATGTCTAGATGAGAACGTGCATTCATTCACCCATGATGGCTGCCCGAGCCCGAAGCCTGAAAACCTTTATCACAGTCTACAGGTCATATTTATGAAGGGATTTCATTGTAACTTGGTAGGTTAACTTCATATAATGTCTAGATGAGAACGTCCCCTTTTGGACATGATTGGGCAACTGTGACGGCTAAAGGTGCCCGAAGCCCGAAAACCTTTAGCACAGTCTACAGGTCATATTTATGAGGGGATTTCATTGTAACTTGGTAGGATGACTCCAAATAATGTCTAGAGAATGTCCCCTTTTGATCGTGATCATTCAGCTTTGATGGGTGCCCGAGCCCAAAAACCTTTAGCATAGGTAAAAGGTCATATTTATGGAAGGATTTCATTGTAACCTATTAGGTTGACTCCATATAATGCCTAGATGATGACATCCCCTTTTGGTCATAATTGGTCAGCTGTGTTGGCTACAAGTGCCCGAAGCCCAAAAAACCTTGAGCACAGTCTACAGGCCATATTTATGAAGGGATTTCATTGTAACTTCATAGGATCATTCCAGATGATGCCCAGATGAGATTGTCCCCTTTGGTTGCGATTATTCAACCATGATGGCTGCCCGAACCCGAAGCCCGAAAACCTTAAGCACAGTCTACAAGTCATATTTGTGAAGGGATTTCATTGTAACTTGGTAGGTTGACTTCATATAATGCCTAGATGAGAACGTCCCCTTTTGGACATGTTTGGGCAACTTTGACGGCTAAAGGTGCCCGAAGCCCAAAAACCTTTAGCACTGTCTACAGGTCATATTTATGAAGGGATTTCATTGTAACTTGGTAGGTTGACTCCAAATAAGGTCAAGATGAGAACATCCCATTTTGGCCATGATCATTCAGCCTTGATGGGTGCCCGAGCCCAAAAACCTTTAGCATAGGCAAAATGTTATATTTATAGAAGGATTTCATTGTAACATTGTTAGGTTGACTCCATATAATGCCTAGATGACAACATCCCCTTTTGGTCGTGATTGGTCAGTTGTGATGGCTACAAGTGCCCGAAGCCCGAAAACCTTGAGCACAGTCTACAGGTCATATTTATGAAGGGATTTCATTGTAACTTCTTAGGATCACTCCAGATGATGCTCAGATGAGATTGTCCCCTTTGGTTGCGATCATTCAACCATGATGGCTGCCCGAGCCCGAAGCTCGAAAACCTTTAGCACAGTCTAAGGTCATATTTATGAAGGGATTTCATTGTAACTTGGTAGGTTGACTTCATATAATGTCTAGATGAGAACGTCCCCTTTTGGACACGAGTGGGCAACTGTGACTGCTTCTGGGGCCCAAAGCCCGAAAACCTTTAGAACAGTCTACAGGTCATAATTATGAAGGGATTTTATTGTAGCTTGGTGGGATGACTCCAAATAGTGTCCAGATGAGAACGTCCCCTTTTGGTCACGATCATTCAGCCTTGATGGCTGCCCGAGCCCAAAAACCTTTAGCATGTCTGTAGGTCGTATTTATGGAAGGATTTCATTGTAACTTGTTAGGTTGACTCCATATAATGCCTAGATGATGACACCCCCTTGTGGTCGTGGTTGGTCAACTGTGATGTCTACAGGTGCCTGAAGCCCGAAAACCTTTAGCACAGTCTAAAGGTCGTATTTATGGAGGGATTTCATTGTAACTTGGTAGGTTGACTTCATATAATGTCTAGATGAGAACGTCCCCTTTGGACGCAATTGGGAAACTCACGGCTACAGGGGCCCAAAGCCCGAAAACCTTTAGCACAGTCTACAGGCCATATTTATGAAGGGATTTTAATGTAACTTGATAGGATGACTCATTTTGGAATAATTTCATTGTAATTTTGTTGATATATGTTAACTGTGAGGGCCACATATATTAACTGTGAGGTCATATTAACCCACCCCTAAGATCTTTAGTACAGTGTACACCTCATATTATTTTTATCATAAACATAGCATACAGGGAACAGAAATGAACATATTCCCAATTATCACAATTCTTGTCTTATTTCATAATCCTTTCATAAACATTGAACAGTATCCTTTTCATCAAACACAACACACAAGTTAAGCTACAGTGTCATTGACACTTTCATTTGCGAATTTTAGTTTCAATTGTACGATAACTTGAACAAACGTCGACTGATTCAATTCATTTTAGTATGTCGGTTTCCAGGAACATTTTCTTGATCGAGTTTGAAAATGGGCTTGGTCCGATATATACAGCAGCAGAATTATTGGGCTAACTTTGTCATTTTTTGCAAATTTTGTACTTGATAGCGACATAACTTGAACAGATACTAACTAATTTGATTCTTTTTTATATTTGTGTTTCCAGGAAATTTTGTCAATCGAGTTTGAAAATGGGCCCTGTCAGATACACTGCAGCAGAATTATTGGGCTGACTTAGTCATTTTTTGCAAATTAGTTATTTACAAAAGGTACTCTGATGCTTTTTAGTTCATAGCCACCATTGCGTTAGCCACTAAAACTCTACCCTGCATCGGTGATGCAAACCATTGTTTATACTTGTCTTGATCCAGTTCAAATGTGACTTGTGCACTGACTGGATCTATTTATACACACAGCAATGCATGTAGCATATGCTCTTTAAATCTTACTTTGATTAAAACAATCACAATTACATATACAGTTATGGCATTTGCTGAGGGCACAAGCCCCTTTTTTGAAGAAATCCTGGTCAACAGAGTAACAAACTCTTGAAACCAGATGTATTAGTGCTGAGTGTCTAAAACTGGATGGATAAGTAGTACAAATTAGCAAATTAGGGTGGGTGGGTACCAAAAATGATGTAAAAAAATCAATGTCTAATGTCTTTCACCCCCCCCCCCCCCCCCTCTCCACCCAGGCCTGAAAATAAGCAGTCTGACATTTGCAGAATGTGAGGTCCCCAGAGGGTGAATTTGATCATGCTATCCCATATAGTGGGCCAATTTATCCTCGGGAGATCTCTTTCTATTTAGTTTTGAGACCCTGATTCAGATTGAGGTTCACAGAGGGTAAATTTAGTGATGCTATCCTACTGTGCGGGGTAGCATCACTAAATTCACCCTCTGGGAACCTCATTTTGCAGATGACAGTCTGCTGATTTTCTGGCTGACACCCCCCACCCCCCCCCCCCCCCCACCCCCCCCCCCCCCCACCCCCACACACACACCCATCTGACTCAGTTACAAATAGGTCGTGCAGTTGGTGACATCTCTCTTTAAGTGCAATAGCACACTTCAGAAATAAAGCACTGATTTGTCAATTGTTTGCATTTCAATGACTGAATTAGTATATTTTGTTGCATCATGGGTTAAATGATTGAGAAGTCGGGTCATCATTTGTTTGGCTGATGCATTAGTTATGAGGAAGAAAAATTCTACCTACATCATCTGAAGATGATATTCACACTGATAAATCAATTAGAAAAGCTTTCACGTAGTGGAAAATTGAATTACTTTTTTGTAGACTCTTTTCACCAGTCTCCAATTATTTCTTTTGCTGGAAGTTTTGGTAGTATAAGCTCCTTTTGAGCTATTGATTATCTTTGCAATGTTTAATCTTTCAATGATGTAGCTTTTAATAAAAGGATGTCAATTGCATTGAATCTAAAATAGCAGGTACTCTAGCTAAATGCAGTCTGTCCAGCTTGATCCTTATCATTATTTGGAACTTAATATAATTTAACTCTTTCCCCAACTGAAAAAAAGCCATGAATAAAGCCTGAAAAAGTTAAAAATCTGTTTCTCAGGCCTTCCCGCATGGTCCTTTCTGCTGCCGCATGCTCTTAACCCTTTACCCAACGAATCGGCCGCACCCGCCCGTGTAATATGAAAATTCAGCAGTTGAAAAAATATTATTTTTCAAAAGAGTTCAACGAAACCATATCATGTGACCCCTCGTTGGAACGAGCTCGTCGAGCTCGTTCCAACGAGGGGTCACATGATATGGTTTTGTTGAAATTTTTTGAAAAATTTGAAAAAATGATATTTAAAATAATAAATTTTGATATCGTCTGCGTTAGGTAAAGGGTTAAATAATTTAGGTCTGATATTTTACCCAAGTTAATAAAATTGATAATTTTTTCCATTGAGTACAATAAGGCTTTGCAATGCTTTAGCACTCAAGGGACGAAATACACCACCCATGCTATTCTGTAGATTATGAGGCCTAAAACATAAAGCAAACCTAGAACAAGAACATTTGATGGGAAAGAAATAATTACAAAGAAATAATTACAAAAATAAAAAATAAAATAAAAACCCGCCCGCCCACATGCAATTTTACAAAAAATGGCCTGAGAAACAAAAGATGTACTTTGTGGAGTCTAAATAGAAAAAATAAAATAAAAAGCCGCCCGCCCACATGCAATTTTACGAAAAATGGCCTGAGAAACAGAAGATGTACTTTGTGGGGTCTAAATAGAATTTTTTGGCCTTGAAAACATATCTCACTGGAATGCACTTGATCCTTGTCATTATTAGGAACTCAATATAATTTAATCTCCAGGTTGAACAGCAGACATCTTTTGCAACAAGTGTATTGAATGACTAAACTTTTTTGTTTTTTACCACAAACCATGACTATAGAATTTAGTCATATCAACTTTTGTGCACTCAACAATTATTATTTTCATCACTAGCTGATACATGTGGTCTCGAATATTGAAGTAAAAAACAGTGTGAACACAATAGAGTGGAACCCTGTTAATTGAATAGTTGAAATTTGGAATTTATTATATGCTTGCCTGTGAATTATCGCAAATTATCTAAAAGATATGTCTTGATATCCATTGACTCAATGTATATTGAGAAATATCCCTCAGTAGCTTCCTAAATGATGTCAGACTTCGGTGCATGACGTCGCTTTGAAGGAATGCTCAGCAGATCTTAGTTATTGTCTTGAAACTGTTTGCAGACGAATTGGGCTGAATATTGCTCAGTAAAATGTCACGGCATATAATTAAAAAAAGATAATCTACGCTGTTTTAATCTCATTCGTGTGGACCTGAAAGTATTATTTTTCAGTTCCACACTCATCAGATAATTCCTGCTATTCACTAAAACAGAGTAGATACCCTCTGTATATTTTGTTTTAAGGAAAGAAGAAACAAAGTATGGGGTTTGTGCAGCCTTCAAACCTCTGCACAATGATGTCGAATTATCAAATAAAAATTATTTCCCATAATACAACTAGGATTTTAATCAATTCATTCTTGTTTGAGTGAGCTAGTTGAGCTTTGACAGAGCTATTGAGCTCTGTCATACAAGACTGAGTTAGTTAACCCTCGGCACTCTATGTCAAAATACCAAAGTTTTCAGCAGCTAATTGTCCCACAATGCAACTGAGAATTTAAAAAATTATATCTTGTTTGACAGAGCTCACTGAGCTCTGTCAAACAAGATATAATTTGTTAAATTTTTCAGGCTGCATGGGCAACATGGAGTCAATGACGAAAATTTTGAAATACTACCAGTGTGCTTGGAGTTAAATTTTTTGCTGCATCATGAGAAATACATGCTTCTTAAAATTGTGGTATTTTGACATCAGTGTGCAGAGGGTTAAAAGATGTAGATTTTTTTTAAATTTGTACACCTGGCTGACTCCTCCTGCTCCTCAGTTCTCAACCAGACATACCACTGAATTCTATTTATTTGTTGGGAAGCACTAACCAAAATCTCTGTTCTTAAAATAAAGCATTATCATTTTTCTTTGAGTGAATGTAAATTAACAGAATAAATAGAGGATATTCACGAAAATTTGATGAATACCGAAAATATCTCGTGAGTGGCTACAAAGAAATATGAGGATCTTCACGAGCGACGCAGTCATCAAATTTTCGTGAATTTTCTTTTTATTTAATGCTCTACGACTACAAACTCTCCAATTTGTGGCCTTTATTTGCCATTAAGGCGCAAAATTTATGTGCCGAACCGGCGTCCATACAAAAATTACAACAACCAAACTCCAACCATTGGAATGTGTGAATATCCGCACAAAAAGTAGTCCCGTCTTATTTCTCCCCTAACTTTACGATTTACCAAGGCTGGCGAATTGAAATAATCGCAATGTGTTTCGAAGAAATAGAACAATAACAAAAAACACCACTTTCTTATTTTCAATAACAAGACACGTCATTTTATTTTTTTTGAACTCAATGCACTGAAGACGTGTGAAGTTGAACTGAAGAAATTTGAAAGTGATTTCGGCTTTTCGCTGGAAGGTGAATGAGAAAGTCAAACTTTGAAACCGCGGATTTAATGAATTGATTTAGTCACTGTCACTATCAATTATTCGAATTCGTTTGTATTTGGGACTCTGGAATTCATTACTGATGTGCTGACTCGTTTAAAGTACATGTGATTCGTCATCCGAACCTACGATGAAATATCGATTTCTAAATATCATTTTGATATTTCGTTTTGCCGACCGACAGGGGAATATGACTTAATTTTTCAGCGTGAATTGATGCCTGAGCATTAAATAAATATGGTTTTGCATTGAAATCCACACGTTTACTTTGAATTTTAGCCACCTTTGTAATTCCTTATCCAACATAATGGCCAAAACAGCCAGTGTTATTCATTGAGCTCATTCCAATAAGGGGTCATAAGCTATGTTTTTGAGACAAAAAAGGAACAAATTTGGTATGTCAAGAATTTTTTTGCAAGTGTTGTCTCGTTATTTGGGTTGTGTAAATGGGTAAAGCTCTTCCTCCTCCTGGAATATTTAAAATCAAGTTATGTGCATCAATGCATTATTCAGTCATTATCAAACAGCTAAATGTAGTCACTGACATGCCATTGCTGTGAAACATATTTTTGCAATATAACTCAAAGAAAATATTAATTCCTTTTTATACATTGGAACCCTGTTAATTAAATAGCCACTTTTCCCGAGAAAAATATTTGATTAACAGGAGTATACAATTAACAGAAATTTGTTCTGATATTTATTGGATGCCTATGCTTTTATTTTCATATAATACATGCTTGTTCTGCAAAAACCAAAGTGAACAATACATTTTTTTGTATTATCCTTGAACAATACGGATCACGTGCGCAGACTATTTAACTTATTTTTGGCAATAATTTGTGTTTTTAATATTTTTTTGTAAACTGTAGGCATGCAATAAATACAGAACAGCATACGTGTTCGAACTGTCATTTTTTACCGCACAAGATGGATTTTAGCAGAGGGATAATATTGAACAAGAAGCCAAAGGCTTCGAGTTCAATATTATCCCTCCGCCAAAATCGATTATTTTTTTATTAAACTGTAGGCATGCAATAAATACAGAACAGCATACACGTTTGGCTTCTTGTTCAATATTATCCCTCCACCCAAATTGATCTTGTGTGATAAAAAATGACAGTTTGAAACGCGAATGCCATTCTGTCTATACCTTGTTTGACATCACTGGTCAAAAAGTCGATACGATTTGCAGGTAAAATATGGTTAAATGTGCTAAAATTTTATCTGCTTTAGCGTGGGTATATAGCATTACACCTGTCCGTTCTAGTGCTGAAATGGTTAGCCGGATAACCGGTTATCGACATAACCGGTTGGAAAAGCTGTCAACCGGATAACCGCTATACCGATAGTTTACGAGATAGCGTCGGGGAAAATAAATAGTATTTGACTGCGATACGTTAGAATTATTTTGCTGAAGCAAGCATTGTCAAAGCTGCCAAACATTTGGCGATTTACAACGATGTGTACTCGATGTAACATGAAAGGGTTACTGTGTTAGAATGTTCAAGGAACAGTTATTTCGTTCGCTTGGGCTGTCAAGTAGCAGATAAATGTTTGTAACAAACTGCCAACAGTCGAGTGCACTGCAGGTCGTTTTCTTGCGTGTGCAGGAGTGAGCATGTGCCTGTCAATGTAACA
This sequence comes from Pictodentalium vernedei, assembly GCA_031216915.1. NCBI lineage: Eukaryota > Metazoa > Mollusca > Scaphopoda > Dentaliida > Dentaliidae > Pictodentalium > Pictodentalium vernedei. Next base: position 232,532,453 of record CM062288.1, on the reverse strand, counting down.
ATCTTCTACAGACAAATTTTACATTCTTCTCTTTAATGAGGTGTTGTTGATTGCAGATTACAATGCTGAAAAAATCCCCCAGTGTAAGTAACGGTGCTTCCAAAATAAATTGACTGTTTGGTTCTTTACCAACGTGTTTCAGAAAAACCATGTTTTGATTTTATTGAACTGTTTAAAAGTATGAACATATGTCATAAAAAAAAACTATTTTAAAATCTTGCATTTCAAAATTTGTTTTTCAATGGTCAATGTCTGACAACGAGGGGCTCTCGGACGGATTAGTGTCGTTTAGTACACAGGCGTTTCGTACACTGTTTTGTATACAAACAAAGATGTTTTATACATATATCAAAGGATGTTTCGTACACAGGAAAATTCAGTAGGGTTTTTATGTATTTTTTATATGAAATAATAGACTTCTTACTTTTGTAAGGTATTATAATCCAATATAAAAAAAATCCACATTTGAAATATCAGGGAACAGAATTTAATACGTCCAACACCATCACAGTATGTTGTATATTTTAAAATATTGTCAGGAAATAAAATGAACCGCAGACTGTAAAAACATCTTTCTTTGATGAAAAATCAAAATATTGTGATGTGTGCTCATTGATGATTAATCAGCTTTTATCAGTTCTTATGATATGTAATCACAGCATTGTTATTACACTGGAGTCATAATTAGCACATGAACACATTAAAATGATTAGTTTTCAGTACATGTGCGACACTTTTTATTACTGCAATGTTAAATACCCAGTATATCATCATTCAGAGACCCCTACCCACCCCGCCTTACCCGTAGTTTAAGTAAGACAACTTACTGAGAAGTCATGTCAGGATTACACCACCTATGCTAAGGAGGCGACCTGGGAATTCAAAGTCCTAAGCCCCATCCTTAGCATAGGCCTACTTATATACTACTCAAAGTTTGCTAAGCACCAAGTGTATCCAACTACCTGTTTTACGTTTTAGTTGAAATATTGTAATGAAAAGTGTATATATTTTTTATTTAATTATATCTTTAATGATTTAAGTACAGAAATTAAGATTTTGTTTGTGTTTGACATTATTTTTTAGCTTTTGAATACGATAACCATGGAAAATGGATATTATTGGTAAAAGAGGAAATTTTCAAATTTGCCAAAAAGTTGAAGGAGTGAACTGGTATGGGTTCAATATCAAGTATGAGACTCATTACTGTTATTGACAGCTTGACAACGCCTTCTCATGCTCCCAATCAGGTTCCTGGTGGTCTTTTGTGGGATGTTGTTCCATTCTTGGACCAGCATAGCACCAAGCTCCTGGACGCTTCTTGGCTGGACTGGACGGGCTGAAATTGCAAGCTGCAACTCATTCCAGACATGTTCGATTGGATTGAGGTCAGGGGATCTTGCTGGCCAGTCCATACGCTCAATCCCCTCCCTCTGTTGGTACTCCCCAACAGCATGGGCAACATGAGGACGGGCATTATTGTCTATCAGAATGAATCTATCATCCACTGCACCTGCATACAGTCTGACGTGGACATCCAGGATCTCATCAATATACCGCTGTGCAGTCAATATACCACGATCAAGGACACAGAGCTCTGTACGTCCATCCCTGCTGATGCCGCCCCAGACCATGATTGGCCTTCCACCATAGCGGTCATGCTCAGCAATGTTGGCTGCATGGAATCGCTCTCCTGGTCTTCTCCATACCCTAGAATGCCTATCTGTGTGGTCTAGGCAGTACCTTGACTCATCTGTAAAAAGGACAGGTCGCCAATCTTCTCTGGTCCATCCAACGTGGTCCATGGCCCATTCATATCGTGCCTGGCAGTGGTTCTGGGACAGCGGAATGCAAATACATGGTCTTCTCGGTCGGAGACCACCTTCGTGCAACCTTGCCCGGATAGTTTGCATCGAAACATTTGCCACGGATGCATTCTGAAGGTCACTGCGAAGATGGGTTGTTGTGGCAAGCGGTTCCTACGGGCCTAACTGATCAAAAACCGGTCTTCAACTGCAGATGTTGCCCTGTCTCTGCCACCACCATGTCATCTGACTGGTGTGCCATACTGCTGAAATCTTGCCCAGGCTCTGGTGATCACCGTATGGTGCACACCAAGGGCTTCACCAACCTGACGATGGGTTGCCCCTTGTTCCACCATCCCTACAGCCCACTACATTTCTGCTTCAGACAAATGTCTTCTTACATTTGCATTTTCCATATTCAATCATTAAATCACAAGGGTTTGTGTTGAAATGAAGATTGAATACCCTACACATGTCATGTACATGTAGACAGTACACAAAAACATCATGAAAATCAAGGGGTACATGCTTTCCATGTCTGTCACGAAAAGTCTGCCTATCAAGAAAACTAATGTAAACACTGGGGACCATCTCAATACATTCCTCAATCATATCCACCAAAAATATCACAAATATATCACAAGCAGATTTCACAATGATGTGTCAAATATTTGGTGCGTAGCAAACCTTGAGTAGTATAATTATAATAAATATTTTCCAACTATTATGTTCTGTTTGTATACTGCACAAAGTCAAGACTTATCTTTCTATAACTTTATATTTGTATCATTCCAGTATGTTTTGTATTTATAAAAATATGTTATTGCAATAAATTTTGTTATTTTTACTCACAGGTTGTTATCTTTACTTGGGTCAAGACAGTCCGTGTACGAAATGTCCTAGCTTGTGTACGAAACGTCCTAAACGGTTTGTGTACGAAACATTCTGAAACATCCATGTACAAAACGTCCAGCTCCCCTCTCGGACAATGGAACATATAATAATTTCTTAACACACCCCTTTCATGACTCGCAACATAATATTCCCGCCAGAAATTTCATTGCGAGGAATAGGTAGATGTAAACGTGTAACTGTTTGTGACATTTGTCTTAGCAGAGAACAGAAAAAGATACTAAAAAAATTAGGAGTACATATTCACTCTGTGATGATATGATAACCCTGTTAATTGAATATAATTTCCCAACACAAAACCATTTACCATACCTCCAGTACAAATTTGACCTGTTATTTGAATATAGGTTATAGCGTAAACTCCTGTTGAGTAAAAAATCTTGTAACCTGTTGAGAAATTACCCTGACTCTCCCCAGATTTTCTTTGCTTATAGACCTATTTGGCCTCTGTACATCCAGTACAGGCATTTAATCTATTATATCTTGTTTGACAGAGCTCATAGAGCTCTATCAAACAAGATATAATAGAATAAATGCAAAGCCTATCTCGAGAATACAGGAAGGTGACACTTTTAAGTTCTGTGTCAATTTTCATTGGCAAAGTGGCTGTTCAATTTACAAGGTTCCACTGTACTGAACTTTTATCCGCAACTAGTCTCAAACTTCCCTGTGCATATTTTTCAAAACTTTGTTTGATGAATAACCATGATATGTACTTGCACATATTGTGACGCCATGTTGCTGCATCTTATTAAAGAGTTATTGTCCCCTTTTCCTTAGATTATTGAACAAGTTCGCACTGAACTTTTATCTGAAGCTAGCCTCACACTTTCCATCAGATATTTTTGATATTTTTGTATGGTGAATGATGATGTAAACTTAAATCCTTTCACCGTGTTGCTGCCCCTTATTTTTCAAGAGTTATTGCATGCTCTTTTTAACTTGGATTATTGAACAAGTTTATTTCGATTTTCTAGTCTCACACTTTCTATTGCTTATTTTTATACCTCCCGCAAACAAAGTTTGGGGGGGTATATAGGAATCACCCTGTCCGTCCGTCTGTCCGTCTGTCCGTATGTCCATCCATCGTAAGCGCAACTCCTAAACCGTTTGAAGAATTTTCATGAAACTTTACACAATGGAAGAACTCCATATGGGGATGTGCATGAAGCAATATAATTCCGTTCTGACATTTCCAAGGGGAGATAATCTGTCCGTCTGACCATCCTTGTAAGCGCAACTCCTCCTAAACCGTTTGAACAATTTTCATGAAACTTTACACAATGGAAGAACTCCATATGAAGATGTGCATGAAGCAATATAATTCCGTTCTGACATTTCCAAGGGGAGAAAATCTAACTTTTTCCGTCTGTCCATCCTTGTAAGCGCAACTCCTCCTAAACCGTTTGAAGAATTTTCATGAAACTTTACACAATGGAAGAACTCCATATGTAGATGTGCATGAAGCAATATAATTCCGTTCTGACATTTCCAAGGGGAGATAATCTAACTTATACCGTCTGACCATCCTTGTAAGCGCAACTCCTCCTAAACCGTTTGAAGAATTTTCATGAAACTTTACACAATGGAAGAACTCCATATGAAGATATGCGTGAAGCAATATAATTCTGTTCTGACATTTCCAAGGGGAGATAATCTAACTTATACATTTCAGGCACGGGGGGGGGTATCACTTTGTGAGTTTGCTCACAGTACCTCTAGTTTTTTTTGTAGAATGAATAACTGTGATATGAACTTCTGCATATTCGTTTGGCTATGTTGCTGCACCTTATTTCCCAAATGATATTGCCTCTTGCTACCTACATTATTAAACAAGTCTATTATGACACTGTATCCACAAGTTTCAGTCTGATTAATTTTATATTTTTTATACCAGTACTGAACAACCATGATTAGGTCATCGATTTGCCATTTCAGATTTGTGGACAAGGGTTCAGCAGGAAAGGTGGTGGCGGTATCTTTTTGTTTCATCTAGTTTGAGTGGAAGAGATTTTCTGTCCTGGGCAGGAATATCCACCAGGAGCAATTCTGACTACCTAAAATCAATAGTGCACACCAGGCCTTAATGCAAAGCCTATAAAATTTGATGGAGTGTGTGTATATGAGGGGAGGTTGGTGGGGATGGGGTGTGAGTGAATTACATGTTTTTGTTTTTTTTGGGGGGGGGGGGAGGGGGGGGAGTGGGTCCCAACCACTAGTATTGAGCTATAGTTATGGCTATTTTTATGCCCCTGCGACGAATAGTCGAGCAGCATATTGTTTTACCCATCCATCCATCCAGGATCCATCCATCCATCTAACCAAAGAACCAACCAACCAACTAAATCAGGTTTATGTGACTAGTTGTTGGTACGGTGTCCGGACAAAACACCCTAAGGACAAAACACCCTCTGACAAAACACCCTCGAAAAATGCACACTGGACAAAACACCCTTGATGAATGTGCACTATGGACAAAACACCCTCAGGACAAAACACCCTCTGACAAAACACCCTCAGACAAAACACCCTCCAACTTTGGGCTGTTGAGGAAAACACCCTCCGTGGGCTGGAATTTTGAGGAGAGCAATTTACATCGTTGATGTGATGCTCACATGTAATTTTTGTTGTCAAGGAGTCAGCATGCAGATCTATCGATGCATAAAAAATCTATTTTCATTCATGAACTGGAACTGTGTTTGGGTATGTACAGAGTACATACCCAAACATAGTTCCAGTTCACAGAAGGAAATGGACTAAAATTTATTTACTTTTTATTCTCAGTATCAGGCAATGATATCAGCTATTTGTCAATGAGTTTCCAGGCAAGTGATATTTAACCTTCTGCTCTCTGATGTCGAAAATACTCGACACCTCCCCACTCTAAGCCCAACCACATCTTCCCTCATCCATGGTTATCTGTCCCCCAGCGTTGTCAGAAATTCAGCAATTTAGATTTTGGTTGACAGAGCTCAATTGGAGCTCTGTCAACCAAAATCTAAATTGCTGAATTTCTGACAACACAGGGGGCGATAACTGTGGATGACAAATCAGGGTGTTTCGTCATCAGAGTGCAGGGGTTAAACTACACTACCGTTGCTTTTGGGCAGTTGATTGCATCCCTTTAAGTACACCGTTAACCAAAATCTAAATTGCTGAATTTCTGACAACACAGGGGGCGATAACTGTGGATGACAAATCAGGGTGTTTCGTCATCAGATTGCAGGGGTTAAACTACACTACCGTTGCTTTTGGGCAGTTGATTGCATCCCTTCAAGTACACCGTTAAAACCTATGTTTTAAATTAATCACATGTTTACTGTGACAGTGTTGAGGAGAGCGATTTGCTTGCCTGGATGGGTTCTAGGAGAGCGATTTTTAGCCACCCTAGATTTTTCATAAAGCCAGCACTGATGTTAACATAAATAGAAATATAAATATATAAAATATAATGACAACTGATGTGTAGTCCTATCATGATAGTGTTCACTTACAGTCTAATCACACCGCCAATTCCACTTAATAGCTGGCCAATACACTTGTCACCTGAATTGAATGCCAAGCACAAATTCTTAAGTCTCTCCTGATGATCTTTTCGTGCTTTTTTCACGCGTTTCTTTGGTGGTTCGCCGCGTGATTCTTGAATGAAACGTCTAACAGAGTCGTTGTTTCCGATTGCGGCACGTATTTCTACTGGTTTCCTGCTTACTACATCTGCAAGAATTTGGGATGGACGACCTCTGTTCATTTTGGCAGACTCCTTTAATTCAGAACGAACCTTTGTTGCTGCGACCTTCACATAGTTGGGTTCATGGTTGTGGTCAGTAACTTTGAGAACCTGGGACATCTGTTGGAGAGAAAAAATGGAGTTTGGTCAGAAATGTAAAATATAAAACGATCGAGTGACAAGAGATTATAATAATAAAGAGTCTCATCTTGTGTTTATGCTTTCTTAAGGATATTAATGAATAATAATAATAATTTGAAACTAAATATGTAAGACGTATATTCCATGAACATAGGTTGAGGCTTCTCAGTGGAACGAGCGCAATGCGCTCGTTCCATTGAGAGGTCACACCCCATGTCCGGGGCGCAAGAAATGAAAGTTTTTAGGTACACGTGAATTTTTCCATTTTTAAACAACATGGTATAAAACGACCATAACATTTAAACAACAAGAAATCTCCTTTGTTACAGTCTGTAGTAGTGTCAACAGAGATATATCAAAGTGAATTTTTATTCACACATGCAAGCACACCACAAGCTATTGTTGTTGGAAAATGTGGGCAATACAATTTTGAAATGATAAACTTGAAAATAAAAAATAAAAAAGTAAAACACACCACTGAGGGTGTTTTGTCCGGAAGTACTTTTCTCAAAGGGTGTTTTGTCCTAGGGTGTTTCGTCCCGAGGGTGTTTTGTCCCGGTGTGTTTTGTCTTGGGGTGTTTTGTCCGAGGGTGTTTTGTCCGAGGGTGTTTTGTACAGCAATCGTTGGTACACAGCACTGTTATGTATCCAGTCTGATTTATGTGACTGGCCACATAAAGTTTAACTAACAAATGGTGTTTATGTGGGTTAAAGTGCCCCAGAAATAAAGTTATTTTTAAGAAAAAATTAACTCTTTACATAACATAATGGCAATATCCAATAAGTGTGATTCACAAAATTTGCAATTCATATTTTTTTTCTTTTCTTTATTTGCGTCCAAAATATAGCTCATGATTCTTCAGTGGAATGAGATTGTTGAGCTCCTTCCATTGAGGAATCATAAGCTGTGTTTTATAGGAAAACAATGACTAATTTTCATGTGCTCAAGAAAGTTTGTTTGCAAGTGTCATCTACTGGCTGTGTTAGGTTGAGGACTGTGTTCATTCTAAGGAAAAATCTCATTTATTCTGATAGACTTTATACAATGACTTTAGTTGTTGAAGACATAGAGAATGGTGTTCTCCAGAGACCTCACAATAGAAGTTTTGTCGCCTGGATTGATACTGTAACGAGGTTATAATTTCCAGACCTGATTGAATTGTATCATGAAAGCTTGTCATTTAAGCTCAGTTAATCTTTTGGCAGAGAAAGCCTGTATGTAGAAGTGGGACAGTAAATGTCACCAAGTTTGATAATTTACACGCAGTGTTATTCCTAACATCTTTGATTAATGTTCAATCATTTCTTCTCATTTATAGCATGGGATTCTACCAGGAGTTGATCATGATTACGAGGTACTAATACCTTTTTGCTTTTTCTCGGTTATTGATAATTCAGTCCAAGAAAGTGTGGTCATTTTTATGTACAGTGGATTGTAATCAAATGGAATTGATTTCACCAGATGGTTTCAGACAAGATAATCACCTGGGATATTATTGTCTGTGGAGCTTCATTGAAGCACAAGATTTACATGAATCGGAGGTTGCTGGCTGGAACTGTAAATGGACTTAAGCACCACTGCTGAAATTAGCTGTCAGCAGCCATCATTTATCTCTGAAATACATTAATTATGAATGGTCACTTAAAATGTAAAGATTTTTGTTGAGATATTACATGCTTTTGATAATGCGCCTTTCAAATAGAGTGTCTTGTGAAAAAACTTAAAACACAAATTGGTTGCTTACTTTGGAAGACCAAACTTTCACTGGTGGTTGATGCAAGATTGAGTAATATGTCTAGCAAAGCCTTATGCACTTAACAAATACTCTTACACCTGGTAATTTTGATGAGGTTGCTAGCTAGAACTGTAAATGGATTTAGACACCAATCCTGTCATTAGCTGTCAGCAGACATCATTTATGTCCATAACGCATTAATTATGAATAGTTACTTGAAATGGAAAGCTATTATTCAGGTTTTGCATGCTTTTGATAATGTGCCTTTCAATAGAGGATGTCTTGTGGAAAAAACTCCAAAGACAAATCATTGGTTGCTTACTTTGGAAGACTAGTGATTGATGCAAGATTGAGTAACATATCTAGTGAAGACCCATGCACTTAACAAGTACTCCGGTACTTTGTAATTTTGATTATGAGACAGCTTCTGCATAAAAATCTATCCAGAACAAATGGAAGCAGAAAAATTATTTAGGTATTCAACAGTTGTTACATTTCATCAAAAAGTGCCTCTATAAGCACTTTGCAGTCTGTCCAATAAATTGAAGCAAAACAAATCCATATATGCAATAAATTGCTTACAATTATGAATATACCATTCATAATCAGTATTAAGCTCAATGCCATTAGCTGGACCTTTGGAATATGAAAAAAGGAATATTGCTAATGTGGTATAAATATAACATCGCTAAACTATGTAAGATCCGGAGTTAATAAATTCTTTATTTTACATCAATCCTTGGTTCTGATAGAGAGATGTGACATGTGTAAATTTGTAACTACTAATTATCTGCAGGCAGGTATCCATGCTTGTCAGATAAGTTCTAATATAATGTGAATTGCAGTTGAACCAATACTTTTAAGTTTAGATGCGTTAAAAAGCTTAAATGTGAAATTTCCCTAAAATTCTTTTCCCATATTTATCTAAACTTAGACCCTAAGAATGTAAAATAATTTTTTAGATTGGTACTTCCTCATTTTCATATGAAATAATTTTAGGGTCTTTTGTTTTTTGGGGTCATGCCTGCAATGGGTAAGGAAATCTCTTGAATAATATTAAGCTTGAAAAATAGCTTATGCAAAGGAAAAAAGGTTGAGCAAAAACTGCATAACCTTTTGTTTTGCAAATTTTCGGTTTTCACTTTTCAAAGGTCTGTTTTCTAAAATGCTGTGAGGAGAAAAATGGACACAGCATTTCAACCAGATAGTGACCCTGTTGCTCTGTCTGCTTTTGTGATTATGGTACTGTAACTAATCATGCAATGCATTTTTATTTTGTTACAGAGATGGGCGGTAATGGAATTTTGAGTTCAGTATTGGTTTCACTATTTTTAGGGGGTATACCTTGGTATGGTATTCAGTATTTGACATGACAGAGATTTGCTGATACAGTGGAACCCTGTTAATTGAATAGTCACTTTGCCAATGAAAATTATTCAATTAACAGGAGTATTCATTTAACAGGGATTGTGTCACATTCCTGTATTCTAGAGATAAACTTAGCATTTATTCTATTATATCTTGTTTGGCAGAGCTCCATGAGCTCTGTCAAACAAGATATAATAGATTAAATGCCTGTATTGGATGTACTGAGGCCAAATAGGTCTATAAACAAAGGAAAATTGGGGAGAGTCAGGGTAATTTCTCTACAGGTTACAAGATTTTTATTCAATTAACAGGAGTTTTCTCTATAACCTATATGCAATTAACAGGTCAAATTTGTACTGGAGGAATGGTAAATGGTTTTGTGTTAGAAAATTATATTCAGTTAACAGGTTATTCAGTTAAGAGATATCCAATTAAGTGGGTACCAAAGAGGAATTCACATCAGAAAAAACAGAATAAATTGTTGTAATATTATTCTATCACAAGGCTATAAATGACACTGTCAATGAGCTCAACCGTGGCATTCTTTTACAACCACAAATCATATCTACTGTAATAACAGGCAGCCACGACCTGACAAGAAATCACTGCTAAACAATTGGACATGTACAGGTTGTTGTCAAGTGGGACAGTTGCCCAGTCCATTGAGGGTTAACAAAACTGAAAAGAAAATCAGTCACTTTTTTCATGAAAATGAACCTTTCAACTGTGATCAATCCTCAACAGGGACTTATAAATAGCGAATGTAGGAAAATTTGAAAATTCAGATGGTTACGGTATTCAACGATTGGTTCGGTTTTGTTTTTCAGTATCTCCATGATTTCGGTGTCAGTTTTTTTTTGGGGGGTATATTGACCATCTCTATTTCGTTGTGGACCTTGCGAAAGACCTCTATTTGCAGTCAACCATGAAGAGGAATTCTTTGAAGTCTGTTCGTCAAAATCAGTTGAGAAAACAAAAAACTGTTTAGTATACAAAAGCTAATCATTTAGACCAAATTTGCCCCGGAGTATCATTATATATTTTCTTGAAAGGATAAGTGCAAATGGCAGCCTCCAACTCCAGACCTATATACTACTTTTTAGCTAATATTGTGATAAATTACAAAAAATGAATCATTTTCATTTATTTTAAGGTAATCATTCCATTGATTATTTCCACACATTCTGAACTTTTAAATGAAAATGGAACATAATTATTTGATTCCCTAAATACTAAAATTAATTACAAAATAGTTCATATATAGAGGATATGAAATGAGTGTTTCTTCAATATGGTATTCATGAAACAAGTCTAGAATTTTAGAAAATTTGCAACATAATATTCCCCCCCAGAAATTTCATTGCGATGAATAGGTAAATGTAAATGTGAAACTGTTTGTGACATTTGTCTTAGCAGTGAACAGAAAAAGATACTCAAAAAATTAGGTGTACATTTTCACCCTATGATGATATGATCACATCAAATTCAAGCCACTCGAGGTAAGAAGCTCATTCCTTATACAGTTAATTATGCCTAACTGCAATTTACAAACTTGTTGGAAAATTCTTAAGTAATATCAGTTACAATCATCCCTCATTTCAAATGCATGCACATGGGAACAAATCGCACACATAAACTTTGTTTTTCAGGTGCACAGCATGTTGCGTGCCTGTGACTTTCAAATGGCAAGTCCTGGTTTTATGACAGGGCAATGCAGTGTGACCACAGTTACGATGTGTTAACGATCATTTGCACATCAACGATTTCTGTTGGCACTCGATGGTTTTCGTTTGTTTATTTTTTGCGGAAGTCAGGTGGCCGTGTTTTGAACTATTTTCTCACCATTCCTTACTGATTTTGCATCATAGACAATACAATAATACCAGTGGTTGAAATTAACGGATATTCGGTTGAAATACAGTTGTGCTTGATGGTTAGCTGGTTACAAAAATGGGCCAACCGTTTCAGAACTAATGCAATCATTTAATCTATTATATCTTTTTTGACAGAGCTTCATGAGTTTACTTCTAGAAAACAGGAAAGGGACCAGGTCACTGTTAATTGAATATTCCTGTTAAATAACTTTCACTGGCAAAGTGGCTATTTAGTTAATAGGGTTCCAATCTATTCATTCTATTCTTGTCAATTCAGCAAAGTTTGATGACAAAGTGGCTATTCATTAACAGGTTTCTTCTTTGTATTCAGGGGGGAGTTGGAGGCTGCCATTGTGCCCTTAACCTTTTTTGACATACTAGCTGCCCCACCTGTCCAAGAACATTTTTAGAAGAAAATGATGCATTTTCATTCCTTCTTATTCAATTCCACTCCTTTGCTCCTCTCATGTGGAAACCTCAGTTCCATCCAATGACAGTCTATAGACTAAGCTGTGTAGACATGTTGAGTGTAGTGGTAATTTGACAGACAGTGCAGGAGAAAATGAAAGAGACTTTTGAAAGAAAATGACAGGTTTTTTCACCTTTGCCCCTCTCCCTCAGTATTACTTCCTAGACTGTATACACGCCAAGTTTGATGGTAATTTCGATGGGTAGGCAAGGTGTATATTGTAATAAATGTTGAATTTTTTTAAGAGAGATCAAGACTTACCAAAATCTGAATTAGGCTGCATGATGTAAAATGTTCTGTGGACAACAACCCATGTGCAGGATGAACCACAATGGGGAAAGGACACAGCACAGAGCTCTGTTCATCTTTCTGTTTGTCCATTGTTATGCCCTCACTCTCGAAGAGAATTGGGAGTATACTGGATTACATGCATCCATCCATCCATCTGTCCATCCGTCTGCAGTGATATCTTACCAGTGAGTGGATGGATTTCAGTGAAATTTGGTATGAGGGATCCTTGTGACAAGCTGCTCCTGCATATGATAAAAAAGTTGCCTGTATTATTTCAACAGAGTTGCAGTCCTTACTGTGTTTTTTTTAATTCATTTATGTTTCATCGGTCCTCCACTGCAGTAGGGGTATGAAATGCTTTCAGCAATAGTTCTTGTTTGTCTATGTAATCTTTTGGGCTATCCACCCATTTGCCTGTTCACAACTATTTTGTTTATGCTAGAACTTGACCAATATTTATCAGATTTCAGTAAATTTTGGTGTACTGTATTATATCAGAATAGTCTTAGAAATGTTTGATAACCTTTAACCCATAAGGATCTGGAGATTTTTTACCTATATTTGCTACACTTTTATAGTCTACATCCTGTTATGTGGGTTTGCTGCTGGTTTTTGGCAAGTCTTGGCTACCTATACTTGCCTCAAAACAACTACCAACAATAATTATAAAATTTCAAGATGTGATATGCTGCTGTATATTAGCAGTGGACTTGGAAGTTTGAAAATTCAGTGAGTTGTTGCCCTTGTTTGGCTGTTTTACATCATATTTTCAAGTTTATGCAATACATGTTCCTTGAACACTAATAACTGAATTTCAATAATTTTTGGTCTGCTGCTGTGTTTCAATGTCTTGGACAAGTTGGAAAATCATTGTGATTTGTTAATAAGTTGGAAAGTTATTACTCTGGTTATTTACATCATTTTACTTTCAAATTTATTGTTTATGTGGTTTGGTCCCCTCCGGGGTAACTGCATTGTGTCTTTGGGCAAAGCACTTCATCCCGATTGCCCACTTGGGGGCACGGTGGCCCTGTGTACTAAGGCATACTGAACATCAATGGTGCACTTGTCTCAATCCAATGCTAACCTTGCTTGAGCCTGTTAGTACATTGGAGAGCCTGACAGTTGCTTACCATTGCTAGGTAGTTCTCTCTGGGTACTTCGGCTTCCTCCACCTGTAAAACTGTCAGACACAACGTGGCCCTGGCAATTAAAAGTGTCATTAAACCCAAATAAATAAATAAATAAATGTTTATGCAGTAAATTGGAACAGTAATCATTAACTCTTTACCTAACACAGTATTTTAAAAAAATAAATTAAATTTCACATTTTTCAAAAACAATTTCACAATTTTTCAATGAAACTATACAAATATAGATATCATTAGAACCAGCTCGACAAGCTGGTTCTAATGATATCCATATTTGCATGATTTTATTGAGGAACTTCTGAGATATTTTAGGCTTCAGTAGGCTTATTCTGGTTAATTTTCTTGCCGTTTTTGGCCACTATGTTAGGTAAAGGGTTAAAAAAGTGTTGGAACAAGTTAAACGATGCTTTATTAAAAATTGAGAGAGTTACCATGTTGCTCTTGGTTTACACCATTTTACTTCAGAATTCATTTAACCATTTACCAAAGATGAAAAGCAGACAACACTTGCAAAAAAAATTCTTGAATAACTAATTTTTAGCTCAACTTTGACGAAGTCAAATTTGAGCTATTGTCATGGCCCGTCGTCCGTCTGTCCATCCGTCCGTCTGTCCGTACGTCAACAATTGGCTATGGCTTGGGCTAGAGGTCGTATTTATGAACCGATCTTTACGAAACTTTTTGTGTACCTTTGTTATGACCCTGGGACGGGAACGAGTGTTTTTAGGTGTGGTCCGAATTTCAAGATGGCTGCCAGCGGCCATTTTGTACCGATGATGCAAAAATCAGTTTTTTGTACAGAACTTCTGTATGAAAGTTCTGATTTGAATAAAGTTTTGTATAAATGTTTAGTACCATGGGATACATCACATATAATACGGGTTTTTTTCTCGTGCGTAAATTATGCAAATTAGACTGACTTTGATTTATTTAGTGTTACTTTCAGAGCTGTAAGTGCCAAGCTGCTAGGGCTCGGGCTAGAGGCCGTATTTATGAACCGATCTTTACAAAACTTCTTGGGTACCTTTGTTATGACAGTGGGACGAGAACGAGTGTTTTTGGGTTTGGTCCGAAATTCAAGATGGCTGCCAGCCGCCATTTTGTACCGACGATGCAGAAATCTGTTTTTTGTACAGAACTTCCATATGAAAGCTATGATTTGAATAATTTTTTGTATGAATGTTTAGTACCATGGGATACATCACATATAATACGGGTTTTTTTCTCGTGTGTAAATTATGCAAATTAGACTAACTTTGATGTTTTTTGGTGTTACTTTCAGCACGGTAAGTGCAAATGCCAATACGGCTCGGGCTAGAGGCCGTATTTATGAACCGATCTTTACGAAATTCCTTGGGTACCTTTGTTATCACCGTGGGACAAGAACGAGTGTTTTGGGGTCCGGTCCAAAATTCAAGATGGCCGATGGCAGCCATTTTGTACAAAATTTGGTGCAATCAGATTTTTGCACAGAACTTCCATATGAAAGCGCTGATTTGAATAATTTTTTGTGTGAATGTTTAGTACCATGGGATACATCACATATAATACGGGTTTTTTTCTCGTGCAGAAATTATGCAAATTAGATGAACTTTGATTTTTTCAGTGCTACTTACACACAGTAAGTACACATGTCAATACAGCTCGGGCTAGAGTCTGTATTTATGAACCGATCTTCACAAAACGTCTTGGGTACCTTTGTTATCACCTTGGGACGAGAACGAGTGTTTCTGGGTGCGGTCCAAAATTCAAGATGGCTGCCAGTGGCCATTTTGTACCGAAATTAGGTCTAATCAGTTTTTTGTACACATCTTCTATATACGGCTCAGGCTAGAGGCTGTATTTATGAACCGATCTTTACGAAACTTCTTGGGTACCTTTGTTATCACCGTGGGATGAGAACGAGTGTTTTTTGGGTGTGGTCCAAAATTCAAGATGGCCACCAGCAGCCATTTTGTACCAAAATTAGTGCAATCAGTCTTTTGTGCAGAACTTCTGTATGAAAGTTCTGATTTGAATATATTTTTGTATGAATGTTTAGTAACATGGAATACATCACATATAGTACGGGTTTTTTTCTTGTGCAGAAATTATGCAAATTAGATGAACTTTGATTTATTCAGTGCTACTTATACACTGTAAGTGCACATGTCAATACGGCTCGGGCTAGAGGCTGTATTTATGAACCGATCTTCACAAAACTTCTTGGGTACCTTTGTTATCTCCTTGGGACGAGAACGAGTGTTTCTGGGTGCAGACCAGAATTCAAGATGGCTGCCAGTGGCCATTTTGTACCGAAATTAGGTCCAATCAGTTTTTTGTCACAACTTCTACACAGCTCATATTTGTGAACTGATCTTCACGAAACTTCTTGGGTACCTTTGTTTTCACCTTGGGACAGGAATGAGTGTGTTTTGGGGTGCCTTTGTTATCACTGTGCTATGAGAACAAATATTTTGGGGTTCAGTCAGACCCACTCTGGGACTCAAAGATTTTTTTCTAGTTTAGCATCTGACTGTCACCCACCTTTACAATACTTTACCTATACATTTGTTACAGGCAACGGTCAGTATTTATGTACAGACCGTTACAATACTTTATATGTACCTTTGTTATCAGGTCATTACCTAGATGTTTGTCATTGCTGTGTCACATACTATACATGTACATGTCTTTTGTCTTGACAAGTTGAGCTACAGTGTCATTGACACTTTCATTTTCATTTTTTGTCTCAAAAACTTAGGTTATGATCCTTCATTGGAACGAGCTCGATGAGCTCGTTCCATTGAGGGGTCATAACCTATGTTTTTGAGACAAAAAATGAAAAATAATATGCGATTTATTGAGGACAGCGCTGGCCAGTTTTGGCCGTTATGTTGGGTAAAGGGTTAATGTTTAACCCTTTACCTAACACGAAAAGCAGACGACACTTGCAAACAAAATTCTTGAATAACTAACTTTTTTCATTTTTTGTCTCTCTCAAAAACATCGGTTATGACCCCTCATTGGAACAAGCTCGACGAGCTCGTTCCAAAGAGGGGTCATAACCTATGTTTTTGAGACAAAAAATGAAAAAATAAAGAAAATTAATTGCTGATTTTTAAGAATAGCGCTGGCCGGTTTTGGCCGATACGTTAGGTAAAGGGTTAAAGGTTATTATCAACAATGTCAAGAAGAAGTTTTGAAAACCACAACGGTTTGTTGAAATAAATAGTTACTGCCCTTTGTTTGAAGGCAATGAAATTGACTAAATTTGTGACTGTTTATTTAAATACCATTGTGCTGTTCACATCATTGAAGAAGATTTGAGATTACAGATGAAAAGTAAATCACTCGCCAACATTCACTTGCCCTTTAATCTCGATGGTGAAAGAACACTTTCCTTCAATTTGCTCAATGAGGACCCTGAAGCATAAAACTGATTCTCCCATTTTTGGTATAGATAACAGAAGGAGGCCTGTTGTTTTCATATGCTGAGCAATCACCCTCACCCCATGTAGCCTGCATGATTGAAAATAAAGGGATTGGCATTTTGCCCACCCAGAAAATCCTGATAAACTAATAAATTCTAAAATTGATTTTCGCACAAGGAATCTGAATGAAATGTACTAAGTTCACCCTGAAAGGGCCTGGGTAATTTTCCAGACTTTACACCACATTTGTGAGTCCAATGGCTTAGCAGTGATTTCTAGCCAAGTCTTGGCTGGACCTGTCTATAGAAACCACTACCTAGGCCTGAAAAAGTTAAAAATGTGTTTCTCAGGCCCTCCCACATGATCCTATTGGCTGACGCATACTCTCTTTTTATAACCAATGCAAACTTAAAAAAATAAAAATTAAATGGTTTATGGTTGATATTTTACACAAGTTAATAAAACTGATAAATTTGTCCCTTGAGTGCAATAAGGCTTTGCAATGCTTTAGCATTGCAAAGCCTTCTTGCACTTAAGGGATGAAATACACCACCACCCATGCTTTTCTGTAGGTCATGAGGCCCAAAACATAAAACAAACCAAGAACATAAACTTTTGTTGGCAAAGACATAATTACAAATATAAAATAAGAATCTGCCCGCCCACATACAATTTTACAAAAAATGGCCTGAGAAACAGAAGATCTACTTTGTGGAGCCTTATTGATTGAATATTAAAGTACCCGTTCTTGGATTGCAAAAGTTTGTGAAAGTCGGATCATCTGATGGTTAGCAGTTCCCAATAGATGGTTAGTGGAGCCCACTTAATTATTGTCCCCCGACACTTCGGGGGACTATTGTAATCAGCAGTGTCCGTCCGTCCATCTGTCCGTGCGTGCGTCCATCCGACCGTCCGTCACACCCTTGTCCGGATGATAACTTTAGTTTGGATGATTTTACTGAAACTAAATTTGGTATGTGTCTTACTTGGGTGGAAATGCAGGTCAAGTTCGAAAATGGGCACGCTCCACTGATTTCTACTGGATTTATTCCCCTTTTTCGACTTAAAAAATACAGTTTTTGTGTTGTCCGGATGATAACTTTAGTTAGGATCATTTGATTGAAACGAAATGTAGTATGCCGCTTATTTGGGTGGAAATGCAGGTCAAGTTCGAAAATGGGCACGCTCCACTGATTTTTACTGGATTTATTCCCCTTTTTCGACTTAGAAAATACGGTTTTTGTGTTGTCCGGATGATAACTTTACTTTGGATCATTTGATTGAAATGAAACTAAGTATGTGGTTTAATTGGTTGGAAATACAGGTCAAGTTAAAAAATGGCCATGCTCTGCGAACAAATTGCATCCTAACAGCTCCCTTGAATTTGCCATCTTGGTCGGGGGACCGGGGGCGTTGCCCTTGTTTATCTTTCAACTGAATAACCCTGTTAATTGTGTATGAACCAAACACTTACCATACCTTCAGTACAAATTTGACCTGTTAATTGCATATAGGTTATTGAATAAACTCCTGTTAATTGAATAAAACTTGTAATATAATAAGAAATTATCCTTACAATCACCAAATTCACTGGGAGCATGGCGGCTCAATGGTTACAGAATCGGACTTTAAACCTTTTGGTCCACAGTTTGATCCCTGCCAGGCGCAACTGTGTTGTGTCCATGGGCAAGGCACCTAATCCTGTTTGCCCACCTGTGGGCACAGTGGCACTGTGTACTAAGGCATACCGCACGTCGATGGTGCACTTATCTTCAACCAATGCTAACCCTGCTTGTGTGGAGTCAATACGTTGCTCGGTGGTTCTCACCAGATACTCCAGCTTTCTCCACCCTCCATGAGCTCTGTCAAACAAGATATCAAATGCTTAGGTCTTCTCTTGAATACAGGAAAGTGACCAAATCTCTGTTAATTGAATACTCCTGTTAATAGCTATTCCATTAACAGGGTTCTACTGTATTAAAAATAAGCCTATGGTACTGGGTTGTCCATCATAATGAAATGTCTGTTATACTCTCAGGACACCAGTCTAATTCTCTATGGATTTCAATGTTGTTACAGGCTGTTTGTTTGTCCACTTTTTGTGGAATTTGAATGCAGGCTATCATTGAAGTAACGAGATGTACTTTTTTTGAAGGAGATATAGATTTCCTTATGTGCTCCAGGTGTAGATTTTCCAGTCAATAAGTATCTCCCTTGAAACCATATTAACACAATTGGTGGAACTATGTAGAGTAATAAAACTAGAGCTGTGGTGTGTCTTCATTTCTAATGGGAATGTCATTAAAATTTAACCAAATCAAGTCTCGATTGAGCAACATTTTTTTCGTTAATATGAAGAAAATGAATAGTTATAGTATTTTTCAGATTCATTCGTCTGGAAAATATCAGATGGTAGGAAAAGTGAACTGTAGGTTTGCTTTTCTGACCAATTCAATCATTCCAGCTAATTGAATCTAAACATAGGCGATGGACTTTTAAGGGCTAGACTGGTTCCAATCCATAATATTGTTAAATTCCTTGCAGAATTAGACTGGTGGCCTGAGAGCTTGTGAAAGACTATGGGGGCTGTTGCTTTCTTGAATTATTTCCCAGGAGGGCATTAGTGAGCCTGTATAAGATGATAGTATTGAGGGCATCACACTTAAAAGGGTTAAGTCATCCATGGTAAAATACATGTTTTTCTTTGCATAATATTTCTGTCACAATTACATGCTCAATGATTTTCAGTGCTTTGTAAATAAAACCACATCCTGTATTGATTGGAAACTGGCCATAAATATCTCTTGTATAAGAATTAATTTGTTTAAATAAACACATTATATTTTTTCTCAAGTTATGGATGCTGACATCAATTATTTCAAGATTGATTCATGTAAGAATGACATAATATCGCAGAGAATCTTTTGACAGAAAGTGGAATAGAATATGTCTTTAGTTATGAATGTCCTGTTTTTATGGAATTACTGAGGTCTTTTCTGTAATTATTATCTGCTGCCACATGGTGGGGGAGATTTAGGCATCCATTCATTCATCCATAAATCCATCTATCCATCAATCCATATATTCATCAATCCATCTGTCTCTCCATCCATCCATCTGTCTCTCCATCCATCCATCGATCTGTCCATCCATCTTGTCTTTGCATCCATCCTTCCCCATTTCTTGTCATCACATTTTAAAAAAAATTGTTCAAAATATTATCGCATATTTAAAATACAAGTTTTGGGGGTAATAATAACATGAAAGGATTACAAACCAGCTGTGTCCTTCAAGAGTTATTGCCCTTGTTGGCCTTTGAATTTCTTGTCATCACATTACCATTTCTTTTCATCACATTTTAAAAAAAAAATGTATGATTTCCCAATATTTAAAATATCCTTTTGGATGCTGATATCATGAATAGGATTGTGAACCAGCTGTGTCAAAAGTATTTCTAAAATGGTCATTGCCCTTATTGAACATTTTGTCATCACATAACCATTTCTTAACATCACATTTTAAAGAAAACCATTCAATATTTTTTTCTATCCTCATTTCTTGTCACCTCATTAAAAAGAAAACAGTTCAAAATATTTATCTCAGATTTAATATATAGCTTTTTGGTGATGATGTCATGAAAGAGATTGCCAACCAGCTGTGTCCAAGTATTTTTTGGAGAGTAATTGCCATTGATGGGCTCAGCATTGCCCATCCCATGGTGTTGCAGTTGTTTGAATGCTCTAACAATATTCACTTTGCTGATTTAACAAGCAAAATGCTAAACCCCTCACATAAACTTAAGAAGGGTGGTTTTAATTTCAGTTTAATTTTAGCCCAACCTCTCAGGCTGCCCTGCCTTATTCTGTAAGGAATTTGATGTGGTTATGGGTTGTTTGTTTACCTACTTTTAATAGAGTTTGTTCACAGATGTAATGTGATGTTACTTCATACACAGAAATATACAGATATTCTTTCATGCTCCATTTATAGATATTCCTATTAATAAGTGATTCACCTTTAAACCATCATGATATGAACATGATTAGTGGAACTATGTGGCATAATCATAAAACTATGATGCGGTGAGTGTTCTTTTCAAATGGTAATGTCATCAAAAATTTGGTCAAATCAAGTCTCGATTGAGCACTGATTCAAAGAAAATGAATGCTTGTGGTATTTTTTAGATTCAGTTGTAGAATATATCGGAAAAAACTGTAGGTTCACTTTTCCAAGCAACTGAAATATTCCAGAAGAGTGAACCTAAACATAGGCAATGGACTATTTAAAGGGTTAGACTGGCTCAGGGTGATACAGTAGAGCCCACTTAATTGGATATCTCTTAACTGAATAATCCTGTTAATTGAATATAATTTCTCAACACAAAACCATTACCATACCTCTAGTACAAATTTGACCTGTTAATTGAATATAGGTCATAGAGTAAACTCCTGTTAATTGAATAAAAAATACTGTAACCAGTCAAGAAAATTACCCTGACTCTCCCCAGTTTTTCCTTTGTTTATAGATCTATTTGGCCTCAGTACATCCAATACAGGCATTTAATCTATTATATCTTGTTTGACAGAGCTCATGGTTATATGCTAAGTATATCTCTAGAATACAGGAAAGTGATGGAATCCCTGTTAATTGAATACTCCTGCTAATTGAATAATTTTTATTGGCAAAGCAGCTATTCAATTAACAGGGTTCCACTGTACCAGCATCAACTTTCTTACAGAACTGAACTGGTGACTTGATACCTTGATTATGCCCCCTGCTGTATTACTTTGAAAGGGGCATTAAGTGTTATCCCTCTCCATCTTTCTGTCCTTACATCTGTCCATCTGTACACATTCTGCCTGATAACTCTCAAATTTTACTACAGTGGAACCTTGTTAACTGAATAGCCATGCCAGTCAAGAATATATAGTTCACTGGAGTATTCAGCTCCTTTTGGTGAAATGATTTGAAACTGTATAGTTTTTCTTAAAATTATAAATCAAAGGCCAAGTTCAATTTCAGGATTTCTAGCTCATTAAATTACATATTTTTGGTTTTTGATTGTGCAAAAACTTTATATTATTTTGGGGTTTCAAATTACATAGTTATGGGCCTTGATTATGCAAAATCATTATTACAGTGAAGTCCACTTAATTGGATATCTATTAACTGTGTAACCCTGTTAATCGAATATTATTTCCCAACACAAAACTATTTACCAAACCTCCAGTACAAATTTGATCTGTTAATTGAATATAGATTATAGAGTAAACTCCTGTTAATTGAATAAAAGATCTTGTAACCTGTCGAGAAATTACCATGACTCGCCCCAGTTTTCCTTTGTTTATAGACCTATTTGGCCTATTACATCCAAAACAGTTATTTAATCTATTATGGAGCTCTGTCAAACAATATAATAGAATAAATGATAAGTTTATCTCTAAAATACAGGAAAGGACACAATCCCTGTTATTGAATAGCCCGTTAATTGAATAATTTTCATTGGTAAAGTGGCTATTCAATTAACAGGGTTCCACTGTATTTGCAGTTGCTGTGTAACCCACTTAACTGGATAGATTTGCTCTTGATTGTGCAAAAACTTTGTCTTTTTTAAATTTCTGCGCATTAATTTGACTTTCCTCTGGCAGAACACTTCAAATTAAAAAGCTTTTCTTGTGATAACAAACTGAAGGTTTGATTTTCTGATAACAAGTTCTATTCATTCTTTATCAATTATCACCCTTGACTTCCCCTGTGGGAAGCCCGGGAATTGAAGCAGTGCTTCTTTACTGTGGTAAACTAGCTCTGTGTTACTGGTAAAATAGGACCTGGTCACCAGTGCTTGAGGTGGAAGTCCTCTAAAATGGTCAACATGGGTATAAACATTGGCTGCACTTGATTTTATATCATTTTGCAGTAACAATTAGCCATTGTGAAGAAATACGTGACCTTAAATACCAATAAGTAAATAAAAAAATAAATCATGCTTTATTGTGCTTTATAATATTTTTGGGGTTTCTACATAGTAACTTTGGGTATTTTTTAGTACAGTGGAGCCCACTTAATTGGATATCTCTTAACTGAATAACTCTGTTAATTGAATATAATTTCCTAACACAAAACCATTTACCACACCTCCAATCCAAATTTGACCTGTTAATTGAATATGTGTTATAGAGTAAACTCCTGTTAATTGAATACAAAAACTTGTAACCTATCGAGAAATTACCCTGACTCTCCCCTGTTTTCTCTTGCTTATAGACCCATTTGACCTCAGTACATCCAATATAGGCATTTAATCTATTATATCTTGTTTAACAGAGCTCATGGGGCTCTGTCAAACAAGATATAATAGAATAAATGCTAAGTTTATCTCTAGAAAACAAACAAAATGACACAGTCCCTGTTAATTGAATACTCCTGTTAATTGAATAATTTTCATTGGCAAAGTGGCTATTCAGTTAACAGGGTTCCACTGTATAATGATTTGAAATTTTAAACTTTCCCATATGATTATAAAAGGAAGGCCAAGTTGGATTTTCATCTTTTTCTTTCATGTAAAATGGTAGTCATGGCCATTGATTGTGGAAAAAGAGTGTTATATTTGGATCTTTTCTGACAAGACCTTTGAGTTGGTGACAATATGGGCATTGTTTCAATGCTCTGGGGAGGAAACTGCTAACTAGGGAACTTTGAATGCAATTGACATGTGGTAAATAGTGATTAACTGTTAAGGATTCGAGACCATCACCTGCTTGCCGATGAGTTGAGCACACAATCTGCCGATTGTGAGTGCCGATATCGGATAGTAACAACCAAAAGGAGTAGTATGTTTAAGAATGCACAGAACAGGGTTAATTTTACAGTACAGTCTCCCGATGGGAACCTCGAGAAGTAAGCAGCACTTGTTTACTGTGGTAAACCTGTTCCACTTTACTAGTCAAGTAGGACCCAGTCACCAATGCTTGGGGTGAAAGTCCTCTAAAATGGACAACATGTTAATCAACGATTGACTAAACTTGACTTCATCTCCATGTTGTGTCACGATTAGCTATAGTGCATAAATATGTGACGTTAACCACTAACAAACAAACAAACAGTACAGTCAGGTTGATTGGTTTGTTGACCTCAAGAGTATGTCAGTGTGTGTACTAAAATAAAAATACGACATCAGTGGAAATAAGTTAACAGTGCAGAGTCTGTATAACCGCTCAGGTTATACACCCTTTTCTGATCATTATTATTGAAAGTATCAGTGGCTGAGCACTTGCTCGTACAACCTCAGCAGTGTGTTGATTCAATTTTAGGCTTCAGATATGAAAGAAATTCCCAATTCAGTTCTTTCTGAAGGAAGTTTTCTCAGTGGAAATGGCTCTGGATCGCATACCAAAAATGAGGTGGATAGAACCTTGTTGTAGCTCGTAAATAGTCTAGGTATGAATGTATGCGAGTGTTTTAAAACTCACTGAAAAGTGCAACATAAGTATCAAGATTATAATGAAAGAAGTGGTCAATATCAGGCTAGTTGGCAAGGCCTGTTTTTAAAACAATATTTGTGGAGATTGTATACACATTTTAAAAAAAAAGATTCTTTGGTTAGGCTTTTGTTACAAGTTGAGTTTCTTCTTCTTTGATGAAATATGGATATTTACACAGGGGTGCCTTACATCTTTCCTGGTAATCAATTCATTAAATAATGTAATCTCCTGCATTACAAGTGGAGTGCAATTTCATGCTGAATTGATTTCAGTGCTTTGTAAATGGAATTATAATCTAGTATCGATTGAAGATTGGCCATAAATACTTTAAATATAAGAATTAATCTGATCAAATAACATGGCAAAGAAAATATTGCCTCCAACACTTCAAATTAGAATTCTATGGATTCTATGGTAGATGTCAGTTTTTACATTGATCAAGGGGGGAAATGGTTGTATATTGATTTGGAAGTCATCAAGTTTCATCCACCTTCAGTTAGCCCCAATGATTTACATTGTTTTTTATCCTTATCTAATCTCTGATGATCTTGATATATCACATCATTGTATGGATCCTTGAAAGTCCTTAATTGTAAAGGTGAATCACCACGTCATTGAATTTGCTTGAAAATCAAAAAATGTGGGACAAAATCCTGGAAACTCATTGAAAAATTTTTTTTTTTTATTTCTTGGCTTGTTTTGTACAAAATGTGTACTTATGACAGGGTTCCTTTGGGCCTTGGATTCAAAGAATGGCTTTGAATTTGATTACGGGGCATTTCAGACCATGAAAATCTGGAAAATGGGCCAAGAAGCCTTGAAAAGCCTTTAATATTAACAAAAAAAACCCCACTGCTGAGGCACCTTTGCACAACTGTATAGTTTTATATGCCCCAGATCATAAAGTTGTAGTTCCAACTAAAACCCTCCAGCCAAGACCCATCCTGCCCCTTCCCTCAAAGGGAAATGGGAAAAGGCAGTAACAACTGGAAGGTCCTAGTTAGGCCTAATAAAGGTGCGAATTTGTAAATCCTTGAATTTGGCTTTAGTAGTCCTTGAAAAAATGCTGCAAAATGTTGAGAAACGGCCTTGAATAACCTTGAATTTGATCCATCCTTCCCTGCAAGACCCTGTATAAGCTCTTGTATCATCACAGTGTTTTATTCATGATTTTTACCCAGAATTAACCCTCTGCACGTGGATGTTAAAATACCAGATTTTAAAGCCACATGTTTTTCTTTTAATGCCACTAGGATTGTAATCAATTCAGTCAATGTGCTCTGTCAAACAAGATTGAATTGGTTAAATTTCCAGTTGCATTATGGGAGAAGTTTTACAGTTTGATATTTTTGTGTTTCGACATCAGTGAATAGAAGGTTAAAACCAGTGCTAGAGAATGATTTTGGGAAGCTTTTCTAGAGAGCTTTCTAAAGATCGATGTGATGTGTAGGTTAAAATTGAAAACCTGCGTGAATCCTGTAGTTTTGTCCTTTCCGCTGCCGCCATAAAAATATTAACCATTCATTACTTTGGAAGAGAAAATATTCATATGCTAGGATGTTGAATGACAATAAGTCTTGAACCAGATGGAAATATTTTGTATTAGTCGATTCCAACAATTAGAAAAAATCAAATGCTGCTTAACCCTTTACCCAAAGTACACAATAGAAATATTTGTTATTTTATTTATTTTTTCTCAGATTTTTCAAAACATTTCAACAAATCTATATCATGTGACCTCCTCATTGGGGCGAGCTCGACAAGCTCATTCCAATGAGGAGTTGCATGACATGGTTCCATTGAAATGTTTTGAAAGATAAATTTTTTTCTACTGCTCAATTTGTAAATTATGTGGAGAGATGTGGCCAATTTGTTAGGTAAAGGTAAAGAAAATCTGGTATGAAATACTTGGGCCTAATAGAATGTAACTCATGCAAATCTTGCATAATTATATTCTGCATATTTCCTATTGGTTGACACCACTAATACAAAAAAGTTCCAGTCCGATTCTGTTATTAGTGCGCAATTTCTAAGCAATGACTATAGTTATATTCAATACAGGTTTTTATAAACTTGGATGGTTGATGCCCTCACAGAAGAAGAACACTATCGATTTCATGATAGTCTGCCAAATGTTATGATCACTGTTACTAAAAATTACACTTTTGGGTTTCTGGGGAATAACATTAGTTCTATCTAACACAGCTCAACCAAATTTGCAAAAAGTAATCACACATGGAAAAGGAATTTGAAGTCAATAGCCACAAGGTCGATGTTCATGGGGACTGTTACTATATCAAAATTTGTTTTGAGTAAATAACTTTTGTTTTGTACGTCATATTTTGACCAGATTTACTGATTAGCCACTCTCATAGGAGGGGAAGAATGCTATTGATTTTCCTGTCTGTAATAATATAAGTCAAAGAACTTGATCAGAAATTGGTTTCTGGTAAAAAAAATTTGTTCCACTTTATGCAGGTCTACCAAACTTTCTGGGTTTGCACCCTCATGGAAGGAGAAGATCCCTGTTGATTTTCAGTTTTGTCAGCCACTGGTCAAGGCCATTTATTAAAAATTGCACTTTAGGGTTTCTGGGTGTTAACATTAGTTTTATTTTGCATCAAAGAGTAATTGTATATGGAAAGAGAACAGCCCTATCAATGTTGAAGTTGGTAGTTGCAAGGTCAAAGGTAACAGGGCTGTTATTATAAATTTGTTTCCCATGCATATTGTCCTCAATTTTATGATGAGGGAGAGAGGCATATTTTGTCTTCTTTTTCTGTGTTAATCCACAGAACAGTCCTGAATATTGTTGGAATTAGAAATTGAACTTCTCACATTGTTAACCCTTTACCCAACGTAGACAATATCAAAATTTATTATTTTAAATATAATTTTTTCAAATTTTTCAAAATATTTTGACAAAACCATATCATGTGACCCCTTGTTGGAATGAGCTTGACGAGCTTGTTCCAACGAGCGGTCACGTGATATGGTTTTGTTGAAATTTTTTGAAAAATAATATTTTTTGAACTGCTGAATTTGCATATTATGCGGGCGGATGCGGGCTATTCGTTGGGTAAAGGGTTAAATGGAAAAAAAATGTTTCAGCAGTGAAAATTTCCCATGAGGCAGTAGCAAATTTAACCAGCTATATCTTGTTTGACAGAGCTCAGCAAACTGAGTTAACCCTTTACCCAATGAATCGCCTGCATCCGCCCGCGTAATATGCAAATTCAGCAGTTGAAAAAATATTATTTTTCAAAAACATTTCAAGAAAACCATATCATGTGACCCCTCGTTGGAACGAGCTCGTCAAGCTCGTTCCAAGGAGGAGTCACATGATATGGTTTTGTTGAAATTTTTTGAAAAAAATTAAAAAATGATATTTAAAATAATAAATTTTGATATCGTCTGCATTGGGTAAAGGGTTAAACAAGATATAGCTGTTTAAATGTTTAGTCACAGAAGTGCAAAATAGTATAATTAAAGAGATTTCAGGGTATAAAAGGCGATAAGGCAAATTTTCAATGACTGGGGAGGTGCCTGAGAAACAAGATTTTTATGCATAATGTTTTCACCATGTCCGTCCATCTATTGTCCATCGTCCGGTGTTCATCTATTTTTATGCCCCCGAGAATCTCTCAGGGGCGTTATCTTCTCACCATGTCCATCCATCCATCATTTGGTGTTTGTCATCCAGTGTCCGTTCATTAATTTTTGGTTCCTGTCAGATAACTAAAGAACTGCTTATTTGATCAAATCATAATTTTAGAGATAACTTGTGGATGGCTAGACAATGCTTCCTTTCAATTTTGGTCCAGCTAGCCAATTCAGTATGACCGCCATGGCAGCCACATTGAATTTGGTTTCTATGCAATAACTGGTGAATGCTGACTCGAATCATTTTTATTTTTTATTTAATTATGCATTTTTGGTGTCTGGAGGAAGCTTCCTTTCAATTTTGGACCAGTCAACTGAACCAAGATGGCCACCAGGGGCCTATTAATCATGGCTTCCATGTTGGCCATCTTGAATTTGGTTTCCATCCAATAACTAATGAATTCTGACTCGAAAAAAAATTTGATTATGCATAATTGGTGTCTAGAGGAAGCTTCCTTTTGTTTTTGGATCAGCTAGCCAATTCATTATGGCCGCCATGGTGGCCATATTGAATTTGGTTTCTGTCCAATAACTAATGACTGCTGACTGAAATCAATTTTTTTTTATGCATTATTGGTGTCTAAAGGAAGCTTCCTTTTGATTTGTTATGCCCCCAAGAGACTTACCTACCCTTTTATGACACTGTTGGGGGCGTATGCCATGCTTTCCATTGCTCTTGTTTTTTTTTTCTGGAACAGCCCAAATTAAAACAGAAAATTGATCCACAAGTAATGCTCTCATTTATCTCATACAGTTTCCAGCCATTCATCCTCATTTCCGGTATTTTCATTTCAGAACTTGTATGATAAAGAAATGAATTTTTAATGCTTTATTGTTTATTGGAATTAAAAAGCTTCTGCAGTGTTGAATTATTCACAGTTTTGAATAATTCTCTTGAAGAATTTTATTAACCCAATCTGTTCCCTTCTTAGGCTGAATTAAAAGTTCACTGGATTTCTCATAACCTTTTACCTGAGGTGAATAGCTGACTACACTTCCAAAACAATTTCTTGAATAACTAAATATTTTTAATTTTTTCCTCAAAAACAAGGCTTATGACCCTCATTGGATTGAACTCAATGAGCACGTTGTAATGACGGTCATAAGCTGTCATTGAGGAAAAAGTAATAAAATTTGAATGGCAACTTATGTTTTCGTTTTTGCATATTTTCGTTAAAACAGACATTAAAGCTAGTCATCTAATTTCATGCTATTTTGTTTACCCCCCACCAATAACTTGAATTAAATGTCATAGGCCCCACAGAGGAAATATTTTGTTTATCAGGCCATGTTTTGTAAAATTGCATGGTGGGGGGGGGGGGGGGGGGGAGTGGGGGGATATTTTATTTTTTATTTTTGTAATTATTTCTTTGCCATCAAAAGTTCATGTTCTTCTTAGTTTATTTTATGTTTTAGGCCTCATAATCTACAGAATAGCATGGGTGGTGGTGTATTTCATCCCTTGAGTGCAAGAAGGCTTTGCAATGCTAAAGCATTGAAAATCTTTGTTTCACTCATTAACAAATTTATCCATTTTATTAACTTGGGTAAAATATCTGACATGAACCACTTAATTTTTTTTTTCAAGTTTGCATTGGTTTTAAAAAGAGAGCATGTGGCAGCCAAAAGAATCACGCGAGAGGGTCTGAGAAACAGATTTTTAACTTTTTCAGGCCTTTATGAGTTCAGTACCCCATTATGTGCAGCTCCTAGAAGTTTGGCAAGTGGGTTATGTGAGCTGTTACAGAATTACTTGGACAACTATTGAATTTCACCTGTTTGGTCCAATTTGGTCACTCAAACAAGGTATAATGCATTAAATGCTCATTTTATCTCTGGAATGCAGACAAGTGTCCAAATTCCTGTTAATTGAATATGTTAACTGGTAGAGTGTTTAATTCTTTTTTGTGTTCAACCGATGATTGGAACCGGCCACCACAATCGGCCAATTGTGGGCAATCGGATGACAACGGCAACGGCTCCTGGAACATTGGTTGAACCGATTGTTGACAAGCATTTTGTGATGATTCATTAACCACATTTTATTATCTTCTGCAATTGTTCAATTGTTAATGTAAAATGATGTCAATGGTACCATTCACTAAAGTTGAGAAACGACCACAATGTGTATTCTTAATCTCTCTAGATGCCCATTTCTTATCAACCTACTCACAATTGTTTACTACAGGCTTGCACTACAGTGGAAGTCCCTAACTCGGATAAAATACTCTCTATTTTTGTCTTTCCCAAGCAAGTTGGGAAAGAAAAGTGGTGCAAAAGCACCAATAAAAATAAGCCAAAACTGGGTTGAGTGCAACCGGCGCAGACCCAGTACGGGACGCTCTCTCCCAAGTACAACTCCACGACTTCCGTTGCCAGTGCGCATATACCGTCTCTAAAGACTCATTCTTTTTGAAATCCGCTTCGTGTCGAGATGTTTTTGCACGCTTATCAGTGTTCCACCAGCTCGATGTTTGATGATTCCTGATTCATTATACCACAGTGTATCCTTTGTATTCTAAGGAACAGTGTTTTATATTCTCTTTTTTCTATTATATGTCCATAATGTATATTTATTTGCTCTCTCTCGGGTCGCGCGCGATTTTCGCGGGCCACGCGGTTCGGACTTAGATTTTCACAATTATTGTTCATGCTTTTTTTGCAAATTTTTCTAATTGTGTTAGAGTTAGGTGTCAGCGGGGTACCACTCCTGCAGTGTTTCTTCTTTCTGTTGAGAGTAGTCTTCCTGTTGGGTGGTTCCCGGTCGACCGTCTGGGGTCTTTGTTTCTGTCACCTTTCTCTCTTTGGGGGTGTTCTGTTTTCTGATCTCACCTTCTCTGCTCCTCTCACCTCTTTCATGCCTAGGACAATTCCTTGTGGGCAGTGTCTGCTGCCTAAGCATGTGGACGATGTACATTCGTCGTGTTCCTCCTGTAATGGGTGTTTGGCCGAGCGGCCGTGTGGTGTCTGTGGAACATGGTCTTCCACCTTTTGGGCGTCTGTAAATCGTGTCGTTCGTTCTCGTGGCCGTGCCTCCCGCTCCCGCGGGAAAGGAGAACGTGGTCGTTCGGGGCCTCCCGAGCCGACTTTGTCTGGTGAGAGTTATTCCTCCTCCGTGGGGGATGTGCAGTCTTTTCCTGTGGTGGATACTGCGGGAGCCGTTGAGTGTTCTGGTGTAGAGATGCCTGGTTCCGGGACTACGGTCCCCCTCCAGTCGACATCTGAGGCTGTCACTAGGGTTGTGACTCCTCCTTCGGAGCCGAGCCGGTGTGCTCTCTCCATTATTTCACCAGCCTCAACGACTCTCGACGTATCTACTACTGCTGCTGGTCCGTCTGCTTCGTTGTCTGTTTCAGCCGGCCTCGGCTTTTCGCTGCAGGGGACTGCAGAACTGTCCGATACTGTAGACGTGGGATATCGGCCCCAGCCTTCCCTGACTTCAATTCGGTGAAGTCGGAAGGGGCTGCCGGCCGAGCCCATCGCTGTGGTCTCGTCGCCGTCGAGTACCACAGTTGTGTCTTTGGATTCGGATGTTCGTAGTGGAAACACTATGAACTCCGTGGCGTTTCCGTCCACTCACTCTGGTTACACGACCAGTTTTGGGGGACCAACGCCTTTTGTGCAGCCTGGACCTTCTGCCCCGCAGAGGTCCGCGGTGACTCTCATGAGTTCTCGCAATATTGATCCTCGGGGTGCATCGTACCCCTATACACGTCTGCCTTCAGATGTTTTGGCTGCCGCCCGTCGTCCCGCGTCAGGTGTTTTGGAGGATCGTGACCCTTCGCTGGTTAAGAGGGTCAGAGGTGAAGCCACTTTGCCGGTTCGCTCCCCTGTCGAACCGGTCGGTACAGGCAGTGAGCTTCGAGAGGCCCTCTCCTTACTCACTCAGGTTCTCTCAAAGAGCCTTCCTGTTGCTTCCAGCGAGGCTATGGGTGGTTTCCAGGCGCCTCCTATGGCGCCGCCTCCCGGGATTGGAAACAGGACGGTTTCCGATTCCTCTGGTGTCCCGACACCATGGGAGGCGTCGGCTGGTTTGCCCACGATGGGCTATGTGTCTTCCGACTCTGGGGAGGAGTCCGACATGCTTGAGGTCGAGGGCCAGCAGTCTTCGGACTTGGGGGCGGCTCTTGACTTTGTGTTTGGGTTTCTGCCTGAGCTCAAACCTGCTAACCAGCCGACAGTGTCAGCCTGGCCGCGATCATCGGTCGCGCGCCAACAGCCTATGGAGCAACCTGCTTCTGGGCGCCTTCAACCGTGCCAGTCGGTACAGGTGGTTGAAGCTTTTTCAGCATTGGATGCCAAGCTGAATTCCAAGGCTTTGAAGACTTCGTTCTTCACCAGGGTTGACACCTTTTTGCCTCCTGTGCATTATCGTTCCTACGATTCCGCCAATCCGTCAGTCTGCCAGACTTTGACGGTTCTGGATCAGGACTCCACTTCCCTCGGGCTTTCCAAGCCCAAGTCTGCCGTCATTCCAATGACGACTCTGGAGTCCACGTTGGGCTTATCTAGAGAGATGCTTGGCATGCTTTCTCTCTCAGATCACGTCGTCTCAGCTTTGGCTGCTTATCTGCCTCCAGATAAGTTTGACGAGGTACAGGCTCCTTTGCGTGTGCTGTCCAAGGCGCTTATGCACCTTACTCACACGCATGCCTGTAACACGGCCAATTTGGAATTAGTTCGAAGGGACGCTGTGCTGGACACAGGACGATCCCTTCCCGAGGAGCAGCGTGCTACTCTTCGATCTGCTTCTTTGGCAGGTCCGCAACTTTTCCATGGTTCCGTGTCGACGGTCCGGGATGACGTCCTACGTCATTCCAAAGATCAGCTGCTGTTTCGTCAGCTTGATCAGCCTTCTCGGGGAGGCAAGGGCCGTTCCAAGCCTAACAAGTACCCTTCTGCTTCCTCTGTGAAGCAAAAGGCTGGTCCTTCTGCCGCCGCCTCTGCTTCTTACTCACGGGGTAAAGGTAGGGGTCGGCAGAATCGAGGGAAGTCTCAGGATTCTTCATTTAGCAGAGGAGGTGGTTTCTCCTCTCGCGGGCCTCGTCGGGGCTCGAAATGAAGGTCCTCACCTCGACTCGTCCCAGGTTGGAGGAAGGATAGCAGAGTTTGCAGACCATTGGACCACCATCACATCCGATCCATGGGTGTTAGATGTTGTTCGGTCCGGGCTGCGCATATCCTTCCGACGGCACCCCACTCTGTCAAGGGTGCCTCTTCCAACCACAGTTCCTTCAGACGTTTTACGTCGGGAACTTTTGTCCACGGAGATTGCCAATCTCCTGGCAAAGGGGGCGATCGAGGTCGTCAAGAACGTTCAGTCAGTGGGTTTCTATTCCCGCCTGTTCTTGGTGCCGAAGAAGGACGGCCGACTCCGACCGGTTATCGATCTGAGCATCCTGAACCAGTCTATCATTGCTCCCAAGTTCAGCATGGAGACTTTCAGGTCGGTCCGCCAATCAATTCACCAGGGAGATTTCGCAGCCAGCATCGACCTGCGAGACGCTTACTTCCACGTTCCGATGCATCGGGCGTCACGGAAGTATCTCAGGTTCGCTTTTCTGGGGCGAGTTTACCAGTTCAAGGCCATGCCTTTCGGCCTCAACCTGGCTCCTTGGGCGTTCACCAGACTGATGTCGCATGTGATAGCGTTCCATCGCACACAGTCCAGGGTGACTACTTCGGCATATCTGGATGATATCCTCCAGAGGCATTCCAATGCTGCCTTACTGGAATCGGATGTCGCCACTCTGTTGAGCTTGCTCACGTCGCTAGGATTCAGAGTCAACGAGGAGAAGTCGGACCTGGTCCCTTCTCAGTCGTTTTGTCATCTGGGGATGTCTTTCCAAACCAAATTCAATTTGGTGGCTGTTCCCCAGGCCAAGGCTGTGATTCTCTCAGCTTTTGCTCTGACTCTGTCCCAGTCCAGGTCCGCGACCGCTCGGAGTTTTCTCCGGCTGATCGGTCTCTGCGGTTCGGTGACGGATCTCATTCCTCTAGGTCGGCTGCGTGTCAGACCTCTCCAACACTTTCTGCTCAGTCGTTGGAGACCGAATGTAGATTCTCTGGATCAGGTGCTTCCGTTTCCGGACTCTCCGTATCCTCACCTTCTTCCCTGGACAGATGTTCAGTGGATTACGCAGGGTGTTCCGCTGGACTTACCCACGTCCGATCGCGTTCTGACGGCAGATGCCAGCGATCTCGGATGGGGTGCGACGTTGGATCCTCTCGGTCTTTCCCTACACGGGATGTGGGACCAGGATCAAGCAGCTCTACACATCAACCAGAAGGAGCTTCTTGCTCTTCTTCTGAGTTTCAGGCAGTGGATCCCTCACTTGTCGAATCGCCAGGTCCTTCTACTATCCGACAATTCGACAGTGGTTGCTTACATTCGGAACCAGGGCGGCACGCACTCGCTTCCGATGTACGAGTTAGCTCAGGATCTTTTACTGCTCGCTCAGGAGGTTCACGCCGGGGTGGTTGTTCGTCACATTTCCGGTCGTCTGAACGTCCTAGCTGACTCCCTGTCCCGACAGGGCAGGGTTATTTCCACCGAGTGGATGCTTCACAGGGCAGTGTTCCAGTCGCTTTGCGATCTCTGGGGACGTCCCCACATCGATCTCTTTGCGACTCGTTGGAACCATCAGGTGGACACTTTCGTGTCCCTGTGTCCAGATCCTCTGGCTTTTGCTGTGGACGCTCTGTCACTCGATTGGAACGGTCTAGTCGGCTACGCCTTCCTGCCGGTTCCGATTCTTCCTCAGGTTCTCGCCAAAATTCGAACCTGCAGTTGTCGAATCATTCTGATCGCTCCCCTGTCGCCTCAGCGGGTGTGGATCAATCAGCTCCGCTCGCTGATGGCGGCGGTTCCGGCACGTCTCCCGCTACGTCGCGACCTTCTTTGTCAAGGTCGCCCGAGGAGGTTTCACGTCGACCCGACTTCATTGTGCCTTCACGCATATCTTTTGTCAGGTCCTGTCTCCTCCGTAGAGGTTTTTCGAGACGAGCAGTGGAGTGCATTTCTTCTTCAAGGAGGCACTCCACTGGTTTAGCTTATGCAGCTAAATGGAAGGTCTTCTGTCGATGGTGTGCTGATCACTCTGTTGATTATGCCAATCCTTCGATTTCACAGATTGCGGAGTTTCTGGTATATCTGTTTGATTCTCGGGGTCTCCAGCCTGTTACCATCAAGGGTTACAGGTCTATGCTTTCAGAGACTTTTTCTTATGTGGGGAAGCGTCGTATCGGCACTAATCCTTACCTCTCCAAGCTTGTTCGGCACTTTTCTTTGAAAAGGCCTCGGACTTTGCAGCTTACTCCACGATGGAATCTTTCGTGGGTGCTGCTTTGCTTGGGGGTGGGGGGGGGGGGCGCCGTTCGAACCTTTATCCCAGGTGGATATGCAATTTCTCACATACAAGACGGCTTTTCTGATGGCATTTGCTTCGGCCAGACGGGTTAGTGAGCTTTCGGCCCTCTCGGTTGACCCGGCCTTTTTTAGGAGTTCTCCCAACAGTGTTACTTTTACCACTGATTGCTCCTTTTTGGCTAAGAATCAGTTACCAGATACTACTCCTCCTCCTATCTGTATCAGGGCTCTTCCC
Organism: Pictodentalium vernedei; assembly: GCA_031216915.1. NCBI lineage: Eukaryota > Metazoa > Mollusca > Scaphopoda > Dentaliida > Dentaliidae > Pictodentalium > Pictodentalium vernedei. Next base: position 232,496,824 of record CM062288.1, on the reverse strand, counting down.
TCTGTTGAGGGTACTCGCCCTTTGCTCTGTCCGGTCCGTGCTATTCGCATTTATCTTGATCGGACACGCTTCATACGGAAGGGCAGAAAACGCTTTTTTCTGTCTCTCATTCCGGGTCGACAGAAGATCTCTCCTCAATCCATTTCTCGATGGATTTGTCTTGCTATTCGTACGGCTTATAGTCGTTTAGCAGCTGGCGATTGTATTACCAATCGTATTTCTGCCCACGAGGTGCGGGCACTGTCTACCTCTTGGGCTTATTCTAACTCCGTCAAGTTGTCGGATGTTATGCAGGCAGCCTACTGGAGAAATGCTTCTACTTTCTTCACCTTTTATTTACGCCAGTTGCAGGAGCAGTCGGAGGACCTTTTTGCCTTGGGTCCTCTTTCTTCTGCTCAGGCTGTTGTCTGCCATAGCCATTAGGCTTCTTGAAGGTCAGTTTCAGCCTTGTGCTGTTACTGCCCTTTTTTCTGTCTGTGTGTCACACAGGCTCATATGTCTCTTTTCATTGTCCTTTACCAATGATTGCGACATTATGGTTGATAAGCCTCGGGACCTCTTCCTTCTGCTTCACGGTTCCAGTGCACTAGGGTTATGTGGGGGTTGGTTATGCGATTCCATCCAGCCTTTTGTCTATTCAGCCTGTAGTAAACAATTGTGAGTAGGTTGATAAGAAATCTAAATTTTATAGTAAATTTCCTTTCTTATTATACCTACCACAATTGTTTACATGGAGGCCCTCCCGTCTTCTTTACGGGTAAAGAATCTTTCCTCCCCGCTGATCACATAACTCTAACGTTTACGGATTCAAAAAGAATGAGTCTTTAGAGACGGTATATGCGCACTGGCAACGGAAGTCGTGGAGTTGTACTTGGGAGAGAGCGTCCCGTACTGGGTCTGCACCGGTTGCACTCGACCCAGTTTTGGCTTATTTTTATTGGTGCTTTTGCACCACTTTTCTTTCCCAACTTGCTTGGGAAAGACAAAAATAGAGAGTATTTTATCCGAGTTAGGGACTTCCACTGTAGTGCAAGCCTGTAGTAAACAATTGTGGTAGGTATAATAAGAAAGGAAATTTACTATAAAATTTAGATTTCCGGGATATACAAATTTAAACGACATGTAAAGTTTACAATTGAGCGGCAAATGCCATTTCATACTGAAAAGTGAAGGTTGCACTCCATTGACTCAGATCGCAGTTAAATTACCAGTCATGCACACTTGGGTGGTAAACGTGGCTCTGAGAGCCACGTTTGCTGTCCAAGTGTGTGGGACTGCTAAATTTACTGCAAACGTAGTCAACAAAGTTTAACACTGTGAAAAATGTATAGTTTAATGTAGTTCTTTCGAGCCTTTACTTGTATAGTTGTGCATGGTATTACAATCTGAATCGGCCGATTGAGAACTCAAATAAGAATCAGTAATCAGTCTGCGACTATTTTTGGTAATCGGTTGAACACAATTCTTTTTGGTCATCAAAATTTGATCACTTGTCTTGGCTTTGTTACAATTTATGAGAGAATACCAAATGGCACCTCTCATAAATCTTAAGAAGGTAAATCTGTATAGACTAAATTGTTTCACTTCAAAGATTCAAAGATAATGTGAAGCACTGACACTGAATATGAAGCCTTTATGTTGTGGTTGCTGTAATTCAGAATAAATATGTGCTTCCAGCTCTCTATTAGTTAGGCCTAAAAAAGTTAAAAATTCATTTGTCAGACCCTCCAACATGGTCCTTTTAGCTTTCAGCTGCTGCATGCTATCTTTTTATAATCAATGCAAACTTAAAAAAATAAAAACTAAATGTTTTATGTCTGACATTTTACCCAAGTTAATAAAATTGATAAATTTGTCCCTTGAGTGCAAACAAGGCTTTGCAAAACTTTAGCATTACAAAGCCTTCTTGCACTCAAGGGACAAAATACACCACCACCCATGCTATTATGTAGATTATGAAGCCTAAAACATAAACCGGAACATGAACTTTTGATGGCAAAGAAATAATTACAAAAATAAAATAAAAAATCGTCCACCCACATGTAATTTTACAAAAAATGGCCTGAGAAACAGAAGATCTACATTGTGGGGCTTTTATTGAACATTTTTCACTGCCAAAGTCACTATTTAATTAACAGTGGCCACTGTTTTCTGGCATAGCATCATTCTTCAATTGAGAAAATATTCCAAACGTCTTTCATTAATGTTAGTTACTTACTCTACAGGAGCAGTTAATCTTGTTGTCAATAAATGATACCAGTGTATGTAGTGGGCTGATAAAAAAAAAAAATCGCTCTAGTTTCCGATTTCCCATTTTAAATAACTTTCTGATGAACAATAATGCTTGAATAGTTAGCATAATTGAAATTGAAGAATAGCTATAAATTATTTATCTGTTATCAGTCCTGATTATTTCTGCACCACATTTCACTTAAAAAAAAGGTGTCATGAATTAACCCCTCTACACGGAAGATATCTCAGTGCATAAGTAGCAAATAAAAATAAATTGAGAGGAGATCTGTTGGTTATTCGATACAGCTTATGTTTGGGAGCCTCAGGAAGTGTTGTGGTGTTTTTTTTTACTCTGGTGAACAAGTTCTATTGCTGGTAAACTAAGACCTGGTAACCAATGTCTGGGATGGAAGTCCTCTGAAATGGGCAGTATAAATATAAACAAGTGGCTAAATTTGACTTCATTCTTATGTTGCAATCATGGTATAGCCTTAGACGTTGGACACTTAACCTGTAGATCCCTATACAGCCACCTTTATATAGCTTTAACCCTTTACCCAACGCAGACGATTTCAAAATTTATTATTTTTAAAACATTTTCAAAAACTTTTAACAAAACCATATCATGTGACCCCCTCTTTGGAACGAGCTCGATGAGCTCGTTCCAAAGAGGGGTCACATGATATGGTTTTGTTGAAATTGTTTGAAAAATAAAAAAATTTTAGCTTCTGAATTTGCATATTATGCAGGCGGATGCGGTCGATTCATTGGGTAAAGGGTTAAGATCATGGAGATTTTTTTTATACATTTTTGCTTTACTTTGACCATCCACATCCTATGACTTTGCAGTTGTTTCTTGGCAAATATTGGCTGCCTATATAGAAACAACTGCTATGACACTTTGAATGTAGTGGCTCAGTTGGTAGAGGTGCAGGCTGCAAGCCGAGAGGTCCTCGGTTCGAATCCCACCTGCGGCAACCGCGTTGTGTCCTTGGGCAAGACACTTCACCCCGATTGCCTACATGGGGGCACGATGACGCTGTGTACTGAGGCATACTGCACGTCGATGGTGCGCATGTCTTCAACTAATCTAACCCTGCCTGTGTTGCAGTGCAGAGTTACGATGTTGGAGAGCTGACAGCTGCTCGTCGTTGCTCGGTGGTTCTCTCCGGGTACTCCGGCTTCCTCCACCCGTAAAACTGTCACGGTCACGATTAGCCATTGTGCATAAGTATGTGACCTTAAACACCAATAAATAAATAAATAAATACTTTGAATGTAACTTGCAAGCTTACCCCAAAACTGCATGTTGGCACACCTGTTTTGTTGTAGAAAAAATGTGATTAAAGTTGGATTTAAGCCCTAAAGGATTAAAATAAATTGCCCCTATGTGTATTCTTCCTTGAGAACTTTATGGGTAGCTGCATTTATTAGGCTTTTCCCTCTGGAAAAGACTGTTGTTTTTCTACGGATTATTATTTTTTTTTTTTTTTTTGGGGGGGGGTTTTTTTTGTTTTTTTTTCCACACATTTTGTCCGCACGATTCAGAAGCCATTTTCGAACCGATTTTCACTAAATTTTGCACACGCATAGAGGGGCACAAAATCTAAAAATGTACCGAAGCGGAATTTTCGATTTAACCCTTATTTCGTCAGAATTGGCAAAAAACTACCAAAATTGGGGTTTATCGGCACTTTCTCGAAACACGTCTTGTAGATTTTTTTTATACATTCGTCATTGCTAGACCTGTCTGTGACACGCCCTTTGATACACACGACATATCAGGCGATTCATATGGTAACCCTCCACAGTCTGCCAAACATCAAAATTTTGATGAAATAGGCCGGTTTCAGCCCCCCACTGCACCCAAACAATACATGAGAGATAAACATAACTTCCTTTATTGGGAGTGGAATTCACCAAGGATCATTTTTGGCAGTAATAAGGGTGTTCAAAAAACCAAGCGTTAACCCACTTTGGGCTGGTTAAACAGCAATACCCCCATAAAGCTCAAAAATTTGTGTTTTCCGTGGATTTCTCTAAACGAGTCTTGTAGATTTTCAAGAAAATGTTGTCACTCCAAGGCCTTGGTGTGACAATAGAAGTTGCATGGACAAAATACTGCGGTGAGCATTTGTTAACCCTCCACGGGCTGCTAAAAGTCAAAATTGTGATAAAATGGGCTGTTTTTGGACGCCAACAGCACCCAATGGGTACGCCACAAAGAAACGTGCCCTCTTTTATCGAGCGCACAATCTATACTCAAATATTTTTGTAAGTAGTAAGGGTATTCAAAAGTCGAAGTCTTAACCCATTTTGGACAGGCTAAAGAGAGAGACCCCTTAAAATCTTAAAATTCCCATTTTCTGTGGATTTCTCTAAAAACATCCTGTAGGTTTTCAAGAAAACTTGACTACTCGCAGGTCTTTGTTTTATATTACAAGTTGCATGGACAAAATATTCCGGTGAGCGTTTATTAACCCTCTAGAGGCTGCCAAGCATCGTAATTTTGTTGAAATGGGCTGTTTTCAGGCACGCGCATCACCCAAGGTGTACCTGAGAAATAAACATAATCTCCTTTGTTGGAAGTGGAATTCACTGAAGACCATTTTTGTAAGTAATAAGGGTATTAAAAAAACCAAACGTTAACCCATTTTGTGGTTGTTAATAGTGATACCCATCAAAGGCTTAAAAAATTATGTTTTCCCTGGATTTCTTTACAAACATCTGGTAGGGTTTTCAAGAGGAAATGGCCATTGATAGGTCATGGTGTCACATTACCAGTTGATTGGATACATTATTCCGGTAAGCATTTGTTAACCCTCCATGGGCTGCTAAATGTCAAAATTTTGAAAAAAAATAGTCTGTTTTGAACAACAACAACAACATCAAATGGGAATACAACAGAGAAACGTAACTCTTTTACCGGATGCAAATCTGACAGGGAAACATTTTTGTAAGTAGTAAATGTATTAAAAAATCAAGGTCTTAACCCATTTTTGACTGGTTACGGAGATATACCCCTTAAAAGCTTAAAATTCCAGTTTTCTGTGAATTTCTCAAAAAAAAAAATTTCAAGAGCAATTGACCATTCGCACGTCTTCGAGTGACATTACAAGTTGCATGAACAAAATGTTTCGGTAAGCATTTGTTAACACCCCCCCCCCCCCCCCCCCCTCCCCCCAGAGGCTGCCAAGCATTGACATTTGGAGAAAATGGGCTGTTCTTGGGTAACCATAACACCAAAATGTGTACCTACAAGATAAACATAACCTCCTTCATTGGAAGTGGAAATCACCGTCGATCATTTTTGTAAGTAATGAAGATATTCACACAACCAAGTATTAACCCTTTAGAGCTGGTTAAAGAGACATACCCCTCAAAAGGTTAAAAATTCATGATATCTGAGGATTTCTTTAAAAACATCCCGTAGATTTTCAGGAAAAAATGGCCATTCTCATATCTTAGTGTGACATTACAAGTTGCATGTACAAAATATTCTTGTAAGCATTTGTTAACCCTATGCAGGTTCTCAAATATCAAAATGTTGGTAAAATAGTCTGTGCGTACCCACAGCACCCGAAGTTGGGAGGAGAGATCAAAATAAGTGGAAGTAGAATTCACTGAGAATTATTTTTGGAAGTAATAAGAGTATTCCAAAAAACAACACTTAACCCGTTTTGGGCTGGAAAAACAATGATACCCACCAAAAGCTTAAAAATCCTGTTCTCTCTGCATTTCTCTGAAAACATCTTGTAGATTTTAAAGAAAAAATGGCCATTCACAGTTCTTGGTGTGATATTACAAGTTGCATGAATAAATATTCCTGTTGGCACTTGTTAACCCTCTACAAGCTGGCAGACATCAATATTTTGGATACATTTGAGATAAAATGGACCATTTTTTAAAATGACACAGCACTCAGTGAGTATGTGTCAAACAAACATAACTCCTTTTGTCGGTCATTGACTTGTTGGACGACGATATTGACATTAACCCATTCCACCGTTAATGATGGTTTTTACCTAAACAATTTTTTATCAAACTGTGTCATTTGAGACTACTATCTTCACCTTTCTCATAACATCAATGAAGGAACTTCAGTGAGACAGTTAAAAACAATTCATCAGACACTGTGGGGTCATGACAAATCATGGAATCTCATCGGGAAAAGCCATGATTCTCCAGAATCATAAAGTCTAGTCTTGGCAATGATTTTATGTCACTGTTGGCTGCCTGTATAGGCAGCCAACAATGATGTAGAAACACTCTTAAATCATCTGCATCTGTGTACATGTATATATATATGGTAGTAATTGTCATAAAACGTTACCTGAGGTTTTATGGTTATTTAACATTGATTGATAAATGAAGAAATAATTCTCTGGTGTTTATGCGGTCACTTTCATCATTCATGTATCTGTCATTACTGCAACACAAGTATAAAGACCGGTATTACCAATGAATTATACCAGTGCTGCACATCCACTTTAGAGGGCTTGTATCCCGGGCGTTGGTTGCAGTGTTCTGTTGAAGCAGAACTTGTTTATCACAGAAATCAAGAACTGCTCCATGCCTCAGGGTTTCCACACTGAAGATATACCCTTCTTAACTGGACACTGTTAATATAATATCCCTGTCATTTACTCATTTTTCCATCATTTCAGATTTTCTCTAATGTTAGTATCAGTACTGCTCGAAGTCTTATCTCATATAACTGTACTGCCATTTTGGAAAACTTCGATTTAAGGAGTGATGTTTCATAAAAAATCATATGAACGCTTCACTTGGGGAGCGCAGTGGTTATAGCATTGAACTTCAAAGGTCCATGGTTTGATCGTGAGTAGCAGTAACTGCATTATGTCCTCAGGCAAGCCACTTAATCCTGATTGCCCATGTGACAAAAAGGTGACACTGTGTGCTTAATCATATAGCAAAGCATGGTACACTTGCCCTCAACCTGTGTTAACCCTGCTTGTGCAGAGTTACTATGTTGAGGAGTCTGACAGTTGCTCACTGCTACTTGGTGGTTCTCTCTGGAGTACTACGGATTTCTCCGCCTGGAAAACTCTGACATGAGGTGACCCTGGCTGCCTGACTTGTAGATGTGCATGTGGAAAGGGCTTTTTTGATTTCGCAGTTTTTTTCTAGAGTTATGGCCCTTTATACCTGTTTATACTGTTAAATGTCTATTATAATGTTTATTTACTTCACGCCTACATTTTCTGAGCATTTGAGCCAAAAAATGTTTTGTGGCGTAACATCAATGGGGAGATTTTACACATGGTGTTAACCCATCAACCAGAGCAGCATTGGTATTCACCCCAACATTTTTAGATATATTGAGCTGAAATTTGACATCTGGAGCTGAAATTTTGTAGAAATTAAGTTATGTGAAAACAATTATATTCTATTCTATATGGGAAATAAGTTATATAAAATTATAGTGTCAGTTCACAAATAGCTCATTTTATGTATGTTAAATTTTTTTTATTTATTTATTGGGGTTTAATGACACTTTTGACAAAAAGGGTCACCTTGGGTCAGTCAGTTTTTTGGGTGGAGAAAGCCGGAGAACCCGGAGAGAATCAACAAGCAGCGGTGAGCAACTGTCAAACTCCCCAACATAATAACTCCACACAAGCAGGGTTAGCATTGGTTGAAGACAAGTGCACCATTAGCGTGCAGTATGCCTTAGTACACAGTGCCAGCATACACCCATGTATGCAATCAGGATTAAGTGCCTTGCCCAACGACACAACACAGCTACTCCTGGTGGGGATTGAATGGTAGACCTTTTGATTTGAAGTCCAATGCAGCAACAACTGAGCCACCACACTCCCTATGTATGTTGAAAAAAAGAAGTCTAAGGTAGGATATGGAAGTCATTAGACTATCTTGTAAATATTGTAACTTGTTTGACAGCTCCACAAGTTAAAATATTTAAGATGCTCATGTTGGGAAGAACTGAGGCCAAAGTGATCTGTAATGCTGGGGAACTGGGAGAGTGCATGTAATTGTTTTTGGTTTTTTTTACATTACATTACATTATAATTAATTTAATTAAAACATTAAAATATTTTCTATTCCTTTAACAGAGATTTATTCTTCAATTTGTACGTCAATGACCTTCAAATTTGTTGTTTGGGTGTGTTGGATGCTTTGGTGTTTCAAAATTTATACAATTAACAGGGTTATTCAAATGAAACAAACAAACAAAAATATTTTATTATTTATAGTACAAGGAAATCATCAATAAGACAGAAACATTAACCTTCTTTCACAAAACCTACATGAGAACCCCGGAAGTGAAGCAATGCTTGTTTACTGTGGTACACATGGTAAAATAGGACTCTGTCACCAATGCTTGTGGTGGAAGTCCTCTAAAATAGGCAACATGGCTATAAACACTTGACTAAACCTGACTTTATCTCCATGTTGCAGTCACGATTAACTATTGTGAAGAAGTATGTGACCTTAAATAAATAAATAAATTCAGCAATATCCTTTGAAGTGAGACCCAATGTGCTTAGTCTTCATGCTATGAATTGTTCAAAGCAGTTTAGCATTTTACACATGTTGCAGGCCCATACTTAATTAGATTTTAAGAAAGACGTCTTAAAAATGATTACCTTACCTTTGGAGAAACCATTTTGTCTGATAACTCCTTTTATGTTTTCTTTTAAACAAGAGAAAGTTAAAACAATGCTGATGGTCAAATGTTGTTGCAAAAGCTGACATTAGCAAGCTTCCCTGTGGGATCCCTGAGAAGTAAAGCAGTGCTTGTTATGCCCCCGTCCTCCGAAGGAGGATTTGGGGGTATCTAGTGGAGACCTCCGTCCATCCATCCATCCATCCATCCATCCATCCATCCATCCATCCGTCAGTTATGCCCCCAACCTCCGAAGGAGGATTTGGGAGTATCTAGTGCAGGCCTCCGTACATCCATCTGTCTGTCCATCCATCCGTCCATCTGTCCATCCATCCATCCACCATCCGACCATCCGTTCATCCATCTGCCTGTCCATACAAATGTTTTGGATTGTAATTACAAAACCATCAGTCAGATTTGGATCTCCTTTGGTATGCTGATAGACCTTCACAGGAGAACGGATATGCCCAAGGAACAGGTTCCATCCAATAATTTTTCCCAGAGTTATGGCCTTTTTTCACTCTTTTGACTTAGACAAATTTCTGTCCCACAATACCTTTAAGGCTACTTTGAAAATGCCTAGGGGTCGGGGGCAGTGGCCCATGCTTTGCGTAGCCCTTGTTTATTCAGGTAAACAATCTCTATTTTATTGGTAAACTAGGACCCAATCATCAATCCCTGGGTGGAAGTCTTCTAAAATGGGTATAATCAATATCTCTTTATTTAACTCAAATGTTTTCACATGCCAGAAATAATAAAATAGATTTCAGATATGTCGGAAAGAACCTTAACATTTAATCTGTATAAGGCCCATAAATTGCCCTCTTATTGACAAACACGCTATTTGCGTGATTGCATAGATTGTTATGCTTGCTTCTGTTTTTGTTTTGTTTTCTTCTCTTTTTCTTTTCTTTTTTTAACCCTTAAGGGACCTGGAGATTTTTATACATTTTCGCTATACCTTTGAAAGTCTACCTCTTGTGGCTTTGCAGTTGTTTCTAGTCAAGTCTTGGCTGCCTACAGAGAAAGTCAATATTTGCCTAAAAGTGACAAGGTACTTAGAAAAAGTTTTGAGTATACCCAAACAATGCATGTTGCGGCACCTGTTCCTTTGCATTAAAAAGTTATCAAAGTTGGAATTAGGCCCTAAACGGCAATGGCCAGAAGACAGCCCTAGTGGCTACACCATCTCCCTGTAGTGCAGTCATGTAGTAGTGAATAATGAATGTTTATTGTGATTTGCAGATCCCTACATCAGATCATCCCAGCAACCAACACCAGGTTGGATGAAAATTTCATAGTTTTCTAAAAACAATGATTGGCTAAAAAGTTGATTCAATTTACAGAGTAAAATTCTGTGGAAAGTGCCTAAAATGAACTTATTCTAGTGGCAATAGACTTTTGCTGGCATTGGCAAGAATTTCCAACAGCAGAGCATACAAGGAGTTAAGTAAAAGATATGCGAATAAAATGCAAATAAATGTAAATAAAACTCTGTTGGAAAAGGTTACCCTTTCCAACAGTGTCCCCTGTAGGAACCCTGGGAAGTTGAGCTTATTTACTGCAATAAACACGTTCTGCATTACTGATAAAATAGGACTGGTTAACCTATGAGTGGGATGGAAGTCCTCTAAAGTAGACAGCATAAGTATAACTGATTGTCTGAACTTGACTTCATACATATGTTTCAGTTATAGCATAGCCATAGATGCTGAAAGTGATCCTAAATACTAATAAATAAATTGCATTTTGGTGTTACAGCAAAGCAATTCTCTGCTAAATTCAATGAACTGTTTTATCATCATGTGCAATGTAATGATCTTCTAATCTTTAAGGGCCAGTTTCCGACTTCTACAACCCTAGATCAGGAGCCCTAATCATGCCATAATGAGGAGTTCCTGCTAATTACAGACAAATTAATAAGGTAGTGGTTCTATTTTATAATTATGTGCAATGTCATGATCTTCTAACCTTTAAGGGGCTGTTTCTGACTTTTACAACCCTAGATCAGGAGCCGTTATCATGCTATCATGAGGAGTTCCTCCTAACAACAGACAAATTAATAAGGTAGTGGTTTCAAGTCAAGTCTTGGCTGCCTTGCTGGCAGCCAAGACTTGAATAAAAATCACAGCTAAGCCACAGGACATGTACAGGTTGTGAACAGTTGTAAATTCAGGACAGTTGTCAAGGCTGTTAAGGGTTAAAGAAGAATTAACTTATGGATGTTAAGTACAGTTTGAGTACAACCTTGTGTTATAAGTCAAAGGTCTATGAATGTAAGCAAACCAAAAATCATTTCTTGGTTGAATGAAAGGTGATGATATGATCATTCATCCAATTTGTACGAAGGGCATATATAGTTATTGACTGGCATGGGGTTGGGGTATCACCCAAAATGGGTTAGTTATTGAAAATTGGGTCTAAAAAGCATTTTTGGCTTTTAGCCAGATTATTCAAAACATTTCTTCCATTTTGCAAAATTTAATAAAAAGGCCCTAAAATTTTCCTGACAAACTGAAATTTTCTAACAAAATATTTATACCCCCCTATTCCACCCCCCTTCCCCCACCCCCATATCTTTGCCACTGATTTCTACATACATGCCTTATATTAGCTTCTTGTATCTTTGCTTTCGGTGTTAAAATGTTGCAATCTGTGTATTCGGAAAGGCTCTCTGATCCCTTTGCAGCAACATATAACATAAAGTACATCATTACCTAAATGAGAGGAACTCAAGGAATAGTTTGGGTTAATCTGGACCAAATTGATAAGCCTTGTCAAGAAATGAGTTTATTTTATTCCTTGCACAAGCAGTTTGGCCAGTAACTTGAACAGAGTTAAAGTTTCATCTTTATATAATCTGTGCATTTGGAAAATTGAATCGGAGAAGAATTTTGTTCAATTTAAATAAATCTCTCCCGAAAATTAACTTTGTAGTCCAAACTCTGAAGAAATGCAGATCTAACAAGAATAATTTAAGCATTTTCCCCATCGAACATGCAAACTTTCTGTTGCTCAGTGATTGATTCCAAACCAGGAAGTATTAAATCTCCAGCTGGGAGACTGAAATCTTGTCAGTGTATGGAGACTAAATTCCTGCTTTGTCCACGGATATTAATGATGTTGCACATTCCTTCATTGTCAGTAAATTGGACCTCAAGGTTTGTTATTTCCATGCTCCAGATATTGTTTATGCACTACAAAAGTATAATTACTCATCCACCACTCCATTTCAAAATTAAGGTTGAGGTGTGTGAGCCGAAACTCTCCTCCAAATCACTTGGGATGAGAGGCAGAAGTTGATGTCTGTGAGTAGGAACTCTCCTCCAAGTTACTTGGGATGAGAGGCAAGTAGCTCCCTTTGCAGGTACAGTGGAACCCTGTTAATTGAATAGCCACTTTGCCAATGAAAATTATTCAATTAACAGGGATTGTGTCACTTTCCTGTATTCTAGAGATAAACGTAGCATTTTTTTCTATTATATCTTGTTTGCTAGAGCTCCACAAGAAGAAATGTCTAGAGAAGAAACCTCCAGTTGTAATTGTAATGCACATAGCAGAATGTGTGTACAATACGTGGAGACTGTATTATCACTAAATCACCTGCTGAGTGGAGATTCCACCCGAGCAATAGTTGCAAATGTGTTGCAAAGCATAACCAGCACAAGCAAAGTTTCAGCCAATGGACCTCCGGGTTAATCCCGGAGGTCCATTGGCTGAAACATTACTTGTGTTTTTTGTCGATATGTACAAAATTTGATAGTTATAGCTTGGGTGATAACTCCACTCCGCGGGTGATTTAGTTACAATCCACTCTCCACATACTGTATATGTAACAAACAACCCATGTTATTCCTAAGAAGTACAGCTACTATTTGTATTTCAGGGTCAGTCTCTCAAAAGCATAGCTCATAAAAATACCATAATATTAAGACTAACGCTCATACACTTCTTACTCTGTCACTGGCAGACCCAAGGTCTGAAAGTCAAGTGGTGTGTGTGATTCAGTTTATATTCATTACATGGTTGGTGATGAAGGAAATTCTGTTGGTTCAAACCCTAGTCATTGCATACTCAAGAAAAGTTTTGGTTTTCAAAACATGACATTAATTCTCCATTGAACCAAAGTTCCTGCATTTGTTCCAAAGAGGTGTCAAAGTGATGTTTTGAAAGCTAAAAAAAGAAAAAGAATTCATTGTACACTTTCTACTATTTTCATTTTTTGGTTTCCACAATGTAGCATATGACCCCTCATTGTAATGATCCAAATAGGCACATTCCAGTTAGGAGGTCCAAAGCTATGTTTTAGATGCAAAAATGGGAAAAATAACCAGATGTGAATGACTGTTCTGTATTAGAAGCCTTGTGGAATTGACAGGTGAAGGGAAAGCCTGCAAATAAGCAGTCTGACATGATCAGTGACAGGTACAATTTACATGTTTGATTGGTATCAATTCACCAGTGAAACTTGATACAGGTTTATATAATTTTAGTAGGCCACTCCAAATTCTTGACTTGTTATAATTTCTTGGAAAGCTCTCTTATAGAGAGCTTTCCAAAAAATAATAGCATAAGGTTTTGTTAAGATCTATATTTTGCAATTAACTTATGAATCATATACAATTAACATGCACCAGTTGCCATTAGCATAGACTGCTCTAGTAGACAATAATATATAGAGGATATCTAGTGTTTTTGAAAATTATCAAATTATCTCATGAGTGATCAAGACAAATGCTTATTATTTGCGAGCATTTGCACGGGTGATTTCAACCATTTGTCTCTGTCGAGTGAGATAATTTTCGATATCCACTCAAAAACACAAGATTTTCTTCTTATTATATGCATTTTATAAGAATCTGATCATTCCTATCGATCATTCCACTCGTTTCAACCTTGAATTGATGCATGAAAGTAAACCGTTGATGCACATTGATATGTGGAAGTGATTTGATTGATACTCGGAACAGGTAGCGTCTTGCAATCTGATTCAGCTGGCAGGTTTCCTGCATCAATTCAAGGTGAATATGTGTTGAATTATTGCTGGAAATGATAGGGATCCAATCAAAAACACTAGATTTTCTTTTCATTATACATTTTTAGAACGAATTGATCAGTTCCAGTGATCATTTGACTCGTACTCATTTTGAAGTGATGCTTTGAAAGTCACCATTTTGATTGATACTGTGAAAGTGAAACTTTCTATATCTTCACAGTGGGAGATATGATTTCTATCTTTCCTAAATTTTTTTGATAATCCAGCTGGATAATCTATCATTTAGCATATAGTAAAAATGATTACTTGGAGTAATGGTCACCATACTATTGGAATGTAATCCTTGGGTCAGTTACCGAGTACAGTATGATAGCAGTGTTCACACTGTCAGCTGACAATGGTGTCAATTGCACTAAAAAATACTTAAATCTTTTACATGCCGCTTAATGTTTTTTTATGATTCTTCCAGAAGGTAATAAATTACGTGCAACTAGTTTATTTTACCCATGGGAACCCATGGAAGTAAAGACGTACTTGTTTACTGTGGTAAACATGCACTGCTTTACTGATAAAATAGGACCCAGTCACCAATGCTTGGGATGGATGTCCTCTAAAATGGGCAACGTGGGTATAAACGATTTACTAAACTTGGCTTTATCCCCATGTTGTGGTTACGATTAGCCATTGTGCAGAAATATGTGATCTTAAACACCAATAAATAAATACTAGTTCTTTTGGAGTGAAGAAACAGTGCATAAATAATGATCATGAAATTATTTTGTAAATGTTAATAAGAGCCTTTGCATTTATTTGCTCACCTGGCTCAAAGGGCTCTGTGAGCTATTGCCATCACTTGGCGACATCTTTAAACTTTTCACATTTTCATGTCTTCTTCTCTGGAACTGCTTAGCGGATGTGAACTATACTTGGTAGGAATGGTATATGGAAGGTCCTCTACAAATGATCCTCATTCTGTTCCCATCGGTTGAAAAACATGGCCGCTAGAGGCATTCTTTGATGCTGATTATTCGATTTTCAAAAATCTTCTTCTTTGAAACTACAAGGTCAAATGTTTTGAAGGTTCGCTTGCTTGATGACTGGGACACCCTCTACCAATGATCCTCGTTTAACGTTGATTGGGTTGCAAACATGGCCACGATTGCAGCTCATAATTACCATGGAAACCATATAGGAAATCACATTTTCATCTTCTTCTCTGGAACGACTGAGCCGATGTGAACTAAACTTGGCAGGAGTGGTCTATGGGAGGTTCTCTACAAACTTTTGTCATTTTGTTCCTGTCAGATGAAAAACAGGCCGCCAGAGGCATTCTTTGATTCTGATTGGTTGATTTTCAAAAATCTTCTCCTCTGAAACAACGAGGTGAAATGTTTTGAAACTTCACAGGGTTGTTGACTAGAACACCCTCTACCAATGATCCTCATTTAATATTGATCGGGTTTCAAACATGGCTGCAATAGCGACTCATAGTTACTATGGAAACTCTGGGAAATCACATTTTCCAACAGTGTCCCCTGTAGGAACCCTGGGAAGTTGAGCTTATTTACTGCAATAAACACGTTCTGCTTTACTGATAAAATAGGACTGGTTAACCAATGAATGGGATGGAAATCCTCTAAAGTAGACAGCATAAGTATAAATGATTGTCTAAACTTGACTTCATACATATATTGCAGTTATAGCATAGCCATAGATGCTGAAAGTGATCCTAAATACTAATAAATAAATTGCATTTTGGTGTTACAGCAAAGCAATTCTCTGCTAAATTCAATGAACTATTTTATCATCATGTGCAATGTAATGATCTAATCTTTAAGGGCCTGTTTCCGACTTTTAAAACCCTAGATCAGGAGCCCTTATCATGCCATAATGAGGAGTTCCTGCTAATTACAGACAAATTAATAAGGTAGTGGTTCTATTTTATAACTATGTGCAATGTCATGATCTTCTAACCTTTAAGGGGCTGTTTCTGACTTTTACAACCCTAGATCAGGAGCCCTTATCATGCTATCATAACAACAGACAAATTAATAAAGTAGTGGTTTCAAGTCAAGTCTTGTACTGTAAGTGCAACAAGGTACCATCTACAATGCTAAAACATTACAGATGGTGCTTTGTTGCACCAAAAGGACGATACATGATTAATTTATTCTCATTTATAATCAGATTCAATTTGGCACTAAAATCTTTCATTTGACATGAAAAAAAATTGATTAGGCACCAAACAAAAATTCCACTTGGAATAAAAAAAATTCAGGCCACCCTGAACAAAGGTTGACTGACACCTCACCATGAAATGATTTGCTGTCTTGATGAAGGGTTAAGCCAGATATCTGTAGGTTGTGTTTTCATATGATTTGGCAGAAAGTGGAATATTCAGAAGAAGTCATTTGGTGCTCAAATAGTTATGCAAGACTAAGTGATTGGTAATTACAGATCTTCATTAACTTGAGGGCAATTCTTCATCTCATTTACTGATTTCTACAATTTATGGAGTTTCTACAGGCTCACGGAATGTTATTCACATCAAATGTATATATCTGACTGTCAGGTCTGTCTTGTCACACAGTAATTGAAAATAGTTGTTTGATGACTGTACTGTGCCTTGGGGCATCGCACTCATTACTGAATTAACAGGACATTACCATCTGTTATTTTTGTAGATACTGACTATTGGAATTGACTCTTCTGCTGTAATTGAAGATTTTAGAAAATGAATTTTTTATTTTGAATCTGTCGTCTGTTTTTGCATATAGATTATGGAGTTAACTTCTGGTAATTGAATAAAAACTCTTGCGATCTGTTTACAGTTTATTCTCACGACCTTGGACTTCCACATGCTTTTATGCAGGACCATCTGGAATAAAGAATCCAGGGTCATAACAGTAGTAGTAGAAATCCAATCTTGACAACATGTGTTTTGCCATTTATTTACATATCTATCTATCTCTTTCTTTATTTCAAATATTTGATTCATGAAATGTACAAATTTTATAATATTGATTACAATTAACCCTTTACCCAATGCAGACGATATCAAAATATATTATTTTAAATATCAGTTCTTCAAATTTTTCAAAAAATTTCAACAAAACCATATCATGTGACCCCTCGTTGGAACGAGCTCGACGAGCTCGTTCCAACGAGGGGTCGCATGATATGGTTTTGTTGAAATTTTTTGAAAAATAATATTTTTTCAACTGCTGAATTTGAATATTACGCGGGCGGATGCGGGCGATTCGTTGGGTAAAGGGTTAATCTGAAAATTAAATTTTTGGTGGGTGTAACCAGCATAATGCCAGCTCGTCTCCAAGTCAGAGCTGGCATACACACACCATTATAGACCTATTTGATCTCATTACATCCAGTATAAACATTTTTTTTGTTTTCTTTTTTTAATTGGAATTTAATGACACTTTCGACAGCCAGGGTCACCTCATGTCGGACAGTTTTACGGGTGGAGGAAGTTGGAGAGACCCACTGAACAATGGCAAGCAACTATCAGACTCCCCAACATACTAACTCTGCACAAGCAGGGTTAGCATTGGGTGAAGACAAGTGCACCATTGTCATACAATATACCATAGTACACAGTGCCATGCAGGCAATCAGGAGTAACCCTTTGAACTCTAGTGGTATCTTCCATGCCAGTTCAATGTCAGCAATTAGAAGAGTCCATATTTATTATTTAGGGTAGACCAATTAATATTTTCAATTCAACGTGCAGCCTTGGGGCTGCACGTTGAAAATATTGATTGGTCTACCCCACACATCTACTGAACAGCCTTCCTATTTAATGATGTTATGACGTATCATGTTCCTGGCCGGAAAAGCGGCCGCTGGGGTTCAGAAGGTCAAGTGTCTAACCCAAGGACACAATGCAGTTACCCCTGGTGGGGATTGAACTGTGGACCTTTCAGTTTGAAGTTCAATGTCGTAATCACTGAGCTACCATGCTCCCAGTATAAACATTTAATTTTTTATATGTTGTTTGACATAGCTCTTTGAGCTCTGTCAGACAAGATACAACAGAATTAACTGGTAGAGTGTTTAATTATTTCGCAGAGGCGATTCATAGCATGTGTATTTTTTCACAGATTCTATTGCCAGCAGCAAGGAGAGCATTAGTTTAGAAAGATTTTCTTGATAAATAATTAATTTGTTAGAATTTATTGCATAGTACCTGTTAACATTCTCCAATAAATTGTTACAAAACAATTTTATATAAACTTTCTTTGTTCTACTGCTGAGCAAATATCAAGGTAATGCATGTAGTTTTCAGTAGAGCCATGATAGTGGCTTCTAGCACCCAACCAGTTGAATTTCTTATCAACCTACCTATAATTGTTTATTGTCCCTAACTTTTAAATATACTCTCTATTTTGATCTTTCCCAAGCATTTGGGGAAAGAAAAGTGGTGCAAAAACACCAAGAAAAATAAAGCCAAAACTGGGTCGAGTGCTATCGGCACAAACCCAGTAGGGGACGCTCTCTTCCAAGTACAACTCCACGACTTCCATTGCCAGTGCACATATACGTCGCTAATGACTCATTCTTTTTTTCGTCTGCCATGTTGACGAGACGTTCTTCTCAGCACTAGTATCAGTGTTCATCCTGCTCGTTGATTGTGTGTATCCTGCATCAAGTTGGATCAAAGTATCCTTTTCTTATCAGGAACTGTTTTTTGATTATATTCTCTATGCAATTATTTATCCATAATGTATTATATTTTCTTTTCCGAGTCGCGCGCGATTTTCGTGAGCCATGCGGTTTCGGACTTTAAATTGTCACAATTACATTTATGTTCAAGAGTTTCATTTTGTTAATTGTGTTAGAGTTAGGTGTCAGCGGGATACCTTTATTACAGATTCTCTTCTCTCCTTTGAGAGTGGTCCTTCTGTTGTTTGTTTCCTGGTCGACCGCCTGGGGTCTGTTGTTCTGTCACCTTTCTCTCTTCTTTGGGGGCGTTCTTCTGTTTTTTACTGAATTCACCTTCTCTGCTTCTCTCCCTTCTGTCATGCCCAGGACTATTCCTTGTGGGCAATGTTTGCTTCCTAAGTATGTGGATGATTCGCATGCTTCATGCTCCTCTTGCAATGGGTGTTCGGCCGATCGACCCTGTGGTCTTTGTGGATCGTGGTCATCCACTTTCTGGGCATCCGTGAACCGTTGTGCATTCTCATGGCCGTGCCTCCCACTCCCGCAAGAAAGGGGAACGCGGTCTTTCGGAGCCTCCCGAAACGACCATGTCTGGTGAGAGTTATTCCTCCTCCCTGTGGGATGTGCAGTCTATTCCTGTAGTGGATACTGCGGGAGCCGTTGAGCTGTCTGGTGAAGAGGTGCCTGGTTCTGGGTCTGCGGTCCCCCTCCAGTCGACATCTGAGGCTGTCACTAGGGTTGTGACTCCTCCTTCAGAGCCGAGCAGGGGTGCTCTCTCCACAATTACACCAACCTCAACGACTCCTGACGTATCTGCTATTACTGCTGTTCCGTCTGCTACGTCTTTGGTTTTCATTTCGGTCGGCCTCGGCTTATCCCTGCAGGGCTCTGCAGGGATGTCTGGCAGTGTGGACGTGGGATATCGTCCTCAGCCTTCCCTGTCTTCAACTCGGCGAAGTTGGAAGGGGCTGCCAGTCAAACCCTCTACTGTGGTCTCTGTGCTGTCGAGCACCACAGTTTTGTCATTGCATTCAGATGTTCATGGTGGGGCCACTATGAACTCCGTGGCATTTCCGTCCACTCATTCTAGTCACACGGCCCGTTTTGCAGGACCAACGGCTTCTGTGCAGCCTGGACATTCTGCCCCGCAGAGGTCCGCGGCGACTCTCCTGAGTTCCCGCTATGTTGATCCTCAGGTGTGTCGTACCCCTATACACATCTGCCCTCAGATGTTTCGGCTGCCACCCGTCGCCCCGCATCGGGTGTATTTGAGGATCGTGACCCTTCGCTGGTTAAGAGGGTCAGTTGTGAAGCCACTTTGCCGACACTCGAACCGGCCGACATGGGCAGTGAGCTTAGGGAGGCCCTCTCCTTACTCACACAGGTTCTGTCCAAGAGCCTTCCCGTTGCTTCCAGCAAGGCAGCGAGTGGTTTCCAAGCTCCCCCTATGGCGCAGCCTCCCGGGTTTGGAAACAGGCCGCTTTCTGACCCCCCCCCTGGTGTGCCTACACCATGGGAGGCATCGGCTAGTTTGCCCACGATGGGCTATGTGTCTTCCGACTCAGGGGAGGAGTCAGACAAACCTGAGTCGAGAGCCAACAGTCTTCTGACTTGGGGCAGCTCTTGACTTTGTGTTTGGGTTCCTTCCAGATCTCAAACCATCAAACCAGCTGACAGTGTCCGCCCGGCCGCGATCATCGTTCGGGCGCCTACAGCCTGTGGAGCAACCTTCTTCTGGGTGTCTTCGACCGTGCCAGTCAGTACAGGTGGTTGAAGCATTTTCAGCTTTGGACTCCAGCTGAGTTCCAAGGCTGTGAATCCTTCTTCACCAGGGTTGACACCTTTTTGCCTCCGGCATGTTATCGATTCCTTCAATCCGTCAGTCTGCCAGACTTTGACGGTTTTGGATCAGGACTCCAATTCCCTCAGGCTTTCCAAGCCCAAGTCTGCCGTCATTCCTATGATGACTCTGGAGTCTGTGTTGGGCTTATCGAGAGAAATGCTGGGTATGCTTTCTCTCTCAGATCACGTCGTCTCTGCCTTAGCTGCTTATCTGCCTCCAAATAAGTTTGACGATGTACAGGCTCCTTTGCGTGTGCTGTCCAAGGCCTCTTCCAACCACAGTTCCTTCAGACGTTTTACGTCGGGAACTTTTGTCCATGGAGATAGACAATCTTCTGGCAAAGGGGGCGATCGAGGTTCCCTGTCGCCTCAGTGGGTGTGGATCAATCAGCTCCGCTCTCTGATGGCGGCGGTTCCGGCACATCTCCCAAGGTCACCCGAGGATGTTTCATGTCGACCCAACTTCATCGTGCCTTCACGCATATCTTTTGTCAGGTCCTGTCTCCTCCATAGAGGTTTTTCGAGAAGAGCAGTGGAGTGCATTTCTTCTTCAAGGAGGCACTCCACTGGTTTAGCTTATGCAGCTAAGTGGAAGGTCTTCTGTCGATGGTGTGCCGATCACACTGTTGATTATGCCAATCCTTCGATTTCACAGATTGCGGAGTTTCTGGTATACCTGTTTGATTCCCGGGGTCTCCAACCTGTTACCATCAAGGGTTACTGGTCCATGCTTTCAGAGACCTTTTCTTATGTGGGGAAGCGTTGTATCGGCACTAATGCTTACCTCTCCAAGCTTGTTCGGCACATTTCTTTGAAAAGGCCTCAGACTTTGCAGCTTACCCCAAGAAGGAATCTTTCGTGAGTGGGGGGCGGGGGGGGGGGGGGGGGGGGGAGGGAGGGAGTGGGGGCACCGTTCGAACTTTTATCCCAGGTGGATATGCGTTTTCTCACATATCAGACGGCTTTTGCTTCTGCCAGATGGGTTAGTGAGCTTCACGCCCTCTCGGTTGACCCGCCTTTTTTCAGGAGCTCTCCCAACAGTGTTACTTTTACTACTGATTGCTCCTTTCTGGCCAAGAATGAGATATCAGAGACTACTCCACCTCCTGTCTGTATCAGGGCTCTTCCTTCTATTGAGGGTAATCACCCTTTGCTCTGTCCAGTTCGTGCTATTCCCATTTATCTCAATCGGACACAATTCATTCGGAAAGGCAGGAAACGTTTTTTTCTGTCTCTTATTCCTGGTCGACAGAAGATCTCTTCTCAGTCCATTTCTCGGTGGATTTGTCTTGCTATTCGCACGGCTTACGCTCGTTTAGCAACAGGCGATTGTATTACCAATCGTATTTCTGCCCACGAGGCGCGTGCATTGTCTACCTCTTGGACTTATTCTAACTCTGTCAAGTTGTCAGATGTTATGCAGGCAGCCTACTGGAGAAATGCCTATACTTTCTCCACCTTCTATCTGCGTCAGTTGCAGGAGCAGTCGGAGGACCTTTTTGCTGTTGTCTGCCCTAGCCATTAGGCTTCTTGAATGTCAGTTCCAGCTCTGTGATGTTACTGCCCTTTTCTGTCTGTGCGCCACACAGACCCATAAGCCTCATCTCTCATTGTCTTTTACTAATGATTGTGATGCTATGGTTTTATAGGCCTCGGGACCTCTTCCTCTGTTCACGGTTCCAGTGCAATTGGGTTATGTGTGGGTTGGTTATGCGATTCCCTCCAGCCTATTGTCTATTCAGCCTGTAGTAAGCAATTATAGGTAGGTTGATAAGAAATTTAAATTTTATAGTTTAAATTTCCTTTCTTATTATACCTACCACAATTGCTTACATGGAGGCCCTCCCATCTTCTTACATGGGTAAGAATCCTACCTCCTTACCCATGTAAGAAGATGGGAGGGCCTCCATGTAAGCAATTGTGATCACATAACTCTAATGTTGGCGGATTCAAAAAGAATGAGTCATTAGCGACGTATATGCGCACTGGCAACGGAAGTCGTACTTGGAAGAGAGCGTCCCCAACTGGGTCTGCACTGGTAGCACTCGGTTCAGTTTTGGCTTACTTTTTCTTGGTGCTTTTACGCCACTTTTCTTTCCCAAATTGCTTCGGAAAGATCAAAAAAGAGAGGATATTTTCCGAGTTAGGGACTTCCACTGTAGTGCAAGCCTGTAGTAAACAACTGTGGTAGGTATAATAAGAAAGGAAATTTACTATAAAATTTAAATATCTATTTCCATTATGGGTACATTTTTCAATAAATAAAATTCAAATTTGTGCAGTGTGAACTTATGTAGAAAAGTCATTTCATCCCCCCACGTTCATCTCCTCAGTAGTTATTTATACAGTGGAACCCAGTTAATTGAATAGCCACTTTTCCCATTGAAAAATATTCAATTAACAGCTAGTGATAAACTAGTGATAAACTGGGCATTAACAGGGCTATTCTATTCAATTAACAGGGTTATTCAATCAAGAAATATCCTGTTAAGTGGACCCTACTCTACTTTTCATTGAAAAGTTGGGAATTATGTTTTATCCATCCATCCATCCATCCATCCATCCATCCATCCATCCATCCATCCATCTGTCTGTCACTTTGTGATTGACCTTATCTCATTGGCTCCCACTAGTAGAGGTAGAGGTATAAAGTGATATATTGGGACACAATTGACTAATGTCCAAGGGTGTGAAGAAAAAATTGATTTGTCCCCTACAGCTTGTACAGTGAAGCCCTTTTAATTCGATATCTCTTTAACTGAATAAACTTGTCAGTTGAATCACCAATTCCACTTGTTGGCAGAACAATTTGGCCCCAGTCCATCCAATACAGTCACTTAATCTATTATATCTTGTCTGACAGAGCTCCATAAGCTCTGTCAAACAAGATATAACAGAATAAATGCTAAGATTAACTTAAAATACATGAAAGTACCAAATCCCTGTTTATTGAATACTCCTGTTAACACTTAACGTAACATAGTGGCCAAAGACTGAAAATTAACCAGAATAAGCATACCATGGCCTAAAATATCTCGGAAATTTCTCAGTACAAATATGAATATCATTAGAACCAGCTCTTTGAAACTTCACAAACATTAGGATTAGCAAGTGAACATGCGGATATTCCAAAATTTTGTATCTGCAACAATTTTAACCAGGTTATCTCCCTCAAACTTAGATTTATTATGGATTTATTTTCAAATGAGATTCTTGTGTGCACAACTCCTCCCACATTATTGAACCGATTTTGATGAAACTTTTCAAACAATGTGACTAGCAAGTGAGCATAGGCATATTATAATTTTTTTCATCTATGATAATTTTAACCCAAGTTATCTCCCCTGAACTTGGGCTAAAATTATCATAGATGAAAAACCCTTGCTTTCATTCCTTTGCACCACTCTCAGCGGACGAGGTTATTCGTTTTCCGATTTCATTGAAACTTCTCAAACATTATGACTAACAAGTGGGCATATGCATATTCCAAAATTTTTGAACTGCAACAATTTTAACCAAATTATCTCCCATGAACTTAAATTTATTATTGGTTTTTCAACCTCAGCATTCAGAGGTGCATTCTAATAAGCTGGAAGTGGGGGTATTAATCACCTTCAGTGATAGTTCTAGTTTTATATAGGCCAGCCATGCATTAAACCTGAGAAATAAAACAAAGAAACACACCGCTGAAACACTACTATAAACTTCAGTGGTTATACTACAAGTAGAACCATGAATGGGGATTATGTCCTGCACTGTGAAAAAATGCACTACCATGACGGCATGATTTTCATTCATAAAAAATCAATTCATAGATGCTGGATGATTGACAAAATATACATGAACAAGTCAAGAAAGAAAAGAATATTGTAAGATAAATTGGTATTACCACCAAGTGGGTTTCCGATATGGTGCATTGAAGTCTCAATCTCACCTCTGGGTTATATATCAACCTGTCTTAGCGGACTCATCGATATATGCCTATAGTTGAGGTCTGTGACTTCAATACCTCAATACACCCTCTCAGAGATCCATATGGTGGTATTAACTTATATACTACTCAAAGTTTGCTAAGCACCAAGTATATATCCAACTACCTGTTTTACATTTTAGTTGAAATATTGTAATGAAAAGTGTATATATTTTTTATTTAATTATATCTTTAATGATCTAAGTACAGAAAATAAGATTTTATTTGTGTTTGACATTATTTTTTAGCTTTTGAATACAATAACCATGGAAAATGGATATTATTGGTAAAAGAAGAAATTTTTCAATTTGCCGAAAAGTTGACGGAGCGAACTGGTATGGGTTCAGTCTTGAGCATGAGACCCATTACTGTTAATTACAGCTTGACAATGCCTTCACATGCTCCCAATAAAGTTCCTAGTGGTCCTTTGTGGGATGTTGTTCCATTCTTGGACCAGCATGGCACCAAGCTCATGGACACTTCTTGGCTGAACTGGACGGGCTGAAATTGCAAGCTGCAACTCATTCCAGACATGTTTGATTGGATTGAGGTCAGGGGATATTGCTGGCCAGTCCATATCCTCAATCCCCTCCCTTTGTCGGTACTCCCCAACAGCTTGGGCAACATGAGGACGGGCATTATCGTCCATCAGAATGAATCGATCACCCACTGCACCTGCATACAATATGACGTGGACATCCAGGATCTCATCAATATACCGCTGTGCATTCAATGTACCACGTTCAAGGACACAGAGCTCTGTACGTCCATCCCTGCTGATGCAGCCCCAGACCATGGTTGACCCTCCACCATAGCGGTCATGCTCAGCAATGTTGGCTGCATGGAATCGCTCTCCTGGTCTTCTGCATACCCTAGAACGCCTATCTGGTGTGGTCTAGGCAGTACCTTGACTCATCTGTAAAAAGGACAGGTCTCCAATCTTCTCTGGTCCATCCAACGTGGTCCATAGCCCATTCATATCGTGCCTGGCGTTGGTTCTGGGACAGCGGAATGCGAATACATGGTCTTCTCGATCGGAGACCACCTTCATGCAACCTTACCCGGATAGTCAGCGTTGAAACATTTACCCCAGATGCATTCTGAAGGTCACTGCGAAGCTGGTTGCAAAGCGGTTCCTATGGGCCTGAATGATCAAAAACCGGTCTTCAGCTGCAGATGTTGCCCTGTCTCTGCCACCACCATGCCATCTTACTGGTGTGCCATACTGCTGAAATCTTGCCCAGGCTCTGGTGATCACCGTATGATGCACACCAAGGGCTTCACCAACCTGACGTTGGATAGCCCCTTGCTCCACCATCCCTACAGCCCGCCACATTTCTGCTTCAGAGAAATGTCTTCTGACATTTGCATTTGCCGTATTCAAATATTAAATCACAAGGGTTTGTGTTGAAATGAAGATTGAATACCCTACACATGTCATGTACATGTAGACAGTACATGAAAACATCATGAAAATCAGGGGGTACATGCTTTCCATGACTGTCACAAAAAGTCTGCCTGTCAAGAGAGCTAATGTAAACACTGGGGACCATCTCAATACATTCCTCAATCATATCCACCAAAAATGTCGCAAATATGTCACAAACAAATTTCACAATGATGTGTCAAATATTTGGTGCTTAGCAAACTTTGAGTAGTATATTTATGCTACAAACATAACATTCAATTGGACGTGTCTCCTTCTACCATAGGAATACTTACCTTACCTGATTGTAAAAATTTATTCACTGCGATGTGTGCATGGTGATTGTAAAAATTCATAATTTATTCACCGTGATGTGTGCATGAGGAAATACAAGGCAAGCTCATCAAAAAGAATGTGGTTATTTCATGATCTGCAACCTGTCAAAATTGGCACTGACTCGTCAAATGTATACATGTGGACATGGTCAACACAGTTGCAGTTTCTCAAACGCTATGCTTGTTTAATTGGATGTTTGTTTGTAGGTCTACTCTTGCAGAAATAATTGGTGCATGGCATTTCATATTGCCAGGTGTTATTTGTAGACATGAATTCCAGGGCTTATATTTCATCTTAATTTGGGAGAATTCATTTGGATGCTCGCAAAAATGGTTGTGAGAATCCATACCTACTATGAGTGTATCAGGATCCTATGAGACCACCATGGTTGAACCCGAGTTGTATATTGATAAGTTATCAGTGATAATGCATGTTAATCCTTTACCCAACACAGCTTTTAAATTGATAATTTTAAAAAAAACAGTATTTACCAATAAAACCTTACAAATATAGCCGTCATTGGAACCCGCTGGTTTTCTTGCGCGAATCTTTGCATGAATCGTTTCTCAGATTCTCGTTGAAATATAAGACCTGAATTCAGTTGACATAACTGCAAAATATTATTTGAAAGCCTGAAGTCGAGTCTTCACATCTCTAATGTTGAACAATAGGTGCCTTTCTAGGCAAATTAAATCCCAAATTGAATCAAGAAGAGGATTTTGAATTGAATCAAATTTAGAATCAATTCTCGTAGATATAATCAGGTATTCTTTTCACTCTGGAAACCTTCTAAATAGTGACATCCCACATGCCCGTTTGTTTTAGGCTTAAAGTTGTGTTGAAAAATTGGCAAAGAGTCAAAAAGACCCTGCTCAGAATTATGTGTTGAACTGAAGTGAAACTTCTGACAACTGAAACACATCTGGAGTTTTTTACTGACAAATGGTGACCTGGTTTGGTGTGCGTTACAATGAAATATGGTATGAAATGGGCATGAGGAGAACAATCTTTCACATTCCTTTGAGGCGTCATAAGCTATATTTTTGAGACAAAAAATGAAAAAAATGATTCAATTTGAATGGTGATTTCTGTGAACAGTGCTGGCCACTTTTGGCCATTACAGTAATGGGTTGAAGTATTGAAAGTTTGTGACATGTTCTTCGTAAATTTTTGAAAGATAGACATTTTTATTTTCAGTTGACAGGGATATTTTCTGTAATAAATATACTGCAGTCAGGACCCCTTAATTGAATATCTCTCTACTGAATAACCCTGTTAATTGCATATAATTTTGAAACACTAAACCATTTACCATACTTTCAGTGCAAATTTGCCCTGTTAACTGGTTAAGAGCTGGAAGCCACTATCAGGGCTTTTGAAAAATGAGGGTCGAGAGCAAAATCCAACATTTTTCTTGCTCGTTGTTCATATCCAGTCAAATGCAAATAATATTTTGTGTATATGAATTTGTTTTATCACAAATTATTGGAAAATGCCTTTGGGCACCCTCCAATAATTTGTAATAAAAATATTTTAAATAAAAATTCAGACCACCAAAAATAATTTAGCCCTCAACCAGTTAATTCCATATAAGATATAGAATAAACAAACTCCTGTTAATTGAGTGAGAATATTGTGATATATGAAGAATAACTGAATTCCCCTTGTTTATAGACCAATTTGGCCTCAGTAATATCCAAAACAGACATTTTATTTATTATATCTGGTTTGACAGAGCTCCATGAGAATCCCAGATAGTGCAGCAGTGCTTGTTTATTGTGGTAGTTCTGCTTCACTGGTAAAATAGGACCCAGTAACCAACACCTGGGATGTATGTCCCTTAAAATAGGCAGCTTGGGTATAAACAAATGACTAGACTTGGCTTCATACCCATATTGCTGACATGGTATAACCATAGATGCTGAAAGTGACATTTAACACCAGTAAGTAAATATTGGAAAAATAACCCCATTATGTCATGTTTGATATCCAAGTTCTGTCCATCAAAAAGATGTTAGTTAGTAGGTTGGACAGTCTGACAGTTATTTGCCACTGCTCATTGATTTTGTTGAGAAATTATTTCTGTATTCAGGCAATTTCTCACTGCTTGTGCTTGATAGTCTCAGACAGGAAGCTTTGTTCAGGAGCATCGCTAAGGGGGGTTATGGGGAGGGGTGACAACCCTCAATAATCCTTCCAGTCAGGTCATTTTTGTCGGGATTGGAGTCTTAAGATATCAGTTCTCTCTTGCTAGAAAGCATGTACATGTACTTTCTTAAAAGACCATCTTTGATACTTGTGACATAGTAAGCCATACAAATAGAAGCGTGCAGTACCTGATTCAGGCTGTTGAGAGCTCAGCATGACCAATATGAAGTAAGGGTACAGTACCTGTTAACTGGTGGAGTGCTGAATTTTTTTTCAAAAGCAATTTGAAACATGAGTAATTTTTATGCCCCCCAGAACCTCTCAGGGGCATTATGTTTTCACCATGTCCATCCGACATCCAGCGTCCATCTGTTAACTTTTGGTTTGCAACAAATAATTAAATAACCGGTTATTTGATCAAATCATAATTTTAGGGGAAACTAGTGGATGACTAGACAATTCTTCTTTTCGATTTTGGTCCAGCTAGCCACAATATGATATGGCCGCCAAGGCAGCCATATTGAATTTGGTGTTTCCGTCCACTAGTGAATGCTGACTTGAATCATTTTTATTTTTTTTTAATTATGCATTGTTGGTGTCTAGAGGAAGCTTCCTTTCGATTTTAAACCAGTCAGCTGATCCAAGATGGCCACCAATGGCCAGTTCATTATGGCTTCCATGGTAGCCATCTTGAATTTGGTTTCCATCCAATAACTAATGAATACTGACTCGAATCAATTTCAGTTTTTGGTTATGCATTATTGGTGTCTAGAGGAAGCTTCCTTTCGATTTTGGTCCAGCAAGCCAATTCAATATGGCCACCATGGTGGCCATATTGAATTTGATTTCTGTCCAATAACTAATGAATGCTCAAATCACTTTTTTTTTTTTAATTATGCATTGTTGGTGTCTAGAGGAAGCTTCATTTCGATTTTGGTCCAGCTAGCCAATTCAATATGGCCACCATGGTGGCCATATTGAATTTGGTTTCCATCCAATAACTAATGAATGCTGACTCGAATCATTTTTATTTTTAATTATGCATAGTTGGTGTCTAGAGGAAGCTTCCTTTCCAATTTGGACTAGTCAGGTGAAGTAAGATGGCCACCAGTGGCCAATTCATTATGGCTTCCATGGTGGCCATCTTGAATTTGGTTTCTATCTAATAACTAATGAATACTGACTCAAATCAGTTTCAGTTTTTGGTTATGCACTATTGGTATCTAGAGAAAGCTTCCTTTTGATTTTGGATCAGCTAGCCAATTCAGTCTGGCCACCAAGGTGGGCATATTGAATTTGGTTTCCGTCCAATAACTCAGGAATGCTGACTCAAATCAATTTTTTTGTTTTTTGGATGCATTATTGGTGTCTAGAGGAAGCTTCCTTCTGATTTGGTTATGCCCCTGAGAGACTTACCTACCCTTTTAGGACAATGTTGGGGGCATATGCCATGCTTTGTGTTGCTTTTGTTTTAAAGATACCATGCTATTAGCAAGGGGAGCTTTAGTATAGCACTACTTTGATCATAAATGTTTTATTACAATTTATTGGAGAGTGCCTATTGACACTCTCCAGAAAATTGTAACAGAACAATTTTGTACACATATTTTCTTTAACAGTTGAAAAAACAACAAGCTAATGCGTTCAGTTTAAAGCCACTAAAGGTTTTCAGCACTTTTCAGTAGAGCCTTGTTTGTGGCTTCTAGCACTCTACCAGTTAAATAAGTTGTGTCACAACTACTACATGTATATTTTATTTATTCACTAAAAAAATTTAAAAAATAGTCTGGAGTTACTTAACTAAAATCCTGACTGATGTTGTAGTTGGAATATTAGTCATTCAGGACTTGAGCCATCACAATTGATACAAATCAGATTTACACTTCCCATTTGGTCATCTCCATGGTGCCTCTAGCTTTGTATACTGCACTGCAGTATTTGGTATTTCAAAGCATGCAATAGATTCTCTGATCAACTCATTTGCATTTCTTAACTTGAAATACTTGATTACATCACAAATATTTATGAACATTATGAAAAAATAGAATCACGCTTGATAATTGTATCGGTAACATATATGAGCTAAGGTTGCATTGGTGGTGTGGTGGCTCAGTAGGTAGCAAGCCAAGAGGTCCTCGGTTTGAATCCCGCATTGTGTCCTTGGGGCAAGACACTTCACCCTCATTGCCCATGTGTGGGCACGGTGACGCTGTGTTCTAAGGCGTACTGCACGTCGATGGTGCACCTGTCTTCAACCAATGCTAACCCTGCTTGTGTGGAGTTAGTATGATGGGGAGATGACAGTTGCTTGCTGTTGCTCGGTGGTTCTCTCTGGGTTCTCCGGCTTCCTCCACCCGTAAAACTGTCATGGTCATGATTAGCCATTGTGCAAAAATATGTGACCTTAAACACCAATAAATAAATAAGGTTTCATTATGTATTGAGGAAGGCAGATATAAGATTCTGGACAAAATACTGGCATCTATTTAACTGGTAGAGTGCTGGAAGCCCATATTTGGGCTTTATTCTGAAGTGCAGGTACTGCAACTTAAAGGCTTTAAATTTAGTGGCTGTGCTTCATATTACCTTTGAAGTGATATTATTTAGCCTGTTAGTATTTGCCTGGCTACAATTTATAGGAGAGTGCCCACAGGCACTCTCCTATAAATAATAACAAGGCAAAGACGTGAACAAATTTTGGTGGCCAAAAATAATTGAGCACTCTGCCAGTTAATAAAATTGGATAATGTTTAACCCCTTTACCCAATGCAGACGATATCAAAATTTATTATTTTAAATATGATTTTTTCAAATATTTCAAAAAATTTCAACAAAACCATATCATGTGACTCCTTGTTGGAACGAGCTCGACAAGCTCATTCCAATGAGGGGTCACATGATATGGTTTTGTTGAAATTTTTTGAAAAATAATTTTTTTTTTTCAACTGCTGAATTTGCATATTACGCGGGCGGATGTGGCTGATTCGTTGGGTAAAGAGTTAAAAAAGTGTTGGTAAACTCCAACAAATAAGCTAACAAGCAAGAATATATGTGAATTTCTACTATTTGGAAATTTAATGGGTTAATTTAAATATGAATGAACAGTTCTGGCATCTGTGTAGAGAATTAAGCAAATCTGTAATACAACATCTATGCAGTAGTTGGTTCTATACCTATGGGGCAGTTTGGGTATATGAAGAGGTAATTTTTCACTCACCATTAATAACAATAGTAGATTGATATCTAAATTACAGACATTTTGGGAAAATAACTTGTTCATGTACATTTTTAGAGTAATTAGTGCCAAGCATAATTTTTGTAAAATGAAATATATTTTACATCATATATCTGGCACTTGACAGCAGAAGTTATTGATTTAGATCCTCTTATGCCTCTACTGTTATATGTTTTTATATTGGCTCTCTACCTAAAACTGCCATTCAAAATTGATTATTTTTTTCAATTTTTACTTCCAAAACATAGCTTATGTACCCTCATTGAAACAAGCTTGTTGAGCTTGTTCCAATGAGGTGGTATAAACAAACTATGTTTTTGGGATAAGAAATAAAGACTTTTATTTAAGCAAAATCTCTGCATGTTGGAATTTACCCCTGAGGACTCACTGATGAATTCTCAACATTTTCAACCTGGAACACTGAATTGTAACATCCAGTGCTATACTTTATTATGTCAGCTGTAGACCTTGATAAATCAGTGATCTGATCTAGAGAACAGATACTGTTCAAAGACCTAAATAGGATTTAATATTAGGTCACTGTAACATTTCTCCAAATAAAATGTAATTCTATATATAATTCTATCTGAGATGACACCTACATTAAAACAGATCAGAACACTTAACTTCATTACTGTGCAGCCATTGTTAGAACATTATAATTATAAGTTATGCCCCTTGATAAGCTTTATCTTTGTTGTTAATAATGAATAAGCGATTTCCTAATTATATTGCCGCTGATTTTCATCTTTTAGACAAATATGGTGGAAATCTATCTAAGTTGAATGATTCCATCTAAATGCATTATTCATGTTTACAACTCAGTTTAAAATGGTGTTTATTATGTTCTTTCCTGAAGTTATGAAAGTAAAGAGCTGCGCACATTCTACTTTTGTATGTTTTCCTTCATAACAAATTATGTCCATCCAGCATGTTTGCTTCTGTAGCTCCACCGCCATTTGTTAGGATTAACATAATTAGCTTAACTTGACAAAGTCAAGATAAGCTATTGCCATCACATGTTTCAGGTTATATCTAGATGAGAACATCCCCTTTTGGTTGCAATTGGTCAACTGTGATGGCTACCCGAGCCGAAAACCTTTAGCACAGTCTGCAGGTCGTATTTATGAAGGGATTTCATTGTAACTTGGTAGGATGACTCTGCATAATGTCTAGATGAGAACATCCCCTTTTGGTCATGATCTGTCAACCATGACGGCTGCCCAAGCCCGAAACCCAAAACGGTGTTTAGCACAGTCTACCGGTCATATTTAATATGGAGGGATTTCATTGTAACTTGGTAGGATGACTCCATATGATGTCTAGATTAAAACTTCCCCATTTAGCTGCGATCTGTCAACTGTGACAGCTGTCCGAGCCAAAACCCCAAAACTTTTAGCACAGTCTACAGGTCGTATTTATGGAGGGATTTCATTGTAACTTGGTAGGATGACTCCATATAATGTCTAGATGAGAACATCCCCTTTTGGTCAAGATTGGTCAACTGTGATGGCTACAGGGGCCCGAAGCCCAAAAACCTGTAGCACAGTCTACAGGTCATATTTATGGAGGGATTTCATTGTAACTTGATAGGATGACTCGTTTTGAATAATTTCACTGTAACTTGGGAACTTTTGTTGACATACATCAACTGTGAGGGCCACATTAACCCCCTTATTTCTTTAGTACAGTCTAGACCTCAAATTATATTTATTGAAAACATCGCATACAGGTAACAGAAATTAACAAATTCTCAATTATCACAATTCTTGTATTTCATAATCCTTTCATAAACATTGAACATTATCCTTTTCATCAAACACAACACACGGTCAAGTTAAGCTACAATGTCATTGACATTTTCATTTTTTCATGCTTCTACTGGGGGGGGGGGGTGCAGGGGCAGACAAATTTGATGGCAAAACAAATGCCCGTGCTTGAATATTTACAGTTATATCTCCTTCACTTATGTGATAATTAAAAATGTGTCTGTCTGACATGTTTTATGGTAATGAAATAAATTTTAACACTATTCTACAAAAGCATTGGAGAACATATTTTATGATAGGATGGATGCTCATGTGTGTTTAGTTTCAGAATTCCTTCCATTTTCCTCATTTTCTTCACTTGGGGGGAGGGGGAGGGGGTCATAAAAAGTTGGTTTATTTCTTTGTGTTTTTTGGCTTTTTGCTTCTTGCTTTTCGTCTTTGCGAATACTTCTCATCTCATCTGATGGATGCCCTAGTGTGTTTAGTTTTAGAATTCATTCCCCTTCCCTCACTTTCCTCATTTCAGGGGTAAAAAAAAAATCTGTTCATTGTGCTAAAAGAAAAGTGTTTTGATTCTCAGGTAATTCCTCATTGAATTTGAACCCCCTCATTGGACATTTTTATTGCCATTCAGTGTCTTCCAGTATTACTAAGCTCTGGGAGACCCAAAGCTTTTTACGTTTTTCAATTGATGCATATTTATTTAGTTGCGTCTCCAATATGTTTGCCTTGCTACAATTTATTGGAGAGTGCCTTAGATCCCATAGATCAAATACTTTACTTCAAAGATAATATGAAGAGCATTGAAAAAATTTGAAGGCTTTAAATTGCAGTACCTACAGTTTGTTTTTAGAGGAATGTTTTTTCAAATTAAAAATGAATTTATTTGTATAAATATGCACTTATTATATTTCTGTGTGTGAAAGGACAGCCAAATTCCTTGTCATGTTTACTCACTTTTTTCAAAAGAAAAATAAAAATTAAAAATAAAACCCTCCCTCCCTCCCACACTGATTTGAAAAAAAATTGCCTGAGAATCAATTAATTTATTTTGTGTGGCCTTGCTTTGTGTTCAGTGGCTTTGTGATTATTGTTTTATATCTTTGTGAATTATTTTCAATTCGCCCGACTGAAAGTCAGTATGAGTTATTGCCATAACTTGTCATCTGTCCATTGTCTGTCGCTCACTACCTGTTAACCCTTTACCCAACGTAATGGCCAAAACCGGCCAGCGCTATTCTAAAAAATCGCCAATTAATTTTCATTATTTTTTTCATTTTTTGTCTCAAAAACATAGGTTATGACCCCTCATTGGAACAAGCTTGTTCCAGTGAGGGGTCATAATCTATGTTTTTGAGACAAAAAATTAGTTATTGAATTTTTTGTGCAAGTGTCGTCCACTTTTCATGTTAGGTGAAGGGTTAACTTTGCATATCAGTCTTCTTCTTTGGAAGCCCTGACCCAAACCCAACCAAACTTGGCATAAATTATCTTTGGGAATACCATTCCAAGTTTGTTGTAGCTGAGTGTACTGGTTCGGGCAGTGCGTGAAAAGCCTGAAATTATTTTCTAATGTTCTTATCATTACAGACACACAATGCTTTGAAATTTGGTAAGCAGCCTTTTCTGAAGATTCAAGTTTGTTTGAAGAAAGTTTCTTGTGCAATATTTCAGTTTTTGGTGCCACCCCAAATTTAAATTTTCTGAACCATTTGGCCATTCCGAACCAAATTTGGTATGCAGTAGTATTAGATGACATGTAATTGATTTGTGTTGACAAAAGTTTTTTCATGCCCCATGGGAACCACAGGAGAACCCCCCCCCCCCCCCCCCCCCCCCCCTGGAGCAATAAATAGAAAAAAATCAGATATCAATGTTTCCAAAAGTGCACAGAACAGAGAATTGTTGTTTGGTATAAAGCATAAGTATGACCTATAGAATCAAATGGGCAATCAGTTGTGTCATGGTGTACCATCTGGGATAATGGGGATATGTGGAGTCTGCACTTTTCAAAGATTAAAAAAATCTTCTTCTCCAGAACTACCAATCAGAATCTTATGATATTTGGTATACAACATCCTTGGGTGGGGATCAGTTCCAAGCTTTTTAAAGTGAAGGCTTTGGGTTCTTATTTGGGCTTCCCGTGGAAGCTTGAATTTTATTTAACTTTATGCAATATGAGGAAAATTCTTTAAAAAAAATATTCTTCTTCAGATCCACCAGTCAAAATCTTTTTGAAATTTTTGATATACAGCATCCTTGTTGGTGGGAGGCAGATACCAGTTTGTTATGCCCCTGACTTGGTTGGAGGGGGTATCTAGTGGAGAGCTGTGTACGTTCATTCGTTAGTACGTTCGTTCATTAGTACTTTCGTACATAATGCAAATGTGTCCGTCCAACATATTTGCTGATCTAGCACAGTCATTATTTGTCGGATTCAAATAATTTTTGCCATGCCTGTCTGTCAACATGGGGGAACAGATCCTACAGCAGAATTAACATCTTCGTTTAAACGTTTACAGAGTTATTTTCCCTTGTTTGAAAAATGATTCAAAAAGGTGTCTGTCCAACATATTTGCTGCTCTAGCTCTGTCATCAAACGTTCAATTCAAATAATTTTTACCATGCTTGTACCTCAACATGGGGGAAGAGATCCTACTGCAGAATTAATATTTTCGCGTAAACATTTGTAGAGTTATTTGCCCTTGTTTCACTTAGAGGATGATTGAAAAATGTTGTCACACACGTTTCCGGGCAATAACTTTTGTATTGATGGTCGCATGATGCTCATACTGGGGCAATGATGGGGGAACGGATCCTACAGCAGAATTGACATCTTCGCGTAAACATATACAGAGTTATTTTTCCTTGTTTAAATTAGGGGCTTATTATTGAAAAATGATTGAAAAATGTGTCCATCCAACATATTTGCTGCTCTAGTTCTGTCATCATATGTTGGATTCAAATAATTGTTACCACGCTTGTTCCTCAGCATGGGGGAACAGATTCTACAGTAGAATTAATATCTTCGCACGTGCATTTACAGTGTTAATGTTTAATTTAGGGGATGTTTGAAAAATGTGTCCGTCCAACATATTTGCTGCTCTAGCTCTGTCATCATATGTTGGATTGAAATAATTTTTCCATGCTTGTACCTCAACATGGGGGACGAGATCCTATGCTTGTTATCATTATAACTTGAACAAAGGTTCCAGATTTGACAACCGGCATATAAACTAGGTTATGGACATGCAACACTCTCTGATTGCCACCACAACTTGATGCCTGAGTCTCCGATGTGCACCTCTTGTTAATTATGCATTGTAGGTGTCTAGGGGAAGCTTCTTTTCAATGCTGGACCAGTCATCTGAACGAAGATGGTTGCCAGTGCCCATTTCAGTATGGCAGCCAATTTGAATTTGGTTTCTGTCAAGTAACTAATGAATGGTGACTCAAATCAATTTTATTTTTCTGTGATGCATTGTTGGTGTTTAGAGGAAGCTTCCTTTTGATTTTGGTTAAGCTCCCCCCCAGAGACTTACCGAACCTCTTATGACACCATCGGGGGCATATGCTATGCTTTGCGTTGCTCTTGTTTAACCCTTTACCTAATGTGAAAAGTAGACGACACTTGCAAAAAAAAAATCTTGAATAACTAATTTTTTTTCATTTTTTGTCTCAAAAACATAGGTTATGACCCCTCGTTGGAACGAGCTCGACGAGCTCGTTCCAACGAGGGGTCATAACCTATGTTTTTGAGACAAAAAATGAAAAAAATAGTGAAAATTAATTGGCGATTTTTTAGAATAGCGCTGGCCGGTTTTGGCCGTTACGTTGGGTAAAGGGTTAAATCAAGTTCCTAGGTTCATATTTGGGCACTCTATGGGAGCCTGAATTTTAACTTGCAATATGAGGAATAGTCTATACACATTTTACACAAATCTTAGAATCTTTTGATATTTGGTATAAAGCATCCTTATAAGTTAAGTTTGTTCAAATGAAGTCCCTGGGTTCATATTTGGGCTCTTTATGGGAACCCAAATGTTAACTTAGTGGAATATGAGGATTATTATTTGAAACTGGTCTTCTTCAGCTCCTCCACTCAGCATCCTGTGTAGCTGGGTATTCGTCAACAGTAGTGGGGTTAGATTCAAGTTGGTTCAAAGCAAGTCCCTCTGTTCATATTTGAACTCCTTATGGGAACCTGAAATTTAACTTGCTACAATATAAGAAAAATCCTTTAAAAATCTTCTTCAAATCCACCAGTCTTCCCGTGGGAACCCCGGGAAGTGAAACAGTGCTTGTTTACTGTTGTAAACTTCTCTATTTTACTGGTAAAATTGGACCTAGTCGCCAATGCCTTGGGTGGAAGTCATCTGAAATGGGCAATATGGGTATAAACTAGTGGCTGGACATGCCTTTATTTCCATGTTTTGGTCACGATTAGCCATTGTATTGAAATATCTGACCTTAAACACCAATAAATAAAAAAAAAAATAGCTCCACCAATCAAATTCTTTTAATATTTGGTGTACAGCATCCTAAGTTTGGAGAGGTGTGGTAAAGGGGGGAGAGGAGGTGGCAGATTTATGTTTGTCGCAATCAAGTCTATGGGTTTATATTTGGGCTTTCTAACTTGGTGCAATATGAAGAATATTGTTCAGATATTTTCTTCTTCAGATCCACGAGGCAGAATATTTTGATATTTGGTAATAAAACAAATTTTCTTTCAAACAAATGTTCTTTTCTCATTATTTTTTTATTGGGGTTTAATGACACTTTTGACAGCCAGGATCACCTCATGTCAAACAGTTTTTGAGGTAGATGAAGTTAGTATACCCTGAGAGAATCACCGAGCAGCAGTTAGACACTGTCAGATTTCCCCAACGAACTAACTCTATGCATGCAGGGTTAGCATTCATTGAAGACAAGTGCACCATCAGCAAGCAGTATGCCTTAGTACACAGCACCACCATACATCCATGTGGATAATCGGGATTAAGTGCCTTGCCCAAAGACACAACCCAGTTACCCTTGGTCAGGATCGACCCATGGACCTCTCAGTTTGAGGTTTTGATACTCTAACCACTGAACCACCATGCTCCCTCTGCTTTCATTATTGGTTTTTCCATCTGTTTATTAGTGTTCAAGAGCACAGAACCAAAATGCCCCAATTTATCAAAAAACACTGTCTTGATCATGTCCTTGTTGGAGGCCTATTCAGATGGAAGCTCTTTAGTAATTTTTCAACAGAATTTTAATCCTAACATAGGATGTGTGTGGGGGTGGGGGAGTGGTTGTGGTGGTTGAGAAACAGACATTCTTGTTCAATTCATTTTGGGTGATAACAATATACACACATGGACAAGGTGTCACTTCCTTTTTGATTCCATCTTTCTGATTCCTTAACACTAATGCCCTTTTTTCTCTCTATGCCTAACCAACTTTAATTTTCTTCTAGACAACATGATTGGGAACATTTCTAATGCCTGTACTTCCAAAACTGTATGGGACAGAGAATTGTTATGCCCCCAACCTCATTGGTTGTTGGATTTTGATGTCATTTGGTATTGTGATAGACTGAATTGGATGGAAACAGAATATTGAATAATTTTTTGTATAGTAGAACCTGTCTTGAGAGACCATCCTTGTTGCCAGGCAAAAGAGGTCTCTCAAAACAGGTGGTCTCTCATGACAGCTTCATTACAGAGTAGAACAACCAAACAGCACAAGGTCACAGTGGTCTCTCAAGACAGGTGGTCTGTCGTGACAGTGGTCTCTCAAAACAGGTTTTACTGGACATGTTCAGTGGGTATGCAAGGGGAATTTAACTGAGTTAGTCTGCATATGTGTTTGTTTATTCAAAATGGCAGACATTTATGCCATTTTTGCTCAACTTGACAACATCAGCTATTGGGATGGGTTGTGATCCATCGTCTGTCTGTTTATGTCTGTACATTTATACGTTCCTCTGTCCATCCACAATTCCTTTAGCACACCCTACAGGACGCAGATCTCCCCCCGATCAGTTCCAAATTTCACTCATGGCTTTGGGGTAATGTCTAGATGGGAGCTATCAAATTTTGATGAAAAACATGGCTGCCAGTGGCCATCTTAGATTTGGCATATTAATTGTCAACAATTCCATTGGCACACCATACAGGACACATCTCTTACCCGATCAGTTTCAAATATCATATGTAGCTTGGTGTGATGCAATCAAATATTTCTGAATTTTTTTTAAAAAACATGGCTGCCAGCAGCTATCTTGGATTTGGCACATAAATTGTCAACAATTCCATTGGCACGCTGCACAGTCTGCATCTCTCATCTGATCAGTTCCAAATTGCATACGTGGCTTTGGGACAATGTCTAGATGGGAGCTATTGAATTGTTTCGAATTTCATTGAAAAACATAGCCGCCAGCAGCCATCATAGATTTCGCATATAAATTGTCAACAATTCCATTAGTACACCCTACAGGTCGCATCCCTCACCTGATCTTTTTCAAATTTCATATGTAGCTTTGGTGTGGTGTCTTTTCAGTAGAAAACTTGATTAAATATATTGGCATTGCTTGGAGCTTTCTATTTAGATCAGTTTCAAATTAATATGTAGCTTTGATGTGATGTCTAGATGGGTGTTATCAAATTTTTCTGAATTTCGTTGATAAAATGGCCACCAGCAGCCATCTTGGATTTGGCACATAAATTGTCAATAATTCTATTAGCACATCATACAGGCCACATTTCTCACTCGATCTTTTTCAGCTGTCATATGTAGCTTTGGTGTCATATCTAGATGGGAGCTATCAAATTTTTCTGAATTTAGTTGAAAAACATGGTCGCCAGCAGCCATCTTGGATTTGGCATATAAATTGTCAACAATATCATAAGCACACCCTACAGGCTACATATCTCACACAATGTTTTTTCAAATTTCATATATAGCTTTAGTGTGATGTCTACATGGGAACGATCAAAGTTTTCTGAATTTCGTTCAAAAACATGGCTGCCATCAGCCATCTTGGATTTGGCATATAAATTGTCTACAATTCCATTAGTACACCATACAGGTCGCATCCCTCACCTGATCTTTTTCAGATTTCATATGTAGCTTTGGTGTGGTGTCTTTTCAGTAGAAACTTGATTAAATGTATTGGCATTGCTGGAGCTTTCTATTTAGTTCAGACCCTTCTTGGGCAAGTTGAGCTGCAGTGTACATCACCAACACTCCAGTGAGGAGCATATACTGTTGGTATTGCAGGAGGGGGAATATGCAGTGCTTCGCATTGCTCTATTATCTTGTTATGTATAGAATATACCCATAGTAGCTTGGTGTACCAAATATTCACCACTCATGGTGAGGTGGTGTTAACCGCGAGGCTTTTGCATGCAGTTAACACCACTTCACCATGAGTGGTGAACATTTGGTACACCAAGCTACTTTGGGTATATTTTATCTATACCATGATCGTCAGATTAATAAGAGTTTAAATGTTAATTAAATCAATATTCACTTGCTCGAATCTGTTTTTATTTACATGAGCACCAGTGGGCGGTACTTCTGCTGGCAATTTTATCGCCGAAACGAAATTGAAAACGAAACGTGCAAAATTTGGGGCCTTTTTCATTTTAATAACTTGACAACATACTATTTTGAGTTACGGATGCTTTATTAACATGAGACAACACGTATGTTTGTTAATTTTTGGTATCTTATGAGGTAAACTTATTTAAAAACG
Organism: Pictodentalium vernedei; assembly: GCA_031216915.1. Classification (NCBI taxonomy): domain Eukaryota; kingdom Metazoa; phylum Mollusca; class Scaphopoda; order Dentaliida; family Dentaliidae; genus Pictodentalium; species Pictodentalium vernedei. Next base: position 232,455,794 of record CM062288.1, on the reverse strand, counting down.
TAATAAATAATTGCCGGTTTCATTTCATTCTTCAGAAGGTGACAAGTTATAAATTTAAACAAGTTTGCATTCAAGGTGTGGTCACCAAAGGTCAGCTTGGATGTAGTTCCATGGTAGGTGTAAATTTTTAGCTCACCTAAGCAAAGCTCAGTGGAAGCTTTACTGATCACATTTTGTCCGTCATCCGGCGTTAACTTTACATTATCGACTTCTCCTTCAAAACCACTAGCCCAATTTTATTCAAATGTTGGGTAAATGTTGATTACCTAATGCCAATTCAGAGTTCAAATGAAGTTGCCCCTCCTCCTGGGTGGTATCTTTGAAAATCTTCTTCTCATGAACCAGCAGTAGCAGAGGCTTGATATATGGTATGTAGCTACCTTTTAAGATGTAGACTCAGATTTGTTCAAGAGAAGTTTGATGGGCTATATTTGGCGTTGTTATGGGAAGGGCAAAATTTTTGGCCCCGCCCAAAATTTCTATTTTCCGAACTGAGAGGCCGATTTGAACCAAATTTTATGTGAGGGCTTATTGGGTCATAAGTACCTAATTTATGCCGATTTTTTTTTCCCGTAGCCCCGTGGGAACTGCAGGAGCTAAAAATAGAAAAAAATTAAAACGCCCATATCTCCAAAACTGCACGGCACTGAGAATTTTTATTTGGTGTGAAGCTTCCTTAGGACCAACAGAAAGGATTGGTAAAAAAAAAATTGCCATCGGTTTTATCATAGGGTACAATTTCTGGACTTTGAAAAGGTAGGCAATGGGAAAAACATGAAAAAATCTTCTTCTCCAGATCCAGCAGGCAGAATCTTTTGATATTTGGTATGCGATATTGTAGGGTGGATCTGATTCAAGTTTGTTCAAATCGGCCCCCTGGGTTTATATTTGGGCTCAGTATAGGAGCCCGAATTCAAACTTAGTGCATTTCAGGCAAATTTCTTAAAAAATCTTCTCCAGATCCAACAGACAGAATCTTTTGATATTTGGTATGCAACATTGTGGGGTGGATCTGATTCAAGTTTGTTCAAATTGGCCCCCTGGATTCATATTTGGGCTCACTATAGAAGCCCGAATTCGAACTTAGTGCATTTCAGGCAAATGTCTTTAAAAATCTTCTTCTCCAGATCCAGCAGGCAGAATCTTTTGATATTTGGTATGCAACATTGTGGAGTGGATCTGACTCAAGTTTGTTCAAATTGGCCCCCTGGGTTCATATTTGGGCTCATTTAGGAGCCCAAATTTGAACTTAGTGCATTTCAGGCAAATTTCTTTGAAAATCTTCTTCTCAAGATCCAGCAGGCAGAGTCTTTTGATATTGAGTATGCAGCATGCTTAGGGGGTGAGATTCAAGTTTGTTCAAGCCAAGTCCCTGGATTCATATTTGGGCTCACTGTGGTAGCCCGAATTATAACTTAGTTCAAAATGAGGAATTTTCTTTAAAAATCTTCTTCAGATCCAGCAGTCGGAATGTTTTGATATTTGGTATGCAGCATCCTTAGGGGGGTGAGATTCAAGTTTGTTCAAGCCATGTCCCTAGGTCCATATTTGGGCTCACTGTTGGAGCTTGAATTGTAACTTAGTTCGAAATGAGGAATTTTCTTAAAAAATCTTCTTTTTCAGATCCAGCAGTTGGAATGTTATGTGGTGTGTAGCATCCTTGGGGGGGGGGGGGGGGGGGGGGGGGGGGGTATTCAAGTTTGTTAAAGTCCCCTGAATCCATATTTGGGTTCCTGTGGGAGCCCAAATTATAACTTAGTCAATATGAGGAATTTTTCTTTAAAAATCTTCTTCTTCAAATTCAGCAGTCGGAATGTTTTGATATTTGGCCTCCAGCAACCTTAGGGGGGTGAGATTCAAGTTTGTTCAAGCCATGTCCCTTGGTTCATATTTAGGCTCACTATGGGAGCCTGAATGACAACTTAGTTCAAAATGAGGAATTTTCTTTAAAAATCTTCTTCAGATCCAGCAGATGAATGCTTTTGATGTTTTTTATGCAGCATCCTTGGGGGAGGGGGGGGGGGGGGGAAGATACAAGTTTGTTCAAGCCATGTCCCTAGGTCCATATTTGGGCTCACTGTGTTCAAAATGAGGAATTTTCTTTAAAAATCTTCTTCAGATCCAGCAGTCGGAATGTTTTGATATTTGGTATGCAGCATCCTTAGGGGGGTGGGATTCAAGTTTGTTCAAGCCATGTCCCTAGGTCCATATTTGGGCTCACTGTGGGTGCTTGAATTGTAACTTAGTTCGAAATGAGGAATTTTCTTAAAAAATCTTCTTCTTCAGATCCAGCAGTCGGAATGTTTTGATAATTGGTGTGCTGCATCCTTAGGGGGGTGGGGGGGGGGGGGGGGGGAGGAGTGAGATTCAAGTTTGTTAAAGCCAAGTCCCTGGGTTCATATATGGGCTCCCTATGGGAGCCCGAATTATAACTTAGTTCAATATGAGGAATATTCTTTAAAAATCTTTTTTTTTTAGATCCACTGGTCAGAATTTTTGGGTATTTGGTATAAGCTTTTCTTAGGAGGAGCAGATGCAACTTGTTGAAATCAATTCTCTCGTTTGATATTTAGGCTTCCCTGTCAGGTGAGCACCCTCAGGCCCCCTGGGGCCTCTTGTTACTATTGAAATCCCATTGCTGGAATGTTCACCATTGTTGGTGTGTAAAGCTAAAATTTATGTCATAGGCTTTTTATATGTAGTAGAATAGGTAACCATGTATAAAATAATAATATGGTATGAAGCATCCTTAGGACAAGTAGAATTGAATGGGTGAAAAAAGTTGCAATCAATTGTTTCGTGGGTTACCATGTGGTGATGCCCATTTAACACTGTTAGTAATGGAAAAATGGAAAGTCATTCTCTTTCTTGTTTTCAGAAATTTTAGAAATTGTCTCCAGAACCATCAGTCTGAATATTTTAATATTTGGTATGCAACATCCTCAGAGGAATCCAATTCATGTTTGTTCAAATCAAGTCCCTGAGTTATTTGCTCAATACAGTGGGCAGAGCCAAAAATGACAAATCAACTAAGGAGCAACACCAAAGCAAAACTTGTTGAAAGTTCAAAATTTGGGTTATGGTCACTGGTGTAACTCAGGGGTCATTGAGTGTATTTTTAAAATATTCTGAAATCAAATTTCCTTTAGCTCTTTCCAGTCATGTGTGATATAATATTCCATATTTAAAGGCAAATTTACAAATATACATTACGCCCCAAATGTGAAATAATCCAATGAATGAACTAGGCTGCCTGGTTATCGAGTTTGTGAACTAGGCGTTTTTATATCCATTTCATGTACTGAGCAAGAAAAAGTTGCATCAACCCAGTATAGTTTCATGTATGGAAAAATATTGTTCATACGTGACATTCTTGTTTTTGACCAACTCATCGTATTGATAAACAAATGGGTCCCGTCCATTCATCTGTGCATCCATGTGGCCATCTGTCCTTTGATACATTTTGTGAATGCGATAACTTGCACAAATGTAATCAGATTTCACAAAACTTGCCATAGCCATACATTATGAGAAGATCTCGGTCAAATTTGATACTCACCAAATTTTCCCTTAGCTTTTGTGGAAGTAATGTCCCTTTTTCTTGGAAATTTGGTTTTTGTCTTATAAAGAATTTGTTAACGTGATAACTTGAATAAATTTAATCAGATTTTTCTCCAGCTTGATATAGGTATACATTTTGAGATGATCTTGGTCAAGTTCAATATTCCCTAAATTTTCTGTGCTCTTATAAAAGAGTTATGTCCCTTTTTGTTTGAAATTCAGTGTTTGTCTGATAATGACTTTGTGAATGCAATAACTTGAATAATTGTGATCAGATTTTCATGAAATTAGCTATAGGCAAACATTGTGAGAAGATCTTGGTCAGGTTCGATATTCGCCAAATTTTCTTGGCTTTTCTACGAATTATGCCACTTTTTGTTTGAAATGCAGTGGTTATCTGATATTGACTTTGTGAACGTGATAACTTAAGTAATTGTAATTGGATTTTCATGTAACTAGGTATTGGCACACATTGTGAGAAGATCTTGGTCAGGTTTGATATTTCCCCAAATTTTCTCAGCTTTTGTCAGAGTTATGCCCTTTTTTTTAAATTTGGTGTTTGTCTAATAATGATTTTGTGAACATGATAACCTGAATAATTGTAATTGGGTTTTCATGAAACTTGCTATTTGCATACATTTGGAGAAGATCTCAGTCAAGTTTGATATTCATCAAATTTTGTTGGTATTTGTAGAAGTGATGCCCCTTTTTATTCAAACTCATGTTTCTCTGATAACAATATTGTGAATGCAATAATTTGAACAAATGTGATCATATTTTTACGAAACTTGCTACAGGTATACATTGTGAGAAGAATTTGGCCACTTTCAATATTCACCAAATTTTTTCCGCTTTACAGGAATTATGCCCCCTTTTGTTGAAAACTTGGTGTTTGTCTGATAATAACTATGTGAATGCATTATCCTGAATCAAAGGAATCAGATTTTCATGAAACTTATCTTAGCAATGTTTTTACATCATTGTTGGCTCCCTGTATAGGCTGCCAACAATGATGTAGAAAAACTGAAGTCACATGCAACTGTGTACATGTTTATAAGATAATAATTATCATAAAATGAACTAAGGCTTTATGGGTTAAAGTGGGCAGTACTGATTTACTGCCATAAAGAAATTCTGCTCTATAAGTAAAATAGGACCTGGAAACCTGTAAGTAAAATAGGACCTGGAAACCTATAAGTAAAATAGGACCTGGAAACTAATACCTTTGACAAAGTCCTCTAAAGTGGGCAGCATAGGTTTATACGATTGACTAAACTTTACTTCCTATGTATGTTCATGATAGAGCCATATATGCTGAAAGTGACTTTAAACACCATTAAATATATTATATGTGTATTTAAAGACATATTTAGAAGTCAGGAAAAATGTCTATGAGATTCGAAATCTACATGATTTTTCCTAGTTCATCAATTTCCTGTGGAAACACCGGAAAATGGAGTACCGGTAGTGCTTGTTATGACCCCGACCTCCAGAGGAGGATTCAGGGGTATCTAGTGAAGTCCTCCATCCATCTGTCCATCCATCCATCCATCCATCCATCCATCCATCCATCCATCCATCCATCCATCCATCCATCCATCCATCCATCCATCCATCCATCCATCCGTCTGTCTGTCTGGGCCAACATTGGGGGTTTAGGGGATATTATTATTAGGGGCTACCTCCAAATTAAGGTAGTGTTAGGGTTAGGAGTGGGGTGGGGTTAGGGGTAGCCCCAGAGTAGGGCTTAAGGTTGGGGAGGGTTAGGTCTGGGGGGGTTGGGGTTGGGGTCAGGGGTGGGGTTTTAGTTTTAGTAGCCCCTAAACCGAAAAATAGCTCTTAATCCTATTGGTTTGGCTAGGGTGGGGTTGGGTCAGGGGTGGGGTGGGGGTTAGGGTTAGGGGTAGCCCCAGATTAGGGATTAAGGTTTGGGGGTTAGGTCCAGGGGTGGGTGGGGGTTAGGGTCTGGGGTGGGCTTTTAGGATCAGGGTGGGGTAGGGTTAGGGTGTGGTTTTTGGGTGGAGGGGTGGGGTTAGGGTTAAATATAAGATCTAGGGTGGAGGGGGTGGGGTTCTGGGTAAAATAAGGTTTTGGACATACAAAATTTTTTTTTGGTAGCCCATAATCCCGAAATGTTGGAGCGTCCGTTCAAACATTTTGCATTGTAATTTCAAAACCATTGGTTGGATTTGGATCACTCGGGTATGCTGATAGACCTGCATTTTTCACAGAGTTATGGCCTTTTTTCACTTTTTCGACTTTTTGAACATTTGCAGGTCCCACAATACCTTTTAGGCTACTTCAAACTTGCCTGTGGGTTGGGGGCAGTGTCCATGCTTTATGTTGCCCTTGTTTACTGAGGTGAACTCCCCGTGGGAACCCCGGGAAGTAAGCAGCACTTGTTTACTGTGGTAAATCAGTTCCGCTTTACTAGTAAAATAGGACCCAGTCACCAATGCTTGGGGTGAAAGTCCTCTAAAATGGGCAACATGTTGATCAACGATTGACTAAACTTGACTTCATCTCCATGTTGTGTCACGATTAGCCATAGTGCATAAATATGTGACGTTAACCACCAACAAACAAACATACTGAGGTGAACAGGTCCTGCTTTATTTCTAAAATAGGACCTGGAACCAGTGTCTGGGGTGAAAGTCCTCTAAAGTGGTCTGCATAGGTATAAACGCTTTGCTAAACTTGACTTAGCCAGATAGCAAATAGAAGAGTTAACCTTTTAGAGCCTGGACAAGTGCCTTGAATTCCCACTATTCCACAGTCACTATATGTCTAACAGCTTAGCAGTGATTTCTAGTTAAGTCTTGGCAGCTGTTAAGAAACCACTGTTTAGGTGATTTGTCTATTGTCAATAAGACCTCCTCCTGATGGCATGTTAAGGGCACCTGTTCTGAGGTCGGAAATAGACCTTTAAGGGTTAAAGCTCAAGAAGCCTTTATTAACAGTAAATCAAGAAGTTTGTTATGATACTATCCTTGTTGACAGATACTTTTGAATTTGCTAACCCAGTTAGTTATAAATTTGCTAACCCAGATAACATAAAGATCTTATGTAGGTGTTGTTTTTCACATCACTGAATAATTTTTTCATATAGTTTTTCTGCATCAGTAGTAATGAAAAGGAAGAAAATATTCTTTTCAAATTATCCGACTGATTATTCAAGTGTTTGTTTGTTGTTTTCATTTGTATGTTGATCTGGTGTAAAATCACTTCAGTCATAGTTCAGACATCGCAGCTGGGGGTCTGGAATTTTATTTTTACTGAACATCTCATGCTTTTTTGGGCACATTCATATGATGGATTTAGTGAAAACAAGCCAAAAAAGTGAATTTGAAATTCAATTCTAACCTAAAAATATTTACAATTGAAAATTTGAAATCAACAGAAATACTGATTTAAATAAATAATTATTACATTCCTGTAATTATTCAAGGTAAGTTGATAAGACTGCATAGAGTGTATTCTGTTAATTTTATTTAACTAGTATGTACAGGTTTCTACCTACCTTGAACGTGAGTTATTGATGTTACTTCGTTTTCTTTGCAACATTGTTTATATTTATTTATTTTTTAATGGGGTTTAGCAACACTGAGCAATGGCAAGCATCTGTCAGACTACCCAACGTACTAACTAACTACAGGGTTAGCATTGCTTGAAGACACCATGCAGTGCACCAAAGTACACAGTGCCATCGTGCACCCACATTGGAAATTGGTATTAAGTGCCTTGCCCAAGTACACAACGCAGTTACCCTGGTGGGGATCAAACCGTGGACCCTTCAGTTTGAAGTCCAATGCTGTAACCACTGAGCCACCGCACTCCCAGCATTGTTTGTATAAATTCACTGCTAGAATATAATTTGAAAATGTCAAGCGCCCAAGCATTTACCATACCTGACAAAACACACTTATCATGGAAAACTTATTCATTATGAACCTGGAGAAATTAATACTAACTGAACATGACTTTGACTTTCTTATCAACCTACCTTACAATTGTTTACTACAGGCTTGCACTACAGTGGAAGACCCTAACTCAGATAAAATACTCTCTATTTTAATCTTTCCCAAGAAATGTGGGAAAGAAAATTGGTGTAAAAAACACCACGAAAAAAATAAGCCAAAACTGGGCCGCACACCCAGTATGGGACGCTCTTCCCTTAGTACAATTCCACGACTTCCATTAACCAATGCGCAGTGCAGTCATCAATTAATCATTCTTTTTTTTTTGTCCACGACATGTGGAGGATGTGTCGCCATTTTGTATTACGAAACCGTGATAATTGAACTCGTCAATAATGGTTTTCCTGTGACTGGAATTATGGATCTGAAGATCGTATAATAACAGGACTGTTGTTTATATATTCTCATTAATATTTTCAACCACATTCTCATTGAATTTTATTTATATATTCCGATTTCGCGAATGTTTTTCGACATCGTGTCAACGCGGTTTGGAAATAAATCTTTTGGTTGATAAATTTTATCATTATTATTGGAGTTCGGTGTCCATGAGGGACTGTATGGGCAGGATTTCTTCACTCTGTTGAGGGCTGAATTTCTGTTTATTTGGTCCCTGTCGGCCGTCTGGTTTCTGTCGTGTACCCACCGTTTTTTTTTGTTCTGCCACCTTCTCTCGTAGTTGGGAGTGTTCTTCTACTTTATGTACCTGTTGAGTTCACCTTTTTCTTCTACTGCTCTCACCTCTGTTATTTCCAGTTCGGTTCCTTTAGGACAATTCCTTTTGCCCTCGCTTTTGGTGCGTTCTCGTGGCTGTTCCTCCCGCACCTGTGGGGGAGGAGGGTTGGGGAATGCTGTCGTTTTGGGGCCTCCCGATATGACCACGTCTGGTGAGAGTTACAACCCCCTCCATGGGGGATGTGCAGCTCCTCCCACACCCGCGGGGGTTGGGGAAAGCTGTCATTTCGGGGCCTCCCAACATGACCACGTCTGGTGAGAGTTATTCCCCATCTATGGGGGATGTGCAGTTTTTTTACTGTGGTGGATACTGCGGGAGCTTTTGGATATCTGGTGAAGAGATGCCTGGTTCTGGGACACTGCGCCCTCTCCAGTCGACATCTGAGGCTGTCACTAGGGTTGTGACTCCTTCTTTGGAGGCCGAGCTAGGTTGCTCTCTCCCCTTTTCCGCCAGTTTCAACAGCTCCCGTCGTATCTGCTGTTACTGCTGTTCCGTCATCGGTCACCGTTTTTAGCCAGCCTCGGCTTAACCTTGTAGGGGTCGGCAGTGATGTCTGTAGTGTGGTTGTGGGGTATCGGCCTCACCTTCCCTGACTTCAACTCGGCGAAGTCAGAAATGGCTGCTGACTGAACCCCCTGCTGTGTCCTCTCAGCCATTGAGCACAGCAGTTTTATCCCTGCAGGGGTGTCTGGTAGTGTTGACGTGGGGTATCGGCCTCAGCCTTCCCTGACTTCAACTCGGCGAAGTCGGAAGTGGCTGCTGACTGAACCCCCTGCTATGTCCTCTCGGTCATTGAGCACAGCAGTTTTCTCCCTGCAGGGGTCTGCAGGGATGTCTGGTAGTGTAGGCATGGGGTATTGGCCTCAGCCTTCCCTAATTTCAACTTGGTGAAGTTGGAAGGGGCTGCCGGCCAAAGCCTGTACTGTGGTTTCTCAGTCGTTGAGTACCTCAGTTTTTCTCATTGGATTCAGATGTTCATGGTGGGTCACCATGAGCTTTGTGACGTTTCCGTCCACGCACTCTGGTCCCATGGCCAGTTTTGTGTGACCAACGCTTTTTATGCAGCCTGCCCCTTCTGTCCCGCAGAGGTCCACGGCGATTCTCCTGAATTTCTGCTCTGTTCATCCTCGGGGTATGTGATACCCCAATACACATCTGCCTTCAGATGTTTTCGGCTGCAGCCCGTCGCCCCGCGTCGGGTGTATTTGAGGATCATGACCATTCGCTGGTAAATGGGTCAGGAGAGAAGCCACTTTGTTGGTTCGTTCCCACGTCATTCCGTTCCGACAGTCAGTGAGCTTAGGGAGGCCCTCTCCTTGCTCAGTTAGGTTCTGTCCAAGAGCCTTTTCTGTTGCTTCCAGTGAGGCTACGAGTGGTTTCCAGGCATCCCCTATGGCACCACCTCCTGGGATTGGAAACAGGCCGCTTTCTGATCCCCTGGTGTGCCTACACCATGGGAGACGTCGGCTAGTTTGCCCATGATGGGCTATGTGTCCTCCGAGTCGTGGGATGAGTCTGACATTCCTGACGTCGAGAGCCAACAGTCTTCTGACTTGGGGGCAGCTCTTGACTTTGTGTTTGGGTTCCTTCCAGGTCTCTAACCGGCAAACCAGCCGACAGTGTCAGCCCGGCTGCGATCATCGGTCACACGCCTACAGCCTGTGGAGCAACATGCTTCTGGGCGCCTTCGACCGTGCATGTCGGTACAGGTGGTTGAAGCATTTACCACTTTGGACTCTGAGTTCCAAGGCTATGAAGACGTCGTTCTTCATCAAGGTTGACACTTTTTGCCTCTGGTGCATTATCGTTCCTACGATTTTGCCAATCCGTCAGACTTTGACGGTCTTGGATCGGGACTCCAACTCCTCAGCCATAAGGATAGTCTGGAGACCAGGTTGGGCTTATCGGAGGGGATGCTGGAATGCGTTCTCTCTTTGATCACGTTGTCTCTGCTTTGCTGCTTATCTGCTCCCAGATGAGTTTGACAAACAGGTTTTGTTTTGTGTGTGTTGTTCAAGGCGCTTATGCATCTTCTCACACACATGCCTGTAACGCAGCTAGCTTGGAATTAGTTTGCAGGTACGCTGTGCTAGACACAAGACATCCCCTTCTTGAGGGGCATTGAGCTGCTCTTCGATCTGCCTCTTTCGGCGGGTTCGTGACTATTCCATGGTTCCGTGGCGACAGTCTGGGATGGCTCCCTTTGTCATTCCATTGATCTGCTGCTGCTAAGTCAGCTTGATCGGCCTTCTGTTGGAGGCAGGCGCTGTCCAAAGCCTAACAAGTACCCTTCTGCTTCCTCTGCGAAGCTAAGGGATGATCCTCCTACCACCACTTCTACTCACTCACAGGGTGGGGTAGGCATCGGCAGTAGTCGCCTCGATTTCGTCCCAGGTTGAGGCATTCCACTAAGTAGAGAGTGCCTCTTCCAACATGAGTCCCTTTCAGTGTTTCACGTTGGGAACTTTTGATCACTGAGATAGGCGATCTCCTGTCAAAGGGGGCAATCGAGGTCATCAAGAACTTTCTTTCAGTGGGATTTTGTTCCCGCATGTTCTTGGTGCCGAAGAAGGACGGCTGACTCGAGATAGGTTATCGATCTGAGTATTCTGACGCAGTCTATCATTGCTTCTCAGTTCAGCATGGAGGCTTTCAGATCAGTTCGCCGCTTCTTTCCCCAGGATGTTTTCCAGTTCAAGGCCATTCCCTTTGGCCTCGGCCTGGATCCTTGGGCCTTCACCTGTCTGATGTCGCACGTGTTAGTCTTACATTGCACACAGTCCAGCGTGTCTTCTTTGGCTTGTCTAGTTGATATCCTCCAGAGGCAATCCAATGCTGCTTTTCTGGAGTCTGATGTCGTCACACTGTTGAGCCTACTCACGTCACTAGGGTTCAGAGTCAACTGAGAGAAGTTGGACCTGGTCCCTACTCCGTCTTGTCATCTGGGATGGACTTCATCAGCTCGGAGTCTTCCCCGACTGCTTGGTCTCTGCGTTTCAGTGACGGATCTCATTCCTCTAGGTCGACTTCATGTCTGACCTCTCCAACACTTTTTGCTCAGTCGTTGGAGGCAGAATGTCGATCCTCTGGTTCTGGTGCTTCTGTTACTGGAGTCTCTTCCTCGTCACCTTCTCCCCTGACAGATATTCAGTGGATTATGCAGGGAGTTCCGTTGGACTTCCCCACGTCCGATCATGTTCTGACGGTAATTGCCAGCGTTCTCGGATCTGATGATGGATCCTCTAGGTCTTTTCCTTCACGGGTCGTGGGACCAGGATCTAGACCAGGATCTAGCAGCTCTTCATGTCAACCAGAAGGAGCTTCTTGCTCTTGTTTTGTGTGACCGGAGTCTCTTCCTCGTCACCTTCTCCCCTGACAGATATTCAGTGGTATATGCAGGGAGTTCCGTTGGACTTCCCCACGTCCGATCATGTTTTGACGGTAATTGCCAGCGATCTTGGATGTGACGATGGATTCTCTAGGTCTTTTCCTTCACGGGTCATGGAACCAGGATCTAGCAGCTCTTCATGTCAACAAGAAGGAGCTTCTTGCTCTTCTTTTGTGTTTCCGACAGTGGATCCCCCACTTTTCGAATTGTCAGGTCCTTCTGTGGTCTGACAATTCTACGGTGGTTGTTTACATTCGGAACCAGGGCGGCATGCACTAATGTTCCCATGTACGAATTGGTTCGGTATCTTCTATGGCTTGCTCAGGATGTCAATGCCGGAGTGGTGGTTCTTCACATTCCTGGTTGTCTGAACCTCCTAGTCGACTCCCTGTCACAACGGGGCAGGTTCTTTTCCACTGAGTGGATGCTCCACATGGCGGTGTTCTAGTCTCTTTGAGATCTCTGGGGTCGTCCCCACATAGATCTCTGTCCGACTTGTTGGAACCATCAGGTGGACACTTTCGTGTCCCCGTGTCCAGATGCTCTGGCTTTCGCCGTGGATGCTCTGTCCCTCCTTTGGAACAGTTTTGTCGGCTATGCCTTCCTGCCGGTTCCGATTCTGCCTCAGGTTCTAGCCCAGATATGAACCTGCAGTTGTCGAATCCTTTCGATCACACCCCTGTGCCCAGCAATGGGTACAAGTCCATGCTTCGGAGACCTTTTTCATATGTGGTACCGCTTCGTATCAGCACTCATCCTTGCCTCTCCAAGGTCCTCTCCAAGCTTGTTCAGCACTTTTCCTTGAAAAGGCCTAGGACTTTGGAGTTTACTCCAAGATGGACACTTTCTTGGGTGCTGCTCTGCTTGGGGGGGGGGGGGAGGGTCTTTCGCGCCTTTTTCCCGGGTGGATATGCATTTTCTCACATGCCAGATCTCTCCTGAATCCATTTCTCGATGGATTTGTCTTGCTATTCGTGCAGCTTCCGCTCATTTAGCTACTGGCGATTGTATTACCAATCGTTTTTCTGCTATGAGGTGCATGCATTGTCTTCCTCTCGGGGCTTATACTAACTCTTTTTTGTTGTCGGATATTATGTTGACAGCCTACTGGAGAAATGCTACCTTCTCCACTTTTCTACGACAGTTGCAGGAGCAGACAGAGGACCTTTGTTCTACGGGCCCTCTTTCTTCTGCTCAGGCTGTTGTCAATCCAAGCCATTCAGCTTCTTACAGGGTCAGTTCCAGCTCTGTGCTGTTATTGCCCTTTCTGCGTGTCGCACATCACCATACGCCTCATCTTTCATTGTCTTTTACTAATGTTTGTAAATAGGACTAGGGATCCAGGGTTCATACAGCTCTTGAAAAACCCTTGAAAATGAGTTTTTTCTTGAAAAACCCTGGAATTTGAAATTAGCCCTTGAGAAACCCTTGAACTTTCAGAAGTCTCTTGAAAAACCCTTGAATACCAAGCTATTTCCTGGCATTGTAAATATATGTGTACACGCCTTTTACTTTTGTTGCACTCGTGTTGCTCAGTTAAAAAAACCCATAAAAAGTATGGAACGTTTTACCAAGATTACTGTAACACAGATCACACTTTGGGTACCAGTACTTCCTGACTTCCAAAGTCAGATCCGTGTCACATGAATCTTAGATATTTAGAGCTCAAACAACAAGCTGGATAGTATATGTAGCCCTTGAAAAGAAAAAAAGAAGCCCTTGGAAAACCCTTGAAAAACCCTTGAACTTTGTGAGCAAATTTTTGTATGAACCCTGGCGATCTCTTCCTCTGTCCACGGCTCCAGTGCAATTGAGTTATGTGTGGGTTGGTTATGTGATTCCCTCCATCCTGTTGTCTATTCAGCCTGTAGTAAACACTTGTAAGGTAGGTTGATATACTAGGTTAGTATACAACACAAGCAAATGCAAACAGTGTAAAGCCACTAAAGTTGTTCTCAGCACTTTTCAATACAGCCATGGTAGTGGCTCTAGCACTCACCCAGTTAACTAGTTGAATGCAGGAAGCCCATATTGAGGCTCCATTCTGAAATGCAAGTATTGCAGCTTAAAAGCTTCATATTCTGTGGATATGCTTCATATCTTTGAAATGAAATTATGTAAATGCAATGTGTCCTTGTGCAAAGCACTTCATCCCGAATGCCCACTTGAGGGCACGGTGGCACTGCATGTCTAAGGCATACTGCATGTCGATGGAGAAATAAATAAATGAAGAATTTTGTCTTTGCAACCTTCACTTTTGCATAAATTATTGTAAGACAAAAGACCGGCGAACAAAATTTGACAACCAAAAATAGTTTTGAACACTACCAATTAATCATCTTGAGAGGCATTCAGTTAGTGTACCTATTACTGGTGGAGGTGAGCAACTGGGTGTCCCCTTAAATGCACACACTCCTCACCCAAATTATGAATGGTACTGAGTTTGGCCATTGGTGTCTTGTTATTATCTCTTGTCAAGGAAGAGATATAACAAAGAGCTCTGACCATCATTCCATCTGTCCTTCAGTCCATCTATCCTTCCATCCATCCATGATGTGAATGAAATGCTTCAACACAAAACAGTGTTTACCTTTGAGGGCCTGTTTCCGACTTTGGTCATTTTATGTGTACCCATACTATGTATGGTACACATAATGCCGGCATCCGGGGTGGCCATCCGGCGTTTGTCCATTCTTTGTCTGTCTGTCTGTCCATCCGTCTGTCTGTGTGTCCATCTGTCCGTCCGGTGTCCGTATCCATTTCTTTGGCATTCGATAACTTGAAAAATATTGCTTGGATTGTCAAGTTACTTTATATTTGTGTTCAGGTTACTGATGTGCCGAGCTGTATAGTTTTTGGTGTAAATCTGATAATTTGATCCTGAGATTTTAACCCTTTATCCTTCAAATTGAAAATTCCTCCAATTCCTTTGGCATTCGATAACTTGAAAAATATTGCTTGGATTGTCAAGTTACTTATATATGTGTTCAGGTTACTGATGTGCCGAGCTGTATAGTTTTTGATGTAAATCTGATAATTTAATCCTGAGATATTAACCCTTTATCCTTAAAATTGAAAATTCCTCCAGTCCCTTTGGCATTCGATAACTTGAAAAATATTGCTTGGATTGTCAAGTTACTTTATATTTGTGTTCAGGTTACTGATGTACCGAGCTGTATAGTTTTTGGTGTAAATCTGTTATTATACCCCCCGCAAACAAAGTTTGGAGGGGTATATAGGAATCACCCTGTCCGTCCGTCTGTCCATCTGTCCATCTGTCCATCCATCGTAAGCGCAACTCCTCCTAAACCGTTTGAGGAATTTTCATGAAACTTTACACAATGGAAGAACTCCATATGGGAATGTGCATGAAGCAATATAATTCCGTTCTGACATTTCCAAGGGGAGATAATCTGTCTGTCTGACCATCCTTGTAAGCGCAACTCCTCCTAAACCGTTTGAAGAATTTTCATGAAACTTTACACAATGGAAGAACTCCATATGATGATGTGCATGAAGCAATATAATTCCGTTCTGATATTTCCAAGGGGAGATAATCTAACTTATACATTTCAGGCGCGGGGGGTATCACTTTGTGAGTTTGCTCACAGTACCTCTAGTTCTGTATTTGACAGATTGCTTATTTCCAGGCTTGGTGAAGACACTGCTCGATGTGTGTTTTACCTTTAATTGGGGAGCGGCTTATTGATTACCACAATGGACTTCAGATTGAAAGGCCAAAGTTTTGATTCTGATCCACATTGATCTGCTTTATGTCTTTTTGCAAGGCACTTAAACCAGATTGCGAAAGTGTGGGCACAGTGTCACCATGTATTCAGACATATAACACTCTGAATGTATAAGCGCAACTCCTCCTAAACCATTTGAAGAATTTTCATGAAACTTTACACAATGGAAGAACTCCATATGAAGATGTGCATGAAGCAATATAATTCCGTTCTTACATTTCCAAGGGGAGATAATCTAACTTATACATTTCAGGTGCGGGGGGTATCACTTTGTGAGTTTGCTCACAGTACCTCTAGTTTTGATCCTGAGATATTAACCCTTTATCCTTCAAATTGAAAATTCCTCCAATCCCTTTGGCATTCGATAACTTGAAAAATATTACTTGGATTGTCAAGTTACTTTATATTTGTGTTCACGTTACTGATGTACCGAGCTGTATAGTTTTTGGTGTAAATCTGATAATTTGATCCTTAGATATTAACCCTTTATCCTTTAAATTGAAAATTTCTCCAATCCCTTTGGCATGAGATAACTCAAAAAATATCAATCCGATTGTCATGTTACTTTATATATGTATTCAGGTTACCGATGTGCTGTGCTGTATAGTTTTTTATGTAAATTTGATCCGGAGATATTAACCCTTTATCCATCAAATTAGACACTCCTCCAATTCATTTCTATATGTACCCATACCATGTATGGTGTACATAATGTCGGCATCCGTGGTGGCCCTCCGTCATGCAGCTTTCTACCTGTGTGCACGTATGGGTACACATCTGACGATTTCATTGGCCTATTTTTAGCTTATCTTGACAAAGTCAAGCTGAGCTAATCTCATCGCTCTCCGTCCGTCGTCTGTCATCCATCGTCCGTCAACACCATGTTTTGCTCTTCTCCTCCAAAGCCACTGGGCCAATTCAAGTGAAAGTTTGTGTGAGTGATGGGCCCAAAGGGGCATTTCATTTTTGTTCAACTCAGCATGCCCAGCCCCATAGGGAGGGAGTGGGGGAAAATGCTCTAAAATATTTTAAAAATCTTCTTCTCAAGAACCAGTGTGTACAATGACTTGATATTTGCTATGGGCCTTCGATATGAGGTGTAGAATCAAGTTTGTTCAAACGAAGTTCGTGAAGTAATATTTAGCGTTGTAATAGGAGGGGTAAGATTTTTGGCCCCGCCCAAAATTTCTATTTTCTGAACCGATGGTCCGGTATGAACCAAATTTGTTTTGTGGTAGTATTGGGTCATAAGTACTTGACCCATGCAAAAAAAAAAATTCCTGCATCCCCATGGGAACCCTGGGAGCTAAAAATAGAAATATTTTCAAACGCCCATATTTCCCAAACCCCACGGAACAGAGAGCTTTTATTTGGTATGAAGTATCCTTATGACCAGTAGAATTGAATGGTAAACAAAAATTGGCATCGAAAAAATGCTGAGTCAGCATATTTGCAAAAATTTAAAAAAATGTTTTCTCCAGAACCAATCATCAGAATCTTTTGATATTTGGTATACAGCATTCATGGGGGGTCAGATAAAAGTTTGTTGAAATAAAGCTCATTGGTTCATATTTGGGCTCTCTACAGGAGCCCGAAGTTTTAACATAGGGTAATATGGGGAATATTCTATAAAAATCTTCTTCTTCAGAACCACCAGTCAGAATCTTTTAATATTTGGTATACATCATTGTTATGAGGGTCAGATTCTAGATTGTTCAAACCAAGTCCCTAGGTTAATATTTGGGCTTCCTACGGAAGCCCAAATTTTATCTTTGTTCAATATGGAGGGTAATTTAAAAAAATCTTCTTCTTCAGATCCATCAGTAAGAATGCTTTGATATTTGGTATGCAACATCTCTATGGGGGTCAGATTCAAGTTTGTTCAAATCGGATCCCTAGGTATATATTTGGGCTCACTATGGTAGCCCAAATTTTTACTTAGTGCAATAGGAGGAAATTTCTTTAAAAATCTTCTTCTTCAGATCCACCAGTCGGAATGCTTTTATATTTGGTATACAACATCTCTAGGGGGGTCAGATTCCAGGTTGTTCAATTCGAGTGCCTAGGTTAATATTTGTGCTCCATATGGGAACATGAAATTTAACTTAGGACAATATGAGGGAATTTCTTCAAAAATCTTCTTCTTCAGATTCACTTGTCAGAATGCTTTCACGTTTGGTATACAACATCTCTAGGGGGGTCAGATTCAAGTTTGTTCAAATCGGATCCATAGGTTAATATTTGGGCTCGCTATGGTAGCCCAAATTTGAACTTAGTGCAATTCGAAGAAATTTCTTTACAATTTCTCTTCTTCAGATCCAACAGTCAGAATGCTTTCATATTCGGTACACAACATCTCTAGGGAAGTCAGATTTAACTGTGTTCAAATCAAGAGCCTGGGTTAATATTTGGGCTCTCTATGGGAGCCGGAATTGGCCATTTTGCTAAAGAATTAAAAATTTTGTATTCAGTACCCTCTAGAGGTACTAAGATTAATCCACATAGGTTGTATCAAGGGGCTTCATAGGGGAGCTCTACATTTTACTTATGATCAACTGAAGAAAAGGCATGATGCCCAGATTATTTTTGTCACTCCTGAGGGACTCAAGGATTGGCAGTGTAGCCTATGGAGATGGCTTGCTTAATGTAGACTCATTCTTGGACTCTGTTTAAATTGTGTTCTGTACAAGATGAGCGCTTCAGGCCCCGTGGGGCCTCTTGTTTACTGTATCAGAACAGGTGCTCCAACATGCTGTGTTTGGGGAACTTGCAATGTACACTCTAAGAACATTAGCAGTTGTTTCTAGGCAAGTCCTAGCTGCCTTTATAGACAGCCAAGATTTGTGTAGACACAACTGTAAAGTCACAGAGCATTAAATGTCACAGTGTGGCAAAATGTGTGAAAAATCTCCAGGCCTTTAAGGGTTAAGCAAGAAAGTTTTTCGACCGACCGAAGGTGGAATTTTTATTTAAAAATATCAGCTTCATTCACTTAATTCCAATGTAATCATGGTATAAATACAAAATTAACTCAGAGTATGGACATTGAAACCAATGACCCGAGTTGGAGTTTTTCCTTTATTTCACGCATGCCTTTGGCGCTTTCAAAATACAGGAAAAACTCCACTTCAGGTTGTTGACTCCAGCCCCCCATACTCCATCCTCGTGTTTTGTCTTATTATGGAGTTTTTCCTGTATTTCACCCATGCCTTTGGCGCTTGTGAAATACAGGAGAAAAATTCCACTTCAGGTTGTTGATTCCATTGAAACCAATGAACCGAGTTGGAGTTTTTCCTTTATTTCACGCATGCCTTTGGCACTTTCGAAATACAGGAAAACTCCACTTCGGTTGTTGACTCCAGCCCCCCATACTCCATCCTCGTGTTCTGTCTTATTATGGAGTTTTTCCTGTATTTCACCCATGCCTTTGGCGCTTGTGAAATACAGGAGAAAAATTCCACTTCAGGTTGTTGATTCCAGCCCCCCCCCCCCCCCCCCCACCCCTCCATCCTCGTGTTCTGTCTTATTTTGGAGTTTTTCTTGTATTTCTTGCATGCCTTTGGCGCTTTTGAAATACAGGAAAAACTCCACTTCATGTTGTTGATTCCAGCCCCCCGTACTCCATCCTCATGTTCTCTTTTCGTACTCCATCCTCGTGTTCTCTCTTATTATGGAGTTTTTCCTGTATTTCACACATGCCTTTGGCGCTTGTGAAATACAGGAAAAACTTCACTTCAGGTTGTTGATTCCAGTCCCCTGTACTCAATCCTCATGATCTGTCGTATTATTACTTCTTTCTCACATTGTAAAACTTGTTTCTTGTTCAGCTGAAATGAACCAGATTTTACACCCATGGCAACAATTGCACATGTTACTGGAAGCACTATTTACAATGCATCTACATTTTTGCTGAACCGAAATACGGTCTTGGACTGACTGATGAGGGTTAAAAGGCATAATTCTGGTTATTTTTAAAGGGAAGGATAAGCAAATTTTTGCATTGATCTTGTTTGTTTTTGAATTAATCACTATTTGATATTTCAAAAAATGTACTACCTACTATTCCACACTGTGAATCTAATCCATCCTTGAAATTACATTACATTGCTAAGTTGTTTGTAAAAAAAAAAGAAAAGAAACAAAGAATATTGCTATTCTAGATCCCTCTTGCATGATTGATGCCGTGGGAATCACAACTGGTGATTCTGACAGGGATGAACATGGCATACTCTTTATCTGATGTGAGCATTGAAAAAATACTTTCAAACTAAACATCTTCGGAATGTTATAAAGTATTTTACGTACTTTAAAAAATGAGAAGTTATTATCTGTACATGTGTCCTTTGTGATTCTGTCTTGTTTGTGAGTTGTATGAAAATGAAAATAGTCTGAAGTAGTTCCAATTTTTATATCTGTGGACAGGGAGTCATAGAGTACAGTGGTTCATTGCTGAGTGCCTCAGACTTCTAATGTAAGTTATGATTTAACCATTTACCTAACGAATTGGCTGCATCCACCCGCATAATTTACAAATTAAGTAGTTTAAAAAAATGTATATTTCAAAAAATTTCAACGAAACCATATCATGTGACCCCTCATTGGAACGAGTTCATCGAACTCGTTCCAATGAGGGGTCACATGATATCGTTTCATTGAAATTTTTTTTAAAATTTAAAAAAACATATTAAAATAATAAATTTTGATATTGTCTATGTTAGGTAGAGGGTTAATCATTTACCTAATGAATCTCTTGCATCTTTCCACGTCATTTACAAATTGAGCAGTTAAAAAAAAAATGTTATTTTTCAAAAACTTTCACCAAAACCATATCATGTGACTCTCATTGGAACGAGCTGTTCAACCTCGTTCCATTGAGGAGTCACATGATATGGTTTGGTTGAATTTTTTTTTAAATTTGAAAAAATCAATAATTGAAATATTGAAATTTGATATCATGTGCATTGGGTAAAGGGTTAGCTTGCAATTTTTTTTCAGTGTGTCCTTTTGAGCAAAACTCTTTACCTTTGATAAGTGGAGCATAGTATTGCACTGTGCCTTCAACTAGTGCAGTCTGGTTTGTAGTTTTCTTGTTCTCTATTGGTTCAAGCCTGCAAATAAGCATCCTATCATTTCGGGCACAAGTGGCATGTTTGATAGACACCAGTAGCAGTGTTCACATTGCCAGGTGCCAAATTAGTCAATTGCACTAATAATTTTGATATGGCACCCAAAAACCTGCGTTGGCTAAAAATTTGGCACCCAATAATCTCCTTTCACATGTGAAGGAAAGCTACTGCAGCAGTGAAGAACTAAATGGATGACAAAACAAATAAAAAAATATTTGATTATTTAATACTAGGAAATCTGCAATAAAAGCAGAAACAATAACTGATTTTCACAACCCCCCCCCCCCCCCCTGCAGGAATCCTGGGATGTGAAGCAGTGCTTGTGTACTTCAGTAGATATGCTCTGCTTTATTGACCCAGTCACCAATGCTTGGGGTGGAAGTCTTCTAAAATGGGCAACATGGGTTTTAACAATTGAACACACTTGGCTTTATCTTGTTGTAGTCATTTTTAGCCATTGGGCACATTATGTGACCATAAACATCAATAAATAAATTAATAAATGTTCACAAAACACACTCAAACCCAGTGGTTGTGTCAATAATGTGTTAAAAATAGTTTTTGGACTAACGTGCAATGTTAGTTACCCATGTGTGGTTATGAGGCATTGGTTTTTCTTCATAAAACACTTTGTTATCAGCTTTACAAAGTCAGCATTTAATTACATAAATACATCATACTGTCATGACCTGCTAAGCTGTGTATATTAATAATTTAGTTAATTAATCTGTTATTATGTAAGTACAACAACAGTACAACATTAACCCTTCACCCAATGCAGACGATATGAAAAATTATTATTTTAATTTTTGTTTTTTTCAAATTTTTCAAAATATTTCAGCAAAACCATATGTGACCCCTCATTGGAACAAGTTTGACGAGCTTGTTCCAATGAGGGGGTCACATGAAATGGTTTTGTTGAATTTTTTTTTAAAATATTTTTTTTCAACGTCTTAATTTTTTAAATTACTTGGGCAGTTGTCGCAGATTCGTCAGGCAAAGGGTTAAGCATGAGCAATAATTGAATCACTGGTATAGATGTAACTTAGCTGACCTATTTTTGACTATTTTTGCGTACAAAGGATTTTGTAAGAACTTTCGAGTTCTGTTAGATTTTTTTCATGCCCAATTGTCCATTTACTCTTGAAATAATTGTCAGTCGTTTGTTAGTAAGAATTAAAGAGCTTGTGCCTTCTGGATATTCATTTTTCAAAAATGGAGGAATTTCTTTGGATCAGACAGCGAAAACACATCTGCTCTCCACTTCCTCTTCTATTTGCACCAAAACACTTTGTTTGGCACTAAAATTTCCAGCATGGCTAAATATTCAGCACCAGACAGTTACGGGCAAGCATGAACACTGTTCACTAGTGCCTGACATAATGACCAGTACAATTTCTGGAAACTCCACATTTTTAGTTATTGTGATGAATTGATGGTAACATGGTCTGAGGTTTGTGGCTCCGGGCTTATGTTCAACCAAGACGCGAAGTGTCAAGATAAAACATAAGCTATGAGCCACAAATCTCAGACCATGTTACCATCAATTCATCACAAAAACGTATATGTTCCAATAAGACATCACCCATAGCCCAAAACCCACCTCGTGAAATGAACAAGGCAACTTTAACGGCAACAAATTTAGCAAATAAACCTCTTGTATACCCCACGATGTCACTGGACAACAAAAAATCAATAACTTAGATAAAAGTCTAAGTTACTCCATCCCAGTTTAAATCATGATTTGAACTGAGATGGAGTAACCTCGACCTTTTTATATGCCCGTTTGAAAAACGGGACGTCTTATGTAAATGGTCTCGCCATCTGTCTGTCTGTCTGTCCATCCGTGGACACATTTCATTTCTTATCAACCTACTCACAATTGTTTACTACAGGCTTGCACTACAGTGGAAGTCCCTAACTCGGATATAATACTCTATATTTTTGTCTTTCCCAAGCAAGTTGGGAAAGAAAAGTGGTGCAAAAGCACCAATAAAAAATAAGCCAAAACTGGGTCGAGTGCAACTGGCGCAGACCCAGTACGGGACGCTCTCTCCCAAGTACAACTCCATGACTTCCGTTGCCAGTGCGCATATACCGTCTCTAAAGACTCATTCTTTTTATAATCCGCTTCGTGTCGAGATGTTTTTGCACGCTTATCAGTGTTCTACCAGCTCGATGTTTGATGATTCCTGATTCATTATACCACAGTGTATCCTTTGTATTCTCAGGAACAGTGTTTTTTTATATTCTCTTTTCTATTATATGTCCATAATGTATATTTATTTGATCTCTCTCGAGTCGCGCGCAAATTTCGTGTGCCACGCGGTTCGGACTTAGATTATTTCACAATTATTGTTAATGCTTTTTTTGCAAAATTTTCTAATTGTGTTAGAGTTAGGTGTCAGTGGGGTACCACTCCTACAGTGTTTCTTCTTTCTTTTGAGAGTAGTCTTCCTGTTGTGTGGTTCCCGGTCGACCGTCTGGGGTCTTTGTTTCTGTCACCTTTCTCTCTTCTTTGGGGGTGTTCTGTTTTCTGATTTCACCTTCTCTGCTCCTCTCACCTCTATCATGCCCAGGACAATTCCTTGTGGGCAATGTCTGCTGCCAAAGCATGTGGACGATGTACATTCGTCGTGTTCCTCCTGTAATGGGTGTTCGGCCGAGCGGCCATGTGGTGTCTGTGGAACATGGTCTTCCACCTTCTGGGCGTCAGTAATCCGTGTCGTTCGTTCTCGTGGCCGTGCCTCCCGCTCCCGCGGGAAAGGAGAACGTGGTCGTTCGGGGCCTCCCGAGCCGACTTTGTCTGGTGAGAGTTATTCCTCCTCCGTGGGGGATGTGCAGTCTTTTCCTGTGGTGGATACTGCGGGAGCCGTTGAGTGTTCTGGTGAAGAGATGCCTGGTTCCGGGACTATGGTCCCCCTCCAGTCGATATTGATCCTCGGGGTGCATCGTACCCCTATACACGTTTGCCTTCAGATGTTTCGGCTGCCGCCCGTCGTCCCGCGTCGGGTGTTTTGGAGGATCGTGACCCTTCGCTGGTTAAGAGGGTCAGAGGTGAAGCCACTTTGCCGGTTCGCTCCCCTGTCGAACCGGTCGGTACGGGCAGTGAGCTTAGGGAGGCCCTCTCCTTACTCACTCAGGTTCTTTCTAAGAGCCTTCCTGTTGCTTTCCGTGAGGCTATGAGTGGTTTCCAGGCGCCTCCTATGGCGCCGCCTCCCGGGATTGGAAACAGGCCGGTTTCTGATTCCTCTGGTGTTCCGACACCATGGGAGGCGTCGGCTGGTTTGCCCACGATGGACTATGTGTCTTCCGACTCTGGGGAGGAGTCCGACATGCTTGAGGTCGAGGGCCAGCAGTCTTCGGACTTGGGGGCAGCTCTTGACTTTGTGTTTGGGTTTCTGCCAGATCTCAAACCTGCTAACCAGCTGACAGTGTCAGCCTGGCCGCGATCATCGGTCGTGCGCCAACAGCCTATGGAGCAACCTGCTTCTGGGCGCCTTCGACCGTGCCAGTCGGTACAGGTGGTTGAAGCTTTTTCAGCATTGGATTCCAAGCTGAAAAGGGTTGACGCCTTTTTGCCTCCTGTGCGTTATCGTTCCTACGATTCCGCCAATCCGTCGGTCTGCCAGACTTTGACGGTTCTGGATCAGGACTCAACTTCCCTCGGGCTTTCCAAGCCCAAGTCTGCAGTCATTCCAATGACGACTCTGGTGTCCACGTTGGGCTTATCTAGAGAGATGCTTGGCATGCTTTCTCTCTCAGATCACGTCGTCTCAGCTTTGGCTGCTTATCTGCCTCCAGATAAGTTTGACGAGGTACAGGCTCCTTTGCGTGTGCTGTCCAAGGCGCTTATGCACCTTACTCACACGCATGCCTGTAACACGGCTAATTTGGAATTGGTTCGAAGGGACGCTGTGCTGGACACAGGACGATCCCTTCCCGAGGAGCAGCGTGCTGCTCTTCGATCTGCTTCTTTGGCAGGTCCGCAACTTTTCCATGGTTCCGTGTCGACAGTCCGGGATGACGTCCTACGTCATTCCAAAGATCAGCTGCTGTTTCGTCAGCTTGATCAGCCTTCTCGGGGAGGCAAGGGCCGTTCCAAGCCTAACAAGTATCCTTCTGCTTCCTCTGTGAAGCAAAAGGCTGGTCCTTCTGCCGCCGCCTCTAATTCTTACTCACGGGGTAAAGGTAGGGGTCGGCAGAATCGAGGGAAGTCTCAGGATTCTTCATTTAGCAGAGGAGGTGGTTTCTCCTCTCGCGGGCCTCGTCGGGGCTCGAAATGAAGGTCCTCACCTCGACTCGTCCCAGGTTGGAGGAAGGATAGCAGAGTTTGCAGACCATTGGACCACCATCACATCCGATCCATGGGTGTTAGATGTTGTTTGGTCCGGGCTGCGCATATCCTTCCGACGGCACCCCACTCTGTCAAGGGTGCCTCTTCCAACCACAGTTCCTTCAGACGTTTTACGTCGGGAACTTTTGTCCACGGAGATTGCCAATCTCCTGGCAAAGGGGGCAATCGAGGTCGTCAAGAACGTTCAGTCAGTGGGTTTCTATTCCCGCCTGTTCTTGGTGCCGAAGAAGGACGGCCGACTCCGACCGGTTATCGATCTGAGTATCCTGAACCAGTCTATCATTGCTCCCAAGTTCAGCATGGAGACTTTCAGGTCGGTCCGCCAATCCATTCACCAGGGAGATTTCGCAGCCAGCATCGACCTGCGAGACGCTTACTTCCACGTTCCGATGCATCGGGCGTCAAGGAAGTATCTCAGGTTCGCTTTTCTGGGGCGAGTTTACCAGTTCAAGGCCATGCCTTTCGGCCTCAACCTGGCTCCTTTGGCGTTCACCAGACTGATGTCGCATGTGATAGTGTTCCATCGCACACAGTCCAGGGTGACTACTTCGGCATATCTGGACGATATCCTCCAGAGGCATTCCAATGCTGCCTTACTGGAATCGGATGTCGCCACTCTGTTGAGCTTGCTCACATCGCTAGGTTTCAGAGTCAACGAGGAGAAGTCTGACCTGGTCCCTTCTCAGTCGTTTTGTCATCTGGGGATGTCTTTCCAAACCAAATTCAATTTGGTGGCTGTTCCCCAGGCCAAGGCTGTGATTCTCTAAGCTTTTGCTCTGATTCTGTCCCAGTCCAGGTCCGCTCGGAGTTTTCTCTGGCTGATCGGTCTCTGCGGTTCGGTGACGGATCTCATTCCTCTAGGTCGGCTGCATGTCAGACCTCTCCAACACTTTCTGCTCAGTCGTTGGAGGCCGAATGTAGATTCTCTGGGTCAGGTGCTTCCATTTCCGGACTCTCTGTATCCTCACCTTCTTCCCTGGACAGATGTTCAGTGGATTACGCAGGGTGTTCCACTGGACTTACCCACGTCCGATCGCGTTCTGACGGCAGATGCCAGCGATCTCGGATGGGGTGCGACGTTGGATCCTCTCGGTCTTTCCCTACACGGGATGTGGGACAGTATCAAGCAGCTCCACACATCAACCAGAAGGAGCTTCTTGCTCTTCTTCTGAGTTTCAGGCAGTGGATCCCTCACCTGTCGAATCGCCAGGTCCTTCTACTATCCGACAATTTGACAGTGGTTGCTTACATTCGGAACCAGGGCGGCACGCACTCGGTTTTGATGTACGAGTTAGCTCGGGATCTTCTACTGCTCGCTCAGGACGTTCACGCCGGAGTGGTTGTTCGTCACATTCCCGGTCTTCTGAACGTCCTAGCCGACTCCCTGTCCCGACAGGGCAGGGTTATTTCCACCGAGTGGATGCTTCACAGGGCAGTGTTCCAGTCGCTTTGCGATCTCTGGGGACGTCCCCACATCGACCTCTTTGCGACTCGTTGGAACCATCAGGTGGACACTTTCGTGTCCCCGTGTCCAGATCCTCTGGCTTTTGCCGTGGACGCTCTGTCACTCGATTGGAACGGTCTAGTCGGCTACGCCTTCCCGCCGGTTCCGATTCTTCCTCAGGTTCTCGCCAAAATTCGAACCTGCAGTTGTCGAATCATTCTGATCGCTCCCCTGTCGCCTCAGCGGGTGTGGATCAATCAGCTCCGCTCACTGATGGTGGCGGTTCCGGCACGTCTCCCGCTACGTCGCGACCTTCTTTGTCAAGGTCACCCGAGGAGGTTTCACGTCGACCCGACTTTGTTGTGCCTTCACGCATATCTTTTGTCAGGTCCTGTCTCCTCCGTAGAGGTTTTTCGAGACGAGCAGTGGAGTTCATTTCTTCTTCAAGGAGGCACTCCACTGGTTTAGCTTATGCAGCTAAATGGAAGGTCTTCTGTCGATGGTGTGCTGATCACTCTGTTGATTATGCCAATCCTTCGATTTCACAGATTGCGGAGTTTCTGGTATATTTGTTTGATTC
The DNA here is from genome assembly GCA_031216915.1 of Pictodentalium vernedei. Lineage (NCBI taxonomy): Eukaryota > Metazoa > Mollusca > Scaphopoda > Dentaliida > Dentaliidae > Pictodentalium > Pictodentalium vernedei. The sequence goes on along the minus strand of CM062288.1, from coordinate 232,428,876 downwards.
TCGGGGTCTCCAGCCTGTTACCATCAAGGGTTACCGGTCTATGCTTTCAGAGACTTTTTCTTATGTGGGGAAGCGTCGTATCGGCACTAATCCTTACCTCTCCAAGCTTGTTCGGCACTTTTCTTTGAAAAGGCCTCGGACTTTGCAGCTTACTCCACGATGGAATCTTTCGTGGGTGCTGCTTTGCTTGGGGGGGGGGGGGGGGGGGGGGGGGGGGGCGCCGTTCGAACCTTTATCCCAGGTGGGTATGCATTTTCTCACATATAAGACGGCTTTTCTGATGGCATTTGCTTCGGCCAGACGGGTTAGTGAGCTTCACGCCCTCTCGGTTGACCCGGCCTTTTTAGAAGCTCTCCAAACAGTGTTACTTTTACCACTGATTGCTCCTTTTTGGCTAAGAATCAGTTACCAGATACTACTCCTCCTCCTATCTGTATCAGGGCTCTTCCTTCTGTTGAGGGTACTCGCCCTTTGCTCTGTCCGGTCCGTGCTATTCGCATTTATCTTGATCGGACACGCTTCATACGGAAAGGTAGAAAACGTTTTATTCTGTCTCTCATTCCGGGTCAACAGAAAATCTCTCCTCAGTCCATTTCTCGATGGATTTGTCTTGCTATTCGTATGGCTTATAGTCGTTTAGCAGCTGGCGATTGTATTACCAATCGTATTTCTGCCCACGAGGTGCGGGCACTGTCTACCTCTTGGGCTTATTCTAACTCCGTCAAGTTGTCGGATGTTATGCAGGCAGCCTACTGGAGAAATGCTTCTACTTTCTCCACCTTTTATTTGCGCCAGTTGCAGGAGCAGTCGGAGGACCTTTTTGCCCTGGGTCCTCTTTCTTCTGCTCAGGCTGTTGTCTGCCATAGCCATTAGGCTTCTTGAAGGTCAGTTTCAGCCTTGTGCTGTTACTGCCCTTTTTCTGTCTGTGTGTCACACAGGCTCATATGTCTCTTTTCATTGTCCTTTACCAATGATTGCGACATTATGGTTGATAAGCCTCGGGACCTCTTCCTTCTACTTCACGGTTCCAGTGCACTGGGGTTATGTGGGGGTTGGTTATGCGATTCCCTCCAGCCTTTTATCTATTCAGCCTGTAGTAAACAATTGTGAGTAGGTTGATAAGAAATCTAAATTTTATAGTAAATTTCCTTTCTTATTATACCTACCACAATTGTTTACATGGAGGCCCTCCCGTCTTCTTTACGGGTAAAGAATCTTTCCTCCCCGCTGATCACATAACTCTAACGTTTACGGATTCAAAAGGAATGAGTCTTTAGAGACGGTATATGCGCACTGGCAACGGAAGTCGTGGAGTTGTACTTGGGAGAGAGCGTCCCGTACTAGGTCTGCGCCGGTTGCACTCGACCCAGTTTTGGCTTATTTTTTATTGGTGCTTTTGCACCACTTTTCTTTCCCAAAATGCTTGGGAAAGACAAAAATAGAGAGTATTATATCTGAGTTAGGGACTTCCACTGTAGTGCAAGCCTGTAGTAAACAATTGTGGTAGGTATAATAAGAAAGGAAATTTACTATAAAATTTAGATTTCCGGACGATAACTTTAGTTGTAATGGTTTGAGCTGAGTTAAATTTGGCTTATGGATTTAGTACAACAAAATACAGGTTGGGTTCGATTTCCGTCTTTACCGGCCCATTTTTGGCTCACCAACGTTAGTTGTGTGAGCCTATGGCATAGCCCTCATGTCGGCGTCGGCATCCGCTCTCAAATATTTTGAACTTTTGTGTACAGGTTTTGATTTTTTGGCTTTTTAAAATTTTGTTTAATTTCTGCATATTGCTATGGTGGTTCACTATAACATTTACCTCTTTTCCAGTGTATTTTGTCTTAATTTTAACCCTTTGAATCAAATTTTAGACTTATTTTGACGTTTGCGTGCAGGTTTTGATATTTTTTTTTCCTTTCTTCCAAGTGGAGATTTACCTTGCAGCATATGTCCATGCTTTCTATTGTATGTAAACATGCATCTTAGGGCTAAGTTTGTATTATTTAACCCTTTTCCCGCTGAATCACTTCAATTTTGGACTTTTATGTACAGGTTTTGGACTTAGGCTTACAGCTTTTTACTTTTATGTACAGGTTGTGATAAAAAAAAAAAAAATTTAAATTGAGGTTGACCTCACTGCATATTGCAGTGGTGGTTACTATAACATTGATATCTTTCCAGTGCATTTTTAAAAAAAATTTTAACCATTTCAGTCGATTTTTTTTTCCTTTTATGTGCAGGTTTTGAGGTTTGTCTTTCATTTCTTCCAAGTGGCGACTTACCTTGTAGCATATTGCCATGGTTCCTATTTTATGTTAGGATGCTTCTTGGGGCTATTATTATATTATTTAACCCTTTAGCTGCTTATTTACTTTAATTTCGGACTTTTGTGTGCAGGTTTTGGACTTTTGTGTGCAGTTTTTGATATTTTTTTTTTTAAGTGGAGTTTTACCTCACTGGCATATTGCCATTGTGGTTACTGTAACATTTTCAGGGTATTTTTCTAAATTTTAACCCTTTGAAACAAATGTGATTCTTTTTTGACTTTTATGTGCAGGTTTTAAGGTTTGTCTTTCTTTTCTTCCAAGTGGATATTTTTCAAGTAGAGTTTCACCTTACTGGCATATTGCCATTGTGGTTACTGTGACAGGGTATTTTTCTCAATTTTAACCCCTTGAAACAAATGTGATACTTTTTTTTTACTTTTATGTGCAGGTTTTGAGGTTTGTCTTTCTTTTCTTCCAAGTGGCGACTTACCTTGTAGCATATTGCCATGGTTCATATTTTATGTTCGGATTCTTCTTGGGGCTATTGTTATATTATTTAACCCTTTAGCTGCTTATTTACTTTAATTTTGGACTTTTGTGTGCAGGTTTTGTACTTTTGTGTGCAGGTTTTGATATTTTTTTTAAGTGGAGTTTTACCTCACTGGCATATTGCCATGGTGGTTACTGTAACATTTTCAGGGTGTTTTTCTAAATTTTAACCCTTTGAAACAAATGTGATACTTTTTCTACTTTTATGTGCAGGTTTATGTGCAGGTTTTCAGGTTTGTCTTTCTTTTCTTCCAAGTGGATATTTTTCAAGTAGAGTTTCACCTCAGTGGCATATTGCTATAGTGGTTACTGTGACAGGGTATTTTTCTCAATTTTAACCCCTTAAAACAACTGTGATACTTTTCTTTTTACTTTTATGTGCAGGTTTTGAGGTTTGTCTTTCTTTTCTTCAAAGTGGAGACTTACCTTGTAGCATATTGCCATGGTTCCTATTTTATGTTAGCATGCTTCTTAGGGGTTATTATTATATTATTTAACCCTTTAGCTGCTTTTTTCTTTTCTTTAATTTTGAACTTTTGTGTGCAGGTTTTGAACTTTTTGTTTTTTTACTCCAGCCACCCCTTTACATTGGCCACCTGTTGGTGAGCCACGGGGTATTGATACCCCCTCTAGTTAGTAGAGTTGTGTCCCTTTATTTATGAGAATTTTGCCCAAGTTCTTGTTTCCGGACAATAACTTTAGTTGTAATCGTTTGAGATGAGTTAAATTTGGCATGTGGATTTAGTACAACAAAATACAGGTTGAGTTCGATTTCTGTCTTTAGCGGCCCATGTTTAGTAGAGTTATGGCCCTTTATTTATGAGAATTTTGCCCAAGTTTTGAAAGCCCATTAGCAGTAGAGTTATGGCACTTTGGTGATGAGAATGTAGCCCATTTTTTCATTTTCCAATGATGTTACATTTATCGTTTCTGGGAAATAACTTCGGTAATAATGGTTCACATGGAAATAAATTTGTTATTGCAGCTTTTTACAACAAAATAAGGGTGAATTTCATTTCAGGTTTTGAAAGCCCATTAGCGGTAGAGTTGCGGCACTTTGGTGAGCCCAATTTCTCATTTTCCAATGACGTCTTGTTTTCATTTCCATAAAAAATTATTGTCGTTATCACCAGCCTTTGAACTTACTGCATTTGTGCATCAACTTATCCCTTTTGCACTCTCTGCAGGGTATATTTATGAATTTCCATAAAAAACCCCAAAAAGCATTGCCACATGCAATGACCTTCTACTTGGTGCATTTGTGCATTAACATCTTCCCTTGGCATGCCTCAGAGGGCACATTCATTATCAGGTTGTTTTGAAACTTTGTATGCTTATACAGGGTGACAAAGATAGGAGCTATTGATTTTCTTTTCATTTCCATCAAAAACTGTTGCTGTTAGCAACAATCTTTGAATTTATTGCATTTGTGCATCAGCATTCTTCTTTGACATGACCTACAGGCCATATTTATCATAGGATTGTTTTTGAACTTGGTGTGCTCATTTGGCAAGACCTTTAGATAAGAGCTTTAGATAAGAGCTATTGATTAGTATTCATTAATAGTGCATTTGTGTATCAACATTCTGCTTTTTGCCAGTCTTACAGTTTACATTTAAAAATGTATGGATTACTCTGACGTTGTGCACACACAATGCTGTTATGTTGAAATTTCATCAAATAACATTGGTACCAATGATCTTCAATTTTGCCATTTCATTTATAACTTACCAAGTTCAAGTTTGTCAAGTTGAGCTACAGTGTCATTGACACATTCATTTTATTTTGTGAAGACCTTGAAAAATATGTTTTTATAGGCAGTATGCACTTTGAATCTCCTCCCATTATCATCTTTTCAAATATTTCCCTTGGTGACGTCTAGGGCTGCAACGGTACACTTACCTCACGGTTCGGTACGTATTGCGGTTTTTCGGTGGCGGTACAATACGTATTGCGGTACATTTTTTCTAACATTATTCGCCCAAAAACTGAGGGTGAATCATGTTTGCAATACGCTAGAAGCCTAGCATGCTGCTGGACTGCTGTGGCAGCTGTGTCGTGCAAAATGCAGGGCAACAAAAAAAAACTAGAATAATTTATAACCCCCTTCCCCCATGGCTGTGTGGTTTTATTCATTCTGAGCCAAGCTGAGGAATTTACCATGATTCACTATCAATCTCATCTTTGTATGAGGGAAAGCCAAAGTGTTTCCAGACAGGGGATTTAAATTTTGCAGGTGGGCTGACGATACCTTCGTTGTTATTGCCAGTCCATTTATTTCTGTCATGTGTGCACGAAGGCGAAACGGAAATACGCAAATAAACAACGCAAAACTTGATTGGCAAATTGTTGAATAATCAGCCAATAAATAATCGTCTTACTTCTCCTGACACACATTCGGAATTACCCAAAGCTCAAGTGACGTCAAGTCGGTTATTTATAGATGCACGACATGCTGTTCTGTTTATGTTTGTAAAGTGTTTGCTTGTGTCGACACTTACAAATTTTCATACAGACCCAATCCCCAACAGCAGTCCATTAAAACTAACAGCATGCTTCTATGCACCGCATATTTGGTAGATTAAAGCTGAAATGTTGCAGCCAGGCAGCCCGTTAAGCTGATGTAGAAATATGCACTCTTGACTTGGCAAAATGGGACAGAAAAAACACATGGTTGACCACGTGCTAAATGTACAACGTCAATTTGAAAATAAGTGTTGTTTGTCACAAACCAATAGAAACGTATCCCCAAATCACATGATCAACATGGTTATGAATATTGAATATATTTATCGCGTGTCTGAATTGCACCAACTTCGTGGAAGACCCCACCACATCCGATTGTTTTATGGGCTTGAATTCCACACTTTCTTTTATTGTTAAGTGATTTGAATAAGTTAAATTTTTAAAATAAATGTTTGAAATCGTATATATAAAGTTTTTTCGATATAAATACTGACCACACCAACTATTACAAATATTATCCACCAAGATTATATGCCCAATTTCCCAATAAATTTTGATGACTCAAGGTCCGTACAATCGGGTGAGTTACTGAGTCTGTGTGTGTGTGCGTGATGGGGAGGGGGGGGGGGGGAGGGGGGGATACGGGCATGCCCCTTCTATTTTTCAGAGAGAGGGAAAGGGAGAACAGTTTGATCCTGCAGGAGAGTTTACTTGAAATTCACATCTTACTTCATGGGCCCTCTTTTGGGGATGTTGGAATTCTCCTGCTGCGACCGCTGTACCATGAACGTACCGAAAATTAGGCTGAATGAACCGAGTATTGTACCGTGGAAAAATACCGCGGTGCACTGAGACCGCGGTGAACCGTTGCAGCCCTATTGACGTCATGTGGTAACATATGCCACTGGCACCATAAACATAAAAAAACTAAGTGAGAGGGGAAGGATTTTAGTCTTATTGGAACATAAGTATATATGTATTTAATTATTTTCTTTCAGACCATTTTTGCTATTTGTAATTTAATAGAATGTTGAAATTTAGTAAGCTTTTCCAAATTCTTAACTTGTCATTTATTGGAAAGCTCTTTTGCAGAAAGCTTTCCAATAAATAATTGCAAGACAATATCTCTATCAGATATTTATACAACTGAAAAGTAGATTAAATACAATGAACATGCACCTGTTGTCATGACCATAAACTGCTGTAAACTCAAAATTATGTATGATTTCTCTGAATGATGGGACACCATATTGTTGGATTACAATCCTTGTGTCAAGTACTGAGTAAGATTGACAGGCACAAATCTGATGGAATCTCTCACAAAAAGAAATATTTGCAGGATTGTGTCGATATGTTCAAACGTTTGACAGGAAATGAGTGAGAAGTGCAGAAGTGGAAGTTCAAACCCATCACTAGTGTTCAACCGATTACCAAAAATGACTGCTGACCAATTACCAGTTATTTGAGCTCCGATGTCGATTCCAATTGTAGTACAGTGTATTACTAAACGAGTTGAGCCTTGAAAGAACTACATTAAATTGAACATATTTCACAGTGTTAAACGTCGTTGACTCGGGTCCTAGTAAAATGACCAGACACACACACTTTTGTGGTATAACGTGGCTCTCAGAGCCACGTATACCGCCTAAGTGCATGCGACTGGTCATCATTTTACATTAACAATTGAACAATAGAAGATAATATAATGTGGTTAATAAATCATCACAAAAAAAATGCTTGGCAACAATTGGTTGAACTGATGTTCCAGTAGCCATTGCTGTTGTCATCCGATTGCCCACAATCGGCCGATTCAGATGGTCGCTTCCGATATCGGTTGAACACTACCCACCACCTCTTGCATTGCATATAAAGTAACTGATTTACCATGAGACTAAGAACTCTGGATCAATCAGGCTGGTTGGTGAATGACGTTTCCAACTCAACTTCGACACTACTCTCACATTCCTTCATCATCTGTGAATCACACCCCAGGCTTCTCCTCTGAATTTATTGAAACAGTGTCAGCATTGCTACCAGCTCCTAAGGATCCGATGGGCCCTCAATGTTAAAGGAAGGTGAGCAAAGTGCAGGTGCCAAGGTTTGTACTCTTGACCTCTAGCACACAAAGTTACAGATTTATCATGAGACTAAGAAATTTGGACCAATCAAACTGGTTGGTAAAAGCCCTTATATCTTGACTCTAACACAGATAACATGCACATAATCTATAGTACATTTGCCATGGACTCTTTGTAATCCACGCATTGGCAGTGATGTTCACATATGCATTTACCAGGTAATAAAAATCATCATCAGCAAAATTTTAATTAATGAAGAACCAGGAGTGTGCCCAGTCCTTCATTAATTAAACTTTTGATAATTATTTCTATAATTAGTGTTTGGAATCTAATATTTTTTGCATCCGTGGAAATATTGCCTACCCGTGGAAGGTACTGTAACTTCAGATTATAACTACACAGCCCTGGTAATCAGGGCTCATGGTCCTCTCTCATGATCGTCTAACATGTATAGGATGCATAATCTAATTTCCTGTTTTCTCCTCTAAATCCTAAACTATCTTTGCCCCATCATAAAAAAATTCAACTTTAAAACTTAATCCTGTATACAATGCACACAATATAGAAAATTCATATTTTATTAATTTTTTTCAAATTTGGCAACAAATTTCAACTAAACCATATGATGTGACCCCTCATTGTCAAGCTCATTCCAGTGAGTGGGTGGGTGTGTGTGGGGTGTCACATATCGTTTTGTTGAAATCTTGTTCAAAATAAATTTTTCAAACTGCTCATTTTGTAAATTACTCAGGCGGATGAAGCCAATTCATTAGTTCAGAAAGGAGATAACCAAAACAGTATTTAGTAATTTGTGATGCATGGTATGTAATGTTATATTCACTGTAGGGTCCTGTGAATCACTCATTTTTGCTTCGAATTGAATCTCAAATCGAATCAGGTCTGTTTATTCAAATTTGAATCAAATCGAATCAGAAGATGACCTACGGGAAGGGGTGGGGAGGGGTGATGTAAACCTGATTTGTTCCGACAGTGATGGCTCAAGTCCTAACTGATAAAATATTCCAACTACATCACCAAGGCATGCCTTCGTCTAAGGCATGCCTTGGTGATGTAGTTGGAATATTACCCAGTAAGGATTATAGTTCAAAAACCGAAGCAGGTGCAAGAATCATCAGTACTAGGCACTGCACAGGGCTGGCTAGCAACAGTTAATCATTGATATTGCCTGGAAACTTTAAATTTTCTTTCAACAGTGGAAGTATCTAGTGAGACTGGAATTAGCATGGCTGGTGGTGTGAGTACAGATGTTGTTTCTGTTTAAATAGCAGAAATTATATTCACTCTTTATTTTCAATATTATTTATGTATAATTTCCACCAGAACTATACGTATTGTGAAACGACAAAGATGACTGGTGACAAGCTCTATTCCAGAGAAAAGCTAATTTGAATCGAATTGTATAGCATCTTAAGATTCAAAATCAAATCAAATCTCGAACAGGCCTTTAAATTCTTCCCAACTAACGACGGTAAATGCTGTGCCCAAATAAGATAATTGCGCCCAAATTATGCGGAGTTTGAGACTTTTTCCAAAGTTTTGTAGTGTTTCGGCAATAAAAAGTTTGGCCATGTTTTGCTGATGCTTGTAATGTAGCTTAGAGCTTACCTTCGAATCAAACAATGCAACAGATAAATACATTTTTTTTTAAAAACCCACAGAGTTCGCCACAGAAAGGCAATCGGCGTCAACAGTGTCGTATACGATACTGTCGATGGCGATTGCTTTTCTGTGGCAAATTCTATATGACCATGCACTTAAAGATTGAGATCTATTCATGTTTGTGGCATTTCCCAGTAAACGCCATACGTAATTTAGCTTACATTCAAATAGGCCTTTGAGTCGACACTTGGAAACTAAGAAGCCTTCTCAAGTTAGTCAAGTAAACTTACTTAAATGGTGGTGGGAACCAGTGATAATGGTGAAGACCTATAACAAGGGGTTGTAAACTATCATTTTAAGAGAGGGACCTAAAACAAATGACAAGAAGAAAAAAATATCAGTGCTTTTTCTCCAACCAAGCAGACCACATCCATATTTGCCGTTGTGCCCAAATTAGACTGATCTAAAGGTCTGATCTCGAAGCTTTGCAGGGCTCTAATTCACTGCTTATTGCCAGATTTTTTCATCAATTTTTTTCTTCATTTCAGTGTTTCGGCAAGGTGATCTTGGCACCAATTGGTATACAGTATTATCTGGCTGCCTGGATGTATGTGTCTCAGAGACAGGACAACAAAAGGTAGATAGAGAGCTTTTGGCATTTTTGATGTCTCATTTCATCAGACAGGTTCAGTAAATGTTGCATACAACAAACTTTGAGATGTAATTTGATGACTCTTTACCCATCCATGTCTCTGATCTTCCCATCACATGTATAGAAATCAAGAAGTAGATTCACAGTTCTTTTAATTATACACCCACTTCAGAGAAGTGTGGGTTATATTGCTGGCACCCTGTATGTCTGTACATCCGTTCATCCTTACATCTGTACATATGTCCTAACTTCATGTATGCGCAACTCCTCCTAAATTTGTCTGTCTATCTGTTCATATGTCTGTCAATCCATCCACAGCAGTATCTCATCAGTGTGCGGATGGATTTCAATGAAATTTGCTATGAGGGATCCTTGTGACAGGCTGCTCCTACACGTTATAAAAAAGTTGCCCCTCATATTTTTCACCAGAGTTACAGTCCTTACTTTTTCAGTTTTTTCTGAATTTTTTCCTGTACGCAGCAATGTCTTACAAGTGCGGGGAGGATTTCAGTGAAATTTGGTATGAGGGATCCTTGTGACAAGCCGCTCTTGCACATGTTATAAAAAAGTTGCCCACATATTTTTCACCAGAGTTACGGTCATCCTGCACATGTTATAAAAAAGGCCACTTTGTAGGTCCATCCTTCTGTCTGTACATCTGTCCATCTGTCCGCAGCAATATCTCAGCAATGAGTGGATGGAGTTCAGTGAAATTTGGTATGAGGGATCCTTGTGACAAGCTGTTTCTGCACATTATATAAAAAAGTTGTTATGGTCCTCCTGCACATGTTATGAAAAAGGCCACATTGTCCATCTGTCCATTCATCTGTTAGTCCATCTATCTGTCTGTTCTGCAATACCTCAGCAGTCAGTGGATGGATTTCAATGAGATTTGGTATGAGGGATCCTTGTGACAAGTCACTCCTGCACATGTCATAAAATAGTTGCGTACATATTTTTCATCACAGTTATGGTAATTGCATATCAGTTTTTTTCCCATTGTGGGGGACCACAATTTTACGAATCTGTGTGTTAACTAATTCGACTGTCGGGGAGCATCCATCAATTTTACTGATTTTTTGCTTAACTTGACAAAGTCAAGATAAGCTATTGCCATCACGTGTATGGAAGTCTCTTAGTTTGTGAATCTGTTCACATTTTCTTCAGCACAGGCTACACCCCATATCATCACAAAATTTCATATGAAGGTTCGAGGTCATGCCTAGATGAGAACGTCCCCTTTTGGTTGCAGTTGGTCAACCGTGATGACTGTTGAGCCCGAAACCCTTTAACACACTCTACAGGTCGTATTTATGAAGGGATTTCATTGTAACTTGGTAGGATGACTCCATATAATGTCTTGATGAGAACGTCCCATTTTGGTTGCGATCGATCAACAGTAACGGCTATGTGGGCCCAAAGCTCAAAAACTTTTGGCACAGTCTGCAGGTTATATTATGAAGGGATTTTATTGTAATTTCATAGGATGACTCTTAATAATGTCTGGATAACGTCCTTTTTTGGTCGGGTTCAGTCAACCATGACGGCCACAGGAGCACGTTACGTAGATTCCTTTAGCACAGTCTACAGCTTGCATTTATGAAGGGATTCCATTGCAAATTTGTAGGATGACTCAATATAATGTCTAGAGAGCATCCTATTTTGGTCATGATCGATCAACCATGACGGTTACACAGGCATGTGACCTAGATTTGTTTTGCACAGTCTACAGTTCATTTCTTACCAACCTACTTCAATTGTTTACTATAAGCTTGCATTACAGTGGAAGAACCTAACTCGGATAAAATACTCTCTATTTTAATCTTTCCCAAGATTTGGGAAAGAAAAGTGATGTAAAAACACCACGAAAAAATAAGCCAAAACTGGGTCGAGCGCCATCGGCGCACACCCAGTATGGGACGCTCTTCCATATTACAAATCCACGACTACCGTAAAACAGTGCGCAATGTGTCAATTCATCATTCTTTTGATTATCTGCACACGTGGTGGATGTGTGCCATCTTTGCTACAGTAACAGTGATATTTTAACTCGTCAATAACTGTTTTCCTGTGACTGGATTTATGGATCTGAAGATCGTATAATAACAGGACTGGGTTTTATATATTCTCGTTTATATTTTCAACCACATTCTCATTGTATATTATTTACTATTCCGTTTTCGCGAATGTTTTGTTTGCGACATCGTGTCATCGCGATTCGACAATGAATTTTTCGGTTGATAAAAATTTAATTGTTATTGGAGTTAGGTGTCGACCGTCTGGGTTCTGTCGTGTACCCACCGTTTTTTTCTGCCACCTTCTCTCGTAGTTGAGGGTGTTCTTCTACTTTCTGTTGAGTTCACCTTTTTCTTCTACTGCTCTCACCTCTGTTATTTCCAGTTCGGTACCTTTAGGGCAATTCCTTTTGCCCTCGCCATTGGTGCATTCTCATGTCCGTTTCGTCCGCATCCCCGGGTGGTGTGGAACGCTGTCATTTCGGGAGCCTCCCGACTCGACCATGTCTGGTGTGAGTTTACCCACTCCGTGGGGGATGTGCAGCTCCTCCCCTGAGGGGGGCACTGTCATTCCCCCCCCCCCCCCTGACTCGACTATGTCTGGTGTGAGTTTGACCCCCTCCATGGGGGATGTGCAGCTCCTCCCACTCCCCTGGGGGCTGGGGAATGCTATCGTTTTGGGGTCATCGATTTGACCACGTCTGGTGAGAATTAATCCCCCTCTGTGGGGGGATGTGCAGCTCCTCCCACACCAGGGGGGGGGTGGGGACCGCTGTCGTTTCGGGGCTTCCCGATTCGACCATGTCTGGTGAGAGTTATTCCCCTTCCGTGGGGAATGTGCAGTTTTTTACGTGGTGGATACCGCGGGAGCTGTTGGATTTCTGGTGTAGAGATGCCTGGTTCCGGGACTATGCGCCCTCTCCAGTCGACATCTGAGGCTGTCACTAGGGTTGTGACTCCTCCTTTGGAGGCAGAGCTTTTTGGTTCTCTCCGCTTTTCCGCCAGTTCCAACAGCTCCCGTCGTATCTGCTGCTACTGCTGTTCCGTCTACAACGTCATTGGGCACCATTTTTAGCCGGCCTCGGCTTATCCCTGCCAGGGTCTGCAGGGATGTCTGTAGTGTGGTTGTGGGGTATCGGCCTCAGCCTTCCCTGACTTCCACTCGGCGAAGTCGATTGGGGTTGCCGACTGAACCCCCTACTGTGTCCTCTCAGCCATTGAGCACAGTAGTTTTATACCTGCAGTGGTCTGCTGCGGTGTCTGGTTGTGTAGACGTGGGGGTATCGGCCTCAGCCTTCCCTGACTTCAACTCGGCGAAGTTGGATGTGGCTGCCGGCTGGCCCCTCTCCTGTGGTCTCTGCGCCGTCGAGCACCACAGTTGTCATTGGATTCGGATGTTCTTAGTGGGACACTATGAACTCCGTGGCATTTCCGTCCACTCATTCTGGCCACACGACCAGTTTTGGGGGACCAACGTCTTTTGTGCAGCCTGGACCTTCTGCCCTACAGAGGTCCGCAGTGACTCTCATGAGTTCCCGCTATGTTGATCCTCGGGGTGTGTCACACCCCTATACACATCTGCCTTCAGACATTTCGGCTGCCGCCCGTCGTCCCACGTCGGGTGTTTTGGAGGATCGTGACCCTTCGCTGGTTAAGAGGGTCAGAGGTGAAGCCACTTTGCTGGTTCGTTCCCCTGTTGAACCGGCCAGTACGGGCAGTGAGCTTAGGGAGGCCCTCTCCTTACTCACTCAGGTTCTGTCAAAGAGCCTTCCCATTGCTTCCAGCGAGTCAGCAAGTGGTTTCCAGGCGCTGCCTTCCGGGATTGGAAACAGGCCACTTTCTGATCCCCCTGGTGAATATCAGGACTCCAATTCCCTCGGGCTTTCCAAGTCCAAGTCTGCCGTCATTCCGATGACGACTCTGGAGTCCACATTGGGCATATCGAGAGAGATGCTTGGTATGCTTTCTCTCTCCGATCACATCGTTCAGCTTTAGCTGCTTATCTGACTCCAGATAAGTTTGATGAGGTACAGGCTCCTTTGTGTGTTCTGTCCAAGGCACTCGTGCATCTTACTCACACGCATACCTGTAACATGGCTAATCTGGAATTAGTTCGAAGGGACTGTGCTGGACACAGGCCGATCCCTTCCTGAGGAGCAGTGCGCTACTCTTCGATCTGCTTCTTTGGCAGGTCCGCAACTTTTCCATGGTTCTGTGTTGATGGTCTGGGATGACGTCCTACATCATTCCAACGATCAGCTCTGTTTCTTCAGCTTGATCAGCCTTCTAGGGTAGGCAGGGGCCGTTCCAAGCCTAACAAGTACCCTCTGCTTCCTCTGTGAAGCAAAGGGGCTGATCCTTCTGCCTTCACTTCTACTTCTTACTCAAGGGGTAAGGGTAAGCGTCAGCAGTCTTGAGGGAAGTCCCAGGATTCTTCATTCAGTAGAGGAGGTGTTTTCTCCTCTCATGAGCCTCGTCGTCCCAGGTTGGAGGAAGGATAGCAGAGTTCGCAGTCCGTTGGGCCACCATCACATCCGATCCTTGGGTGTTAGATGTTGTTCGGTCCGGGCTGCGAATATCCTTCCGAAGGCACCCCACTCTGTCCAGGGTGCCTCTTCCAACCACAGTTCCTTCAGACATTTTACGTCGGGAACTTTTGTCCCACGGAGATAGACAATCTCCTGACAAAGGGGGGCGATTGAGGTCATCAAGAACATTAGGTCAGTGGGTTTCTATTCCCGCCTGTTCTTGGTGCCGAAGAAGGACGGCCGACTCTGACCGGTTATCGATCTGAGTTTCCTGAACCAGTCTATCATTGCTCCCAAGTTCAGCATGGAGACTTTCAGGTCGGTCCTTCGTTCAATTCACCAGGGAGATTTTGCTTCCAGCTTCGACCTGCGAGACGCTTACTTTCACGTTCCGATTCTTTGGGCGTTACGGAAGTATCTCGGGTTCGTTTTTCTGGGGCGAGTTTACCAGTTCAAGGCCATGCCTTTCGGCCTCAACCTGGTTCCTTGGGCCTTCACCAGACTGATGTCGCATGTGATAGCTTTCCATCGCACACAGTCCAGGGTGACTACTTCGGCATATCTGGACGATATCCTCCAGGGGCATTCCAATGCTGCCTTACTGGAGTTGGATGTCGCCACTCTGTTGAGCTTGCTCTTGTCGCTAGGTTTCAGAGTCAACGAGGAGAAGTCGGACCTGGTCCCTTCTCAGTCGTTTTATCATCTGGGGATGGCTTTCCGCACACAATTCAATTTGGTGGCGGTTCCCCAGGCCAAGGCTGTGATTCTTTCAGCTTTTGCTCTGACTCTGTCCCAGTCCACATCCGCGACAGCACGGAGTATTCTCCGGCTGATCGGTCTCTGCGGTTTGGTGACGGATCTCATTCCTCTCGGTCGGCTGCGTGTCAGACCTCTCCAACACTTTCTGCTCAGTCGTTGGAGGCCGAATGTAGATTTTCTGGATCTGGTGCTTCAGGGCTTTCGCAGGGTGTTCCGTTGGACTTACCCACGTCCGATCGCGTTCTGACGGCAGATGCCAGCGATCTCGGATGGGGTGCGACATTGGATCCTCTTGGTCTTTCCATTCACAGGATGTGGGACCAGGATCATGCAGCTCTTCACATCAACCAGAAGGAGCTTCTTGCTCTTCTTCTGAGTTTCAGGAAGTGGATCCCTCACCTGTCGAATCGCCAGGTCCTTCTGTTGTCCGACCATCCGACGGTGGTTGCTTACATTCGGAACCAGGGCGGCACGCACTCTGTTCCAATGTACGAATTGGCTCGGGATCTTCTACTGCTCGCTCAGGATATCCACGCCGGGGTGGCTGTTCGTCACATTCCCGGTCGTCTGAACGTCCTAGCCGACTCCCTGTCCCATCGGGGCAGTGTCTTTTCCACCAGGTGGAGGCTCCACATGGCGGGGTCCATCGATCTCTTGAGACTCGTTGGAACCATCCGGTGGACACTTTCGTGTTCCGTGTCCAGATGCTCTGGCTTTCGCTGTGGACGCTCTGGCCCTCCTTTGGGATGGTCTTGTCGGCTACACCTTCCGACCGGTTCCGATTCCGCCTCAGGTTCTCGCCCAGATATGAACCTGCAGTCGTGGAATCCTTTCGATCACACCCGTCGCCTCGGTGGGTGTGGATCAATCTGCTCCGCTCTCTGTTAGCGGCGGTTCCGGCATGTCTCCCTCTACCTGGCGACTTTCTTTGCCAAAGTCGCCCGAGGAGGTTTCATGTTGACCAGACTTCATTGTGCCTTCGCACATGTCTTTTATCGGGTCCTGTCTCCTCCGTAGTGGTTTTTCGAGACACACAGTGGAGTTGCTTTTCTTCTTCAAGGAGGCTCTCACTCCACTGGTTTAGCCTCTGTGGCTAAGTGGAAGGTTCTTCTGTCGATGGTGTGCGATCACTCTCTTGCTTCTGTCACTCCTTCGATCACACCGCTTGCAGAGTTTCTGGTATATGTTTGTTTCTGGGGGTCTCCAGCAATGGGTACATGTCCATGCTTTGGAGACATTTTTTCATAAGTGATACCGCATTGTTTCGACATTCATCCTTGCCTCTCCAAGCTTGTTCAGCTCTTTTCCTTGAAAAGGCCTAGGACTTTGCAGTTTACTCCAAGATGGTCACTTTCTTGGGCGCTGCTCTGCTTGGGGGTGGGGGGCGTTCATGCCTTTATCCTGGATGAATATGCGTTTTCTCGCATGCCAGATCTCTCCTGCATCCATTTCTTGATGGATTTGTCTTGCTATTCGTGCAGCTTCCACTCGTCTAGCTACTGGGGATTGTATTACCAATTGTTTTTTCTGCCACGAGGTGCGTGCATTGTCTTCCTCTTTTAATAACTCTGTCATGATGTCGGATGACGGATGTTATACTGGCAGCCTTCTGGAGAAATGCTACTTTCTCCTTTTATCTGCGACAGTTGCAGGAGCCAACAGAGAACCTTGGGGCCCTCTTTCTTTGGCTCAGGCTGTTGTCTATCCCAGCCTTTCAGCTTTTTTCAGGGTCAGTTCCAGCTTTGTGCTGTTACTGCCCTTTCTGTCTGTGCATCACACTTCACCATACGCCTCATCTTTCATTGTCTTTTCTAATGTTTGTGATGCTATGGTTTGATAGGCCAAGGGATCTCTTCCTCTGTCCACGGTCCCAGTGCTATTGAGTTATGTGTGGGTTGGTTATGTGATTCCCTCTAGCATTTTGTCTATTCAGCCTGTAGTAAACAATTGAGGTAGGTTGATAAGAAGTATAAATTTTATAGTAAATTTCCTTTCTTATTATACCTACCGAAATTGTTTACATGGAGGCCCTCCCGTCTTCTTATTCGGGTAAGAATCCTTCCTCCCCGCTGATCACATAACTCCTGTGTTGTTCGGAATCAAAAGAATGACGAATTGACGCATTGCGCACTGTTTTACGGTAGTCGTGGATTTATACTATGGAAGAGCGTCCCATACTGGATGTGCGCCGATTGCTCTCGACCCAGTTTTGGCTTATTTTTTCGTGGTGTTTTTACACCACTTTTCTTTCCCAAATCTTGGGAAAGATTAAAATAGAGAGTATTTTATCCGAGTTAGGTTCTTCCACTGTAGTGCAAGCCTGTAGTAAACAATTTCGGTAGGTATAATAAGAAAGGAAATTTACTATAAAATTTATACATTTATGAAGCGAAACTTGGATGGTTAACTTGCTATGATGTTGAGATGAGACTGTCCTATTATGGTCATGATCGGTCAACTGTGACCGCCAAACTGTCATGTGACCTAGATTCCTTTAGCTTAGTCTACTAATTATATTTATGAAGGGATTTTGGGGGCACGGTGGCTCAGTTGGTAGAGGTGCAGGCTGCAAGCCGAGAGTTCCTCGGTTCGAATCCCACCTGCGGCAACCGCGTTGTGTCCTTGGGCAAGACACTTTACGCACATTGCCCATCTGGGGGCACGGTGACGTTGTGTACTAAGGCGTGCTGCACGTCGATGGTGCACCTGTCTTCAACCAATGCTAACCCTGCTTGTGTGGAGTTGGTATGTTGGGGAGCTGACAGTTGCTCGCCGTTGCTCTGTGGTTCTCTCCGGGTACTCCGGCTTCCTCCACCCGTAAAACTGTCGCGGTCATGATTAGCCATTGTGCAGAAATATGTGACCTTAAACACCAATAAATAAATAATAATAAATATGAAGGGATTTCATTGTAACTTAGTAGGATGACTTGTTTTGGAATAATTTTACAGTAACTTGGTAACTTTGGTTGACATACATTAACTGTGAGTTTCACATTAACCCAGGCCTAATTCTTCAGTACAGTCTACACCTCAAATTATTCTTATTGAAAACATAGCACACAGGGAACAGAAATTAACATATTCTCAATTATCACAATTCTTGTTGAATTTCATAATTCTTTCATAAACATTGAGGTGTAGCGGTCAAGGTATAAAGGCCACTTACCAACCCGCCTGGTTGGTCCGGTCTCTTAGTCTCATGGTAAGTCGGTCGACTTGTGTGCTGGAGATCATGGGTTCGAGCCTTGGCTCCCGTATTTCTCTCTCCTCCTGGGGGCTTGTCTGATCCTCAGCAGTAGGTGGCACTGCAGGTGTTTTGACCGCTCTGAGGGAGAAACCTGGGTGAGATTCACATGTGGTGAATCTCAAAGGAAGGGGAGAGTGGTGTAGCGGTCAGGGTATAAAGGCCACTAACCAAACAGCCTGGTTGCTCTGGATTTCTTAGTCTCGTAAGTCAGTCGACTTGTGTGATGGAGATCGTGGATTCGGGCCTCGGCTCCTGCATTTCTCTCTCCTCCTGTTACAGAACATTATCCCTTTCATCAAACACAACACACTGTCAAGTTAAGCTACAGTGTCATTGACACTTTCATCTTGTAATAGCATGACCTTCCACACCTTACTGATATAATGGGGCTCAGTAGCCAACACCTGAGTTGAGACCTCTCTAAAGTGGGCATCATAGTTGTCAATGATTGGCTCAAGTTGATTTTACAATTGTGTTTTAGTCACGATAAAGTCATAATTGCTGAAACTGTGCTAAATCCTAATAAATAATATAGTAACCTGATCTAGATTAAATGTTTTGATGGAATCTAGCATGAGAACAACACAACAGCTAGTTGGCTAGGTTTTACATGACGTATGTCTGTAGGGAATGATAGGGGGTAAGCCACTTGAGACTTCCAATGGTAGTGTTTATGTTTTGTAGTTTTTTTTAGTGGACAGTTAGGAATCTAGAGTCCACAGAGCAGTGAGAACCACCTAGCAGTAGTAAACAGCTGTCAGACTTTTCAACTACAAATAATATGCTTGGGGAGGGAGGGGGTGGGCTGCCTTTGTGACAAATTCCTACAATTTTGTGCATGTCATCCCTCCAAACTTGGTTCCTGTCATTGGGATTAAGACCAAATACTGTAGTGTACCTTTACTATGACAAAAGTAACATGTATATATATAAGTAGCATTATAAGATATTGTGGTGAATTGATGGTAACATGATCTGAGGTATGCGGCTCAGAGTTTATGTTCAACCGAGATGCAAAGTGCCGAGATTGAACATGTGCTTCGAGCCTCAATCCTCAGCCCATTATACCATCAATTCATCACAATAACGTATATGTTCCAATAAGACCTTATCCATAGCCCAAAACCCACACCATGAAATGAACAAGACAACTTGAATGAACAAGACAACTTTAACGTAACAAATTTAGTAAATAAACCTCTCGTGTACCCCATGATGTCACTGGACAACTCAAAATCAATAACTTAGATAAAGATCCAGGTTATTCCATCTCAGTTCAAATCATGAACTTATAGGTGGGTTGTATACAATCATAGAATGATCACTGGCCTCGAAAAATATGATTTTATAGGCAGTATATACTTTCAATCTCCTTCCATTGTTATCCTCTTTTCAAATATTTCATTTGGTGACATCAGATGGTAACATATGGCACTGGCGGATTAAACATAGAAAATACTAAGTGACCTCTCATCCAATCGGAGAGTGAGGATTTTAGTCTTATTGGAACATTACTCTACTGGTCAGACAGTCCCAAAGAAGGTTGGTTTTGATTCATTTATTTGGGCCTAGAAATATTTTTTTTGAACAATCTCTCCATAAGAGGCAAAGAAAAGTTTATGTTTGTCAAATTTGGCTCCTCACTTTCTCTTCCTAAATTCCAAGGGTGAATTCGATAGCATGTTAAGTTTATGATATGCATATATATATAGACAATATACATATAGTATTTTTTTATATCTGGTTTATACAACGAGTTGAAATATAGTTAATATTTTCGAGGCTCTGCCGAGAAAATATTAACTATATTTCAACGAGTTGTATAAACCAGATATAAAAAAATACTATATGTATATTGTTTTTATCTGATAACAAACAGCAGTTTCACAAGTTGAGGCTTATATTCACTTTTATGCTCATTCCCACGGGCCTCCGTAGAAAATGAGACAAAGCAAACGCGATCTTTTGGTTGTTGCTGTACAGTCATAGCCACTGGTTGCAGTTGATCTATTATTCATGTTTTTTTTAGCTCTACCTGGCGACGATGATAATGTGTATTCAATCGAGAAGTTTCCAATTTCCATTAATTATGCTCCACTTTTGTTTTTGTTTACAATTCGTATGAAACGTTTTTTTCACGTGGCAGACGAACATGTAATTGGAGCAGTACTTTGATCGTGGACGTAGACGTAGCTATAAATAGCGCATTACACATTACTGACAGTCTAGTAAGGTTTTGAATGAAGTAGGTTGTAATTATTTCTTTATTACAGCAAACTAAACTGAAAATTTACACGTTTATACTTATAGAAAATATGTCATATATATTTCGATTAAATTTCACTTGCTCCTTCAACGTAGAATTCAAACTTGAATTACGAAGTTTATGAATGAATGAAAATGGAATCGAACGAGGTCAAAGGCCGTTCGCATAAATTATAATTATATACAACACCCGTTGTATATACTTCAAGTATATACAACGGGTGTTATACTCTATGGTTATCAGATAAATATATATATATACTACTCAAAGTTTGCTGAGCACGAAATATATCCGACTACTTGTGTTACGTTTTAGTTGAAATATTGTAATGAAAAGTGTATATATTTTTTAGCTGCGACTAGCAGCTCTATAAGTGGCAATGTTGGTCTGTCAGTCTGTCTGTCGGTCTGTCTGTGACCAACGAGTTTCAAAACTCAATAACTTTTGAAATACTTGATGGAATGACTTTATATTTGGCTTGTAAGTGCATCTTATTGATGTCTAGCCATTGTTCAATGCATGTGTTGTTCCAAATATTTTTCTTGGAGTTATGGCCCTTGATGAACTTAGAATTTTGTGTCGGTCTGTCTTTGACCAACGAGTTTCAAAACTCAATAACTTTTGAAATACTTGATGGAATGACTTTATATTTGGCATGTAAGTGTATCTTATTGATGTCTAGCCACTGTTCAATGCATGTGGTGTTCCAAATATTTTTCTGGGAGTTATGGTCCTTGATGAACTTAGAATTTTGTGACCAAAGCGTTTCTAAGACCACCCGTCGCAGCTACAGCATTGATGTCACGATTTTTATTTAATTATATCTTTAATAATTTAAGTACAGAAATTAAGATTTTATTCGTGTTTGACATTATTTTTTAGTTTTTGAATACGACAACCATGGAACATAGATTTTATTGGTAAAAGAGGGAATTTTTCAATTTACCAAAAAGTTGTCAGAGCAAACTGGTATGGGTTCAGTATCGAGTATGAGACCCATTACTGTTAATTACAGCTTGACAATGCCTTCTCATGCTCCCAATCAGGTTCCTGGTGGTCCTTTGTGGGATGTTGTTCCATTCTTGGACCAGCATGGCACCAAGCTCCTGGACACTTCTTGGTTGGACTGGACGGACTGAAATTGCAAGCAACTCATTCCAGACATGTTCGATTGGATTGAGGTCAGGGGATCTTGCTGGCAGGTCCATACACTCAATCCCCTCCGTCTATCGGTACTCCCCAACAGCATAAGCAACATGAGGACGGGGATTATCATCTATCAGAATGAATCTATCACCCACTGCACCTGCATACAATCTGACGTGGACATCAAGGATCTCATCAATATACCGCTGTGCAGTCAATGTACCATGCTCAAGGACACAGAGCTCTATACATCCATCCCTGCTGGTGCCGCCCCAGACCATGATTTACCCTCCACAATAGCGGTCATGCTGAGCAATGTTGGCTGCATGGAATTGCTCTCCTGGTCTTCTCCATACCCTGGGATGCCTATCTTTGTGGTCTAGGCAGTACCTTGACTTGTCTGTAAAAAGGACAGGTCACCAATCTTCTCTGGTCCATCCAATGTGGTCCATGGTCCATTCATATCATGCCTGGCGGTGGTTCTGGGACAGCAGAATGCGAATACATGGTCTTCTCGATCGGAGACCACATTTGTGCAACTTTGCCCAGATAGTCTGTGTCGAAACATTTACCCCGGATGCATTCTGAAGGTCACTGCGAAGCTGGGTTGCTGTGGCAAAGCAGTTCCTACAGGTCTGATTGATCAAAAACCGGTCTTCAGCTGCAGATGTTGCCCTGTCTCTGCCACCACCATGCCTTCTTACTGGTGTGCCATACTGCTGAAATCTTGCCCAGGCTCTGGTGATCACTGTATGGTGCACACCAAGGGCTTCACCAACCTGACGATGGGTAGCCCCTTGCTCCACCATCCCTACAGCCCGCCAAATTTCTGCTTCAGACAAATGTCTTCTTAGATTTGCATTTGCCATATTCAATCATTAAATCACAAGGGTTTGTGTTGAAATGAAGATTGAATACCCTATACATGTCATGTACATGTCGACAGTACATGAAAACATCATGAAAATCAAGGGGTACATGCTTTCCATGACTGTCACGAAAAGTCTGCCTGTCAAGAGAGCTAATGGAAAACACTGGGGACCATCTCAATACATTCCTCAATCATCTTCATCAAAAATATCGCAAATATGTCACAAGCAAATTTCACAATGATGTGTCAAATATTTGGTGCTTAGCAAACTTTGAGTAGTATATATATATATATTTTTTTTAATAAACAATATTTTATTCGTGATGAAAGGGTTTGGCAAACAGTATGTGGAAAGTGGATTGTAACTAAATCACCCAGGGAGTGGACTTATCACCCAAAGTATCACTTTCAAATTATGTACATGTGGACAAAAAACACAAGCAATGTTTCAGCCAATGGACCTCCGGGTATAACCCGGAGGTCCATTGGCTGGAACTTTCTTGCGCTTGTAATGCATTGCAACAAATTTGCAAATATTGTTTGGGTGGAATCTTCACTCTGCGGGTGATTTAGTGATAATACACTCTCCACGTACTGTATGCTAATGTATATACCTCACCGATACATAAAATATACATTCTTATTTTACCAACAATGGTGCATAAACATGTGCAGAGTTGTGAGGTGTGTTTTAGACACAGCCCCTTATCAATCAAAATTTCTATCAAACTAACTTGTGGCATGAGTCTGCATTGCATATATATGTTAAGTCTACATGTAGATCTGGTAATAGTCTTGTACTGTTATCATTCATTGGAAAGTGAGAATTTGGTATCAGTAATGCCAACTAAAATTGTGTCACATTTCTGCGTTAATCAGTTCCTAGAACTTGGTCTGGTTATCAAATGAATTGGTGCCTGTCAAAGATTCAAGTTATGCCTGTCAGTGACGATGACAGGCTACTTATTTACACACTTGTTTTCAACACATTAGCCAGGGATGCAAGTCCAGGTTGGATATAATGCCTAACCCTTTACCCAACGAATCGCCCACATCCGCCCGCGTAATATGCAAATTCAGCATTTGAAAAAATAGTATTTTTCAAAAAATTTCAACAAAACCATATCATGTGACCCCTCGTTGGAACGAGCTCATTGAGCTCGTTCCAACGAGGGGTCACATGATAAGGTTTTGTTGAAATTTTTTGAAAAATTTAAAAAAATGGTATTTAAAATAATAAATTTTGATATCGTCTGCATTGGGTAAAGGGTTAACTGGTAGAGTGCTAAATTATTTTTCAAAGGTGATTTGAAACATGAATATTTTTCAAAGATACAATGCTACCAGTAAGAGGAGCCTTAGTTTAGCAAAATTCTGTTCATCAGTAATAGTTCTGTTACTATTTATTTATCCTGGCACTCTCCAATAAATTGTAACAAAGCACAGGGGTTATTTTGGGTGTCTACAGGGGCTGAATATGGGACCCTTTTCCAATGGCATTTTGGCATGATTTTTCCCAATTCAAACCAAAAATTTCTCAATCTCAGTCCTCATTCAAATAAAAATTTTATTCTTCTTTAATTTTTGGAGGTCTAATTTTGACTGCACCGCTTTTACTGTAACAAAAATAGGTGCCCCAACTGGCAGTTTTTTTTGTTGCAAGTTACATCTGAGGAACCTTGTCAGTTGGTTCTAGGCAAGTCTTGGCTGCCTACATAGGCATCCAACTTGCCTAGACACAACTGCAAAGCCACAGAATGTTGTAGACTATGGCAAAAATATCCTCATCATTAATAGTATAAGAACAATTTGTTTGATAGAGTTTACAGAGACTGATCATTATTATTTCATGCGACTTGTTATAAAATGTATTACATGTACTATACATGTAGTGGCTTCTGTATTGATGTCGGTTCAATATGAAGGTAACATTTCTTATTCTTTGTGTGTTTCTTCTCCCGAACCAATTCCCAATTGGAGCCTTCATGGCGTGAATTTTCCCAATTGCATGGGCCTCAGACCCTTTCCCAAAGAGGGCAGAAGAATCCCTGAAGCAATTTTATACAAACATTTTTTATCTACTGCTGCATAAATGACAAGGTAGTTCCCATAGAGTAAAGCCTCTAAAGTGGCTTTCAGCACTTCCATAAAGCCATGATAGTGTCTTTTAGCACTTAACCAGTTAATGGTACACTGTACAACCACACTCCAATTTGGGTAAGCAAGGGTTTAGTGTCTTTCTCAAGGACAGAACGCAGGCAGCATAGGTCAGGATTAAAACCAATGATCTATTATTGATCATAAATTCAAAGTAGTTACCAATGAGCTACTCTGCCTTAGGGAACAACATGCAAGAGTACCTTTGTTTTTTATGCTGAAATTCTGTTGTGTGATACACTGTTGGAAAGGTCTCTTCAGGCAACAGAATATTACAGTGGAGTCCACTTAATTAGATATCTCTCAATTGAATAACTCTGTTAATTGAATATAACTTCCAAACACAAAAGTTTGCCATATCTTCAGTACAACTTTGACCTGTTAATAACATGTAGGTTAACCTTTAAGGGGCTGGAGAGTTTTATACAGTTTTTCTAAACTTTGACAGTCTGCATCCTGCAACCTTGCAGTTGTTTCTAGGCAAGTCATTGCTACCTATGTAGGCAGCCAAATTACTTAGTAAGAAATGTTCTAATTTCCCCAGAGACATTTGGGACATCTGTTACGTTGCAGAAATAACTGGTCAAAATTGGAATTGGGACTTTATGAACGTTGCAGAAATAACTGGTCAAAATTGGAATTGGGACTTTATGAGTTAAAGAGTAAAACTCCTGTTAATTGAATAAAAATCTTATAAAATATAGAGAAATTACCCAGACAACCATTAAATTCCTCTTGTTTATACCTGTTTTGACCTACTAGGCCTCCAATACAGGCATTTAACCTGTTATATCTTAGATAGAATAACTGCACCATTTATTTCTACCTCACGGGAAAGTGACCAAATCCCATGTTAACTGAATATTTTAACACTGGCAAAAATTGACATGGTTTCAATGTACCTAATTGTAAATAAATCATCCTCTCAATGGAAGAATCTCCAGTAATCATAGATAAAAACTTTACGTTTGCATTAACCCTTAACTCTTCCGATTTTATTTTAATAACCATCGTATATACACACACAGCTGTAGATGACATAATATTGTTTCTACGTTATTGTTGGCTGCCTGTACAGGCAGCCAGCAATGATGTAAAAGCATTGTCAACAAACACGCTACCAGTAGAGTTCTCAAGGAAGAAGACACTTGGGACACCTTTTTTAGAGCAATCTAAAGGGAGCATTTTGTGGCTATATGGGGACTTGAGGGTTAAAGTGAAGTGAATTCATCACATTGTCTAAGAATGCCAAACTGACTTCCAGTTTTTCCAATATCATAAGCAGTAACTAACAACAAACTTAAAATTTAATACCCCCAAAAGTGGATTAATTCAGTGAAGACTCCTGCCCTGTGATCAGTTGATCTGAGGTGGAATTGTGTAAATCAAGTTCAGTGTGTGGCTATCATTTCAGAACATGAAATTTGAGGTGAGTCAGGCCAGAGATGTGGATAAATAAAAGGGTTGGAAATGGAAGAGTTTAAACTCTGTAATGCCAAAATTAGTCGGGGTCATTCATAAAATGTCAGTTTTGTCATTAAGCTGATATTTGCTTCTATCTGGCACTCGACTTGAAACCACTGCTACAAGAATTGGTGTGTTGGCCTTTAGATTAGTCTTGTAACAGTTGAGGTATAAAGTCAATTTACCAGCTAACCTGGTTAGTTAAGATCGCTAAGTCTCATGGTAAATCAGTTGCTTTGTGAGCTAAAGCTTGACAGTTGGAGCCTCGGCTCTCTCACTTCTCCCACAATCTGTTACATTAGTGACGTTGACAAGCTTTAGCAGTTGTTGGCATTGTGAATTTTGTGTAGCACTGCAGCAATTTTGACCACTCTGTATTGGAATCTGGGGTGAAATTCAAGGTGGGTGAATCTCAAAGAAGGTGAGAGTAATGTTGGGGTCAAGGTATGAGAGGCATTTGCCAACCAGTCTGCCTGGATCTCTTAGTCTCATGGTAAATCAGTCACTTTTTGTGCTAGAGTTTGACATTTCGAGCCCTGGCTCTGGCACTTCACTCTTGATCTGTTCCTGTCTAATTGGGCTCAAACATAGTGAATATGGCTTCAACCAAACCAATCATGGTTTGATTGCAGGAGAACAAAAACTGACAAAATTGAGTTTTCACTGCTGTTCCAGATCTCCCCTTTGAGCTGATGCATATTACAGCTAGCTGTTCCTTAGTTTCTCTAGGTCTCACAACATCCTATCTAAATTTAATTTATGAACCACTAAGAATAAGACAAACATGCTAAAAGCCAATATTTACTGCAATGCAGCTGGATCACATGCACATTGCGTGTATGCTGCAATATATACACATAGCATGTATGCTGCATTATATACACAAGTTTAACAGCAGGTGAATATGCAAGGCTTATTTCATGTACAAATTGGGGGAAAATGGGGGCTCAGAAAGTTGGTACCAGAAGGGTCTGTGTATGTTGGGATACTGGAAGGTACGGATCCAGGAATGGTGAAGTGCATCGTTAGACAGAATGTAATGAAGCATCCCAACATTCCCTGATCCTAAATCTAATCTCGCTGCTTTTATTAGCTCACCTGACTGAAAGTCAGGGTGAGCTTTTCTTATCACTCTTCGTCCGTCGTCTGTCCGTCCGTCGTCCATCGTCCTGCGTGAAGGTGGTGTTTGAGCCTCTTTCTCCTAAACCACTGGCCACATTTTAATTAAATTTCATGTAAATAGTGGTTATAAAGGGGCATTATGATTTTTATCCAAATTAGGTTTCGGCTCACATTGAGCAGAGGTGTTGGGAAAAAATGGCCAAATTTTTTGAAAATCTTCTTCTAATGAACCACCAGTAGAAGAGACTTGATATGTGGTATACAGAGTCCTTTTGAGGTTTAGAATCAAGTTTGTTCAAGAGAAGTTTGTCGAGAGAAGTTTGTCGGGCATTATTTGCCTTCGTTATGGGAGGGACAAAAATTTTGGCCACGCCTAAAATTTCTATTTTCTGAACCGTGAGGTCGATTTGAACCAGATTTGATATGAGTTGATATTGGGTCATAAGTAGTTGATTGATGCAAAAAAAAAATTTCTCATTGCCCCTTGGGAACCCCGGGAGCTAAAAATAGGAAAAACCTTAAAACTGCCATATCTCCAAAACTGCATGGCACAGAGAATTCTTATTTTGTATAAAGCTTACTTTTATCCAGTAGAATAGAATGGTTAAAAAAAATCCCTATCGGTTTGATCACAAGGTACTTTTTTCAGGACTTTGAAAAAGTGCTGAGTCAGCACTTTTTAACACTGTAGGCAATGGAAAAAAGATGAAAAAATATTCTTCTCCAGATCCAGTAGGCAGAATCTTTTGATATTTGGTATGCAACATTGTAGGGTGGATCTGATTCAAGTTTGTTCAAATCGGCCCCCTGGGTTCATATTTGGGCTCCGTATAGGAGCCCGATTTCGAACTTAGTGCATTTCATGCAAATTTCTTAAAAAATCTTTTCCAGATCCAGCAGGCAGAATCTTTTGATATTTGGTATGCAACATTGTGGGGTGGATCTGATTTAAGTTTGTTCAAAACGGCTCCCTAGATTCATATTTGGTCTCACTATGGAAGCTCGAATTTGAACTTAGTGCATTTCGGGCAAATTTCTTCAAAAATCTTCTTCTCCAGATCCAGCAGGCAGAATCTGTTCATATTTGGTATGCAACATTGTGGGGTGGATCTGATTTAAGTTTGTTCAAATTGGCTCCCTAGATTCATATTTGGGCTCACTATGGAAGCTCGAATTCGAACTTAGTGCATTTCGGGCAAATTTCCTAAAAAAATCTTCTTCTCCAGATCCAGCAGGCAGAATTTTTTGATATTTGGTATGGAACATTGTGGGGTGGATCTGATTCAAGTTTGTTCAAATCGGCCCCCTGGATTCATATTTAGGCCCACTATAGAAGCCCGAATTCAAACTTAGTGCATTTCAGGCAAATTTCTTCAAAAATCTTCTTCTCCAGATCCAGCAGGCAGAATCTTTTGATATTTGGTATGCAACATTGTGGGGTGGATCTGATTCAAGTTTGTTCAAATTGCCCCCCCTGGATTCATATTTGGGCTCACTATAGAAGCCCGAATTCAAACTTAGTGCATTTCAGGCAAATTTCTTCAAAAATCTTCTTCTCCAGATCCAGCAGGCAGAATCTTTTGATATTTGGTATGCAACATTGTGGGGTGGATCTGATTCAAGTTTGTTCAAATCGGCCTCCTGGGTTTATATCTGGGCTCAGTATAGGAGCCCAAATTTGAACTTAGTGCATTTCAGGCAAATTTCTTCAAAAATCTTCTTCTCCAGATCCAGCAGGCAGAATCTTTTCATATTTGGTATGCAACATTGTGGGGTGGATCTGATTCCAGTTTGTTCAAATCGGCTCCCTGGATTCATATTTGGGCTCACTATAGAAGCCCGAATTCAAACTTAGTGCATTTCAGGCCAATTTCTTAAAAAATCTTCTTCTCCAGATCCAGCCGGCAGAATCTTTTGATATTTGGTATACAACATTGTGGGGTGGATCTGATTCAAGTTTGTTCAAATCGGCCCCCTGGATTTATATTTGGACTCAGTATAGGAGCCCAATTTTGAACTTAGTGCATTTCAGGCAAATTTCTTTGAAAATCTTCTTCTCAAGATCCAGCAGGCAGAATCTTTCTTTTGATATTGGGTATGCACCATGCTTGGGGGGGGGGGGGGGGGGGGGAGATTCAAGTTTGTTCAAGCCAAGTCCCTGGGTTCATATTTGGGCTCACTGTGGTAGCCCAAATTATAACTTGGTTCAAAATGAGGAATTTTCTTTAAAAATCTTCTTCAGATCCAGCAGTCGGAATGTTTTGATATTTGGTATGCAGCATCCTTAGGGAGGTGAGATTCAAGTTTGTTTAGCCATGTCCCTAGGTCCATATTTGGACTCACTGTGGGAGCTCGAATTGTAACTTAGTTCAAAATGAGGAATTTTCTTTACAAATCTTCTTCTTCAGATCCAGCAGTCGGAATGTTTTGATATTTGGTGTGCAGCATCCTTAGGGGGGTGAGATTCAAGTTTGTTAAAGCCAAGTCCCTGGGTTCATATATGGGCTCCCTGTGGGAGCCCGAATTATAACTTAGTTCAATATGAGGAATATTCTTAAAAATCTTCTTTTTTTTTAGATCCAGTGGTCAGAATCTTTGGATATTTGGTATAAGCTTTTCTTAGGAGGAGCCGATGCAACTTGCTGAAATCAATTGTCTGGGTTGATATTTAGGCTACCATGTCAGGTGAGCGCCCTCAGGCCCCTTGGGGCCTCTTGTTTATTTTTTTATTGGTGTTTTAAGGTCACATACTTATTCACAATGGCTAATCATGACTGTGACAGTTTTACGGGTGGAGGAATCCGGAGTACCCGGAGAGAACCACCGAGCATCGACGAACAACTGTCGGCTCAACATTCTAACTCTGTTCAAGCTCCGCTCAAGCAGGGTAATAGCAGTTGAAGATGTGCACCATCGACGTGCAGTATGCCTTAGTACATGGCATCATCGAGCCCCCATGTAGGCAACCGGGATAAAGTGCCTTGCCCAAGGGCAGAATCCGGATCGTCTTGGACGGGGATTGAACTCGGGACCTCTAGCATAGAAGTCCAACAGTCTACCACTGAGCCACTGCGCTCCTCTCGCTGCTTTTCAAGTTTTAGATATTGCACATTCTTACACCCATGAAATATTATAAATATTGTCTGTCTCCACACATGTGTTGTATTCAATGGCAACTCATCTGTTTGAGCAAGTCAGTTAACCCTTTACCCAACTTAACAGCCTAAACCGGCCAGCGCTATTCACAAAAAACGCCAATTAATTTTCAGTATTTTTTCATTGTTTGTCTCAAAAACATAGGTCATGACCCCTCTTTGGAATGAGCTCTATCCAATGAGGAGTCATAACATGTTTTTGAGACAAAAAATGAAAAAAATTAGTTATTTAAGAATTTTATTTTCAAGTGTCATCTGCTTTTCATGTTAGGTAAAGGGTTAAAAAGTGTAATTATAAATCCATAAATGGAATCAAAGTAGTTTGAGATAAAAACCTTCTTGATGTCTTCTTCTGTCATCCTGTCTCTTGTTCAAAATGAAACACTTGGTTGGATTTTGAGAATATCGGGACTATTTGAATATTTCCGAATCACTGCCACTTTAATCGAATTAAATCAAATCAGATCATTTGGACAATTTCAAATTGAATTGAATCAGATTTGAAGCATTTCAGGGCCCTGATAAAATGATGAAAAGTAATATCTGTGTTGACAGTGTTGTTGCTTTCCACAAAACTGTGATTATTCAAAATAACTGTTGCGTTATTTTGCTTTTGTCATGTAACTATGTTGTTTGATTAGCTCCACCTGACAAGTGACAGTGGAGTGTTTTTGATAATGATTTGTCTGTTGTCCATCTGTCCATTGTCTGTCTATCATCCATCCATTATATGTCTGTCATCTGTCCATCTTCCATCCATCGTCTGTCCATCGTCTGTCCGTCATACGTGTGTATTCAATGTTTTGTTAACATCTTAACCATTGAATATTTTATGACGAGACAGTGTGTCACAAATTACAATATGTTATGTGCCCCCAAGGTCAAGGTAACAGGCCCTATGTCAAGGTGACAGAAAAGCTTTGACATTTCACTGTCACTTTTTGACTGATCCCTATAACTTTGTATGATTGACAGCTCTTATTAAAACTTGGTATAATTATTGCTCATGACTCAAAGGTGTGTTGCAACTTTGATCAAAAGTGATATCATCAAGGTCAAGGTCACTGACAGCAAAACTTTGATATTGTATAGCCCTTATCCAGTCCATATAACTTGGTATGATTGACAGATCTTATTCAGACCTAGCACAATTATTGCTCATGACTCAAAGGTGTGTCACGACTTTGATTCAAGGTCATATCATCAAGGTCAAGGTTACAGATAGCAAAACTTTGATATTGTTATATAGCCCTTGTCCGGTCCATATAGCTTAGTATGATTGGCAGATCTTATTAAAACTTGGTACAATTATTTCTCATGACTCGAAGGTGTGTTGCAACTTTGATCAAAGGTGATATCATCAAGGTCAAGGTCACTGACAGCAAAACTTTGATATTGTATAGCCCTTGTCCAGTCCATATAACTTGATATGATTGACAGATCTTATTCAGACCTAGCACAATTATTGCTCATGACTCAAAGGTGTGTCACGACTTTGATTCAAGGTCATATCATCAAGGTCAATGTCACAGATAGCAAAACTTTGATATTATTATACAGCCCTTGTCTGGTCTGTATAATTGAATCTATGTGACAGATGTTGTTCATACTTCACATAATTGTTACCCATAACCTAACGTTGTGTCATGACCTTGACCCATTATCATATCGTCAAGGTCAAGGTCACAACCAGTAAGACTTGGGAATCTTGTCATGTATTTAGCTTCTCATAAAAGCAGTGACCCTAGGTGGACTGTCGAGGCTGAGAGGCCTCTTGTTTAGGAAATGCAACTGAAGAACAAGTGGAACATTGAAAATGTGAAATGCCACATAATTTGGGTACAGGCTTTGTAATGTGGTTGCAGCACCAATGCTAATGCAGGCATTAAAATTCAGCAAAAATGGAGAATCTGATTCTCCTAAAGATTCTAGCAAAAAGTTGCACAACTCAAAGTAATGTGTAGCAGAATTCTTATTTAGATTCTCGTAAAACTGAATGGAATTTAGGCCCTGTAATGTGGGGTAATTTATTAGGCTTGCAGTCTCAAAGATTTCATTATAATTACATATAGGAGCTAGCATCCATTTTGGGGACACAAAATTTAATCGATAATACTCAAAATGGGCCAGTGCAATTCACAAAAAAACACCAATCAAATATATGTTATATATTCAAATTTTGTCTCAAGAATATAGTTCATGACCCTCATTGTAATGAGGATGCATAAACTATGTTTTTCAGTCAAAAAATGAACATTTTCAGTTATTCCATGAATTTTTTTGCAACTGTCGTCTGCTATTCATATTTGGTAAAGAGTTAAGGATTGAATGTTTAGCTGATTGGAAATCCAGCTTTGAAGATATTATTGCAGGTGAACTGTTTGATGAAACTGGTCTGTTATTTCTAAGGAATGTATTTCTCAGCCCTGACACTCTTTCTATCATTATAAGAGATTGGACTCATTATTTACAAATCGAAAGAATTGAACATTCTCATTTCCTGCATGAAGACAAATTTCTCTAAGCTTATTCCGGTATGTCAGAGTTGGTGTAATCATTAAAATTTACTGTCAGTAGCTCTTAAACTATTACAAATTCTTGACAAACAAAAAGTATTTTTTCCCACAAATGGTTTTATTTTACCTCACCTGAACAAAGCTCAAGGGGAGCTTTAGTGATCACTTTCCATCCATTTTCGTCCATTTGTCCATTGTTGTCCATCCAGTGTGAATTTACATTTTCGAATTCTCCTTCAAAACTACTGGACCAAATTTAAACAAAATTGATGTGCATATTCCTTGTCATATGTCAATTGAATTGAAAATCCTTTTTTCCAGAACCACCAATCAAAATCTTTGGTATTTGGTATACAGCCCTAAATTTTAACTAAGTGCAATATGAGAATATTCTTTAAAAACTGTCTTCTTCAGATCCACTTGTTAAAATCTGATGATATTTGATATACAGCATCCTTATTGATGGTCAAATTCAAGCATGTTCATATCAAGTCACTGACTTCATATTTGGGCTCCCTATGAGAGCCGATACTTTAATTTAGTGCAATATGATATGAGCAATATTTTTATTTTATACACAGCACCTTTGGGGGGAGGGGGGGGAGTCACATTCGTATGTGTTCAAATCAAGTCCCTTGGTCCATTTTGGGTTTTTTTTATGCAAGTATGAATTTGAACTTAGTGCAATATGAGAAATATTTTTTAACCCTTTACGTAACGGCCAAAACCGGCCTTAGTCTCAAAAATCGCCAATTAATTTTCATTATTTTTTTCATTTTTTGTCTCAAAAACATACGTTTTGACCCCTTGTTGGAACGAGCTCATCGAGCTCATTCCAACGAAGGGTCATAACCTATGTTTTTGAGACAAAAAATGAAAAAAATTACTCATTCAAGAATTATTTTTGCAAGAGTCGTCTGTTTTTCAGGTTAGGTAAAGGGTTAAAAGTGTTCTTATTCATTTCCTCCAGTCAAGTCTTCTATTATTGGTATGCAGCATCCTTAGCAGGGTAAGATTTAAGCTTGTTTCAATCAATTTGCCTGAGTTCATGTTTGAACTCTGTAGTGTTAATTAGCCATAGATTGTGACCTTACATCTTTCTTTAAGCAAGTTTCTCAAGTGGGCAATTTAGGCCCATTGGGGCCTCTTGTTTATAACAAAGTGCTTGACTGTTCATAAGATCAGGCTTGACAAACACATTCTAATGAGAGGTGACAAAGATTATATTTAACTGATGTTGGTGTTAGTTTTCTCTATCACAATTTGTTTGCATGTCTTTACCATGTTATAATTTATGGGAGTCTGCCTCTGGGCACTCTCTCATAAATTGTAACAAAGCAAATCCATACAGAATAAATTATTTCACTTCAAAGAGAATATGAAGCACATCACAGAATATGAAGCCATTAAGTCATGGTACAGTGCAACCCACTTAATTGGATATCTCTTCTCTTAACTGAATAACCCTGTTAATTGAATATAATTTCTCAACACAAAACCACTTACCATTCCTCCAGTACAAATTTCACCTGTTAATTGAATATAGGTTATAGAGAAAACTCCTGTTAATTGAATAAAAATCTTATAACCTGTCGAGAAATTACCCTGACTCGCACAGTTTTTCTTTGTTTATAGACCTATTTGGCCTCAGTATAACCAATACAGGCATTTAATCTATTATATCTTGTTTGACAGAGCGTATGAAGCTCTGTCAAACAAGATATAATAGAAGAAATACTAAGTTTATCTCTAGAATACAGGAAAGTGACACAATCCCTATTGATTGAATACTGCTGTTAATTGAATAATTTTCATTGGCAAAGTGGCTATTTAGGGCTTTAAAAAAAATTAGGGTACCCGAGCAAAAGCTGACATTTTCCTTGCTTATGTTTCATATTCAGTCAAATGCTAATAATATTTTGTTTAAATAAATTTCTTTTATTACAAATAATTGGAGTGTGCCTAATAATTTGTAATAAACAACTTTTGAATAACAAATTCAGACTACCAAAAATAATCTAGCACACAACCGATTAACCCTTTACCCAAGGCAGACGATATCAAAATTTATTATTTTAAATAGCATTTTTTAAATGTTTTCAAAAAATTTCAACAAAACCATATCATGTGACCCCTCTTTGGAACGAGCTTGTCGAGCTCGTTCCAAAGAGGGGTCACATGATATGGTTTTGTTGAAATTTTTCGAAAAATAATATTCTTTCAGCTGCTGAATTTGCATATTATGCGGGCGGATGCAGACGATTCGTTGGGTAAAGGGTTAAGAATAAAGGGCTTCCAGCATTCAACCAATTAATAAATTATTTATTTATTATTTATTTATTTATTGGGATTTAACAACACTTTCGAGAGCCAAGGTCATCTCGTGTTGGGCAGTTTTACGGGTGGAGGAAGCCGGAGTACCCAGAGAGAACCACTGAGCAACGGCAAGCATGATAACATACAATCTATTTATTCCTCCTCCTCACCTCCTGAAGAAAATGTTAAGGTTACAGAGTTCAGTGCTGCCATATCATGAGTGATGCCAATTATCATTATCTTGTTTGGGTCATTAAATATCTTACTTTGGCTGGTTCAGTAGAACCTTGTTAATTGAATAGCCAGTTTGCCAGTGATTTGAACATTTGGTAAGAGTATTCAAGTAACAGGAATTTGGTCACTTTACTGTATTCTAGAGAAAAATTGAACATTTATTCTATTATATCTTAGAAAACAAGGTATAATAGATTAAATGCCTGTATTGGATTTCCTGGGGCCAAATAGGTAAAAAAAGCAAGGGGAAATTCATTCTTTTGAGCACCAGCTAATGAGATGGTCTGCATTTGGCATACTCGTATACCATTTTCTGTGAGGATTACTATCCAAAATTTGTTTTGTACATTTCAGGATACAGTGACACTGTGTACTTTAGGCACAGGAACAACATTTGGTGAATCCATACTGTCCGATAAACCTCGCCATGCAACAGTTGTCACCCGAGATTACACAGAACTGATAAGAATTGAACAGAAAGATTTTAAAATCCTCTGGGAGGTAAGCTACTGCAGTGGAAACTTATTATTTGAATTGCCACTTTGCCATTGAAGTATCATCAATTAACAAGAATATTCAGCTGATGGACATACAGTATGTGGATAGTGTATTACCACTAAATCACCCGCAGAGTGGAGATTCCACCCGAGCAAAAATTGCAAATTTGTTGCAAAGCATAACAAGCACAGGCAAAGTTTCAACCAATGGACCTCCGGGTTAAACCCGGAGGTCCATTGGCTGAAACATTGCTTGTGTTTTTTGTCCATACGTACAAAATTTTAACAAGAGTTATAGTTTGGGTGATAACTACACTCTGCGGGTGATTTAGTTACAATCCACTCTCAATGTACTGTAGGGTTATTTTCCTGTATTTTAATAATTAGGCCTAAAACAGTTGAAAATCTGTTTCACATGCCCTCCCACATAAGCCTTTTGGCTGCTGCATGCTTTCTTTTTATAACCAATGCAAGCTTAAAAAAACAAAAATTAAATGGTTCATGTCTGGTTTATGTCTGATAATTTACAGTTAAGGTTTATGCCTGATATTTTATAGTTTATAAAGTAGATAAATTTGTCCCTTGAATGCAACAAGGCTTTCGAATGCTTTAGTATTGCGAAGCCTTCTTGCACCCAAGGGACAAAATATACCACCACCCATGCTATTCCATAGATTATGAGGCCTAAAACATAAAACAAACCAAGAGCATGAACTTTTGGTAGCAAAGAAATAATTACAAAAATAAAAAATAAAATGAAAAAACACCTGCCCGCATATAATTTTACAAAAAATGACATGAAAAACAGAAGATCTACTTTGTGGGACCTAAACTGATCATTTTTAGCTCAACTTTGACATAAGTCAAATTTGAGCTTATGCCATGGCGGGTCATCTGTCTGTCCGTCAACAATTCAATACGGCTCGGGCTAGAGGCCGTATTTATGAACTGATCTTTACAAAACGTCTTGGGTACCTTTGTTATGACTGTGGGACGAGAACGAGTGTTTTTGGGTCTGATCAGAAATTCAAGTTGGCCGCTGGCAGCCTTTTTGGCCAAAATTAGGTGCAATCAGATTTTTGGCGCAGAACTTCCATATGAAAGCTCTGATTTTAATAATTTTTAGTACCATGGTATACATCACATATAATACGGGTTTTTTTCTCGTGTATAAATTATACAAATTAGACTAACTTTTATGTATTTAGTGTTACTTTCAGCACTGTAATGCCAATACGGCTCGGGCTAGAGGCCGTATTTATGAACCGATCTTTACCAAACTTCTTGGGTACCTTTGGTATCACCGTGGGACGAGAACGAGTGTTTTGGGGTCCGGTTTGAAATTCAAGATGGCCGCTGGTGGCCATTTTGTACAAAATTAGGTGCAATCAGATTTTTGCACAGAACTTCCATATGAAAGCGCTGTGTGAATGTTTAGTACCATGGGATACATCACAAATAAAACAGGTTTTTTTCTCGTGCATAAATTATGCCAATTAGACTAACTTTGATCTATTTAATGTTACTTTCACCACTGTAACTGCAAATGCCAATACGGCTCGGGCTAGGGGCCGTATTTATGAACTGATCTTTACGAAACTTCTTGGGCACCTTTGTTATCACCTTCGGACGAGAACAAGTGTTTTGGGGTGCAGTCCAAAATTCAAGATGGCCGCTGGCTGCCATTTTGTACCAAAATTGGTGCAATCAGTTTTTTGTACAGAACTTTTGTATGAAAGCTCTGATTTGAATAAATTTCTGTATGAATGTTTAGTAACATGGAATACATCACATATAATACAGGTTTTTTTCTCGTGCAAAAATTATGCAAATTAGATGAACTTTGATTTATTCAGTGCTACTTATACACAGTAAGTGCACATGTCAATACGGCTCAGGCTAGAGTCTGTATTATGAACCGATCTTCACGAAACTTCTTGGCTACCTTTGTTATCACCTTGGGATGAGAACGAATGTTTCTGGATGCAATCTAAAATTCAAGATGGCTGCCATGGCCATTTTGTACCGAAATTAGGTCCAATCAGTTTTTTGTACACAACTTCAAAACGGCTCAGACTAGAGGCTGTATTTATGAACCGATCTTTACGATACTTCTTGGGTACCTTTGTTATCACCGTGGGAGGAGAACGAGTGTTTTTGGGTGCAGTCCAAAATTCAAGATG
The DNA here is from genome assembly GCA_031216915.1 of Pictodentalium vernedei. Classification (NCBI taxonomy): domain Eukaryota; kingdom Metazoa; phylum Mollusca; class Scaphopoda; order Dentaliida; family Dentaliidae; genus Pictodentalium; species Pictodentalium vernedei. Next base: position 232,390,763 of record CM062288.1, on the reverse strand, counting down.
GCCACCAGCAACCTTTTTGTACCAAAATTAGTGCAATCAGTTTTTTGTGCAGAACTTCTGTATGAAAGTTTTGATTTGAATAAATTTTTGTAGGAATGTTTAGTAACATGGAATACATTACATATAATACAGGTTTTTTTCTCGTGCAGAAATTATGCAAATTAGATGAACTTTGATTTGTTCAGTGCTACTTATACACAGTAAGTGCACATGTCAATACGGCTCGGGCTAGAGTCTGTATTTATGAACTCATCTTCACGAAACTTTTTGGGGTACCTTTGTTATCACCTTGGGATGGGAACAAGTGTTTTGGGGTGCCTTTGTTATCACTATGCTATGAGAACAAATATTTTTGGGTTCAGTCAGACCCACTCTGGGACTCAAAGATTTCTTTTCTAGTTTAGCATCTAACTGTCGCCCACCTTTACAATACTTTACCTACACATTTGTTACAGGCTACGGTCAGCATTTATGTACAGACCGTTACAATACTTTACATGTACCTTTGTTATCAGGTCATTACCTAGATGTTTGTCATTGCTGTGTCACATACTATACATGTACGTGTCTTAAACAAGTTGAGCTACAGTGTCATTGACACTTTCATTCCATTGGGAAATAGACATTTGTTTGTATGTAGAAATTCAAATTCATAACTCAGCTGATAGTGGTCTGATCTTGATGAAATCTTACAGTGATGTCCAGTATGGCATGTTCATTCAGACCCTTATCAAGATATGATGGCCATTTAATCAACTTATGAGTTATGCCCCTTTTTATATGTCCTTTTGTAGAAACGGACATATTATGTAAATGGTCATTGTTTAAACATTTTAATGTTGAGTTCCTGAATGGAATTGCTGCATAGTGATCTAATATGTCCTAACAATTTTAAAATTAGCAATACGTGCACGTTCCTGACATTTTAAATCTTTTCCACACTTCTACCCCATTTCCTCCAACATACGGTTCAGCACAGGATTTTACCAAATTGTTCAGCAGCAAAGGTTGTTAAAAGGAATATTCAATTAATGGGAATTAGGTAATATTCCTATATTCTAGAGATAAACTGTGCATTTTTTCTATGGTATCTTGTTGACAGAACTCAGATTTCTGGTTTGGAGAAACATAGATGATTGTATTTTTTGTTTGTCTTCTCTATTTATTCAGCCAGGGTCACCTTATGTCGGACAGTTTTATGTGTGGAAGAAACTGGAGTACCTGGAGAGAACCATCGAGCAGTGGCGAGCAACTCTCAGACTCCCCAGCATACTAACTCCACATAGGCAGTGTTAGCATTGGTTGAAGACAAGTGCACCATCATCGTGCAGTACACCTTCGTACCCAGCATAACCGTGCCCCCATGTTGGCATTTGGGTTTACGTGCCTTGCCAAAGGACGACACAACACAGTCACTCCTGCTGGGAATCCAATAGTGGACCTTTCGCTTTGAAGTCCAATTCCGTAACCACTGAGCCGCTGCTCTCTTGGACAGAGAATACGCTATTCTGGGATGTTGAACCACAATATTGTAGTCAGGACCTAGCTGGAAATATTTTTTATTACATGCCTGTTCTAGGTAATCCCCATCTACAGCAACACTAAACCATGTGGAAAATGAAAATCTGTTCTGCACATATGTGCGGAGTGGCAATCGCTGATGGACTATTTTAAAATAGAAGCAAAATTTCACTGTAATTTTCTACAAATCATGCAATGCAATTACAATTTGAATCGCTAGTGATAGCTGAAAATCATCCTCTGAGTTCCAATGTGTTCTATGTGCCAATAAGCACAAATAGACACATTGGAACTTGGGACGAAATAGTAACACGAGTTCCCCTTGCAAATTTGGTTGGCGATAAAATGCGTTCTTTTTGTTGATAGCTGTCAAATAAATTGTATTTTAATAATTGTTTTTATAAACAGGAAGGCATGTAATAAACTCAGAATGACAATGAGAATCTTTTGCTATTTGGTACAGGGGACAGATTCAAATTTGTTCAAATCAAGTTCCCTCGTTAATATTTGGGCTCCCTATGGTAGCCTGACTTTTAACTTAGTGCAGTATGAGGAATAATCTTTAAAAATCTTTTTCTTTGGATCCACCAGTCAGAACCTTTTGATATTTGGTATACATCATCCTTAGGGAGGTCTGATCCAAGTTTATTTGAACCAAGTCCCTGGGTTGATATTCTGACTCCCTATGGAAGCCTGGAATTTAACTCAGTGCAATATGGGAATATTCTTTAAAAATCTTCTTCTCCAAAACCACCAGTCAGAATCATTTGGTATTTGGTATCTAGCATTCCTGGTATTTGGAATACAGCATCCTTAGGTAGGTTAGATCTAATTTTGTTGAAACCAAGTCCCCGATTTAATATTTGGGGTCCCTATTGGAGCCCAAATTTTGACTTAGTACAGCATCCTTATGGGTATCATATTAAAAAAAATATTCTGCTCTAGAACTACCAGTCAGAATCTTTTGATTTTGGTATACAACATCTTTAAAAGGGTCAATTTCAAGTTTGTTCAAATACAGTCCCTGGGTTAATATTTGGGTTTTCTGTGGGAGCTTGAATTTTATCTTGTGTAATATGACAAATAATTTTTTAAAATCTCCTTCTCCAGACCCACCATTCAGAATATGTTGATATTTGGTAAAAAGTATCCTGGGGGAGGGGGGGGGGGGGGGGGTGAATAAAGGTTGTTCAGGTTAGGTCCCAGGTTGATATCTCGGTTTCCTAGTTTTGCATTAGTGGAAATCTGGGCATTATTTCTGTAGTAACATCTTGATGCTAGAAACAAACAGGCACATGCCCTTATATTTCCCCAAATTCAAGGCGGTAAAGGCTGTGTCCAAATTAGGAGATGGGTACTAACAGCTTGTTGTAATATTCTAAAACAAAGATACTTGTTAAGAAATACTTTTGCTTGATGCAAAATAGGTCTTGGAAAGCCCTGTATTATATTCTCTTTGTATGTATACTATTCCAAAAAATTAGGAGATATCCAAACTGATGTTGATATTTTTGGAAAATGGTATTGGATACGCATGATTGGACACATCAATATGTTACCAAGTTTTGTGTGGATCATGAATGTCACCAGTCCACGGAAAGTTTGTGCAGGTTTTTCCCATGAGCGCCGCGTTAATGTATGTGGGATGCGTTTTGAAATTTTCATTTGTACTGGACGGGCTTTTTCGGAGGTCTCATCGTTCTTTTCTTGGTATAAATTCATGCATCAATAGTTTCTGGTCAAAACGTAACTTTTGAGGTATGCGAAGACTGACATGTGACAAACTTTTACTTCCCATTGGCATGTTGGAAGCTGGCAACAGACAGGCTGCAGTGGCTCAAATTCTCAATGTTACTCAATCGGTGATTTGCAGGTTGTGGTCACGCTACCATCAAACAAGCAATGTTGATGACAGGTCGGTCAGGTCATTTAAGGGCGACAACTGCTAACCAGGATCGTTTCATCCGAACCACAGCATTACGTAACCACCATCAAAGTGCCTCAGAAATTGGACAGCAGCTGCACCGAGCGACAGATGTGCATGTCAGTGGTCAGACTATCCGAAATTGCCTACACAGCTGGAATTTGTATGCTCAACGACCTCGAATAATTTCGCGTTTGACTGAACATCACATCGCAGCAAGGCATAATTGATGTGGAGCATGACAGTGCTGGGACAATCGTCAGTGAAACAATGTCATGTTTTCGGATGAATCAAGGTTCACTCTCGACTTCCAGGAAGGCAAAACAGAGTGTGCAGCCGCAGAACGAACGATACCATGACGAAACCATTAGGCAGCACGATTGTTTTGGTGGTGGATCGGTTATGGTGTAACCATGACAAGCAGGACAGCATTACATGTCATCCAAGGGCATGTCACAGGGGATTACTAATGTGACAACATGTTAGCAGCTCATGTGGTGCCATTTGTGCGACATCACGGCTCATGTGGTGCCATTTGCGCGACATCACGGCTGTTGATTCATTTTCCAAGATGACAGTGCAAGAGCACACAGGGCCCGTGTCACTACAGAGTTCCTCCAGGAGTAGAGCTTCACTACACTGCCTGGCCAGCACAAAGTCCAGACCTTTCACCAATCGAGCACATCTGGTATATGATTGGCAAGTGCCTTCGACAACACCAACAGTCCCCTACCAATGTCCAGGAACTCACCACTGCACGAAGAATGCAATAACATCAGTCAAGCTGATATTGGACATTTGGTGAGGAGTATGTCACATCGGATCTGTGCTTGTCTCGCGAACCTCGGAGGATTTACAAGGTATTGAGGTCTTGGATTGAATGTGGTTAATTCCCTGACTGATCGTTCATGTCTTCTACAGCTCAGTGCGTGGAATGTGTGTTTGTCAGACACCCAACTATCGCTGAAATCATTCACCAGATGTCACAGTGCAATGCCTCAACTGTCTTTTTGATGAAAAAATAAATATATTTCTTCATATATCTCACTTTTATCAAATATCCCCTACTTTTTTTTAATAGTGTAAGTAGGTAATAAAGGCCGATCTACGACCACTTGTACATGTACGTGTACAACATATGCACACGATGTGTTCACCAACGTGGAATTCAGTGTTAAATCACACGCTTGTTCACAAAAACTGTACATGGTCTTGAATCGGCTCATGTACAGTCAGTGACTCCTAGATCGCGCTTTTAGCATTCAAATACTCGTGGTGAACGCATCATGTGCGTATGTTGTACATCTTCAGTTGTATCTTGTACGTAATTTTTGGTCTACGTTCGCATCGCAGATCAGACCCATCGATCCATCGTCGGCGAACGCGATCGAAAGCAAAAGATTCTGGGTCATCATCAAAAAACAGTTTTTGCAACTCTAGACCAGCGGTCCAGAATCGGCAATTGCTTTGGTACAGATGGTTTAGAACCTGCAATTGTTTTGAGGCTGTGGTGAGGTTTTTTTTTGTTCAAAAAGAGTCGATTGTGAATATATAGTCTGTATTATAGACATTGATGTTTTCTGTTGATGGGATGGATAAAAATTGAGTTTTGGGTTTTTTTTGAGAATTCCTCCACTATGAGAAAATTCTCAAAAAAAAACCACTCAGCTGATCGAGCGATCGGATCGCTCGATTCCCGTAATAAAACTCGATCTGAACGAAGAGTGTCTGTGTGTTGGAAATTTGCAAACCCTGTTAAGCGTTCGTTGAATAAAGTCAAGAAACACTTATCGGAATGTTTAAAATGCATTTTCCGCTCAGTTAGGTTTCGAGTGGTAAAATTTTTAATATATTCACGATAGCAGTCGGAGAGAGATTTGTTAAAATCAGTTTTCCATTGTGTGTTGAAAACTGTCTAACAATCATCAAAAAAAGGATTCTCTCTTAATTCGACACTCGATGAATTGATGTGTGAATGAATGAAGATCTTTTGACAAAATGTAAACACCGCTGTCAAAAAAAAAATGCGTTAAATCAGAAACCGGTTTGTCATGTACTGTTTAAACGTATTTTTTAAACATCAATTAACACAGTCAGTTTGAGATGTGATTTTTTTTTCAGATTATTATATATATTATATTAAGACGGAAAGAGATTTTAATACTTAAAACATAAAATATATAATTAAACATTTAATTTTGAAAAATAAATAAAAACAATTAAAACGAAAGATGTTTTTCCAGATGGATCCTAGACGCCGAGATCGAATTTTAGCCGAGTATTTAAGTGCTAAGAAGGCGATTCAGGCAGCTGATAGGAGCAGACGTCTCGGTGAGATGGAACTCACACGCGAAGCCACAAAAATATTTAAACCCGTGACGGAGGGTCAAGAGCGAAGCAGGAAGGAGATAGTCGAAGAATTGAGACCCATAAAGGAGAGTTCTTTGAGAATGGGTTCGTTGCCTCCTAGTTTTGGAAATCGGTATTCCGTTCAATCTACACCGGATTACGTTCCCACGGGAATTCAAACAGATATGAGCGAGTCTGATGATACGGCTTCGACTATCACCACTGATAGCGTTGCATCGTCCGATGATGATGGTGGCGGTAAGAGAGATCTGTTGTATGAAATTCGCGAGGATTCGAGCGGTAGGAAATTCGTGGGCGACACTGAAGTGGAAATGGACGATAACGAATTGATCGTGGGTTCGAATAAGTATAAAGTAACCGATGGTCTGCAGAGATTGCTCCTTTTCGACAAGCCTGGCGATTACACGGATCAGGATTTCGACAATTACGGAGACATTCTGGTTCAGACCCACGCCATGAATAGAAATAATGATGCCAGAGAGACGAGACCCAAAGCCAACAGAGGTTACAAGTGGATGAAAATAGTGAAGCCCATATGGAATGCGAACAAGAAGTTTGTCGAATCGATGAACGGCAAAGGGGTGAAAACCACTACTTTTCTTCCGAGCGATCCCGACGCTCTGTCTCAGAGATTGCGTTTTTTGATGGGGAGCAGACGGGCTGGTAACATGGGATTAGATAATCAGATAGTTGCCATATCTGACGAATTGTTGAGACAGAAGGTTTTGAATAAAAACCAGTATAAAAGGCTGATGAACGAATTGAAGGATTGATGTGAATATAATAATAAGTAGAGAGAGAGAAACAAACAAACAAACAAACAAAAATAAAACAGTAAATTCTTACACTAGAATAATAAAAGTATTCAAACAAACAAACAAACAAAAATAAAACAGTAAATTCTTACACTAGAATAATAAAAGTATTTAAAAATGACAAAACGATTTACCAGTGAAAAAAACACAAAATATATCATAAAAAATAAAATATGTTGGTGATAAAGAACAGGGGATACGTCAGGACTTACGTTCAAGGTGGTTCTGGCATCGTCGATTCTATAATGCGAGCGTTCACGAGCAATGCGGGTAGAAAACTCGCATCGACCGCATTTGAGGTTGGTAAGGAGACGGCTTTGGATGCTGGTAAGAAAGCCGCTTCCAAAGCCAGTGGTAGGATAGCTTCTGTGGCTGGCAAGAGGGCAGCCGACGCATTGATCGACAAGTTGATCAGTCCGCCGGCGAAGCGAGCTGCGTTAGAGCGAACGTCGAAAAGTTGGAAAGATTTTAGGGATGCCGTGGTGCCCATACAAGATTTAGCCAAAATGACGAGTGGATCCGGATTGAAGAGAACTCGCGACGGTGTGATATAAACAAAATAATAATAATAACAACATTAAAAACAGAGTTTGAAAAAAACATAAAAAATTTGTGTTTGAAAAGAATCTAAAATAACAGACAAAAAAAAGAAAAATAAAAACAAAAGATGAACATTAAAGATATGTCTTGGAACGACGCCGCGACCAAGAGGTCGAATAACGAGTACTTTCCCAAGAGCATAAGAGGTTTGATAGTGGGAAAATCGAATTGTGGAAAGACCAATCTGTTGATGAATCTGTTGTCCCGACCTGACTGGTTGGATTACAACAGATTGTTCGTGTTTGGCAAGAGCTTGTTTCAACCCGAATACAGATTGCTTCGAGAGTGCATGGATCGCAAATTGCCCAAGGACGTCATAGCCAGAATCTTTGACAGTAGGGAGGAATTCGACAAGTGCGGAGCTCTGCTCTCGACCATTTTGGACGGCGCGGCGACGGAGCTGACGAAGAGAAATGCATCTTCGAACGTCGAGTGTCGATTTTATGAGAACGCTAGCGACGTTCCGGATCCTAGGGAACTGAAATCGGAAGATAAGAATCTCATGATTTTCGACGATCTGCTTTTGGAGAGACAGAACCGATGCGAATCGTATTACGTTAGGGGTCGACACAGCAACGTGGACTGTTTCTACCTGTCGCAGAATTATTTTCGATTGCCCAGACAGACGATAAGGGAGAACGCTAATTTTCTATGTCTCTTTCGCCAAGACCTCAAGAATCTCAATCACATCTACGGCGATCACGTCGCAAACGACATGAGCGCTGTCGAATTCAGGAGATTCTGCAAGAGGGTTTGGGATGGTGGACTTTACAATTTCGTCGTGATCGATTTGACGAGCGAATTTAATCGCGGAAAATATCGGTGCGGATTCGACAAGTTTTATGTTCCCGATGGTGATAATAATAAGATAGAGCGTGAAAATAAAAAATTAGAAAAATAATAAATCTTCAAATAATTAGTTTTGAATAAAAAAAAAAAAAATAAAAAAAAAAAAAAATAAAATTAAGATATAATGTTCGAACATGAAGAATTGTTAGAACGGATAGCCGAGAATACGGCTGCGAAACAATCCATTCAAATCGTGGTGAGTGGCGATTCGACTCGATTCGCTACGAAATTTGAACCTTCCATCGAATTGAACAGAGAGAAAAGTTACGAGATGGCGTTGGTGAATCTGGAGACTTATTATTCCTTTCCCAACGTCACCGAAAAGAATAACTCGTTCAAGTATTCCGACGGAGTGGATTGGTTGGAGATTCGAATTCCCAAAGGGAGTTACGACATAGACGATTTGAACCATTACATTCAGACACGAATGAAGACGGATGGAAAGGGAAGCAACAAGATCAGACTCGCTCCCAATCCTAATACCTTACAGACGATATTGGATTTGGAAGATAATTTTCATGTGGATTTCAACACAGACAATTCTATAGGCAAGATGTTGGGATTCGATCGAAAGATGTATCGAGGCCACGCGGCATCTGAAAATACGGTCGACATTCTCGCTGTCAATAGCATTCTGGTGAACGTGGACGTGATTGCCGGAAGCTACCTGAATGGTAGCGCTCAGCCGATGATCTATTCCTTCTTTCCAAACGTGTCGCCGGGTTATAAGATCGTGGAGCGACCTCGAAATTTAGTTTATCTACCAGTGATTTTAGACACATTGTATAGTCTCAAAACCACGTTGACGGATCAAAATGGTGAACTGTTAGATCTTCGCGGAGAGAGAGTGACGATACGATTTCACATAACAGAAATATAAAAAGCAAAAAAAAAAAAATATTATATATATAGATATCAAAAATAAAATAAACGGTAATATTAATTTTTACAACATTATTTTAATATAATTATTAAACAAGAAACAATTGAAGTAAATATATTTAAAAAAAAACAAACAGAATTATGACACAATACGTGGTTAAAAACGTGAACATATCCGCAGGACAGAGGAAGAAACTTAAGAGAGCTTTAACAACTCGAGGCGAGGCGGTGAGATTCAAATTCACTCACGAAGATCTGACAAGAGGCGGACAGGATTCGATCGCCTGGACCAGAAGTCAAATCAAAAGGATAGAGAAAGCGATTCGCGATGGAAGAGGGTTGGCGGTGAGATTGAGTCCCACTCAATTGAGATACAATTTGAGAAGGAAAGGCGGTTTCCTACCGCTATTGGCAGGAATCGCCGCAAAAGCATTACCCTTCGCCGCAAAGGTGCTACCCTTTCTCGGAAAGACTCTCGGCGTGGGAGCTCTCAGGGACTCGCTAGTTCGGGAGTTGAGAAATTAATGGGTGGCGACGGACTGTTTTTGAAGAAGGGAGGAGCCGTGTGTCGCGTCCACGTGGACGACAGCGGTAAAGGATTGTATCTAGAACCCGTTAGAGGTGGCAACTCTCTGAGAGGAAACAGTCTCTTTCTGAAGAGTGGACGGAACGTCGAGCGATACGGCAAGGGTTTGTTGCTCGGTGAGAATTCGCCATTTAAGAACATACCGATTTTGAATATGTTATTATAAATATAAAATTATATAAAATATATAAAATCATAGAAAGTATAAAATAATATATTTAAAATGGGTGAAAAGGTGGAGAAACAAATTTATCACCTGGATGAATTTGACGATAATGACGAACATCGCGAGCCAGAGAGCGAAGAAATAAAAAAATGGTTAGACGCTAATGATGGATATCTAAGGAAAGAGATAGATAAAGCGCAGGATATACGGTTGGGAATGAGACGATGCTTTCCACGGTCACCACTACCTTCTGAAGCGAGTGTTACCAAGAGATGCACAACATTCGTTCATAATTATGATTCGGATAAACAAAAATGTTACCATGAACGTATCACATCACAGAGAAAAAGAAAAAAAGAAAAAGAAGAAGAATCGACGCAGAAATTTGAGAGAAAAGGAAACGTTATTATAATATATCATGATGATAGTGAAGAAGAAGGAAAACAAAAAAAAAAAAAAAGTAAATGAGATCTCATTACTTTTTTTTTTTTTCATTTTTTCTTCGCTAAAAATCAATCACTCTATTGTTTATATTTCCAAGTCCGTTATTAGCATGTTGACGCTCGTGTCTACTCCTTTTTCGAAAACGTTTTGAATGTTTATCTTTACTCTTTTGAGTTTTTTTACATCGGTCAACTCGCTCTCACCACCCAATTTCTTCACGAGTTCGAATGAGATGTTTGGAAATATGTAATTTCCATAGGGCAACGACAAATCGTCCTTGTCGAATTCTCTATCTTCGGCGATGACGATGTTCTGCAGATCGCTTTGGTACTCATAAATCAAATCGAGCGCGGCTTTGTTCAATTTCAGAGGCATCTTATATTTCTCGTATTTGTGCTCTAAGCCCTTCATCTCGACATCGTTCAATTCGATGGGATCGTGTCGTTGTAATCTATAGATTTTATGACCGAATTTCTTATACGTTTCGACTCGTTTCAATTTCAATTCGCATCTTTTAGGTGTTGTTGTCTTCATGATCGATTATTTGGTTTTTTTTTGTTTTTTACGAATTCTTGCAAATAATGTATATTTTAAATTTTGTATTTAAATAATAATTTGTTAAAAAAAAGTTTGTTATTTTTTTTTTGCTTTTTATATATATATAAAAAAGTTGTTTTTTTAATTTTTAATTTCTTTAATGTAAAAAATTTTTTTAGTAAACGTTTTTTTTTTCTCTTTATATATATATAAAAAGTTAAATTTTTTTAATTTCACTCTCTCTATTGTTTATATTTCCAAGTCCGTTATTAGCAAGTTGACATTCGTCATTTTTCCACATACGAAAATGGTGTGAATGTTCTTCTTTACTCTTTTGAGTTTTTTTTCATAGGCGAATGTGCTCTCACCACCCGATTTCTTCACGAGTTCGGGTGAGATTTTTGGATATATGTAACTTCCATAGGACAACAATAAATCACCCCTGTCAAATTCTCTGTCTTCGGTGGCGATGATATTAATCAACAGTTCGCTTTGGTACTCATAAAACAAATCGAGCGCGGCTTCATCCACTTTCAAACACATTCGATATTTGTGGTAGTAGCGCTCTAAGTCCACCATCTCGACCTCATTCAATTCGATGGGATTGTGTGGTTGTAATGTATAGATATTAAAACTGGATTTCTCATACTTTTCGTCTCGTTTCAATTTCAATCTGCATCTTTTAGGTGTTGTTGTCATGATCGATTATTTGGTTTTTTATGAATTCTTACAAATAATGTTTATTTTAAATTTTGTATTAAAAAAAATTGAATTTTAAAATTTAACTTTTTTTTTTTTTCTATTATATATATAGAGTAAAAAAGCAAAACTTTTTTAACAAATTATTTAATACAAAATTCAAAAAAAAAAAATTCTTACAAATGAAGCAAACAGATAAAACAATGGTAAATTTAAATGAGAAAACCATACCTCAGTTAAACGAGATTTGTAATCTATTACAAATTTCAGATTTCAGAAAGCATAGAACTAAATCAAAAAAAATTGAAGTCATACAAGAATATTTGCGAAACGCTAGAAAGGCAAACGAAATGTCGATAGCAACGACGTCAAAAGATGCACCGGTTGTGAAAAATAAGAAGACGACTAAACGAAAAGCCGTTGAAAAACATCAAGTTTCCAAAGAAAAGAAAAGAAAAACTAAAACGAAAACGAGTGATGCACTTCAGATTCAAGACAAACGAGATATATCGAGCGAAATTCAACGAGCAATCGACGAAGAGAAAGGAGAAGAATATGTAAGACGACTCGTTGCGGAACTATTCCAATCGAAACCCGTAGAACGGGAGAGGGCGATCAAAGACATTTTTAAAACTTTCGACGTGTTTCCCTCGTTGAAGAAAGTCGATCCGAAATTGTTCATGGAACGGGTGAAGAAAAAAGTATTGGATTTGTTTCACGAATACACGAACTTGGGATTAAAAATTAAGATGATACTCCATTGCATAATGAATAAAATCGATGTGAAGTCCGGCGAGAGCATCGTGAAAAATGCATATTTCAGATCTAACGTCGAACCCGTATTTCGAGGTTCAGCTCTATCGGACGTTTTCGAAAAGATGAAAGACAAGATGTTGACCTTCAAAATGAAGGTAGTAATTGGACGTTCGGTGAGGTGTTGAAACTCGAAATTCACATGACTAAAAACGAACCGTTGAAAGGATCTTCCTACTTGGAATTACTGTATTTCTTGACTAAGAAACACGCCGTGATCAACGTGAGAAATAAAGATGATCAGTGTTTTAAATGGGCAGTCACCTCCGCTTTATACCCTGTCGAAATACACACTGATAGAGTTTCTCGTTACGAGGAAACTTCTAAAAATCTCGATTGGACCGGAGTGACTTTTCCAACAGAGTTAAAACACATCGAACGTTTCGAGGTTCAAAATCCCACCGTAGCGGTGAACGTCCTGGGATACGACGACGAAAATCAAAAGATCTATCCTCTCAGACGGACTTCGTATCGCGGAAGAGAAAAGACGATTATTTTATTATCGATTTCGAATGGTGACAATCGTCATTATTGTTGGGTTAAACATCCGAGCCGATTACTGTCGAGACAAAATAATAATCATGGACATAAGATATCTTTATGTTGCAACTGCATGAACATGTTTAAGAGCGAAAAATCATTAGCGAAACATCAGGAATATTGCAACGAAAATCAAGGTGTCGCCGTCGAAATGCCCAAACCCAACACCATCATGAAGTTTGAAAATCACAACAGAAGGTTAAAAGTACCATTCGTCGTGTACGCCGATTTCGAATGTTTCACCGCGAAAATGAGTTCCTGTCAACCCAACGCTCTTCAAAGTTACGTCGAAAGATATCAAAAACACATACCTTCGGGCTATTGCATTTACGTGAAATGCGCTTTCGACTCGCAACACGACATGGGTACCTTCACCTACATGAAACAGCGCGAAGACGACGAAGTGGCTCAAAGGTTCATGTAAGAGTTAGAATCGAAAATTCAAATGTTATACGACAAATTCAAAACTCCGGCGAAAATGATCATCACGCGAGAGCAGCAGGACGAAAATAACAGAGCCACCGAATGTCACATATGCAGACAATCGTTCGACGAGAATTCGGAGGAAAATAAGAAGGTCAGAGACCACGATCATTACACGGGTCTGTATCGCGGTCCGGCTCACAGCAAGTGTAATTTAAAATATCGAGACGCCGCTTTCTATCCGGTGATGTTTCACAATCTCTCGGGTTACGACAGTCATCTGTTTGTGAAAAATCTCGGCACTTCACACGAAGAATTAAATTGCATCGCGAACAGCGAAGAAAGATACATTTCCTTCACGAAATGGAAGCTCATGGAGAGGAAAAGAGTAATCGACGGAAATACGTTGAAAGAAAAACGAAATCCATTCGTAGATGCATACGTTTTATCGACACTTTTAAATTCATGTCGACCGCTCTGGAAAAATTAGTCGATAACATGAGCAAGGATAAATTTAAAATCACGAGCGAACATTTCGGAGAACGAGTAGACGTCATGTTGAGGAAAGGAGTCTATCCTTACGATTACATGAACGATCTAAAGAGATTCGAAGACACCGCACTACCTTCGAAAGATGATTTTTATTCGAAATTATACGAATCCGACAATTCCGACGAGAATTACGAACACGCCAAAAACGTGTGGAAATCATTCGATATGAAAACCATGAGAGATTATCACGATCTCTATCTGAAGACCGACGTTCTGCTCTTGGCAGACGTGTTCGAAAATTTTCGAGACGTCTGTCCTCGAAATTACGATCTGGATCCCGCTTGGTATTTCACCGCACCCGGTCTGGCGTGGGACGCTCTGTTGAAGACCACCGAAGTCCAATTGGAATTATTATCCGACGTGGACATGTTGCTCATGTTCGAAAGGGCTGCGAGAGGTGGCGTCTCGATGATCTCTCACAGACATTCTGAGGCTAACAATCCCTACATGAAAGAAGGTTTCGATTCGAAACGGTCGACTAAATACATACAGTATTGGGACGCCAATAATCTGTACGGTTGGGCTATGAGTCATCCTTTACCGATTGGAAATTTCGAATGGGTGAAGGAACCGGAAGAGATGCAAAAATGGAGAGACTATCCTTGCATTTTAGAAGTCGATTTGAACTCTCCGGAAGAATTACACGATCCACACAACGATTATCCGCTGGCTCCCGAACGAATGGAACCGAACGAAGGAGACGAGGAAAAACTCATTCCCAATTTATTTAACAAACGTAACTACGTCGTCTACAGCGAGAATTTGAAACAGTATGTCGATTACGGGATGAAATTAGTCGACATACATCGCATCATTCAATTCGACGAAGAGCCTTGGATGAAAAAATACATCGATCTCAACACGAATCTCAGAACTCGAGCCGAGAACGATTTCGAAAAAGATTTTTTCAAACTCATGAACAACTGCGTGTACGGCAAATCGATGGAAAACATTAGGAAGAGAACCGACGTTCGACTCGTCACGTCTGAGAAAAGAGCTAAAAAATTAGTGGCGAAACCCAATTACAAACACCGAACCATATTCGGCGAAAATCTAGTGGCCGTTCACATGCAAAAGACGCACCTGAAGTTCGACAAACCGTATTATCTCAGACCGATCATCTTAGTTGTCAGCAAGCGATTGATGTACGAGTTTCACTACGATTACATCAAACGAAAATTTGGCGACAAAGCCAAACTACTGTTCACCGACACGGACAGTTTAGTTTACGAGATAGAGACGAAAGACGTCTACTGAGACATATCTCCGGACGTGGCCGATTGGTTCGACACGAGCAATTATCCCGTCGATCACCTGTCCAACATTCAATCGAACGACAACAAGAAGGTGTTGGGTAAATTTAAGGATGAGAGCGGCGGTAAACAGATCGTCGAATTCGTTGGCTTGAGACCCAAACTGTATGCTTATCGTCTAGAAGATGATGAAGAGATCAAGAAGTGCAAAGGAGTTAAAGCGTGCGTGGTGAAGAAAAACATCTCTTTCCAAGAGTATAAAGATTGTCTGTTAGGAAGTGGTCCGGTGTATAAGACTATGAAATCGATTCGAAGCGAAAATCACGACCTGTATACCGAAATAGTCAACAAGATTTCGCTGACGGCCGACGACGACAAGAGATTCGTGTTAGACGATAAAATAAGCACTTTGGCACTCGGACATTGGTCTTTGCATCTAATTTTAGACGATATGAATGGGGATGATTGGATTCTAGATGCGCTTGCGGATGATAAGATTCCAGATACGAATGTGGATGATAGGATTCCAGAAAATCAAGAGGAATTAGATGAACACAAAATTATGGAAATCGATAGTGACATCGAGAAAGTTAGTAGGATTCCAGAAAATCAAGAAGAATTAGATGAATCCAAGATTATAGAAGTCAAGGAATTTGACGGATTCAAGATTGTGGAAGTCGATAGAGTTAGTTTAAAAAGAAAAAGAAAAAAAATAACGTCATTTTTAGTGAATTATAATAAAATAAATAAAAAAAATATAAGCATCTATGAATAAGAAAATAAAGATATCCGTAGAAGGTGTCGTCTTACCCAACGAACCCCTATCCAACATCGATCTGTTGAATGCTGCAAAAGATTTAAAAATCGAAGATTTTCTAGGAGTGTTTTCCAGAGATGCCTTGCTGAAGAGAAGACCTCGACAATCGGAATGCGGAATTTTAAATCTAGACGATTCATCGGGTGAAGGCACTCACTGGGTGGCGTGGTTCAAGAACGGGAAGAAGAAGAATTATTATTTCGACAGCTACGGAATCTCGCCGCCGAAAGAAATAAAGAACTATTTCAACAAATCGATGGTTCTTTATAACACGGATCAAGTGCAATCACCAGATCAAGTGTTTTGCGGTCACCTGTGTCTCTACGTTCTCAAGAGATGGTCTGATGGAGATGAATTTCAAGACATTCTCAATGACTTACATTAGAGAGAGATTTTTTTTTTTTATAGTATATATATAAAGATAAAAAATTATTTTAAAAAAATTTTAATCGAATAAAAAACGAAAAATAAAATAACATAGTTCATTTTTTAATAAACTGCGTTTTGAACACATTTTTTCTAAACAACAACAAAAAAAAAAAAAATCCCACAACAGCATGACAGTCGATAAATTTGGTAGAAGTGACGACGAAAAAGTCAACCCGAGAAAGAAGAGGAAGACGTTCGAAGTCGACGATGGTTACGACATTGCCAACTTGGACGAGCGTTACGTTCGGAGATACGAACCTCGAGAAGAACCTTTGAACATGAACGATAAGAAGCTCTACAATCTTCCCGAGCCGATAGATCTCGCAGATGCCGTGACTAAAAAATACGTCGACAGGGGGAACGCCGATTTCGAACGAATCCTGCTGGATAATTACGTGGATAAAACCATGACCGACGATCTCGATCTGAAATCCAAACGTTTGGTGAACGTGGCGAATCCTGTAGATCCCACCGATGCCGCCACCAAGAAATACGCGGACGACTCTCATGCGAGATTCAGCGAACACTTGAGAAATAGATACGTCACGAAAACGATGCACTCGGAATTGAACGCCAATTCTTACAAGATAACGAACGTGGCCGCTCCCACGAATCCCAAGGACGTGGCGACCAAACACTACGTAGATCTGGAACGGAGAAAGTCTGACGGACGTGAAATGAAATCGGATCTGAATGCGGGATTCCACAAGATATTGAATCTGTCGAAGATTGACAACACGGATGCGGACTCAACCGCGGTCAACAAGGGCTACGTGGATTCTTCCGTGTTACAATCACAAGAATACCTAGAATCGCAAGTGGACGATCTCTACCTAAACAAAGAATCTGGCGGTACCATGGAGGGTGGCATCAACAATAACGGTCACAATTTATTCGGTCTCAATCACGATCCCGAATTCGATTCCAGCGCGGTAAGCAGGAAGTACGTGGACGACAACTCGGTCTGGAGAAAGGGCGACATCATGGAAGGTAAACTAGACATGGGCGGACACGCGCTCACGAATCTACCGGAACCCGTGAACATGACGGACGCCTGCACCCTGATTTCGGTGGTGGAGACAGTCAAATATGCCAGACAATTGATCACCGTGTGGGCCGAAGAGGCCGGCACCTTAGATGAGGGAAAAGCCGAGTGGTCTTTCGGAAATGGAGGTAGCGGATCGAAACACGGTCAGGTGGGATATCCTATGCCGTTGGGAGGTGAAATCCTTCGAATGAGTCTGGCTTCCTCGGATTTGAATAACAGAGCGGTCGTCAATCTCATGGTGAATGGTGTGGAGAGCGATAAGAGATACAGCGTCGAAAAGACTGAGAATCAACACGCGAATGTTAGCACGTTCGGCACGCGTCTCAAAGTGAACGCCGGAGACAGGATTAATTTCGTCACGAAAACCAATAATCCCGAAGCCGCCACTTCCGTGGTGAGTCTACTGATCGAACTGGATCCTTTGAACAAACAGTGAACGCGTGGAAAATAATGAATTAAAAAAAAAAAATAAAAAGTAATGTGTGATTATTAAAAACAAAAAAAAACAGTAATGAGATATAGAGAGATGTTCAATCTCACTAGATCACATTACTTTATTTATTTTTTTTTTGTTTTTTTTGTTTTTTTAATAATCACACATTACTTTTTATTTTTTTTTTATTTTTATTTTTTTTTTTTTACACACTCGTCTCTCATCGAATCGACATCTTATTTCCGTCCGATTCGAATTGTAATTCTCTGTCCGACAGGACCAGGGCGAAGGCTTCGGTTTTTCTCGGCACGTTCCTATCGAATTGCATCTTGATCTGAATGTCAAACACGCTACTCTTGAGTTGTTCACTCTGTTTACTGACGTCGAACACGAACATGGGATACATCGACTTGTATTCGCCGTGAGATATGTTGGGATTGCTCATCAATTCGTCTAGACCGTGATACTTCTTTCTAAAATCAGCGGCGTCGCCGTACAGCCTGCAGAAATCGTTCTTGTCGAACGACGCGTTGTAATCGATTGCCGGATATCTCGTGACGTTCAGAAACACTTGCATGTTTCTCAAATTGCAGTGATCGAACAGCGACGCATTCTTTTCCAGAGACCCGTCCCTATCGGTCTGAAACGCGACCACGATGAAACGCGGTCTCTCGGAAGCAGATTTCACCGTCAATCTCCAATCGAAGTGATTCGTGGAGGGAGGAATGCTAGCCGTGTCGCACTGTCTCATTCTAAATCCCACGGGTAAGTTACTCTTGGATTGTATGATCTTGTAGAGATGCGTTTTCTCATCGACCGAAGGCTCCACATGCGGAACGAACCACGATATCTTGTGTAGAGTTATCTTACCCACATTGGTCGCGGTGAGTTTCACTATTGCGTCGTCGTTTCCTTTTCGAATCAACGTCAGATTGTGTTTGAATCCGTACATGATCTTGTTGTAATCGTCTGCGAATCCGAAGATGTGTTTCAAAGGTATCCTGAACGAAAACGTTCCTTTAGGTCTGGACGTCTTGACGACGTAGTCGAATATCGTGGCGGCGCCTGCGCTAGCAGGGCCTACGGTGTCTTTCACCCACAACTGATTAAGTCCTCTGGATTTCGAAAAATCATCAGGATACGTCAAGAGTCCGAACATCGTGGTGGCCTGACCGGGATGAAAAACAGATTCTATTTCTTGTCCGGATAGCATATATTTTATGTTACTGAATAGATGCATGATGCCATTATTGGCAAGAGTGACCGTGTCGTCATCAGCGTAGTCGCTCCCATCTTCCTTGGTGAGACATCCCTGCACCACTATGTAACTCTCGCTAGGATGTACGAATAGATCTTGAGTTTCGACGTTGATTCTTATCTCTCACGAATTTTTAAATCTCGTTCCGGTTACCGGTTCGTATTCGTGAACCTCATATTCTTGAATACTTACATCTTTCACTATGCTTTGTGCTATATCTAGTATATTTGTCATTTTAAAGGATTTTTAGTTGTTTTTTTTTGTTTATTAATTCACTTGCTTTTCTTTATCTAAAAAAATAGATTTTTAATTATTTTTTATTATTATTTATTTTTTTTCTCTCTTATATATATGTGTGTGTAAACAAGAAAATGTCAAAGAGAGTAAATAAAAAAAAAAATTTTTTGTGTTCTTCATCAAAACTTCGTCTTCTGTAATTGTTGTTCGTAAAACTTTCCGATGATCTCTTCTCCATCCAAAGCTTCGATTTCGTAAGTCACCGGATCGGTGTGAAATATTTTGATGATCACGAAGATTTCCGAGGTCCATCGAGGAGTATAACCCTTTTCGAAGTGCTTCTTATAAGCGTAGATTCTCACTCGATCGCCGACCGCAAATTTCGGCGTTCTAGACTTCTTCCCGATCTTAGATCTCTCGGGATATAGATTCGCGTAGACCCGTTTTTCGTTTCGAGGATCGCTAGCTTCCGCGGGAGTCATCTTGATCGATCTGTGTCGCGTGTTGTTGTAATCTTTCACCAGACCGTTCAGAGCGTATATGTATTTCTTGGTCGAATTCGCCATGAAGTATCTGTGCATCTTCTCCTTCATCGTTCGATTCCAGCGTTCTACCACGCTGGCTTTCTCTTCGTTTTCGATCGAGTAGAGGTCTACCAATCGACGAACGTCCTTGTTGTAGAATTCCTTTCCCTTGTCCACCCACAATTTACTCGGTTTTCGAGAGGACGAGTCGAACACGCTCTTCAGAGCCTCGGCGACGCAAGGTCCCGATTTATTCTTCAAAGCTCTGATCCAACCGTATTTGGAAAACACGTCGATGACCGTCAATAGATATTTGACGCCCTCGTTCCACCTCGAAAACGATCTCATGTCGACCAAGTCGGCAGACCAAATGTCGTCCAGACCCTTCACGAACACCCTTCTCTTTCGAAATTTACGCACTATGGGTTTGTGTAACTCCTCGGCCAATTCGCTCGTCAATAATCGTTTCTTCTTCTTCTCTTTTTCAGAGGGTTTTTTTTTTTTTGAACGCCCCATCCGAATCGACGTTTCGCACCGATCAGATTGCCGACCAGCGAACGTTCCATCTTCTCTCTCCTGGTCGGATTCGATATGCCTCTCAATCTCGCCAACATGTTTTTGTCGCAGACGTCGTTGCGAGTCTTGGTGTCGGGATGTCCGGCGTAGCACAGATCGTGATCGCACACGGCCGCGTACACCCTATTCACGGGTTTGCTCCAAGATTTGGGTGTCAGATCGGCGTTGAGTCTCTTGTTCAATTTCGTTCCGGGTCCCGTGAAACTGTGACCGGGCAGATGCATTTCGAAAGGTAGATTGTTGATCATTTTATTCACGATGCCTTTACCTTTGCTCGCGTTCTTTTGTTTGACGAATCTAGTCTTTATAGAACCACACACGTCGCAAATTCCGCGAAGCATCCCTCTGTCGTTTTTAGTTCACACTTCTCTAGAATTACTCGTCTCGGTAACTCTCTTACACTTTACGCAATACATTTTTTTAAGAGTTATTTAAATTAATTTCGTTTTTTTTTTTTTATTTTATATATAAATTTAATTTTTTTTTTTTTTTTAAATTCTGTTCTTATTATATATATATATTTTTTTTTTTTCAATCGCTGCTCTTGAGTTCTATCATCTTACTGAATTCCTCCCTGGCCTCTTTCCTCCCCTTTTCCACGAGAGAATCCTTCAACTCTTCCTTGATGATCTGACGAGTCTTGATTCTCACGGCTTCTTTCATGGCATCGTATTTCGTTTTCTCGCTCAATATCGCAAAGTATTCTCCGTCGGATATCCTACCGTCTTTCAACGCCATAGAGATCATTTCGGATATCGTGTCGATCTTGGAGTCGGCCAAGACGCAAATCTTGTCGTGTTTCCTAGCCTTCAGATATAATTTCCTACTCAAAAAGTTTCCGACCGTGCTAAACAATCCGGTGGCGAGAGCCACTCCTTCCACGGTCAACACGATCGGAATGCCGACCGCGGTCGACAACAATCCGATGCCGGCCGCGTGTAAACCCATGGAAATCGTGATGAGTGTCGTGTCGATCACGTTGACGAATTTCACGAAACGCGAATACTTCTTCTTGAGGGAACGACGAGAATCTCTCTCTCGAGTCAGATACGATTGGATTCTACTGATTTGATCGATGCGATACCTCTCTCCTCTTTCTCTTTCTTCTAGCGACGGCACCGTCAGCAAGACGCCGTTCGGCTTCTCATCCTCGTCGTCCACTAACGTCGGATACAATTTATTTCTGGTTCTCATTTTTTTGTTTTTTTCTTTCTAATATTAGATAAAAAATTTATGTGTGTATTTATTTTTTTTTATTTTCTACTCTCCCTTATTTTTATATCAACGAAATACAAAACTTAGACGTATGCTTCGTTCAGCAATAATTTCTTGATGCATCCCTTGTCTTCTAAAGTCAGACTTCTACGCGCCAATTTCAGTTCTTCCGAATCTGTGGGCCTGTCTCGATTCTTACAGAAGACTAATCTCTTTCAAAACGTGATCACATCGTTCAATTTAACGCGTTCGAACGCCGGTTCGAAATACATGACGACCATATCTTCCCTTTCCATCGTCAGACACGAATGATCCTCGTGATCGAAGTCTAGATGATCCCGACATCCGACGCATCGTTCTAACAAGATGGGATGTAGTTCTTCGTTCACGCAGATTGCGTATGCTCTCATCAGCATGTTTAAAAGAAACCTCGCTCTAATAGTCTGAGAATCGCTCATGATTTCCGTATTTTTTTTTTTTTTATTATCTATTCGATTTGATATATTTATTTTTCTAAATAACTATTTATTTATATATTTTTTTTTTCTCCCCTATATTTATATCAATCAAAAACGTGACCGCCTCAAAAACAAAAAAACGAGGGAGAGTTCTAGACCATCTGTACCAACGCAATTGCCGATTCTGGACCGCTGGTCTAGAGTTGCAAAAACTGTTTTTTGATGATGACCCAGAATCTTTTGCTTTCGATCGCGTTCGCCGACGATGGATCGATGGGTCTGATCTGCGATGCGAACGTAGACCAAAAATTACGTACAAGATACAACTGAAGATGTACAACATACGCACATGATGCGTTCACCACGAGTATTTGAATGCTAAAAGCGCGATCTAGGAGTCACTGACTGTACATGAGCCGATTCAAGACCATGTACAGTTTTTGTGAACAAGCGTGTGATTTAACACTGAATTCCACGTTGGTGAACGCATCGTGTGCGTATGTTGTACACGTACATGTACAAGTGGTCGTAGATCGGCCTTTATTACCTACTAGTGTATATTGACTAATAATATAGTTTCTCATATTTTGGGCACATTTTTCACTCGAATCTGATGTGCCCAAATTAGGTGAATATAAAGGCCTGAACAGGCAAGGACAACAGAGTTATGAATAATTACACACGACTTCACTCCTCTGTAGCCATAGATGCTAATTAAATTCTTAATTTAACAACAGTGTCAGGTGAGCTCTCCTTGGGGTGTCTTGTTTATTTATAGCAAACCTCCCCCCCCCCCCCCCCTCCAACATGGTGGCAATGGAAACATTTTTTCTATATGTGATCTGAGCGTTCCAGCAGTCCAGTTGTGTACAAATTAGGGGTCTTAACTGGGAAAAGCTTGAAACCATTCTCATACCGGTTAATCAATTAATCGTTTCAGCAATATAAGCAATGTCTATGTGTGTTGGCATAGATTTTTTTCCTAGAATGAGATAAATTCCAATATTTTGTTACCCATCTACGATGTCCTGCTAATACTTGAGATGGTATTATTGACCTTAATTATTTAATGATGGATGAATGTCTTTGCTATCATGATTTTTTTTTATTGAATTTACTGTTTTTATTTCATTGATCAACTTCCAACACTTATTTACTCTGTGATCATTTAGTAGTAAAGATCTTCTTGACTAATCCAATATTCAGTTTAATGATTGACAAGTAGACTCTAATTCCGTTCTACATTGATACCAGTGTGTCATGACATTTACATATGAATTGGGTCCCACTTAACTGGATACTGACTTAAAGTATAACCCTTTTAAATGCATATAATATTGGAACACCAGTCCATTTACTATACCTTTAGTACAGACTTGACATGTTTATTGCTTATAGATTATAGAGCCAGTTGCTGGTAATTGAATCAAAAGTAATGATAGTTATCTTTAAAAATATACTGAAGATCCCCCAATTTATGGACTTCTTTCTTTTACCATTAATTTCAATATAATCATCTGTATTACTGTTTGTGAGCACTGTCAAAGAAGTAGAAACTGGTAGACTGCTGAAAGCCAAGCCAGAAATAAGCAGACTGTCATCTGCAAAATGAGGTCCCCAGAGGGTGAATTTAGTGATGCTACCTTGCATAGCAGGGTAGCATCACTAATTTACCCTCTGTGAACCTCAATCTGAATTAGGGTCTCAAAACTAAACAGAAGGAGGTACCAAGAGGGTAAATTGATCCACTGTATGGGATAGCATCATCAAAATCACCCTCTGAAGACCTCATTCTGCAAATGTCGGACTGCTTATTTTCAGGCCTGCTGGAAGCCCACATTTGGGCTTTATTCGAAAGTGCAGATACTGCAATTTAAAGGCTTCATATTTTGTGGATGTGCTTCATGTTATCTGTGAAATGCAATTATTTAGTCGGTATGGATTTTCATTGTTAAATTTATGAGAGAGTGCCTGTGAGCACTCTCCCATAAACAAGCCTGAAAATAAGCAGTCTGTAATTTGCAGGATGAGGCCCCCAGAGGGTGAATTTGCTGATTCTATCCCATACAGTAGGCCAGTTTATCCTGTAGGTTCCTCTTTTTGTTTAGGTTTGAGACTCTGATTCAAATTGAGGTTCACAGAGGGTAAATTTAGTGATGCTTCCCTGCTGTGCAGGGAAGCATCACTAAATTCATCACCCTCTGGGGACTTCATTTTGCAGAAATCGGTCTGCTTATTTTCTGGCTTGCCCATAAATTGTAACAAGACAAAAAATGTGCACAAATGTTGATGACACAGAATAATTTAGCACTCTACCAGTTAATAGAATGAATACTCAGTTTATCACCAGATTGCAATAAAAGTACCAAGTTTGGTTTAATTGAATAATCTTGTTAATTGATTAGTGTTTTCAATTTTATTTGGTAATCAGGAATCTACTGTATTATTATACCCCCACTTTCAAAGAAACTGAGGGTATACTGGATTACATGCATCCGTCTGTCTGTCCGTCCATGTGTGAGTCCGTCCGAGAATATTCATAACTTAAGTAACTTATTATTTTCTGTAATATTTGTTGGTCATAGGTATGCCCATACTAGTTCTTTATTTTTTTTATTACTTGTTCACTTAGAAATTGTGTCCGTCCGAGCCAAATTTTGTCTGTTCAGCCTGTATCTCGGATATTGAATCTTCTATTGCAATGAAATTTGCCGTGAACACTGCTTATGGTATAGACTTTAAAAAAAGGATTCAACGATATTTCTTACATTCTCCTTTTTAGAGTTATCCCCTTTTTTGACTTAGAAATTGTAGGAAATAGACATTATTTGTCTGTTCAGTCTGTATCTCGGGTGTGGGTTATCAGATTTCAGTGAAATATGGCATGCAGTTTGCCTATGACAAAGGCTTCTGCCTCATTGCATAAAACTTCCAAACACCAAACAATTTACCCTACCTTTTAGAAATTGTTGAAAACTTTCGAAGAAAATGGGTGGGGGGGGGGGGGGTATACTGGATTGTATCCGTTCATCTGTGCATTCGTCCGTCAGTCCTTATGAGAATATTCATAAATAATATTTGTTGGTCATAGGTATTCCCACACTATGCTGTACACAACGTGGGGGTATGCACCGGACGACAGTCCAGCTCTTGTTACTTTATAACTAGGCTCTAGCTATAACAATAAGTGTCTCAGGGGAGAAGGCCTTAATTAACCCTGCACTCCTAAATGCCCCTCTACCCCAATGCATCTCCTCTTCTCCTGATACTCGGAAATGAAGTATTTGATGACATCCTGTACCCCGTTCTCCCAGTCTGTCTGATAAGCACAGTAACACTCTCTTTTCTGTTGCCCAATACACTGATATCCTTCATTCTCCCACCCCACTCCCCCATTATACTCTCTGTGAATCTTTTTCTGTTAGACTTCTATTATTTTGGACATTCTAATAGAAAGTGTTCTAGAGTCTCCACTAATTGCAGATTACTCATTTGGAACTCCTTTTCACTGTCTTTCCCAATATGTATGTGAAGGTGTATTGGAATATCAGTCTGTTGAATTAAACCCAGTATGACGTGTTACCAGGCCTAAAAAAAAATCTGTTTCTCCGGCCCAGCCACATGGTCCTTTTGGCAACCACATGCTCTCTTTTTATAACCAGTATAAACTTAAAAAAAATAAAAATTAAATGGTTTATGTCTGATATTTTACCCAAGTTAAAAAAATTGATAATTTTGTTCCTCACAGTTAATGTATGTCAACGAAAGTTACCAAGTTACAGTGAAATTATTCCAAAACGAGTCATCCTTCCAAGTTACAATGAAATCCCTTCATAAATAAAGCTTGTAGACTGTGCTAAAGGTTTTTGAGCTTCAGGCATGTGTAGCCATCACAGTTGACCGATCACAACCAAAAGGGGACATCCGCATCTAGACATTATACTGAGTCATCCCACCAAGTAACAATGAAATCCCTTCATAAATATGACCTGTCGTCTGTGCTAAAGGTTTTCGGGTTTTGGGCTCGGGTAGCTGTCACGGCTGAATGATCGTGCCCAGAAAGGGACGTTCTCATCTAGGCATTATCTGGAGTCATCCTACTGAGTTACAATGAAATCCCTTCATAAATATGACCTGTAGACTGTGGTAAATGGTTTTGGGCTTCGGGCCCCTGTAGCCATCACAGTTAACCAATCACGACCAGAAAGGGACGTTCTCATCTAGGCATTATCTGGAGTCATCCTACCAAGTTACAATGAAATTCCTTTACAAATATGACCTGCAGTCTGTGCTAAAGGTTTTCGGGTTTTGGGCTCGGGTAGCCGTCACGGCTGAATGATCGCAACCAAATGAGGATGCTCTCATCTAGATATTATCTGGAGTCATCCTACCAAGTTACATTGAAATTTCTTCATAAATATGACCTGTAGACTGTGGTAAGGGTTTGTGGCTTCGGGCCCCTGTAGCCATCACAGTTGACCAATCACAACCAAAAGGGGACATTATCATCTAGGCATTATATGGAGTCAACCTACCAAGTTACAATGAAATCCCTCCATAAATACGACCTGTAGACTGTGCTAAAGGTTTTGGGGTTTTGGGCTTGGGTAGCCGTCACGGCTGAATGATCGCGACTAAATGAGGATGTTCTCATCTTGTCATTATCTGGAGTCATCCTACCATGTAACAATGAAATCCCTTCATAAATATGACCTGTAGACTGTGCTAAAAGTTTTCCCTATCCACATTAACCCACCCCTCAATTCTTTAGTGCAGTCTACACCTCATATTATTTTTAGCTCCTCCCCAACTGCTGAACCAATTTAATTGATATTTGAGATAATAGTTTGTTATCACATCGCAATTTGATTTTGTTCAAATTAAGTTGCCTCGCCCCTTGGTATGGCCACGCCCAAAAAGTGTGCTTAAATCTTAAAAAATCTTCTTCTCATGAACCAGCAGTAGAGAGACTTGATATATGGTGTGCAGCTTCCTTTTGAGGTGTAGACTCAGATTTATTTAAGAGAAGTTCGAGAAGCTATAGTTGCCTTCATTATGGTAGGGGCAAGAATTTTTGCCCTGCCCAAAATTTCTATTTTTCAAAGCGAGAGGCAGATTTGAACCAAATTTGATATAAGGGCTTATTGGGTCATAAGTACTTAATTTTATGCCTCATTTTTTTTTCCATCGCCCCATGGGAACTGCAGGAGCTTAAAATAGAAAAAAATTAAAACGCCCATATCTCCAAAACTACACGGCACTGAGAATTCTTATTTGGTGTGAAGCTTCCTTAGGACCAACAGAATGGAATGGTAAAAAAAATTGCTATCGGTTTTATCATGGGGTACTTTTTGGGGACTTTGAAAAAATGCGGAGTCAGCATTTTTTAACACTGTGGGTAATGGGAAAAACATTTAAGACTACTTTTTTCCCAAACCACTGCTCCAAAAGTTTTCAAATTTCACATATAACATCTTTGGAAGATTGTTTCATACGTTTATTGAAATCAAATCCTTGGGTCCATATTTGGGCTCTCTATGGGAGCCCAAATGTTTAAATTAGTGCAGTATAAGGAATATTCTTTAAAAATCTTCTTCTTCAGATCTACCAATCAGAATCTTTTGATATTTGGTATGCAGCATGCTTTGGGGGGTGAGATTCAAGTTTGTTCAAGCCAAGTCCCTGGGTTCATATTTGGGCTCACTGTGGGAGCCCGAATTATAACTTAGTTCAAAATGAGGAATTTTCTTTAAAAATCTTCTTCAGATCCAGCAGTCGAAATGTTTCAATATTTGGTATGCAGCATTCTTAGGGGGGTGAGATTCAAATTTGTTCAAGCCATGTCCCTAGGTCTATATTTGGGCTCACTGTGGGAGCTCGAATTGTAACTTAGTTCAAAATGAGGAATTTTCTTTAAAAATCTTCTTTTTCAGATCCAGCAGTCGGAATGTTTTGATATTTGGTGTGCTGCATCCTTAAGGGGGTGAGGTTCAAGTTTGTTAAAGCCAAGTCCCTGGGTTGATATTTGGGCTCCCTGTGGGTGCCCGAATTATAACTTAGTTCAATATGAGGAATATTCTTAAAAAATCTTCTTCTTCACATTCACCAGTCAGAATCTTTTGATATTTGGTATACAGCATCCCACTGGAGGTGAGAGTCAAGTTTGTTCAAGGCAAGTCCCTGGCTACATAATTGAGCCCGAATTATAACTTAGTTCAAAATGAGGAGTTTTTCTTTAAAAATCTTCTTCAGATTCAGCAGTCGGAATGTTTTGACATTTGGCATGTGGCATCCTTAGAGGGTGAGATTCAAGTTTGTTCAAGCCAAGTCCCTGGGTTCATATTTGGGCTCACTGTGGGAGTCCAAATTATAACTTAGTTCAAAATGAGGAATTTTCTTTAAAAATCTTCTTCAGATCCAGCAGTCAGAATGCTTTTGATATTTGGTATGCAGCATCCTTAAGGGGGTAAGATTCAAGTTTGTTGAAGCCAAGTCCCTGGGTTGATATTTGGGCTCCCTATGGGAGCTTGAATTATAACTTAGTTCAATATGAGGAATATTCTTAAAAAATCTTCTTCTTCAAATTCACCAGTCAGAATCTTTTGATATTTGGTATACAGCATCCCACTGGAGGTGCGATTCAAGTTTGTTCAAGGCAAGTCCCTGGGTTCATATATGGGCTGCCTGTGGGAGCCCAATTTATTACTTAGTTCAGTATGAGGGATATTCTTTAAAAATCTGTTTTTAGCTCACCTGACTGAAAGGGTGAGCTTTTCTGATCACTCTTCGTCCGTCGTGCTGCGTGAAGGTGGTGTTTGAGCCTCTCTCTCCTAAACCACTGGCCACATTTTAATTAAATTTTATGGAAATAGTGGTTATATAGGGGCATTTTGATTTTTATGCAAATTAGGTTTCGGCTCATATTGAGCAGAGGGGTGGGGAAAAAATGGCCAGATTTTTTGAAAATCTTCTTCTAATGAACCACCATTAGCAGAGACTTGATATGTGGTATGCAGCTTCCATTTGAGGTGTAGACTCAAGTTTGTTCAAGAGAAGTTTGACGGGCAATATTTGCCTTTGCTCTGAGAGGGGCAAGAATTTTTGCCCCACCCAAAATTTCTATTTTCTGAACCCAGAGGCTGCTTTGAACCAAATTTAATATGAGGTATTATTGGGTTATAAGTACTTGATTTATGCCAAAAAAATTTTTCCTGCAGCCCGTGGGAACCGCAGGAGCTAAAAGTAAAAAAAAAATTACAACGCCCATATCTCCAAAACTGCATGGCACCGAGAATTTTTGTTTGGTGTGAAGCTTCCTTAGGACCAACAGAAAGGATTGGTAAAAAAAAATTGCCATCGGTTTTGTCATAGGGTACAGTTTCGGGACTTTGAAAAAGTGCTGAGTCAGCACTTTTTAACACTGTAGGCAATGGGAAAAACATTAAAAAATCTTCTTCTCCAGATCCAGCAGGCATAATCTTTTGATATTTGGTATGCAACATTGTAGGGTGGATCTGATTCAAGTTTGTTCAAATCGGCCCCCTGGGTTCTGAGCTTGATCAGAGTTAGAATGTTGAGAAGCTGACTGTTGCTCATCGATGCTCGGTGGTTCTCTCCGGGAACCCCGGCTTCCTCCACTCTGTAAAAACTGTCACGGTCACGATTAGCCATTGTGCATAAGTATGCGACTTTAAACACCAATAAATAAATAAATAAATAAATAAAAAAATAAATAAATTGTTTGTCCCCTGTGATTAAGACTACCAGTCTACAATTCATAATAAAACACCAGTTTTATTATGACTTGTAGACTGGTAGTCTTAATCACAATCTTGATACCCAATGTTATCTACATTGAATAAGGGTACCAAACCTGCTAATGTGACATCTCTTTATAACTGTTATTTTGTAAATTTGGTGAATGCGCCAAGCGCCACGAACGGATATCTACTGATTACAGAAATGAAAGTAGAACTTGGTAACCAACCGCGTGCACCACGTGAGAGTTACAAGTTTTCTTGAGTTAAAATGGTGACTGAAGATCCGAGTCTCATGTACGATAATCGAAATCACCCGAAATCAAAATTTTGTCCCTACATGGGACATACATACATTGCATGTATATATTTATTAAAAGCACAATTTAAGCACATGGAGATACATTTTGTATATGCTCTGATCGAAGTGCTGTTTAAAAACAAAAGTGTCCACAAAAACAACGAATCACACAAGACACGCATCGAGTTAATTAGAATTTATTAAAGTTAACCACCATTTCAAAACCAAAAAAAATGTGCAGGAGACAGTTTCAGCCATACAAACGTCGAAATTTCTTACGGTTACGCTCTGTTCCACTAAAAAATTGGTTGCATTGAAATTTGCCCCCCAGTTTGCATTGAAAGTTTTACTTTGAAAACTTGTGTTGGAAAGGGGTTAAATGTGATAAGGCTGTGATAGAAATCACACATATTAGGATGGGTGAGAATGGCAGGCCTTATAGCACCAATCGCACGTGTCAATGTTAGATGGTTGGCAGAAATTGTCATTTTTCTGAACAGAATATTATCACGCAGCGCAGCAGGTAAGGGAGACAACTGAAATATTTTGTTATTTACCTTAGAAATAAATTAACTAAAATTGTTAATGACGCTTAATTTACGAAGGATGTTGAAAACTTTTTTAACTACGCTTTTCATTTCAATTAGGACATTCAGAAACCATGAATGACCCAGCTTCTAATGTGAAATTGAAATTTATTTTTGTCCCCCACCCTTCGGGGGACTATTGTAATCAGCAGTGTCAGTCCGTCGGTCTGTCCGTGCGTGCGTCCGTCCATCCTTCCGTCCGTCCGTCCGTCACACCCTTGTCCGGATGATAACTTTAGTTTGGATGATTTTACTGAAACTAAATTTGGTATGTGTCTTACTTGGGTGGAAATGCAGGTCAAGTTCGAAAATGGGCACGCTCCACTGATTTCTACTGGATTTATTCCCCTTTTTCGACTTAAAAAATACAGTTTTTGTGTTGTCCGGATGATAACTTTAGTTAGGATCATTTGATTGAAACGAAATTTAGTATGCCGCTTATTTGGGTGGAAATGCAGGTCAAGTTCGAAAATGGGCACGCTCCACTGATTTTTACTGGATTTATTCCCCTTTTTCGACTTAGAAAATACGGTTTTTGTGTTGTCCAGATGATGACTTTACTTTGGATCATTTGATTGAAACAAAACTAAGTATGTGGTTTAATTGGTTGGAAATACAGGTCAAGTTAAAAAATGGCCATGCTCTGCGAACAAATTGCATCTTAACAGCTCCCTTGAATTTGCCATCTTGGTCGGGGGACCGGGGGCGTTGCCCTTGTTAATACTTTAAATATTTTTTTTAAAAGAATATACCTTCTATTTCAGAGAAGAACACTCTCACAATGGGTGATGCTAAATTTCAAATCCACTGCATTGAGGCAAATACAAAATCAACTGCATGGTAACCCTAGCATCACTGTCAGGGAAAGAGTTAGGGTATTGAGAAAGCATGAACGATGCAATTTTTTGTAGGGGAGGGGGAGGATTTTAACCTACATGACTTAGTTTTGTGTGTGTATGTATGTTTGTATAACTTTTATTTATTTTTTTCTCCACAATTGTGTCCTCTGTGTACATTTATTTTGTCACAATGTCATATACATTTTATGTTTTTTTCTATCTTCTCCCTCATGTCCACTGACTTCTCCCTCCTGGCCCCTGACTTCTCCCTAAAGTCTCTGGAGGGAGATGTCACTTCCCGCTAAAATCAGCTGCCAGCTGACCCCTGATAGGCACCTATGAAGTAATGGTTACAGTACTGTAAATGATTTGCATTGGTGACAGTGTTAAAATTTTCCTGTCTCCGAATCTCATCAACTTATAACAGTCCTTGAAAATCATGGTCAGAGGCCTAAAGGTGCTTAAATCTGATTTTCTGATACCCTGCAATAACAATTTTGAATTATGAACAACCTGAATGAATTCAAGTTCACCTGGAAAAAACATTCTTAGACTATCACTTCATACTTGAATTTGAGTTCACTGGTTCTCCACTTCCAAATTCCCAAAATTAGTTGAGAATGCATAAAGTAGAAAAAAACGAAACTGAAACCTAGGTCTTCACCCCTCAAAAAACTGAAACCGAAATGAAAAAATCACAATTGCCAGTCTCTACATAGCTACCTGGGAGAGTTGCTCTAGGTTTATGATCAATGATCACAGCTTAACGTGAAAGTTACTCTGGGTTTGTGATCAGTGGTCATAGCTTACCATGAGAGTGACTCTGGGTTTGTGATCAATCACCATATTTTACTTGGAGAGTCACTCTGGGTTTGTGATCTGTGGTTATAGCTACCTAGGAGAGTCACTCTGAGTTTGCAATCAATGGTCACAGCTACCCAGGCATTTACACTGGGTTTGTGATCATTGATTATGGCTCCCAGACAGTTGCTCTGGGTTTGTGATCAATGGTCATAGCTTCATGGGAGAGTCACTCTGGGTTTGCGATCAATGGTCATAGCCTCCCTGGGCATTTGCACTGAGTTTGTGATCAATGATTATGGCTCCCAGACAGTTGCTCTGGGTTTGTGATCAGTGGTTATAGCTCCTGGGACAGTTGCTCTGGGTTTGTAAACAATGGTTGTAGCTACATGGGAAAGTCACTCTGGGTTTGTGATCTATGGTCATAGCTACCTGGGAGAGTGGCTCTGGATTTGTGATCAATGGTCATAGCTACATGGGAGAGTTGCTCTGGGTGTGTGATCAGTGGTTATAGCTACCCGGGCATTTATCTGGGTTTGTGATCAATGTTCATAGCTACCTGAGAGAGTTGCTCTGAATTTGTGATCAATGTTCATAGCTAGTAGAGTTGCTCTGTGTTTGTAATAAGTGGTCATAGCTATGTGTGAGAGTCACTCTGGGGTTGTGATCAATGGTCATAGCTACCTGGGAAAGTTCCTCAGGGTTTGTGATCAATGGTCATAGCTATCCAGAAGAGTCTCTATGGGTTTGTGATCTATGGTCATAGCTATCCGGGCATTTGCTCTGGGTTTGTGATCAAAGGTCATAGCTACCAGAAGAGTCACTCTGGGTTTGTGATGGTCATAGTTGCCTGGGCAGTTGCCCTGCTTTTTTGATCAATAATATCAGCTCTTAACATTGATTCTTGGAAGACATTGAGATAATGTCAGAGGGTTGACTCATCAGTGAGAAATAGAATGAGAGAAAACTTTCTTTTCAAGTCAAATCCCTCAGTTAAAATTTGGGCTCCCTATGGGAGCAGGAATTTTAACTTAGTGCAATATGAGGAATAATATTTAAAAATCTTTTTCTTCAGATCCACCTGTTAAAATATTTTGATGTGTGGTGTTGAACATCCTCAGGGAGGATAGATTCATGTTTATTCAAAGCAAAACCTATGTTGGCATTTGGATTCCCAAAGGGAGCCTGAAATTTAACTTAGTACAAGATGGGCAATTTCTTATCAACCTACCTTACAATTGTTTACTGCAGGCTTGCACTACAGTGGAAGACCCTAACTCGGAAAATATACTCTCTATTTGATCTTTCCCAAGAGATTTGGGAAAGAAAAGTGGTGCAAAAACACCACGAAAAAATAAGCCAAAACTGGGTCGAGCGCCGTCGGCGCACATCCAGTAAAGGACGCTCTTCTCTTAGTACAATTCCACGACTTCCGTTAACCAGTGCGCAAAGCAGTCATCAAATCATTCTTTTTTCGTCCGTTCTCATGAGTAGGACGGCCATTTGCAAATTCAGAAACAGTCATTACGTGTACACTCCATATAAAACCGCACTTGGCGTACCCCACTTTTTGTGTAGAAAAGTGGGGTACCCAAGTGCGGTTAGGAGAGAAGCATTACATAATCAGTTAGTGATCGACGAGAAATTTCTTCCCGAGTCAGAACTTGATTAGCAATATTAGTCTTCAGTCAGCGAATTTCTAAAACCCGCATTTCATAAAATAATGACATAAAAATACCATATCTGTCTTTTCCAGATCATTTTACCCCGGAAAAATGTCCGATTTTAAACAATCCGCCCAGTATTTTTCGAGATATTGAACTTGTTGCCGTATTAAAATAAAATGTTTTGCCGATATGTCATTTGGATTCCCCCCCTGTATAATTAAAGGTAAGTTTGTTGCCATCCGAGTCGAACATGATCTTGTCCATCCTTCATTCTCAAAACAGTTCATCGAGACATTTTTAAATAAAATTACCCAATAGAAGAAGAATTTTAAAAATAAAACTTATTCCGTGCGTTGTTATGTTTTTAGAACAATAATGTGACAGTCTCGGTGATACATCCTGTCTTTACGAAGTGCGGTCCCTGTTTTTCACTGAGACTCCGAATCATTAAGAAACCGGCATATGTTTTAATATTGTAGATTTCTAAGCTGTTTCGCGTTTACATCAGTAATTATTTTTGACGAACTAAATTGAGAATGGAACAGAATTAATAAATAAATAAATCCATCTACTCCTTCCAGTCTTTTTCGTAACAACTCTGGCGGATTTTTCAAATAAGCCAATTTCGAAACTGCCATCTTGGCTTTTAATCTATGCAAGGTCACAGGTCGCGAGGTATAATCTTTCCAAGAAAATGCTTTGTTAGCAATGAAATCGCACTGTTTACACCTCGCGACCTGTGACCTTGCATAGATTAAAGTTCAAAGATGGCAGTTTCGAAATTGGCTTATTAAGTTCAGCCTTCGGAATCATGAAAATTTAGAAGCAAGGGACGGACGAATCATGGCCTACGGTAAACAAATTCAAGTTATAGTGGGATTTTCTTGTCAAGTTCCAATATCTCAAAAAAGGCATGGAAAATTGGTGACGTCTTTGAGGGCTGGGGGGGGGGGGGGGGGGGGGTTGTAGGCATTTGCTCTTTAAACGTAGATTTTGCCCACATTTCCTTCCCACGTCCCCTTATCTTGCAAGTGCCACCTTGTCCAGTAGGCCGGTAGAGACTAATGGATCACCATGTTTATCTTCCTAGCATTTGGTACGTTTTTTTCTTGGAAATACCGGTAGTATGTTTTATTTCGTAGCTGGAACAGTGGCGGCGCCAGAAATTTTTTCGTGGGCAAGTTGGGGGACAGACTCCCCATGAAGGGGGGCAAATACGTAAAGGATCATATCATTACTTTATTATGAGGTAGTCCAAACTTGGACCCAAAGTCCGTAATTTACCTTCAAAAAATCCTGGATCCGCATCTGGTGGGTCTGTGCGTGAGAGAGAGAGAGAGAGAGAGAGATGGGTAGAGAGAGGGAGAGAGAGAGGAGGGGGATGGAGAGAGAGATGGGAGAGATATAGACAGCTGAGGGAGAAGGAGAGGGAGAGAGAGGGGGAGAGAGAGTGTGTGTGTGTGTGTTTGGATGGATGTGTGTTTGGTGGATGGGGGGGGGGGCAAGTGGGGGAGCAGAGCACACGTTTGGGGGGGGGGGGGCAAATGCCCTCATGCCCCCTGTAGCGCCGCCACCGGGCTGGAAACGGTCGGAGTACTAGTAGACTGAAAACATTTTGGCCAGACGCTGTCATCTGTTGGTGTTTTGGTAATAAAAATCCTCCCCAGCCAGCATGGGTTTCTTTTCAATAGAAGCGTCAAATGCTCCAGTCCTTTGACAGATTAATAAGTAAACCAGCTGCCGTCCTTGGAAGATATGACATACCAGTATACAATTAAGCTTAATTTGTTGCTTCTGTTCAGTGGCGGTGTTAAATTCAATCCTTTGTCTGTTGTTAATCCCCAAAGCCTACGCAAACTTGACATTTAAAAAGAATCTATATATTTTTTGCCGGCAAAGCACATTTGATGTACTTTTGGGCGTGAAATTTTTGTTACAGACGGGCCAATTCCAACCAATTAAATCTTGCGCTGAACAACAACTGTTTTAATTAGCTACTTGGTGGGCTAGATTCTGAATAAAAAACACATTTGCATTAATGTTGTATCATTTAATTGGAAAGGTTATTCATTTACACTTGTTCACACCAAAGAATGCTTTTAGGGGGTAGAAGCATTAATTATCTTCATCATAGTACGATGCCGCAACATTATCACCGAGTTAGGGCGAGAACGGTTTGAGTTTGACCGAATTCAACTGAATTGAATAGAGCATGCGTTTTGGTCCTAATCTTTTCAACCCCCCCCCCCCCCCCCAAATGGGAGCCAAAACTCGTTTTATCACCTGTATCAGTAACCGCTGAGATGACCGATTCCCAGGTTGAATAAGATGTCACGGTGATGTCACGGTTCTCGTGACCATAAACTCAAGTATTCCTGGGTGGCGACGTTTCGTTCCGTGGGGACACACTTCATAGCCTGATCGGACAAATGCCGAGTTGAATTTTTATACCGTGTTTTAAAGTACCTCCGTAAAAAGAGAAAGAGAAGCACGGTCCGGTTTTAATCGAATTGGATCTCATCCGTGTTTTGAAGATAATTTCCACCGTGCTTGGGGTTAAATAGCGGCTGTCAGAAAGAATAAAAAGTGCATTTTAATTTAACATTTAGGCGGATTATGATGTTATATCCAGGCGAAAAGCAGATAAATTGCCATGATGTCCAAAAGAAAAAATGTATAGTTATCTGTACCCGTCCACTTCGGCTGAGAATCAGAATGTTTTTTCAACAACAATGACCTCGATTAAGCGAGTTCAGACTAATTTATGTCATGTAAATCCAATAGATGGAACAGCCACACTGCTTCACGGGATAGTCAAAATTCGCATTTTTTTCCAAGATTTATTTAAACACAAAACGTGAATTATTGGACCGATTTTCATGTTTAAGGGATTTTTCTGACATAGAAAATCGCCCCCCAAAATATTTCAGGCACAGAAAAGGGATTTAGTGAAGAGAACTTTTTATGTAAATTGCGAGGTGTTTTCCCAATCAACACTGATTAGTGAGTAAATGCCTGCTGTTATATAATCATACACAACACACTCCGTCAATAGTGGGATATTTTTTTATATGGAATGTACACGTAATGGATAATTCAACTCGTTGACAATGGTTTCCTGTGACTGGAATTATGGATCTGAGGATCGTATAATAACAGGACTGTGTTTTATATATTCTCGTTATTATTTTCAACCACGTTTTCATTGTACTTTATATATTTTACGTGTCGTGCGCGACTTTCGCGTACCATGCGGTTCATACATAAAGTTTTTCGGTTGATAAATTTTATTATTATTAGTCCCCTTACGGAACCGTAAGGGGACTATAGGATTGCGCTTCGTCTGTCCGTCTGTCTGTCCGTCTGTCTGTCTGTTTTTTATGTTACCACCTCTCCCCCCAACATGCTTTAAGCTACACCTTTCATATTTGGTACATGGATAAATGGTTCTGAGGAGATGATGCACGCTCAAAAATTTTTTTTCAAAATCCAAGATGGTGGAATGACGGCCATTTTTGTTGTGTTTTTTAAGCTTTTTTTCTCTATTTTCATGTTACCACCCCTCCCACCAACTTGGTTCAAGGTACACTTTGCATATTTGGCATATGGATAGAGGGTTGTAATGGGATGTTGCACGTTCAATATTTTTTTTTCAAAATTCAAGATGGTGCCATGGCCACCATTTCTGTTGTGTTTTTTTAAGCTTTTTTCTCTATTTTATGTTACCACTGCTACCTCCAACATGGTTCAAGCTACACTTTTCATATATGGTACATGGATAAAAGGGTTGTGAGGGGATTAGGCACGCTCAATATTTGTTTTTCAAAATCTAACATCTGTCTGTCTGTCCGTCTGTCTGTTTTTATGTTACCACCTCTCCCTCCAACATGCTTCAAGCTACACCTTTCATATTTGGAACATGGATAAATGGTTCTGAGGGGATGATGCACAGTCAATATTTATTTTTCAAAATCCAAGATGGCTTTTTTCTCTATTTTATGTTACCACCCCTCCCTCCAACATGGTTCAAGCTACGCCTTTCATATATGGTACATGGATAAAGGGTTGTGAGGGGATTATGCACACTCAGTATTTTTTTTTCAAAATCCAAGATGCTTATATACTCTAGTGTCTTCTGTGACAAAAACACCTTATGTCACAAAAGCGCCGTAGGGGACTAATACCACCTTGGTGGTCAAACACTTGTTGGAGTTAGGTGTCAATGGGGGACTGTATGGACAGGATTTCTCCACTCTGTTGAGAGCAGAATTTCTTTTTTTTTATGTCTCTGTCTGCCGTCTGGATTCATTTGTGTTCCCGCCGGTACTTTTTCTGCCACCTTTCTCTCGTAGTTGGGGGTGTTCTTCTACTGTCTATATCTGTTGAGTTCACCTTTTTCTTCTCTGCTCTCACCTCTGTTATGTCCAGTACGGTTCATTTAGGGCAATTCCTTTTCCCCTCGCTTTGGTGCATTCTTGTGGTCGTTCCTCCCACACCCACGGAGAGGGGGGGGGGGGGAACGCTGTAATTTCTGGGGTCTCTCGATGCGACCACGTCTGGTGAGAATTATACCCCCTCTGTGTGGGGTGTGCAGTTCCTCCCGCTCCCACGGGTTTGTACCGTGGGAGTGGGAGGAACTGCTCAAAGGAGGAGTTGTGACTCATCCTTTGGAGGCCGTGCTCGGTTGCTCTCTCACCTTTTCCACCAGTTTCAACAGCTGCCATCGTATCTGTTGCTACTGCTGTTCCGTCTGCAATGTCATCGGTTACCGTTTCAGCCAGCCTCGGCTTATCCCTGCAGGGGTCTGCAGCGATGTCTGTAGTGTGGATGTGGGGTATCAGACTCAGCCTTCCCTGACTTCAGCTCGGCGAAGTCGGAAGTGGCTGCCGACCGAACCCCATGCCGTGGCCTCTCCTCCATTGAGCACCGCAGTTTTATCCCTGCAGGGGTCTGCAGAGGTGTCTGGTAGTGTAGACGTGGGGTTTCGGCCTCAGCCTTCCCTAACTTCAACTCAGCGAAGTCGGAAGTGACTGCCAACTGAACCCCCCTGTTATGTCCTCTCAGCCATTGAGCACAGCAGTTTTGTCTGGTAGTGTAGACGTGGGGTGTTGGCCTCAGCCTTCCCCGACTTCAACTTGGTGAAGTCGGAAGGGGCTGCCGGCCAAACCCCCTACTGTGGTCTCTCAGCCGTCGAGTATCGCAGTTTTTCTCATTGGATTCGGATGTTCACGGTGGGGTCACCTTGAGCGCCGTGGTTTTTCCGTCCATGCACTCTGGTCCCATGGCCAGTTTTGTGGGACCAACGCTTTTTGTGCAGCCTGGACCTTCTGTCCTACAGAGGTCCGCAGCGACTCTCCTGAGTTTCCGCTCTGTAGATCCTCGAGCTATGTCATACCCCAATACATATCTGCCTTCAGATGTTTCGGCTGCAGCCCGTTGCCCCGCGTCGGGTGTATATTCGTCAGTCGCATGCCTACAGCCTGTGGAGCAACCTGCTTCTGGGCACCTTTGACCGTGCCTGTCGGTACAGGTGGTTGAAGCATTTACAGCTTTGGACTCTAAGCTGAGTTCCAAGGCTTTGAAGATGTCGTTCTTCATCAGGGTTGACACTTTTTTGCCTCCGGTGCGTTATCGTTCCTACGATTCCGCCAATCCATCAGTCTGCCAGACTTTGATGGTCTTAGATCAGGACTCCAACTCCCCAGCCGGCCATTTTTCATATGGAGACTCTGGAGTCCGTATTGGGCTTATCAAGAGAGATTCTGGAATGCTTTCTCTCTTCGATCACGTCATCTCTGCTTTGCTGCTTATCTGCCCCCAGATAAGTTTGACGATGAACAGGCTTTTTGTGTGTGCTGTCCAAGGCACTCATGCATCTTCTCACACGCATGCCTGTAACACGGCTAACTTAGAATTAGTTTGCAGGGAAGCTGTGCTGGACATCGGCAAAGTCCGCAACTATTCCATGGTTCCATGGCGATGGTCCGGGAGGACTGCCTATGCCATTCCATAGATCGGCTGCTGCTTCATCAGTTTGATCAGCCTTCTGTTGGAGGCAGGGGCCATCCAAAGCCTAACAAGTACCCTTCTGCTTCCTCTGCGAAGCCAAGGGCTGATTCTCCTGCCGCCACTTCTACTTACTCACAGGGTAAGGGTAGGCGTCGGCAGTAGTCACCTCGAATTCGTCCCAGGTTGAGGCATTCCAGTCGAGAGTGCAACTTCCAACACAAGTCCCTTTCAACGTTACATGTTGGGAACTTTTGATCACGGAGATAGGCAATCTCCTGTCAAAGGGGGTGATCGAGTTCATCAAGAACATTCAGTGGGATTTTATTCCTGCCTGTTCTTGGTGCCGAAGAAGGATGGCCGACTCTGACAGGTTATCGATCTGAGTATCCTGACCCAGTCTATCATTGCTCCTAAGTTCAGCATGGAGGCTTTCAGGTCGGTTCGCCGCTCCATTCACCAGAGAGTTTTCCAGTTCCAGGCCATGTCCTTCGGCCTCGACCTGGATCCTTGGGCCTTCACCCGTCTGATGTCACATGTGTTAGTCTTACATCACACACAGTCCAGGGTGTCTTCTTTGGCATATCTTGTCGATATCCTCCAGAGGCATTCCAATGCTGCCTTTCTGGAGTCAGATGTCGACACACTGTTCATCCTGCTCACGTTACTAGGGTTCAGAGTCAACGAGGAGAAGTCAGACCTGGTCCCTTCTCCATCGTTTTGTCATCTGGTATGGGCTTCCATACTCAGCTGGATACGGTGGCGGTTTCCCGGGCAAGGGCTGTGATTTTCTCAGCCTTTTGCCCTGACTCTGTCCCAGTCCACGTCCACAACAGCTCGGAGTCTTCCCCGGCTGCTCGGTCTCTGCGGTTCGGTGACGGATCTCATTCCTCTAGGTCGGCTGCATGTCAGACCTCTCCAACACTTTCTGCTCAGTTGTTGGAGGCCGAATGTCGATCCTCTGGATCTTGTGCTTCAGTTATCGGAGTCTCTTCCTCGTCACTGTCTCCCCTGACAGATGTTCAGTGGATTATGCAGGGAGTTCCGTTGGACTTACCCACATCCGATTGGGTTCTGACGGCAGTCGCCAGCAATCTCGGATGGGGTGTGATCCTCTAGGTCTTTCCCTTCATGGGTCATGGGACCAGGATCCAGCAGCTCTTCACATCAACCAGAAGGAGCTTCTTGCTCTTCTTCTGATTTCCGGCAGTGGATCCCCTGCCTTTTGAATTGTCAGGTCATTCTGTTGTCCGACAATTTCGACAGGGGTTGTTTACATTCGGAACCAAGGCGGCACGCACTATGTTCCCATGTACGAATTGGTTCGGGATCTTCTACTGCTCGCTCAGGATGTCAGTGCCGGAGTGGTGGCTCGTCACATTCCCGGTCGTCTGAACGTCCTAGCTGACTCCCTGTCCTGACGGGGCAGGTGCTTTTCCACCAAGTGGATGCTCCACATGGCGGTGTTCCAGTCTCTTTGCGATCTCTGGGGTCGTCCCCACATCGATCTCTTTGCGACTCATTGGAAACATCAGGTGGACACTTTTGTGTCCCCGTGTCCAGATGCTTTTCTTTCGCCATGGACGCTCTCTCCCTCCTTTGGAATGGTCTTGTCAGCTACGCCTTCCTGCCTGTTCCGATTCTGCCTCAGGTTCTAGCCCAGATACGGTCAATCTGCTCAGCTTTCTGTTAGCGGCGGTTCCGGCACGTCTCCCTCTATGTCGCCACCTTCTTTGCCAAGGTCGCCTGAGGAGGTTTCACGTCGACCCAACTTCATTGTGCCTTCATGCATGTCTTTTGTCAGATCCTGTCTCCTCCGTAGCGTTTTTTTTTCGAAAGCAGTGGAGTTGCTTTTCTTCTTCAAGAAGGCACTCCACTGGTTTAGCCTATGCAGCTAAGTGGAAGGTCATCTGTCGATGGTGTGCGGATCAATCTGTTGCTTCTGTCACTCCTTCGATCACACAGATTGCGGAGTTTCTGGTATATGTTTGATTCTGGGGGTCTCCAGCCTGTTTCCATCAATGGGTACAGGTCCATGGTTCGGAGACCTTTTTCGTATGTGGGACAGCATCGTATCGGCACTAATCCATGCCTCTCC
The DNA here is from genome assembly GCA_031216915.1 of Pictodentalium vernedei. Taxonomy (NCBI): domain Eukaryota; kingdom Metazoa; phylum Mollusca; class Scaphopoda; order Dentaliida; family Dentaliidae; genus Pictodentalium; species Pictodentalium vernedei. The sequence continues at coordinate 232,348,738 of CM062288.1, read as the reverse complement.
AAGCTTGTTTGGCACTTTTCCTTGAAGAGGCCTAGGACTTTGCAGCTTACCCCAAGATAGAATCTTTCTTGGGTGCTGCTCTGCTTGGGGGACGGGGGGGGGGAGCACTGTTCGAGCCTTCATCCCAGGTGGATATGCGTTTTCTCACATACAAGATGGCTTTTCTGATGGCTTTTGCCTCAGCCAGATGGGTTTGTGAGCTTCACGCCTTCTCGGTTGACCCAGCCTTTTTCTGGAGCTCTCCCACCAGTGTTATGTTTACCAGTGATTGCTCCTTTCTGGCCAAGAATCAGATACCGGAAACTACTCCGCCTCCTATCTGTATCGGGACTCTTTCTTCTGTTGAGGGTAAACACCCTTTGCTCTGTTCATTTGGAAGGGTAGGATCGATTTTCTGTCTCTTATTCCTGGTCGACAGAAGATCTCTCCTGAATCCATTTCTAGATGGATTTGTCTTGCTATTCGTGCAGCTTCCACTCGTCTAGTGACTGGCGATTGTATTACCAATTGTTTTTCTGCCACGATGTGCATGCATTGTCTACCTCTTGGTGCTTATACTAACTCCGTCATGTTGTCGGATGTTATGCTGGCAACCTACTGGAGAAATGCTACTTTCTCCACTTATCTGCACCAGTTGCCGGAGCAGGCAGAGGACCTTCGTTCTACGGGCCAGGGACCAGCCGTGAAGGCGACTAGGGCGATTATGTCGCCCTTCTAAGCCCAAAGTCGCCTAGAAAAATAGTCGGGGCGATTACAAGTCGCCCTCTAAAAATTGGCCAAAATGACGAAAGGCTGAACTGAGTGATGCGAGCTTTGCATGAAAACGATTATTTTCAAAAATCGAATGTGCTCGAGTGTGATAAATGGGCATTTTAATTTTTCAAATAAACGTCCATTTAATGAAATCACACGACAATCAATTGTCCATTGTCTCTTTTGGCGGATTTTTTTATTTCTATTTTGTTGCGTTTCAGTCGGAGCTTCAAATGTCGAAACGAAAATAGGTGACTTACGCGACTCAACAAAATAACTCAGTTTGAAAGTAGGTTACGTCGCTTAGGATGCCTAAAATGTATACACAACGGATGTATTTTATAACACAGTATTTTTATTTCGTTTTGCTGATGACTGTTAACTGTTGGGCCGTCTATTCCCATAAAAACACGAATGGAATTGAAACACATGAAAAAGCTTTAGTGATGACAAGAAAAGCTTTGTACAGGACACAAGAGAGCATGTGGACGATCTTGAAAAAGGGTCCTCCTAAACAACGGAATGACACGAAATGACGCGGAATGACACCAGAATGCCATAAAAATGATGCGGAATGACATTTCTTTTACAAAATACTCGACCCCAGAATGTATTTTGTTTATTAACTAACAAAGTACCTCCCAAGCAACCTTCTTACATCTGGTCCTGTTCACACTTTCAGACTTAGGAAATTATTAGCTTAGTAGACTTTGGTGGAAGGCAACCACAGGAGGGTGCTGGGGGATTGGCATGAAGACGAGGGGAGGGGTCATGAAGGAGAGGGTAGCAGTGGGGGATTTTCAGTCAATAATTACTTTGTGATTTTTTAACCTGGCATAGATGCCTCAAAGACAACTGGACCTGGATTATTGGGACATTAATGGAGGACCACAAATTAAAAATATGAAGGGGCGGCGGGGGTGATACATGAATATTCTTAATTTTCCCAACTTGCCTATGAAGTCTCCGTACATGACTCTGCAGTCTCCCTATTTTTTCTGGAGGGAGACATGGAGTCTCCCTAAAATTTCCCCCTAGGCTGGTCCCTGCTACGGGCCCTCTTTCTTCAGGTTGTTGTCTATCCCAGCCATTCGGCTTCTTATAAGGTCCGTTCTAGCTCTGTGCTGTTACTGCTCTTTCTGTCTGTGCATCGCACATAACCATACGCCTCATCTCTCATTGTCTTTTACTATTGTTTGTGATGCTATGGTTTGATAGGCCTAGGGACCTCTTCATCTATCCATGGTTCCAGTGCAATTGGGTTATGTGTGGTTGGTTATGTGATTCCCTCCATCCTATTGTCTATTCAGCCAGTAGTAAACAATTGTAAGGTAGGTTGATAAGAAATTTAAATTTTATAGTAAATTTCCTTTCTTATTATACCTACCACAGTTGTTTACTTGGAGGCCCTCCTGTCTTATTTGGGTAAGAATCCTTCCTCCCTGCTTATCACTTTACTCCTATGTTGGCAGACTCAAAAGAATGATTTGATGACTGCTTTGCGTACTGGTTAATGGAAGTCGTGGAATTGTACTAAGAGAAGAGCGTCCCCTCTCCGATGGCGCTCGACCCAGTTTTGGCTTATTTTTTCGTGGTGTTTTTGCACAACTTTTCTTTCCCAAATCTCTTGGGAAAGATCAAATAGAGAGTATATTTTCCGAGCTAGGGTTTTCCACTGTAGTGCAATTGCGGTAGGTATAATAAGAAAGGAAATTTACTATAAAATTTTAATATTTTTAAACATCCAGAACCACCAGTCAGAATCTTTTGATATTTGGTATGGAACTCTTGGGGTGGGGAGGGAGTGGTGGTTGTGTCATGAGTTGAGTGGTGGTGGGTGAGAGTTTTGATTCAAATTTGTTCAAATCAAGTCCTTGGGTCAATATTTGGCCAAAATTACAGCCTAATTATGCTGTAGCTTCAGATTTACAATAATGGAGTAATTTTTCAACAGATCACAACATTTTTTATTCATTTAACCAAATGTTAACTCTATTACTCATGTGTGATTGATTGGTCAAATTTATATTGGAGGTGTACTCAATAGTTTTGTGTTTGGAAGATATATGCAGTTAACTAGGTTATTCAAGAGATATCCAGAGAAGTGGCATCCACTATATAGGTTTTGTTCCTGTTGTTCCAACCCAGTGTCAAAGCATTCCTGTCTCAGATATTGTTTATTAAATTTAAATTATCACTGAAAGGGTTCAGGAAATTCCAATATAAAAAATTGATTTTTTATTTTCATGAGAAAACATCAGGTAGGTTTACTGTGTTATCAGAAATTCAATTGATGTTGGCCTGACAGATGAGCTGTGGCAAAGAATATTTAGTATTACTTTGAAATAGGAGATTTTCAGAGAAATCAATACTTTACCAGCGCACCTGTGGCAGATTCCTGTGGATCTGACAAGACAGCATGACAAATTGCATCTCAAGAAACATCCTAGAAGAGACAGTCCTCACATCCTGAAAGAAAACATACAGAAACTTTTTATTTCCTGCAAAAATTTGTTTCCCTTCATGACTAGTAAACATTTCCAATTGTTAGGAATATTAACACTATCTGCAACTGTTGAATCATCAGCATCTGTACTTAGTCGCTTCCAGGCATGTTTGAGGTGAGGGGCTAAGGAAGGGGCTTAATCCTCCTTTTTCAAAACCCACCCAGGAGCTGGTAAAGCTGAAGCCTTATCTTGCCCACATGTTTTATCTCACCAGACTGATAGTCTGGTCAACATAGGGGTGGACCCTGAAGAAATTTGTAACAAGCATTTCTTGGTGTCAATCAACCCAGGAATATCTGCTCTACAACATATCAAAAATCCGTTAAAATCCACTTTGGGGAAATTTTTTTTTCCAACATAGCTTCCAGGATGGCTGCCAATTCTTAAAAAATAGACGAATGTTGGAATAACATTGGTATGGATCTGCGATTTGCAACCGTACCTCAACAATGTGCATAAAAATGAATGGTGGTGATAAATTTTGATGAATTTTCAACTTAGCTATGCTAGCTGTCCAAGATGGTTGCCAAAATTGCTGCCAAAATGGTCAAATATTGGAGCGGAATCCAGAAATCCTCTGCAACAAAATTCCGACTTGATCGTAAGTGACGAAATATTAATTTAGTTGCTTATGTTGCCACAATTCTCAAGATAGAATGCAACAACCAGGGTATCCTGATAACCATCAACAGAAATCAAGATTCAAATGCCAAATATGCAATTGTTTGTGATAGTGCTCAAAGTCGACTAGTCAATACCCAAAAGTCAAGTCGACTTCGACTAGTCATTGGTGATAACTTGTCTCCTTATAACAGTGTTGGTGTTCCGGTAGAGTGCTGAAGATCCAAATTTGGCTTCCCTTGGGCATTCATATACAGCAACTTACTGGAACATTATTCTGTTAATGTGCTTCTAATTATGCTAAGAGTTAAATTATATAGTCTTATTTAATTTGCCTTGTTGCAATTTATGGGAGAGTGCCTAGAGGCACTCTCCCATAAATTGCAACAAGGCAAATTAATAACATATCCTGATAGCCCAAAATAATTCAGGACTCCACTAGTACCAGTTAAAACAAACTACTGTCACTACTATTAGATGGCAATAGATGTATACATTGATTGCCCAATATTGCTGTTCAAACTGTCTGACAGTGGCACAGAAGGGATACTATTTACCTAAAAGCTTGAACTCCTCCGACTAGTCGACTGCACAATTGAGAGTCGACTACTGGTTTGCCCAGAGTCGACATCGACTAGTCGACTAATCGTTTGAGTACTAGTTTGTGATGCAATCCCAACAGCCTGACAGATTCATCGTTACTGTCCGTGGTAACTATAAAGGAGACAAATCAAATTCAATCGTACAACTCATCTGACAGATGTATCCTTCATACAGGTCTTAGGAACTGAAAATGAGACGGTTACTTTTGATTCAATATTATCCTCATGCATCACAAAGCAAAGGCACCAACTCCATGTATCTTCTTCCTCAGAGTCAACTGCAACCTCTTCTGAATTGCTGTACCTATTCTCTCTACAATCTGCACATGCAATTATACATTTCAGCTCATTCTTTCTACAAGTGCATGCATTTCCACCATAAATTTTGCTTGTAAGTTTACACTAGCAGCACAAAAATTTAAGCAACTTTTTTTTTTTTCTTTTTTTTTTGGGGTGGGGGGGAGGTTCCGATGTCTGTCATGATGACATAAGATGATTTTCATGCAACTTCCAACCCCCATCATGAGGGTCAAGTGCTCTGTTGTTCAAGGTTTTCCAAATGATAACCTGTCAATGAACCCCGGGCTATGAAAGTATGCTGCGCACTCTGTGGGTGGTAATTTCTGTGGGAGCAGTGAATCTCTTTGCAAGTCAATATCATCTCCGTAAATTTAGCAAATCGTTGGCCATTCGAAGTGTCATCTATTTTGGCCTTATATCCTGAACAACTGAATACCAACCTCCCCAATTTCTGTTGGTTGGTATTGAAATCAGCCATAATGTAAGAAATGCTTTGTGCATCTTCAAATGAGATCTTGTTCATCAAGTTTGTCTTACCATGGCCATAAATTGCAGAGGTTGAGTCGCATCCACTCCAGGCATGAATGAAAAGCATATGAGCAGCTTTCTGCTGGCCTACCCTCTGTACAATGTCAGGAATTTTGAAGACTGCCGGACTGCGTCCTGTGGATTTTTTGGCTCCAGACATGAAATAAATGTCAGCCATCCTGTCATTCCATTTATAAATTAGCAGCACTAGCAGATCAGTATCATCAGTGACAACATTCACATTTGACCCATGAGAGGCCATCTCAAGTGCACAAGACTCTATCATTGTGTCTGCATCCTCACTTCTACACTGGACATTATGCCCATCATTCTCTAGCATGCGTGAAAGCAGTCTGATGAATTGATGATGATGATGATGATTGATGATGATGATATCAGCGCATGACTTTCCAGCTCTTCTGAAAGGCTTATGGTCTTTGACAGAGAGAACTTCATACCCATCAAAAATGATATTTGCCACTCTGTATTTTGTCTTGACGTATTCGGCATATTGTTCACAAACATCTAAGAGCTTGATCCTTTCACCCCCTTAACATGATGGAGAAGGGTGTCGCAATCAACAATGGCTGTGGTCTGATTGGGACATTCAGATTGCTTGCAAGTTTCTGTCAGAATTTTTACTAATTGTGCCTTTGCTGGTTTTCGGATAAAGTTATCTTTAAACAAAGCAGTTAGTATTGCTGTTAATTCATATGCGAAGCATTGTGCTGCATTTTTTTCTCGCTGTGCAATAGCAATCAGTCAAGAAAATAAGACTGTGGGATTGATGTCGAGTTTCTCATTGTCAGCTTTCACTCTGGGTGTTAAGTGGGCCAATAATTTTATGTGGTTGATGTTTTTCACTGTTATTGTCATGACTAGTTTGCTATCGAATTGCTTCTGTATTCTCTCACCAACTTCTTCTGTTCTTTTGAAATTAATGCCATCTTTGTCAGCAGTGGTGAGGCCAGAGAAAGAGAGTGAAGCTGATTGTCATTGATATCGAACAGCTCATGTGCATCAAACCAATCTTGGATTTTCAAGAAGTCATCATAATCACGTCGGATCCTGGATGCACAAAGCTTGATGTGCTGTTCTGAGGTTCTATGCTTGGCATTTGTCAAATTAATCATAGCCTTGTACACCTCTGCACAGCAATGCATAGTATATACCCATTGTGAAAAAACTGGCTTGGTAATCCCTCTCCCTCGTGTCAATCCGCCTCTACTTTTAATGGATATCATCAACACCCGCTCGATTACCAAATTGGTGAATAGCCCTATCCATATCTGTTGCTTCTACAAACAGCATGAAACCCATCCTCCAAAAATGACTGATGCAATATAGGATGCTCAGTGGGTAACTCAACAGCTTTTTACTTAACTGGTAGAGTGCTAAATTATTTTTGGTCATCCAAATTTGTCCACGTTTCGTTGCCTTGTTACAATTTATGGGAGAGTGCCTATTGGCACTCTCCCATAAATTGTAACAAGGCAAATCTCCACAGATTAAATAATTTTACTTAAAAAATAATTTGAAGCACATTCACAGAATACCAAGCCATAAAGTTGTGGCACCTGCACTTCAGAATAAAGCCCAAATATGGGCTTCCAGCACTCTACCAGTTAATGGATATGCCCTGTTGCGGCAAATAATAATAATATACACATTTATATAGCGCTAAAATTATAGTTCAGAAGATATAGAACCATATTCTAAGGCGCTGTACATGTTACTGAGCTCATGCAAATATACAAACGGCATATATACAGTATCTTACAGCCCAGAACATCACTTATAGGCTTTTTGAAACAGGTATGTTTTGAGATCTTTCTTGAAAAGGTTGACATTTGACAGTCTTTTTGCGTGTTCTGGTAAATTATTCCACAAGTGAAGGCCAGCAAATGAGAATGACCTATCTCCATATGTCTTACACCTATGTTTTGGAACATGTAGCAGCATTTTACCATTGGATCTCAGGTTGTATTGACACACATTCTTGGTATTAAGGAGTTCTAAGTAGGTTTGTGACTTTGAGCATCATGGCGATTTCCTAAGATGTAAATTATGCTATATAATTCTACATGGTTCTCTGTGATTCTGTTGACTTTCTAATCATATGACCACTATAGGGCATTGATTATTCAACAAGAATATCGTAATACGATATTGCAAATCTGACCAAAAAGTTGATGCAACAGTGCAGATGACCAGGTAGTTTGAAAGCGCTGTTAAGAAATTTCCCCAAAGCGGATTTTAGCAGATTTTGGATATGTTATACGGGAGATATTCCCCTTCAAAATGACACCAAGAAACCTTTGTTACAAATTTCTTCCGGGTAGACCTCGAAAATGACATACCACGACCAGATTATGAAGGGCAGTGTGAGTCATTACTTGTTGTCTGCTGTCTGTCATCTGTCTGTCTTCTGTTAACTTTGTATTTCAGTATTCTTCAGAACCACTGGACCAAATCCAAACAGATTTGGCACACATTATCTTTCGGGATACTCTTTCAATTTTGTCTGAATGAAGTTGTGTCGAACCATGCTATGAGGGTAATACACAAAAATTCTTTACAAATCTTCTCTTCCCTCACCAGTCACAATGTTTTGATATTTGGCATGAAACTTCCTTTAGTGATGTATTATTGTGCCTCCAACTTGAAAAGTCAAGGGGTATCTAGTGGAGACCACTGTGCAGGCATGTCAAAGTACTACCGGTATCAACATAACCGATACCGGGACCGAACAGAGCCTGACCTGCCAAAACCGGTACCGGGACACATCAACAATTGGGTGACATATCACAATCAGTTGGGAGGAATTTGCATTTAAACTGACCCAGTCCCCAAGATCACAAAGACAAACATGGCATCGTACAATTATTCTGCGGCTACATCAGAGTAATTATAAAGAAGATCGTGCTTTAGGATTACTTTGATGTCATCATAGAATAACGCTTTCATTGTCTTTGATGTCACATTTGAAAAGTCAAAATGGTCATAATGAATTGGCCTCTGGCGGCCATCTAGAGACAGCTGACTGGTCCAAAATCAAAAAGAAGCTTCCTCTAGACACCAACAATGCTTAATTAAAAAATAAAAAGGATTTGAGGATTTGAGTTATAGGATGGAATCCAGTTGGCTAGCCTGACCAAATTTAAACGGAAGCATTGTCTAGTCATTCACAAGTTACTCCTAAAATTATGATTTGATCAAATAAGTGGGTCTTTGGTTATTGGATGGAAACCAAAAGTTAACATACAGACGATAGATGCTGGATGATGGACACTGGACGATGGACAACGGATGGACAGGATGAAAACATAATGGAAGAGGTTCTCGGGGGCGTGAAAAACTAACAAATTATAAAATTTAGATATTTTATGGATAATTAACCATACACAAATCCATTAGGCTTGTGTGTGTGTCAAGAATGTTAACAGTTTTGTGTAAACTTTGACAAAAAAAGACTAATTTGATGATCATGCCTTTCAGCCATATTGTAAAACAACAGAAGGAATTTTTCTCGTGGTTATGGGGCCCATTCCCAATGTCATTTAGTCAGTGATCTCTATACAACTGCATTGCTGGAATACTAAGGTCACATAAAGAAAAGTGTCTCAATTGTCACCATCTGGGGTAGGGGTGGGGTGGGGGCTAGAGTGAAAGAGTTGTTATAAATAAACAATACTCAACAAAATAAATTTCTGAAGGTTTTTAATTTTCTAACACCTTGCAATCTCAGATCTCTTATTAACTGGTAGAATGCTGGAAGCCCATATTTGGACTTTATTTTGAAGTGCTGATACTGCAATTTGAAGGTTTCATATTCTGTGGATATGCTTCATATTATCTTTGAAGTGATATTATTTTATCTGTTAGGATTTGCCTTGTTACAGTTTATGGGAGAGTGCCTACTGGAGATGGTGTACTGAAGTTGAGACCTTATCTTTGGGCATATATCGGTGAGTCCATTTGGACGAGTCGATATTTGATCCAGAGGTGAGGCTGAAACTTCAATACACCATCTCGGAAACCGACTTGGTGGTAATAACCAATTTATCTTACAATATTCCTCTCTTGAATTATTTGCATATATTTTGACAATCATTCAGCATATATGAGTTGATTTTATGAATGAGACGTTATGGTATTGCATTCTTGCGATGTGCATGACATAATCCCCATTTATTATTCTTGCACTTCAGTCACTGAGGTTTATAGTGGTGTTTCAGCTGTGTGTTTCTTTGTTTTATGTTTTATTTTTCAGGTTTAACGGTATGGTTGGCCTATATAAAAATATCATCATGGTAAAAAATGATCTAGTCTCATTTATTTCATTGAGTTGGTTATTTATCATTTAATTACTGTTAGGCCTATCAAAAGTGGTGGCCTCAACATGTGAGATCAGTTTTCTATGAGTGGAGTAAAAGAATCTTTTTGAATCGAATGATCGCACCCTCAATACAGATTTGTATTTTGTCAACATGTTTTTACTTATATTGGGTGAAATATATTCTTGTTGTAAGATAAATTGATATACATCCTTTAAGATCTACTCAGTGCATACAGTGAAACCCTGTTAATTGAATACCCAAAAGAAATTATTCAATTAACATTAGTATTCAATGAACAGGGATTGTGTCACTTTTCTGTATTCTAGAGAGAAATGTAACATTTATTCTATTATATCTTGTTTGACAGAGCTCTATGAGCTCTGTCAAACAAGATATAATAGATTAAATTCCTATATTGGATGTACTGAGGCCAAATAGGTCTATAAACAAAGGAATTAATTGGATATCTCTTAAATGAATAACCCTGTTAATTGAATATAATTTTCCAACACAAAACCATTTACCATCCCTCCAGAACAAATTTGACCTGTTAATTGAATATAGGTTATAGAGTAAACTCCTGTTAATTGAATGAAAACTCTTGTAACCTTGTCGAGAAATTACTGACTCTCCCCAGTTTTCCTTTGTTTATAGATCTATTTGGCCTCAGTACATCCAATACAAACATTTAATCTATTATATCTTGTCATAGAGCTCTGTCAAGCAAGATATAATAGAATAAATGCTAAGTTTTTCTCCAGAATACAGGAAAGTGACAAAATCCCTGTTAATTGAATACTCCTGTTAATTGAATACTTTTCATTGGCAAAGTGGCTATTCAATTAACAGGGTTCCACTGTAGTACATGCCGCTTTCCACACACTTTTTCGTGCATCAGCGGTGTCAGAATAAAATTTTCAACAGGTTTTTTTGTTTTCTTTTTCTTTTCAGAGAAATAAACAGTTGATGGAAGGAGTTATCACCCCATTGAAACTTACACACACTATCTGTGAGTACACATCTTCACATAATGATCTTGGGGGAAAAAGATGGGTTGTAAAGTAACTTTACCCCTTTGCATATGAATCAGTTGCATCAACCTGCGTAATTATAGCCATGGCACTATCAATCCATCCATCTGTCTGTCCAAACATCTATCTGTCCATCCATAGATGGAGTTAGTTTTTACTCTCTAATTAAAGTTCTGCTTGGCCAATCAAAACCAAACTTGATATGTGGGTTGGGTATGATAAGAGAAAGAACCCTATTCATTTTGGTGTAATTGTACCACAGATCAGGGTCACAGTGACCTTGAACTTGAAACTTTTCCTCGAGATGGTTTCTGCTCTCCAATTAAAATTTTACCAGGTTGATCAAAACCATACTTGATGTGTGAGTTGGGTATGATGAGAGGAAGAACTCTTATTTATTTGGGGGTCATTGTGCAAAAGGTCAAGGTCACAGTGACCTTTAACTTACAAATTTCCCTGATTTCCTCTCTTTTAAGTTCTACTGGACCTATGTACCAGGCATTTTTTTCGCTGGGTGGCCTGCTCCAGTTGAGAGTGGTTGAAAAAAAAACATTTAAAAAATTTCAGCAAAGTCATATCATGTGAACCCTTGCTGGAATCAGCTTAAGCTCATTCCATTGAAGGATCACTATGGTTTTGTTAAAACTTTTTGAAAAAAAATAATTAAAATAACAAATTTAGATTTTGTGTGTGTTGGGTTTACTCAAAATATATTCATGGATAGGAAAAAAATAAAATAAAAAACTGCCCTCCCAAATGCAATTTTACAAAAATGGCCGGAGAAACAGAAAATCTACTTTATAAGGCCTTAGCAATGTTTATTTGCAACTTCACTGTTCCTACAGTGCTTTTTTTGCCAGTTCTGTAAAAGAAAACTGCTCTGCTCTAAAACTGAACTAGTTATTATTAAGATTTAAAGTTTCTTCAAAGTCTTAATAAAAGAATGTCTTCAAATCCCATTTTAAGCCTCAAGGGTGAATTTCTGATTTTGATAACATTTTACTGCAGTAAAGCAGGTGCCCCAACATGTTTTCACTGAGTGAACTTGCAAGTTATATTCTAAATACCTTAGCAGTTGTTTCTAGGAAGGTCTTCACTGCCTGTTTAGACAGCCAGAAACAATTGCAAAACCACAGACAGTAGAATGTCAGAATGTAGCAAAAATGTATGAAAATCTCTCTGGGCTTATATTTCGTCTAAATTTGTGAGAATCCATTTGGATTCTCGTGAAAATGGTTGCGAGAATCCATACCTACTATGAGTGTCCCAGGATCCCATGACGCCACCAAGGTTGAGCCACTGTTGTATACTGATAACACATGTTAACCTTTTATCCAACACACTTTTTTTTTAATTTTTAAATTTTTAAAACTAACTTTGATAATTTTTAAACAATAGATAAATGATAAAATAATTAAATGAACAATATTTACCAATAAAATCTTACAAATATGGCTGTCGTTGGAACCGGCTCAATGAGCCGGTTCCAATGACAGCCATATTTGTAAGGTTTTATTGACAAAGTGTCAGTATATTTCAGGTCATGTTAGCCTTCTATTAGTTAATTTGTTGCCGCTATGTTAGTTAAAAGGTTAAATTGACTCAATTTTTTTCACGCGAATCCTAGCAGAGGTGCAGCGAGAATCTACATGGATTCTCGTCGGTTTTATTGCGCGAATCTTTGTGCGAATCGATTCTCGGATTCTCGTCGAAATATAAGCCCTGATCTCTATGCCCCAAAGGGTTAAGTTACCCTGATTTCTCTTGTCAATATCTTCCCAGCAAGTATGATGTTCTTTAGATGGATTAGGTAAAAGTATTCTGAATAAGTATGCTGTACACAAGTTGCTCTGAAAAAAGTCACTATGACAATTTTTTTATGCCCCCGCGACAGATAGTCAGAGTGCAGATTGTTTTTCCCCTGTCCATCTGTTCATCCACTGTCTGCTGTCTATTCGTCCACTGTCCATCCATCTATCTGCATCTAGGGTACATTGTTTGTCTGGCTAACACCTCTCACAGTTTTCAAGCTAGGGCCTTTTTATTCCACAGGATGTTTGTACATATACTAGAGGTGTGCATATTGTCAGAATTTTGATTTGGTTCAATATTTCACAAAATTACAGATTGTTGAACTTAGTCGTTTTTTTTTTTAGAATTTCACACTTTGCGGGGCATCATATGTGTCTTATAGACACAGCTCATTTACAAGAACCAAATCACAGTAAATTTGGTCGATGCAGGAGTAACTCATCAATAGATTGCAAGATATTTTATACGCTTGACAGGAGTTTAATCTGTAAACTAGATTCTAATTTTCATGCCCAACTCTAATCGTTTTTATAAGTATTTAACAAAAATGTTATCTCCATTTGAAATGATATCGGGAAATACATATGGATCAGACTTTAAATACATATGCCCAACAAAATAGGCCAACATTTCAACCATTCACCTAACCCAAAGAGCAGAAGGCACTTTAAAAGGGAGTAACTGAAAATTTCATTGTTTGCCTCAACAACATAGCTAATAACCCCTAATTGGAACAAGCTCACTGAGCTTGTTCCATTGAGGTGCCTTAAGCTATGTTTTCAGACAAAAAAATGAAAAAAAGTAATAAAATTTGAATTGCGATCTTTTCAAATAATGTTGGACATCTTTTTTGTATGTAATTAACAGGTTAAATTTGTACTCATTGTATGGTTAATGGTTTTTGGTGTTTGAAAGTTATATTCAGTTCTCAAACAGAAAAACTCTATAAAGCTTTTGATACAATGAAAATGATAGCGAGGGACATCCTAATCAAAGAGGCTGATGATACCCCCTTGTTTGTGGAGGTGTATGGGCTTTTTGATTTTATAGGCAGAAATTAACTAATGGGACCAGTACCAAATAATTTGAAATTTTCTGGGGATTCAAGATATAGGGCCTCCATCACCCAGGGTTCATTCGGTGCATTTTTTTTTTAAATCCTGGAAATTTTCAAATTTCCATCAGGTACAGTTGTTGTTTTGCTTTGAGCATGTGGGTTTGAAACCAAAATTTTAGATCAACTTTTCAGTAATGAAGTAATTTTTTAGCCCTCCTCTTTGCATTTATTTAATCTGATTTCTGTTTACGTTTCCGAACTGCATGATCATGGTCTCAAGGGCTCCTTAATTGACATGGTCAGTGACATATTATTATATTTACTATGCCTCTAGAATCACTCTTAGACCAATCAACGGCTAATGTTTCTGGCAATGGGTATCTCCTTAGTGTTCAAATGTCAGAGCAGCACTGATATTGAGTTAATGTTACATCTGTTTTTCCATTGTATTTTTCAAAAATATTCGTTAATATATATATATATATCAATTATTATTTCTCCAAATGCATGCAAATGCAAAGATTTTATATATAATTTTAACTGGGACATATCAAAACACCCTGCATTATTTACAGCTCTTGTTTGTGGATTATCAGTTATTTCCCTTGATGTCTTTTGTCTGCATTGTTGACAATAAACAATTCCATATATAGCCTATGTTGTTGATTTTTTAATTAATTTTCTCTCTTAAACTGTAGTTTAGTCCCAAAGGGCTTTTGAGCTAAGAGTCTTTTTTCACCCAAATTACATTTTATGAATGTTATTCTCGGTTGCAACTCATTTTCATGTATTGCTTATTTTCTACATAATGCATTTTGCTTTGGATAAAGTGTTAATTTTGGCTTCAATGCAATTTGTACAGACTCTAGTGCCTATACTTTCAGTGCTTTGGGTAAATTGTTATTTTGTCTTCAATGCAATTGAACAGACTCTGGTGTCCATGTCTGGTGACACCGCATTCATACAGTATTGAGATTGCTGAAGTTGTCTTTTGATCTGATTACAATTCCCAGTGGATGGAGATTTTATACATAAAGTATTGCAATAAAAGTCTCAACTTTTAAGGGCCTGGACACATTTCTTGAATCCCTGCTAGACCACCATCTGCACATTGCCAGTAGCTAAGCAGTGATGTCTTGTCCATTTTGGCAGCCAAGACTTGACTAGAAACCACTGTCAAGGTAATATGTCTATTTTCAACAGAATCTCCTCATGATTACATGTTAAGGGTACCTGCTCTGAGGTCATAAAAGTTAGAAATGGGCCTTTCAGAATTAAGAGAACAAATGAAAAATAACATCTGAGATGTAGTGTTTTCCCATTTCTTTTTCAATGGATGAGATTATGCAGCAGGGCATATATTTCATCTAGATTTGGGAGAATCCATTTGGATTCTCATGAAAATGACTACAAGAATCCATAACTCCTATGAGTGACCCAGAATTCCATGAGGTCACAATGATTGAACCCCTGTCGTATACTGATAACACATGTTAAACCTCTACCCAACACAGCTTTTTAATTTTTAAAACATCAACCAAATTTTTTAAAAAATAAACAATATTTACCAAGAAAACCTAAGAAACATGGATGTCATTGAACCCAGCTCATTGAGCTGGTTCCAATAACAATCATATTTGTACTATTTTATTGACAAAGTGTCAGGATTTTCAGGTTATGTTAGTCTTGTATTGGTTAATTTGCGGCCACTATGTTAGGTAGAGAGGTGAATTGACTCAATTCTTTTCACACAATTCCTAGCATAGGTACGGCGATAATCTACAGGGATTCTCGATGGTTTTGTTGAATGAATCTTTGCGTGAATCGATTCTCACTTTCTCAACGAAATATAAGTCCTGTTGCTGCATTGTGAGCAGATGAGTGGATAGAGAATTTTGACTGTTTGATCCTGGCCAGTGGTAAATTTCATTGTATTTTTGGATAAGACACTTAATCCCAATTACCCATATGTGGACATGGTAGTGCTGTGTACTAAAAACATACCGCACGTTGATGGCGTACTTGACTTCCCTCGCTGCTTACTCTACTTGTGCTGAGAGAGTAAGTTAGAGAGTCTGACAGTGGTTCTCTTCAGGTACTCCAGCTCTCCACCCATAAACATGTTTTACTCCATTTGATCCTGTCTCTTGAAAGTGTCATTAAACCACAATAAAACAAAGAAAATGAGCAAACATGATTGGGTTGAAATTCACTGTCCACTTTTTTTATCACAACCTATTAACTGGTAGAGTGCTGGAAGCCCATATTTGGGCTTTATTCTGAAATGCAGGTGCTGCAACTTGATGTCTTCATATTCTGAGAGTATGCTTCATATTAGCTTGGAATTGAAATTATTTAGTCTGTGAGGGTTTGCCTTGTTACAATTTATGGGAGAGTGCCAAGTGGCACTCTCCCATAAATTGTAACAAGACAAAGAGACGTGAACAAATTTGGAAGACCAAAAATAATTTAGCACTCTACCAGTTAATGTAAAACACAAGATTCCACAATTTTGCCTGTACAATAAAATTAAGTTGTATTTCACATGTGGTGATACAAAACACGTTCAATATTGTTTCCAACCTAAGCAGAGAAGGAAGCCATCTAAATAAATCACGTCATTATCGGTCGAATGCACCCGAGTCGAAATCGCTTGGAAATTCCAAGTTCCTCATTTAGATTTGTTTACCCAGGATATTTAAAAATCAAATTTGAGTGAAAAATTTACGAAATAAAAATAACATTCTGACTGCTTGTTCCTTGATAAATACTTTCCACAACTGATCATATAGTTATGGAGTGTGCTAAACTTCTTAGCTTTTTAAATTCTTTTTGTGTTATTTCCTGCAGTTTAGTCAATATTTGAAGTTCTATCATCGTGACCGTGACACTGATCAGTGTCAATTGGTTTTGACCAATTGAATGCCGTAAAAATTAAAAAGCAGATTAGGGTTGGTATCCCACCACCTAACAGTGATGTTTTGTTGACAACGAAGGAAACGTGGAAATTATCGAGTTGAAAAGTGATTTTAGTTCAATTTTTGTGTAGACTGGTTGTTACGTGGGAGGTGTGTGATAAATACAGAACCGCACACACGTTTGAATGGGTTAAGAATTATTGCACTTGATTGCTTTGGCCTAGGATATCACTCGAGCCTTTGGCTTTCATGATATTCTGGGCGAAAGCAATCTTGTGTGATAATTCTTAACCCATTCAAACGTATGTGCGGTTCTGTATATGTAATGGGTGTACCCTGAAGCTTAGAAAAGACAGTGCAGTGGAACCCTGTTAATTGTATAGTCACTTTTAGTAAAAAATATTCTATTAATAGGAATATTCAAAAACAGGAATTTGGTCATTTTGCAGTAGTCTAAAAATATATTGAACATTTATTCTTTTATATTATATCTGTGTGATATAATAGACCAGCTGACAGGTCAAATTTGTTCTGAAGGTATGGTAAATGGTTTGGTATTTGGAATGTACCGGGTATATGCAATTAACAGGGTTATTCATTTAAGAGACTTGCAATTAAGTGGATTCCACTGCCTCAAGAGAGGCCAATGGCAGGTATAGCTCAACTGATATTTTTTCTCTCTACGCTACATGTATGACACTGCATCACCGAACTGAAGGCAGTGTAAGTTTTAATTATCTTTGACAAGGCATAGAGTGTTCAGTCTTGATATATAAACATGATATAAATGGAGAAAAAAAATTACCTTGATAAAATGTTCAGAAAATTTTTCAACTCATTCATTTGGGTAGTGTTTTTGCTAAGATTTTGTGTAACCTATTGCATAATACACTATTTATTTATTTATTTATTTATTTATTTATTTATTTATTTATTTATTGGTATTTAAGGTTACACACTTATGCGCAATGGTTAATCGTGACCGTGACAGTTTTACAGGTGGAAGAAGCTAGAATACCCAGAGAGAATCACCGAGCATCGACGAGCAACTGTCAGCTCATCAACATTCTAACTCTGTTGAAGCTCCATTCAAGCAGGGTTACAGCAGTTGAAGACATGTGCACCATCGACATGCAGTACGCCTTAGTACACGGTGTCATGTAGGCAACCGGGATAAAGTGCCTTGCCCAAGGAAACATGGAAATGTGGGACGTCCCAGATGGGGATCGAACTCAGGACCTCTAGCATAGAAGTACAACAGTCTACCACTGAGCCACTGCGCTCCCGCATAATACACTGCTGCCCACTTAATTGTATATCTTTTAATTGTATAATCCTGTTATTTGTATATATTTTACAATCGCCAAACCATTTATATATATATCTTCAGTACAAATTTGACCTTTTCATTGCATATAGGTTTGAGTAAACTCCTGTTAACTGAATAAAAAGTCTTGTAATCTATCAAAGAATTACTCCAACATCCACTGAATTCCCCATGTTTAACCCTTTACCCAACATAACAACCAAAATCGGCCAGCGCTATTCTCAAAAACTGCCAATTAATTTTCATTTTTTGTCTTAACTCGTTCCAATGAGGGATCATAACCTATGTTTTGGAGACAAAAAATGAAAAATATTAGTTATTCAAGAATTTTGTTTGCAAATGTCTGCTTTTCATGGTAGGTAAAGGCATTTAATCTATTTTATCTCATTTGACAGAGCTAGGTGAGCTCTGTCAAACGAGATATAAATAAGGATGATCGTTTGTTTCTGTTTATTTCTTGAGTTATGAAAAGAAAAAAAAGAAATACTTTAGCCAATCATTTAGGCTGAAAATGCATGAACAGAAAAAAGGTTTAATTCTTAGAATAAATGCTCACTTTATAACTAAAGACAGAAAACTGACCAAATTCATGTTAATTATATAATCTGTGGGGGCTAAGTGGTTATGGCTTGGGTCTTCAAACCAAAAGGTCCATGGTTCGATCCTCACCAGGGGTACCTTTGTTGTGTCCTCGTACTAGGGCAAGGCACTTAATCTCGATTGCCCATGTGGGGGGCACAGTGGCCTGTGTATTTAGGCGTACTGCATGCCGATGTTGCACTTATCTTCACCCAATGCTAATCTTTCATATGTGGAGTTGGGGAGTTTGACAGTTGCTCGCCTCTATTCGATGGTTCTCTTCGTGAACTCCAGCTTCCTCCACCTGTAAAACTGTCCTTTATGAGGTGCCGCTGTCTGACAAAAGTGCCATTAAACCCCAAATATGTAAATAAATAAACTCCTGTTAACTGAATATTTTTCTCTGGTGAAGTGGCTATTCAACTAACTGGATTCCACTGTTTTTTAATTCTTTCATGAGAGCGCGGTGGCTCAGTGGTAGACTGTGGAACTTCTATGCTAGAGGTCTTGAGTTTCATCCCCATCCGGGACGAGTCAAGTTGTGTCCTTGGGCAAGGCACTTTATCTCTACTAAGGCGTACTGCACGTCAATGGTGCACATGTCTTCAACCGCTTTATCCCTGCCCGAGCAGAGCTTGAACAGAGTTAGAATGTTGAGGAGCTGACATTTGCTCGTCGATGCTCTGTGGTTCTCTCCGGATACTCTGGCTTCTCCCACCCGTAAAACTGTCATGGTCATGATTAGTCATTGTGCATAAGTGTGTGACCTTAAACACCAATAAATAAATACATAAATAAATAAATATAATCCTTTCATACAGGGTTTATGGTAACTTTTTGCCTTGACATTTTTGTTATCAACTTTGCAGTGAAAGGATTGGATAAAAAATAAATATATATTAAAACAGTTATTGGTTTTAAGATTATATAGTTGGTATTAATTTTGAGAATACATCATTTATTTAAGATTATGGAAATGGTTTACAGTATATATCGGAGCTTTTATATTTTTTCTGCATTTCCCACGATAACATTGACTTGTTTGGCAATAAATCTATTTTTCAATTAGTGTAACCTTGACAAAGATAGATGACTGGAGGGTAGTGAGGAATGTTGATGGGAATTCTGTCATATTAATTGTAGTTTTATTGAAAGAAATTAATGTTGGTAAGCTATTTATTGAAGTGTGATGATATCCATTATTCATTAGTCTGTTATTTACCTGACGATACATTGTTTGTTAACTGTCTGTGTCCTGAACCAGCCCCAAAACAGGTCATGACAAGGGGAGGCCACCTATAAATTTTACCATCAAAAAATTACAGATGAAATAAGTTATAGGCATACCTTAAGTAAATTTCATACCATTTTCCTTTGGCAATACAGTACGACTGCTGTGGACTGCTCACTTTCCACAAGTGGACAATATTTCCATGGACGCAATAATATTAGATTCCAAACACTAATTACAGGAATAATCATCAAAAAGTTAATTAATGAAGTGCTGTGTTCAACCTGGTGCTTTATTAATTAAAATTCTGCTAATGATTATTATTATCTGGTAAACGCTAGTGTGGACATCACTACCCATTGTGACCAGTCCACGATGGCTGTACTGTAATTGCAAGCCTTGACATTTCTTGAGAAACCATCCTTAAGGTTTGAAATTATAAACAAAGAAAATATGTAACCAGTTTATTTTGTTTTGTTTTTTTTTAGAATTTGTTTCAGCAGGTGCTGTAGCTCACTTAAGGACTAAGTGGCTATTGTATACTCTCTGAAAAACTTTTCAGGGAGCATAAAAATAAGTCAATGGGCTGATCTTGTTCATACTTCACACAATATTCTTTATTAATTAGGGGATGTCATGACTTTGGCCAAGGTCATAGCTCCAAGGTGAAGGTCACAGACCCTTTGTGTGTTTGTCCATTAATACTTTCTCATTATTCAATGGGCAGATCTTGTTCATACTTCACACAATGATTGTTTATGACCCATGGTGTGTCATGACCTTGACCAAGGTCATGGTCACAGACCATTTGTGTGTTTGTTTGTCTATTCTAACTTTCTCAGGTCCATCAATAATTACTTAATGGTCCATTCTTGTTCAAACTTGACACAATGATTGCTTGCAAGTCAAGGGTGTGCCATGACCTTGACCCAAGATCATCGCTCCAAGATTTAGGTCAGAGACTTTTTGTGTGTTTGTTCATCCATTCTAACTTTGTCGGGTCCATAAAAATTATTCATTTGACTGATCTTGTTCATACTTCATATGATGATTGCTTATGACACATGATTGCTTATGTCATGAGATTGACCCAAGGTCATAAATCCAAGGTGAAGGTTGTTCATGTTTTTGTTTGTCCTTTCCAACTTTGTCTGATCTATACAAAATTGTTCAAATCTTGTTCATACTTCAGACAATGATTGCTTATGACTCAAGGGTGTGTCATGACCTTAGCCCAAGGTCATAGCTCCAAGGTCACAAACCATTCACATGTTAACTCTACCATTCTAACTCTCTCTGGTCCATAAAAAATATTCAACAAACAAATCAGTTTTCAGTAATGATTACATCTGTTTGTGAGTGTGTAAGGACACACAATCAGAAAGCTTTAATTTGTCCAAAAAACCACTGTCTCGGTCATGTCCTTGTTAACTGCCATTTCCCTCCATTTCTTCACACAACTGATGGCTTCCAGGTACACTGAATATTTCACTGAATTTCAACCCAAAATTTTAACCAGCCTACATGATCTTTTCAGAGGGAAGTCCTTTTGTCGTTTTTCAACATAATATAAAGCCTAGAATAGAATGTGTGCTGGGATTGGGAAATGGTGGTTGAAAAAGAGATATTATTTTTCAGAGTCTTTTTGGTGACAGTCATTGCAGTATGCACTCATGTTCAAAGAGATACTGTATTTTCTTGATTCAGTCTTTCTGATCCCGCAACACAAATACCTTTATTCCTTGTAACAACTTGATCCAGGTGAGCATGTTAGGCTCACATGGGCCTCTGGGCTACTGTATCTGTTTTCATTGTATCATTGGGTTTCTGACTGTCATGTTGCCATTAATGAAAAATAAAAGGTTTTTTTCTGTTGTGAGTAAGGAGGGTGTTTGTGGAGGGGAGGGGGTAACTGCTAAGAAATCTTCTGAAGACTGATTTGTTTGACCAGTTGTTGAGCAACATACTGTCCTTACCTGCACCATATGTGTGAAGGTGAAACTTACATGTTGAATCTATTGGAAACTGCTGATATCATTATTCACTAAGTATTTTTCTGAATTTCACATAAAAAAGTTAAGTGATGGCTGCTGTGAAGAAGCCACAATTTGATGATAGAAAATTCAATAGAGTGTGATATCAAGATATTGATAACTCCTATTTCCAGGGGTATTATTTGTTAACTCTTTACCTAACACAAAAGGAAGACAACACATGCAAACAGAATTCTTGAATAATTAATTTTTTTCATTTTTTGCATCAAAAACAGCTTATGGCCCATCACTGGAACAAGCTCTATGAGCTTGTTCCTATGAGGGGTCATAAGCTATGTTTTTGAGACAAAAAAGGAAAAAATAATGAAAATTGAATGGTGATTTTTGCAAATAACATTTCCCGTTAACGTTGGGTAAAGGATTAACACTCTGCACACTGATGTCCAGTAACAAATATTTCCCATTATACAGCTTAGGAGTTTAACCATTTCAGTCTTGTCTGATAGAGCTCATTTGGCTTTGTGAATTTAAGATTGAATTGGTGAAATTCATTATCAGATCATTGGAAAACTTGCAATTTGATATTTCAACATCAGTTTGCAGATGGTTAACAAGACTCTGTGACACACCTCAAGTAGGCAACATAGTATTTTTATTCTGGGCTGAAAAATCAGCCTCCAACAGGCAGAGAGTTAAAGGACTGAAAACATTATCAGACACTTCATAGTCTGTAGATGTATATCATATTCATGGGAGCATGGTTAGAGCATTGTACTTTAAACTGAAAAGTTGACGGTTTGATCCAAAGTTGATGGTTTGATCCAAATCCATGCCATCTTTGCTGTGTCCTTGGCACTAAACCTTTTGAAACTTTTGTATGTCTTATAACGTATGAAATCAAACAGCATGTTGATACCATTATTTTTCAATTTTTTAAAGTTTTAACCTCAATTCCTATTTTCTCCCGAATAGTGCTCAGTGACAACCATTGAGCCAAATGTTATCATAGCTTAAAATACTAATATAATCCTGCTGTCAAGACTTCTTAACTGGTTGAGTGCTAGAAGCGTCTATCAGGGCTTTCAAAAAATGAGGATTCCAGAGCAAAAGCCAACACTTTTCTTGCTTATATTTCACATTCAGTCAAACACAAATAATATTTGGTTTATATAAATTTGTTTTATTACAAATTATTGGAGAGTGCCTGTGGGCACTCTCCAATAATTTGTAATAAAACAAGTTTTGAATAACAAATTCAGACCACCAAAAATAATTTAGCCCTCAACCAGTTGTTAATCACTAATGTGAAAAATATCTTGTTATTTGTACTTTCCGATGTTTGATGTCACATTTTGAAAAAAAGTTGAAGAAACTGAATTCCCAGTGATGTTTGAATATCGGGATAATTAAAGTCTCAAAGAGTTAATCCTGACTGACCACATGGAGGTACAATAGTGCTGTTTACTAAGGCACACTATATGTCGATGATGCACTTGCTTTCAAGTGCTGCTAACCTTGCTTGTGAAAGGCTAGTAAGTTGGAGAGTCTGGCAGTTGCTTGTCACTGCTTTGTAGTTCTCTCCTGATATGCCAGCTTCCTCCACTCATAAAACTGCCTACCATGATATGTTTCTTTACTGTTGACAGTTTTGTTAACAACATATCTATTATATAAATATTATATAAATGGGGGAGTGTGTGAGTCTGTCACTCAGTTCATGTCCACGTGCAGCCAGAAATACAAGCTTTGAGTATTTCCCTTAATATGCTATGCAACTAGAAATTTTCTGGCGCATTAGCAAGGCTACCCATCCTGGGTCCTGGGACAGGTCGGCCTGCTAGATCATATTACAGTGAAAAGATTTTGTCACTTGGATTTGTCTTGATACAGTTTTTGGAGAGTGCCAAAATTGTAAGAAACAAATTTATGTTTAAAAATTCTGACCACGCACTCAATCAAGCGCTCTCCCTGTTGAGAGAACTACTTTCAACACGTTGTTCATTGAAAACAGAATATATTTTCATTTTTGGAATTCACTTTAAAAAATTTCCACAATCCAGTATAAGTATTTCCATTAGTTCTAAGAATCCTGTACCCTTTTTACCATGTAACCAACTAACCCTGTACATTTTTACAGCCTTACTCAGTGTATATTTTGATGTAGTGTGTGATATGGCAGCCTATCAACTGATCCTGTACAATGCCTTTGGTTGGTCATTGTATGTTAGCTTACCAACTAACTCTGTATAATGCACAGGGTTAGTCACACATTTCTTTTTAGTTATAAATGAGATGATTTCTATTATGCAACTAACTCTGTGCATTGCACAGCCTTAGTGAGTGTCCATTTTCATTATATTGTGTGATATGGCAGGTAACAATTTTTTATAACCAGAAAGTGCACAGGGTTAGTCACACTTTCTGGTTATAAAAAGTTTTGTTATTAACTGAGTAACACTGATACTGTGCACTGTACAGCCTTAGTGTAAATCTCATGTATATAAACTCTTCACCCAATGCAATTACCCAAACCAGCCAGTCCTATTCTCAAAAAGGATTCAAAATCAGCATATGATTCGTCATTGGAATGGATTGTGGAAAGTATTTTTTTTGAGCTAGAGCCTTCGGGCACTCCTCAATAATTTTTAATAAAATGAATTTTCCTGAACAACTTAAGACCCCCCCCCCCCCCCCCCCCCCCAAAATAACGTAGCCCTCAACCAGTTAATAGCTTGTTTTTCATACAACATTTTTTTTGTCTCATATCACTGGCAAAAATGAGTTACACCACACCAATTTTTGAGCTATAACTCTGTGAAAGGGTTAACATCTTGACAGGTTAATTGGTCTCTTTGATGTGGGGGAATACTTTTGTATACTTTTATATTTAAGACCAGATAGAATAGCAATCAGAAAAGATGAACATGGTAGATGAAAAATTCACTGAAGCATTTCGAAACTCTACGTGTAACACAGTTTTGATGTGACTTCAGTCTGAAACAATTTAAAAAGGACAAGTTCTTGTATGAGTTTACTCAGAAACAAGTAATAATGTTGGACTTGCACAATCACTGTGGACTTAGTATTAAACTGATGGATTATCTACCTGATTGATAGGCTTGTGTCTGCATGTGAGACAAGTGAAAATCAATGAAGTTGTGTGAATCGATGGCACAGGAAATGAGAATACCGTGGCTGAACTTTCTTTCTTACCAACAAGAACATTCAATGCTAGATTTTATGTGTTGTTTGCTACTATTTTTTGAGAGTTCTTTTTACCACGATAGATTCACCCTTTAACTAATGTAACAACCAAAACCAGACAGTATTTTTCACAAAACTCATCACTCAAATCATTATTAGCTTACCTGTGGGAGCTTAACTAATCACTTGCCATCCGTCGTAATTGTCTGTTGTCCAGCATTATCACCTGTGAACTTTACATTATCAACTTCTCAAAAACTACTAGTTCAAATTGAAACAAATTTGACATGTGTGATAGCCATTCCTCATCATATGTCAATACACAGAACGACACACGTGTGTGAATGGGTTAATTGATATGGCACGAGTGCCAACGTGGAAGGATAGAACAAGACGCCGCAGGCCTTGAGTTCTATCCTTCGACAATGGCACAAGTGCCATATCCATTAACCCATTCACACGCGTGTGTCGTTCTGTGTTTATTAAATGTCTTCACGTCTGTAAAAACAATTATCAGAAGGACACTCAGCAATTCATTTGACAACTATCGGCAAAAAGAAAAAGAACACATTTTATCGCCAATCAAATTTGCGAGGGGAACCTGTGTTACTATTTTGTCTCCTGAGTTCTAATGTGTTCTATGTGCCTACTGGCACATAGAATACATTGGAACTCGGGAGACGATTTATCGCTAGCAATTCAAATTGTAATTGTGGTGCATGATTTGTAGAAAATTCCAGTGAAATTTTGCCTCTATTTAAAAATAGAGTGTCAATGATTTCCGTTCCGCACATATGTGCGGAACAGATTTTTATTTTCTTCATGGTTTAGTGTGCTGTAGATGGGGGCTTTCATACAACAGGCGTGTTATGAATTAAAGTGTAATCAAATATGCCACACAAAAGCAAGTCCTTGGGTTCATATCTAAGCTCCCTATGGGAGCTCAAAGTTTAAATTGGCGCAATATGAGGATTATTCTTTAAAAAATCCTCTCCTTTAGATGCATCAGTCAGAATATTTTAACCCTTTACCTAGCACAAGAAGCAGATAACACTTACAAAGAAAATTCTTGAATAACTAATTTTTGTCTCAAAAACATAGGTTATGACCCCTCATTGGAACAAGCTCGATGAGCTTGTTCCAAAGAGGAGTCATAACCTATGTTTTTGAGACAAAAAATGAAAAAATATTGAAAATGAATTGGCTATTTTTGAGAATAGTGCTGGCCGGTTTTGGCCGTTACTTTGGGTAAAGTGTTAATATTTGGTATACAGCATCCTTAGAGGAGTCAGGTTCAAGTTTGTTCAAATCAAGTTGTGTGTTCATATTTGGGCTCCCTATGGGATGCTGAAGTTTAACTTAGTGCCATGGTATGATTTTGTTAAATTTTTTTGAAAAAATTAAATTTTAATACTGTGTATTTTGGATAGAGGATTCTTGTACTATGATCGCTATGTGTATTAGACATTATGTAATACAATACAAACATTCAGAAATATACCAATGCATGGAATCCAGATTTTGAGTAAGCACATCAGGTAATGATGCATCTGATTTGAAGTTACACGTCTGAGCGATATTATGACACGAAACAGTGTCAA
Organism: Pictodentalium vernedei; assembly: GCA_031216915.1. Taxonomy (NCBI): domain Eukaryota; kingdom Metazoa; phylum Mollusca; class Scaphopoda; order Dentaliida; family Dentaliidae; genus Pictodentalium; species Pictodentalium vernedei. The sequence goes on along the minus strand of CM062288.1, from coordinate 232,322,333 downwards.
GCAAGAAAGTTATCCGATCGCGAAGATATCAATAGCTCAACTTTGACGTAGTCAAATTTGAGGTTATGCCATGGCCGTCGTCCATCCGTCCATCAACAGTTCAATATGGCTTGGGCTAGAGGCCGTATTTATGAACCGATCTTTACGAAACTTCTTGAGTACCTTTGTTATCACTGTGGGATGAGAACGAGTGTTTTTGGGTGCGGTCTGAAATTCAAGATGGCCAACAGCAGCCATTTTGTACCTTAGTTAGTGCAATCAGTTTTTTGTACAGAACTTCTGTATGAAAGTTCTGATTTGAATAAATTTTGGAATGAATGTTTGGTAACATGGAATGCATCACATATAATATGTTTTTTTTTCTCATGCAGAAATTATGCAGATTAGATGAACTTTGATTTATTCAGTGCTACTTATACACAGTAAGTACACATGTCAATTCGACTCGGGCTAGGGGCTGTATTTATGAACCGATCGCCACAAAACTTCTTGGGTACCTTTGTTATCACCTTGGGATGAAAACGAGTGTTTTGGGGTGCGATCCAAAATTCAGGATGGTTGCCAGTCGCCATTTTATACCGAAATTAGGAGCAATCAGTTTTTTGTACAGAACTTTTAGGACTATGTTTGTTATCATCATAGGATAGTAACGATTGCTTTTGGGCTCGGCCAAAAATTCAAAATGCCTGTCGGCAGTCATATTTACAGAAATTGTGTGTATTGCATTTTTTGTACAGAATCTGTAAAGAAGATTTTTATGTCCGTAATGTTTGCTATAAATTTATTGGGTGCCTTTGTTATCACTGTGGTATGAGAACAAATATTTTAGGGTTCAGTCAGACCCATTCAGGGACTCAAAAAGGGAGATAATTAAAAAAAAAATTCAAAAACGCCAGACAAAATAATGTTTCTTGAATTCAGCATCCCTAGGATGTGTATATTCAAATGTGTTGAAGCCAAGTTCCTGTGTTAATATTTGGTGTTGTTTGGGGAGGGTAAACATTATTAGCATAACCGATTTTCTATTTCCAATGAGAAAAATAAAACCTCACCTGCAGGAACCCTATGAGCTAAAGATAAAAAATTCAAATACCTATATTTTAAGAAGGACTGGACAAATATTTATTAATTAGTATGAATCAACCTTAGAAGGGTTTGAATCAAACAGGAAAAAACAATTGCTAACATTTGGCTTATGGTGCACCATACAAGGATCCCCATTGTAACATTAACGCCATGGAGAGGTCTTTTCTAGTTTAGCATCTGACTGTCACCCACCTTTACAATACCTTACCTGTACATTTGTTACAGGCTATGGTCAGTATTTATGTACAGACCTTTACAATACTTTACATGTACCTTTGTTATCAGGTGATTACCTAGATGTATGTCATTGCTGTGTCACATACTATACATGTACATGTCTTGACAAGTTGAGCTACAGTGTCATTGACACTTTCATTTTTAGCTCAGCTTGACGTCAAGTATTTAGCTCATCTGTATGTCCATACATCTGTCTGTCCTTTAGCAAACCGTTCAGGCGGCATCTCTCACCTGATCTTTTTCAAATTCCATATGTAGCTTTGGTGTGTTGTCTAAATGGGAACTATTTTTTTCAATTTTCTTTGAAAAACATTGATTTGGCATATAAATTGTCAACATTTCCATTAGAACACCCTGTAGACCGCAACTCTCACCCGATCTTTTTTTTTCAAATTTCATATGTAGTTTTGGTGTGATATCAAGATGAGAGCTGTCAAATTTTTCTAAATTTTGTTGAAAAACATAGCTGGCAGTGACCATCTTGGATTTTGCATATAAATTATCAAATTCCATTAGCAGACCCTACAGACTGCATCCTTCACCCAATCTTCTTCATTCACTTTATTCATGTTTAATTGTAGTATAAATACAGAACACAACTGTAGTAGAGTAAGGGGTCAGAAATTAACAACCCTTGGTGGAGTTTTTCCTGTATTTCACGCATGCCTGTGACACTAAAGAAATCCAAGAAAAATTCCACCTTGGGTCAATGATTCCAATCCCCCATACCCCACCCCTGTTGTGTTCTGTAAAGTGTTATTCATTATTTGTGTATCGTAAAGGGTTAACCCTTTACCCAACGCTGACAGTATCAAAATTTATTATTTTAATATTTGTTTTTTCCAAGTTTTCAAAAAAATTCAACGGAACCATATCATGTAACTCCTCATTGGAACATGCTTGTCGAGCTCGTTCCAATGAGGGGGTCACATGATATGGTTTTGTTGACATTTTTGGAAATATATATTGTTTTTAACTTCTTAATTTGTAAATTACGGAGGCGGATACGGCCGATTCATTAGGTGAAGGGTTAAGTCTGTCTGTTGTCATTGCATTGACACAGAACTATCCAGACTGTCCAAAAATTTTGTACCAAAGAGTTTCTGGCTTGGGTCAACACTGACCATCTGTAAACATTCATTCATTCATTCATTTGATTTCAACAATTCCCGGGATATCTTGACATTGCTTGAAGAAACTCTTTCTCAAAACTATTTCACAGAAATTTAATTATCTTTCCGCATAACATGGCAACATTTCACTTGACATCATCGGCAATTTTCACCATAATGTACTGCTGGAGATGTTGATTAATTTTCCACTCTTGGGAAATAATATTAAACCACATTATTGTAGAGGTTTTATAAAAATTTCTTATCCCTCTCACTGATAGTACCAATTCTAAGTTGCATGCATGTCCATTGCAATTCAAATATATTTTTCTAAAAAAATTAAAAAACTTCATTTCTCTTTTAAAAATGCAGGTTTTGATCTTTTTACTGGTTGAGTGCAAGAAGCCCCTCTCAGGCATTTAAAAAAAATGATGGTATCAGAGCAAAAGCCAACATTTTCCTTTCTCATTTTTTATATTTAGTCAAATGGAAATAATTTTTTATGAACAAATTCCAACCACCAAAAATAATCAACTGCTCAACCAGATAAGATGCCTTTTTTTTAATATTTCAAATGGTCAATGGAGAGCTCCGACTGAGCTCCATAATCCTTGCCAGACAAGCAGTAAAAGCTAATTACTCAATTGACTGGTAGAGGGATCTGTCTAGATCAATTCTTTCCTTAGCTTTTGTTTATGCATTTTGCTTTGCCACTATTTATTGGAGGGTGCCTATAGGCACGAACAAGCTCTGTTTTTGGGGCAAAATAAGTTCCAGTCACCAATGCTTGGGGTGGAAGTCCTCCTCTAAAATAGGCTATATGGGTTTGAAGGATTCACTAAACTTGACTTTATCTCCATCAGTGTTCATGCTGTCAAAATCCATTTTTGCAAATTGCGAAAAAAAATCAAAAGTGGTGAAAAAAAGTCAATGGTTGACAAAAGAAAATAGCTAAAAATACTTATGTCTCTTGGGTAGAAATTACACTGTTCAGCAAAGTTAATGTAGCTTACATAATTCCCACAGTGAGGGATTAATTAGTTGTAGGGCTGTATTCACACCTCCATGTCAGCCCTTCAGTGACTTCACATTTTTGTTATCAAATTGGCCACAGGCAATTAAATGATACTCGTACAAACACATGTTGTTATTTGATCCATTATGTACGGCTAAACAAATGGACAAAAACGTGAAGTGTTATTCGTATTCTATCAGAAATTCCAAGAAGAGGAAATAATGTTTGACGATTTTTCATCCGAGATAAAAATATTCTGTGCAATGGCTAAAGGAAAGAAGGGTTTAAATGATATCGATGACTATGTACAGTTAGCTTTGAGGCAGATGCAGCTTTTCGCAATTGTGAGCCGACTCGCCGGAATTTTGAATTGTGTTCCTGTTTCAACAGTGGACTGTGCAAGGGCGTTTTCTGTACAAAACCTCATCAAAACTAGCCACAGAAATAGACTCTCTGTGGACTATCTTAATGTTCTAATAAAAATTTCTTTAGAAGACATACCAATGGATGAATTTAAGTTCGATGATGCTTTCAGAAAATGGTTGAATATGAAGTGTCGCAGAATTTTTAAATCTGTCTGAAAATAATTTGTGTCATTGTTGTCTGTTGATAGTTTTTTTTATGTTTTGGTCTTTACTATTTCAATTAAACTGATGTCTGGTCGGAAAAAAATTCTCATATTATCTCCCCATGATAGTGGCTAAAAAATATTTGAGGTGGCTAAAAAAAGTTTACATGTTAAAAAAATGGCTAAAGAAACACTGATCTCCATGTTGCTGACATGATTAGCTATTGTACAGAAATATGTGACCTTAAACACCAATAAATAAATAAATAAATAAATAATGGGGGAGGGGTCACATGATATAGTTTTGTTGAAATTTTTTTTGAATAATTTTTTTTAAACTGCTTAATTTTTTAGCTCAACTTTGGCGAAGCCAAATTTGAGCTTTTGCCATGGCCCGTCGTCCATCGTCCGTCTGTCTCCGTCTGTCCATCTGTCCATCAACAATTGGATATGGTTCGGGCTAGAGGCCGTATTTATGAACCGATCTTTACGAAACTTCTTGGGTGCCTTTGTTATGACCGTGGGACGAGAACGAGTGTTTTTGGGTGCGGTCCGAAATTTAAGATGGCTGCCAGCCGCCATTTTGTACCGATGATGCAGAAATCTGTTTTTTGTACAGAACTTCCATATGAAAGCTCTGATTTGAATAATTTTTTGTATGAATGTTTAGTACCATGGGATACATCACATATAATACAGGTTTTTTTCTTGTGCGTAAATTGTGCAAATTAGACTAATTTTGATGTTTTTTGGTGTTAATTCAGCACTGTAAGTGCAAATGCCAATACGGCTCGGGCTAGAGGCTGTATTTATGAACCGATCTTTACGAAACTTCTTGAGTACCTTTGTTTTCACCGTGGGACACAAATGAGTGGTTTTGGGGGCGGTGTGAAATTCAAGATGGCCACCAGCAGCCATTTTGTTCTTTAGTCAGTGCAATCAGTTTTTTGTACAGAACTTCTGTATGAAAGTTCTGATTTGAATAAATTTTTGTATGAATGTTTAGTAACATGGAATACATCACATATAATACGGGTTTTTTTCTCGTGCGTAAATTATGCAAATTAGACTAACTTTGATGTTTTTTGTTGTTACTTTCAGCACTGTAAGTGCAAATGCCAATACCGCTCGGGCTAGAGGCCGTATTTATGAACCGATCTTTACGAAACTGCTTGGGTACCTTTGTTATCACCGTGGGACGAGAACAAGTGTTTTTGGGTCCGGTCCGAAATTCAAGATGGCCGATGTCAGCCATTTTGTACAAAATTTTGTGCAATCAGATTTTTGCACAGAACTTCCATATGAAAGCGCTGATTTGAATAATTTTTTGTGTGATTGTTTAGTAGCATGGGATACATCATATATAATACGGGGTTTCTTCTTGTGCAGAAATTATGCAAATTAGATGAACTTTGATTTTTTCAGTGCTACTTACACACGGAAGTACACATGTCAATACGGCTCGGGCTAGAGTCTGTATTTATGAACCGAACTTCACGAAACATCTTGGGTACCTTTGTTATCACCTTGGGATGAGAACGACTGTTTCTGGGTGCGGTCCAAAATTCAAGATGGCTACCAGTGGCCATTTTGTACCGAAATTAGGTCTAATCAGTTTTTTGTACACAACTTCTATACGGCTCAGGCTAGAGGCCGTATTTATGAATCGATCTTTACGAAACTTCATGGGTACCTTTGTTATCACTGTGGGATGAGAACGAGTGTTTTTGGGTGTGGTCCGAAATTCAAGATGGCCACCAGCAGCCATTTTGTACCAAAATTAGTGCAATCAGTCTTTTGTACAGAACGTCTGTATGAAAGTTCTGATTTGAATAAATTTTTGTATGAATGTTTAGTAACATGGAATACATCACATATAGTACGGGTTTTTTTCTCGTGCAGAAATTATGCAAATTAGACTAACTTTGATGTTTTTTGGTGTTACTTTCAGCACTGTAAGTGCAAATGCCAATACGGCTCGGGCTAGAGGCCGTATTTATGAACCGATCTTTACGAAACTCCTTGGATACCTTTGTTATCACCGTGGGACGAGAACAAGTGTTTTTGGGTCCAGTCCGAAATTCAAGATGGCCGATGGCAGCCATTTTGTCAAAATTTGGTGCAATCAGATTTTTGCACAGAACTTCCAAATGAAAGCGCTGATTTGAATAATTTTTCGTGTGAATGTTTAGTACCATGGGATACATCACATATAATACGGGTTTTTTTCTTGTGCAGAAATTATGCAAATTAGATGAACTTTGATTTTTTCAGTGCTACTTACACACAGTAAGTACACATGTCAATACGGCTCAGGCTAGAGTCTGTATTTATGAACCGATCTTCACAAAACTTTTTGGGTACCTTTTTTATCACCTTGGGACGAGAACAAGTTTTTCTGGGTGCGGTCCAAAATTCAAGATGGCTGCCAGTGGCCATTTTATACCGAAATTAGGTCTAATCAGTTTTTTGTACAGAAATTATGCAAATTAGATGAACTTTGATTTTTTCAGTGCTACTTACACACGGAAGTACACATGTCAATACGGCTCGGGCTAGAGTCTGTATTTATGAACCGAACTTCACGAAATGTCTTGGGTACCTTTGTTATCACCTTGGGATGAGAACGACTGTTTCTGGGTGCGGTCCAAAATTCAAGATGGCTGCCAGTGGCCATTTTGTACCGAAAATTAGGTCCAATCAGTTTTTTGTCACAACTTCTACACAGCTCATATTTGTGAACTGATCTTCACGAAACTTCTTGGGTACCTTTGTTTTCACCTTGGGACAGGAATGAGTGTATTTTGGGGTGCCATTGTTATCACTGTGCTATGAGAACAAATATTTTGCGGTTCAGTCAGACCCACTCTGGGACTCAAAGATTTTTTTCTAGTTTAGCATCTGACTGTCACCCAACTTTACAATACTTTACCTATACATTTGTTACAGGCAACGGTCAGTATTTATGTACAGACCGTTACAGTACTTTATATGTACCTTTGTTATCAGGTCATTACCTAGATGTTTGTCATTGTTGTGTCACATACTATACATGTACATGTCTTTGTCTTGACAAGTTGAGCTACAGTGTCATTGACACTTTCATTTAAATTACATGGGTGGATGCAGCTGATTCATTAGGTAAAGGGTTAATTGATAATCTTGCTGATTGATTATATTTCATTGTGGTATGGTGGATGCAATTAACAGGAATCCACTGTTTTGCATTAATAAGGGGTTAATATATGGAATAAATAGGTACCATGGCCGGTAATCAGTTTTAAACCACTAGTTGAATAAGGGTTTTAACCACTCAGCTTGCCGAGTGGTTAAAACCCTTATTCTACTTGTGGTTTAAATCTGAATATCGACTCTAGTACCTATTTGTTTTATTTATACAATGTTCTTATTAAATAATCGACTTTGTCTCTTAAAATAGAGAAAAAACGACACTTTCTATCGCAAACACGCAGGTTTGTTTTGTTTACATCTGTGCTGGTGGGCAGTACTACTGCCTGTACGAAAATGCTTGATTGACAGCTAGACATATCGTCAAAGTTGATTGAATTTACCTCGCTTTTTCAGTCAAATTATTATTAACAATTCTTAAATTTTATTTTAAATATTTAATTTAAGGTATTTTAAACTAATAAGTCATTGCACATAGCAGAGAGTACCACAGAATGTTGTATTTTTGAATGAAACATCGCAAAGTGTGAATGTATCAAAGTTGGCAAATTGCATCATGCCAACGGATAAGTTGGATGAACATCTGACTGAAGGTGTAAAAAATTTTTAAGCGCAGTGGAAGCTTGATACTAGTAGTGGGGTTAAAAGCTAAAATTTAATATACAGGCTTTTCACAGGTAGTAACATAGGCGAGCATGGTATAAATTTCATCCTGGTATGGTGAATGCAATTAACAGGGATCTGTTGTATTGCATTAATAAGGGGTTAATATATCTTCTAAAGCATCGATTTGTTCACAGTTTGGTCAATACCCCCCCTGCAGTTGTTCATAAATGTTTGTAAAGTAACGTTGATATGCTTGAAGTATAATCAATAATGCATATTGTAAAAGTAACTGTCAACCTCCACATACTTGAATGTTTTAGAAAATTATTGGTTGAAACAGTGGGTGACTCTGTCGAACACTTTCTTCGTTGGTTTTAATTTTACCTGTGTATACAACTTTTTATTTTCCATTGACCCATTCATTGCCGACCTAACAAGGTTTCAATTCTTAACTCCTTACATGCTGTTGGTAGATAATCCTGATCAGAACATGAAATCTCTTCCCACTGAAACAAGTATAATTTGGATGCATTTAACCCTTTACCCAACATAATGGCCATGACTGGCCAGCGCTATTCACAAAAATCACTCATAAATTTTCATTTTTTGTCTCAAAAACATAGGTTATGACCCCTCCTTGGAACGAGCTCATTGAGCTCGTTCCAAGGAGGGGTCATAACCTATGTTTTTGAGACAAAAAATTAAAAATATTAGCAAGAATTTTGTTTGCAAGTGTCGTCTGCTTTTCATGTTAGGTAAAGGGTTAACCAAATATCTCCTTTGTCAATTGAATTTACTGTTTGGCCAATAATTTCTTTAAAATCCATCTCTTCTATAATGCATACAGACTGGAACTTTTGAATCAACAGTATTGTGAACTCTACTTCTTGGGGCTATTGGCCACTTGGCCTTTCTCTCCCGGTGGGAACCTGGGAAGTGGAGCAGTGCTTGTTTACTGTGGTAAAGAATTTCCATTTTACTGGTAAAATAGGAGGCTAAAATCAATGCCTCGGGTGGACGTCCTTTGAAGTGAGCAGTATAGGTGTAAACAATTGGTTAAACATATCATTATACCCCCATTTTCGACGAAAATGGGGGTATACTGGATTACATGCGTCTGTCCGTCCATCCGTGTGTGAGTCCATCCGAGAATATTCATAACTTAAGTAAATTATTATTTTCTGTAATATTTGTTGGTCATAGGTATGCCCACACTAGTTATTATTTTTATTTTATTACTTGTTTTTATTACTTGTTCACTTAGAAATTGTGTCTGTCCGAGCCAAATTTTGTCTGTTCAGCCTGTATCTCGGGTATTGAATGTTCTATTGCAATGAAATTTGCCGTGAACACTGCTTATGGTATAGGCTTTAAAAAAAGTATTCAACGATGTTTCTCACATTCTCCTTTTTAGAGTTATCCCCCTTTTTTGACTTTGAAATTGTAGGAAATAGACATTATTTGTCTGTTCAGCCTGTATCTCAGGTATGGGTTATCAGATTTCAGTAAAATATGGCATGCAGTTTGCCTATGACAAAGGCTTCTACCTCATTGCATAAAACTTACAAACTCCAAACAATTTACCATACCTTTTGACTTAGAAATTGTTGGAAGTTAAAATTATTATACCCCCACTTTCAAAGAAAATGGGGGGGGGGGGGGTATACTGGATTATACCCCCCCACCCCCATTTTCTTTGAAAGTGGGGGTATAATAATTTTAACTTCCAACAATTTCTAAGTCAAAAGGTATGGTAAATTGTTTGGAGTTTGTAAGTTTTATGCAATGAGGTAGAAGCCTTTGTCATAGGCAAACTGCATGCCATATTTTACTGAAATCTGATAACCCATACCTGAGATACATGCATCCGTCTGTCCATCCGTGTGTCCATCTGTGTGTGAGTCCATCTGAGAATATTCATAACTTTCATTATTTTCTATAATATTTGTTGGTCATAGGTATGCCCACACTAGGTGATACACCACATGGGGGTGTGCACTGGATGACAGTCCAGCTCTTGTTATACTTGTGTTGTGGTAATGATATAACCATAGATACTGAAAATGATCCTAAATGTCAATGAATAAATAACTAACTTCACTCCTGACCAAAAATATAAGGACTTCCAACCACATTATGTAATTACATTACCTTCACAGAAAACAGTTGTAATCCTGCAGCATTGTTAGAGAGGTTTGGGATCTTTATGATGTTAAATGGTGGAGCATCCCAGATCACACGGGAGCATGGTGGTTCAGTGGTTATGGCATTGGACTTCAAACCAAAAGGTCCACAGTTCAATCCCCACCAGGGGTAACTGCGTTGTGTCCTTGGGCAAGGCTCTTAATCCTGATTACCTTTGCGGAGGCCCGGTGGCACTGTGTAATAAAGTGTACTACACACTGATGGTGCACTTGTCTTCAGCTTACCAACAGCTGTCATGCCATTTCTCCCATCCTGTTTCTTCAGCAAAAAATGGTTGGAAGATTCTGAAATAATTTGATACTTTAGAACAGTACTGTTAATTAGAGATGGAGGGTATACGATAAATACTGTTTGGTATCACATACAGATTTTCCGAACCAGGGAGCTTCAGAACACCCAAAGTTTTATATTAAAAAATAAAAATGAAAGAGCAAACAACAGAACATTGCGCAAACTTCATGACAAGAGGAGCCCATGGACTATGTATTTCTAAAGGCAGTCACCACCGGTCATTTGATGTAAGAAAAAAGCTGAGAGAAAACGCTCAGGAGGTATTTTCTCCCAGCATTTATGTTGCATCAAATGAGCAATGGTGATTGGCTGTGTTATTTCCAACATTTTGACAATTTAACAGCTTCATTGGATGTAAAACGGTGAACTACAACTGAGCAGTATACCAAACATATTTTTAAATATTACATAGAGAGTAATCGTTTGACTGCACTGGTTATGTGAAATAATTCGAATGCGCACGAGTGTTTTACAATATAGTCCCTCGCCTCGAATGAATTATTCCACGTAACCAGTCCAGTCAAGCAATTACTCTGTTTATTACTTTTCATTATTAACGATAATTATATCATTTAACTCTTTACCTATTGTAACAGCCCAAACCGGGCCAGCGCTATTCACAAAACTCGACAATTAATTTTCATTATTTTTTCATTTTTTGTCTCTGAAACATAGGTTATGACCCCTCATTGGAACGAGCTCATCGAGCTCGTTCCAGTGAGGGGTCATAATCTATGTTTTTGAGATAAAAAATGAAAATAATAGTTATTCAAGAATTTTTTTGCAAGTGTCGTCTGCTTTTCATGTTGAGTAAAGGGTTAGAAAAACAAAAAACAATGAAGTCCCCATTACACCCACGGCAAAGCGTCTTTTGTTTGCGTGCATGGATACATGACACAATTATTGATTGCATAGTTCACTTGTGAAGTTATCGTTTATAATCAAACCTGGAAATTCCAGTAAATCACACTTTGGAAAGTAATAATATAAGTTATTACTGAATATCCCTGCAAGTACAGTGGAGCTCATTAAATTGGATATTCCTAAATTAAATAATCCTGTTAATTGCATATAACTTCCAAACACCATAGCATTTACCATGTCAATAGAAATTGATGGAATCTGGGAGGTGGAGCAATTCTTGTTTACACAAGTTCCAGCCCTTGCAATTCACAAAATTTGCCTCGGCAAAAAAAAAAAGTTTGCGTCGGCTAAAAAACACTTTGCGTCGGCACTTTTTTAAAATGATTATTGTTAACAAAACAAGACTTACGAGAGCCTTAGAGGCATTATGATGAGTGCAGCTTTTGTGTAAGTGTGTCGATTTGAAGTCTGTTGTTCGTGAATAAAATTCTACGTCGTGTCGTAAGTTTTGCGTTGTTCGTCGTTGTTTGAACATATCACTATCGTGAAAAAAGGGAATAACATTTCGGCGTTAAAGTGGGTTAAAAACCAGTCACCTCAAACCCTGTCAGTCTACCTCAGCAAAGATCCAAATTTTTATTAATTTTGTCACTTTCGTTTCCATAATTTCAATAATTTGGTCAAGGTTTGGCAGGTAATAACAAGTAATGATTTATTAATACAAAATAAGAAACAGTACAACATGGAGAATTGACATATATTAAGCAATGGGTATAACTCTCTCAGGAGCATTAACAACAGAATAAAATGATTTTGGTATTTGTGAGCAGCCAGATCTGCCTCAGGGAGAAAAATGACATAAAAACGCGAATGTTTAAAGCTTTGGTGCATTGACGATGAATTATTTGGCTCTTTTAATCTCAGTTCCATTGCATGGGCCGCAAAACAGGGTTAGGAGTCGGGGCCCTGCCCTCCTACAGCCCACACTTTTTGAGAGCAAGAGAGCGGTCCCTGTGGGGGAGGAGGGTGAACACTCCATCGCCAGAGCCAAAACCGAAATAGAGGGATGCAGAGCCACCCCCAGTGGCATAGCCATGAAGGGGGGGGGGGGGGGGGGGGGGGGGAGGGGGGGGGGGGGGGGGCAGCTGAGGGCCTTTGACCAAAAAATGTTGCCAGCCCAACCCCCCACCCCCACCACCACCCCCCACCCCCACCCTCACCCCACCCCCAATATAATTCCTGAAAATATGTCTAACATAAATATATTATTGGAGAGACTGGCCACCAGCCAAACTCAGCCTTACAGAGTGGGCTTTACCAAGGCTTAAAGTGCCTCCAGATTGGCTTTCATGGCTCCAAAATTGATAAATTTCCTGGGGGAGGGCCCAGACTTCCATTCATTGGGGGAGAACATTCTATCTTGCCCAACAGAATATTAACAGCCCCGCCCCCCCCCCCCCATTCCACCCCTACCCATTCCGTGATCCTGGTGATGCCATGCCCCCCCCCTCCCCATTTGACAAGGAATTGTATAGAAATAACATTCTCTATCAGTCGCGTCAAATAGATATTTCCCAGCCCCACCCACCCACCCACCCACCCACGCCTTACCATTCCTGCATTTGTTCCCACCCTCTAATTCTGATTCAAATCGTATCCCATTTTACACTCCAATTACTTGACAATGTTTTTTTTGTTTTGTTTTGAAAGGTGCCTAAAGTTTACTTAAAATTGCAGAAGCAAGAAGCAGAAGGAACTCCAATGTTAACTTTTTTCAGTAGATATCTCTCACAGGATCTCAAAATGGTGTTCTTGCACAAGCCGATTTTGTATGAGCTAAGCTTGAATAATTACGCGGGCCGAGTTTTCTTTTGAACCGAATTTGTGTTGGACCGAGTTCTCACATGGACCGACTTTGTTTTGGGTTGCTTCTCCTGTATTCCGAATTTCCCCAACCTGGTTACATGTACCGTAACCCTCACCACCGCAACTGACAATCATTTTTCGATATTCCTTTCGAAAATGGAAGAAAAGTGAGCTCCAAATTAGCCTATTTTATGAAGAATTTTAGGGCACTCAAATTCAAGGCCCCAAAACAGGATGAAGGTTAAAACTTTGATAAAATATATAACGGCAAAATTGTTCTTGGATGAAGGCCCAATCCTCTCATGGAAAAGGTTTTGAGACAATATGGCTCCAGTGCTGAGAAAGTGCATGTAGACATTGGCGAAAATAACAATTATTCTGACAGTACCCTTATGGGAAGTCTCAAATCTGCCAAGAGTTAAACTTTTAATAATAACATATAGAACAAAATTTGTCATACTTTGACTGCTACAAGCAGCTGGTATAGAAAACATTCAGAGCTCAAGCAATTAAAAATGGAGTAAATCGCCACCTAAATGTACCAAATTCTGAAAAAAATTGGAAATTTTTTGGACGGTACCTACTTTTATGCAACCAGAATGGGATAGGGTTAAACTTTACAACCAAACTAACAACAGTAAATATGCTCGATAGTCAATTGTGAATACGTACATGAGAAGTGTTTGAAATTAACCCTTTCCAAAATGATAGAAAAGGCAACCAAAAATGGCTAATTTTGGCATTTTCAAATGGTACTCTTATTCTCGCCCTCATTGTGCTAGAGGGTTAAATCTGAGATTAAGAACTAAACAGTAACTTTCTTCCACAATCATTGTTGCATCTAGCCATACCAAAATAATTATTACAACTACCTTGTAATTAGAAAAATTTGCTCTTGAAGTTGGCGAAAATAACAAATATTCCGACAGTACCCTTATGGGAAGTCTCAAATCTGATGCCATGT